>OZ010720.1:5435530-5551549 GCA_963932345.1 Ophion ventricosus
AGCGTCATTTCTCTTTCCCTCTTTTTTTTCTCTCCAAATGCCAAAATTCATGTGGCAATTGTAGGACGAACATTTGTAAAACTCTCAAATCTAGAAAATTCAAAATTTCTTCTCATTCGCTTTTTCCACGATCTTTACACTCCCGTGGATAAAGTGGTCAATTGCCATATATCAGAATTACCGCAGGATTATCCTTGCGAAGGGCTACTAATCATTACTCATGATCCAAAGTGAGTCAAGCATTGTGCATTTTTAATGCGCAATTTTCAATCGCTCCGACTTCGAAAAGCTTGAGTTGAAGCAACGACAAGCTGCGGTACCATTTTTTGTCTTTATTCTTGGATAAAAATGATATCAGTCGGGAATGCTAGGAAGTTGAAGACACGATCGAACACACACGTCAAACTGGGATGGAATATAAAGTCTTTCACGTTGCGCGGGTACGAACGAACGAAAGACACCCCGGCGCCAATACCGCTGTGGCTTACCAGATGGGATTCTGGTTACGTTTATCCGGACTAAGTCCATAGTCCGCACAGCAGGACGAAGGGTGAAGCTCTCGCACACTTGATTCTCCGACGTATGCGTACGTGTGTACGTGCGTGTGCGTGTGTGCGTATGTCGTACATGCGGAATGTCTCGTAATTGATAGTGAGAGTACAACGGGCTCGATGAGCCGTAGAAAAATAATAAGTATATACAGTGATTTACTCACTGGTATACATATGGAAGTGTGAGTGTGAGTACATCCATATACATGTATATTTTTCTATAAATATGAATACATCTATGTAGACATACATACAGACGATCCACCCCGATATTATTGGCCCACTACGCCCGATGCTCTTTCTCCCAGTAAACCGACAACCCTCGGAACACTACGGCACCCTCGCGGTACGATGGGTGCAGGGTATATTGTGCAATACCGTGTTCCGGGAATTTTGAAGAAAAAAAATGAAAAAAAGACAAGGGCTGTATCCTAACGACAAGTTAGAGTAGCTGTAGTTAGAGATTTTTCTTACACCTTTTCTAAACTTCCAAAAATCTTCAGCTTTGACGAGCTCGGTACTTTTGTAAGTTACTTGTGCATAAGCTTGGACGGTTTGAAAAGTATGATTCTTTTTGTACTGTGAAGGGTGTCTCAAAATGACCTGACATTCTAATTTATCAATAAAACGTTCTATTTATTTGAAAAGTACGCATATTTTGATTTTAATATATTGTAGAAACATGGAGGTTATGTGTGAAACTTTGTCTGCAATAACTGCATTGTTTTAAATTGCATTTTCAACATTTCTATGCGTTGCTCGATCGTGTAATTCTTCATGACTAAACCTCTATACTTCTTTGAAGGCCAGTTGTCAAAGATTAATACTCTATGTTCGCCACAAAAAAATGGCGCGTCCTTTAAAATGTCAAGTCATTTTGAGACACCCTTTATAGTGAAAATACTTCAACTGTAGTATTCCATACTTCTCCGCCCTCCCAACTTTCAGGCCAGAGAATGATTTATCTGACAACCCTTCAATTTGCCCCAAATACCTCGTGGTACAGACACGAGTGTTTTAATTGAAGCACCATTTTTTTTCGCTACAAGAAAATCCTTGTGTAAAAAAGCACATCGCCTGGCTCGGTTAAGATATCTGACACGCATTTAATCAAATCTCGATGCGGAGTTGTAGGAGACTCGTATCCTTTGTACGTAAGCATGTATGTATAAAAAAGATAGAAAGAGAGTGGGAGAAAAGCAGGGAGAGAGCGAGAGAGAGAGAGAGAGAGAGAGAGAGAGAGAGGAAGAAAGATAGAGCAATGATGCGTCGAGAAGTCCTGGTCTCTTGTCGATTAGATTAGGGTGGATTAGCCAATCAAAAAACTACAATACTCTTGGCGAGCGCGGATCGTACTCTCCGTCTCTCTTTTTTCTCTCTCTCTCTCGCTTTTTCTCTCGCTCTCTCTCTCTCTCTCTCTCTCTCTCTCTCTCTCTCTCTCTCTCTCTCTCTCTCTCTCTCTCTCTCTCTCTCTCTCTCTCTCTCTCTCTCTCTCTCTCTCTCGCTCTCTCTCTCTCTTCCACCCTCGACCCTTGTCGCATGTTCGTTCGGACCAGCAAAGCTCCGCCTGCAGCCCCATAGTGTCATTCGACGCTGCAGGCGTCCTATATTGGATTTGCGCCGTTGCTAACGCGATCCGGAATCGAATGATTCGTAACTTTCTCTCTCTCTCTCTCTCTCTCTCTCTCTCTCTCTCTCTCTCTCTCTCTCTCCCTCTCGCTCTCTCTCTCTCTGTCTCTCTCTCTCTCTGCTTATCTCTCTCACCCTTGCACCCTGAGGTACGGAACATTCAACCATTGCTGACTAATTCGCTCACTCTGGCTCACTCTTGCACCCTTCTTATCGATGATCCAACCAAAGATCGCGAGCTTCCGAAAAAAAAAAAAACAGAACAAGACCGAAATCAAGAAAATGCGGACATCCGGTCATTCATTTTTCCGCTGCAAAACTATTCTCTCTATTACTGTAGACAGTCTTTTTGATCGTTGGGTTAATGAGCGTATATTGTTAGCCATCAGGTTGATTGATGGAAAAATTGATAAGACATCAGGGGTAGAATGCGACACGAGAACAAATCTTCGCCATCTGGTATGTTCGCCTAAAACTATCGGAAAGTAAATGTTCTTTCATACCCACTATTATACCAAGGGATCGAAAGGGAACGAGAGAAATTCATACCACGTAAAGCTTAGAAGCGTGACAGTTACGCCTCTTTGTCTGTCAGCTGCTGATACAGAGAGAACGGTGCGCTTTCTGTCGCTCATACGTTCATCGCTTTTTCGGCATCCAACATGTGTAGTCGGAAATGCGATACGATTCTCGAAGATACTCTATACCGTTGGACCCACCCCCCCGCGGGGTACACTACTCGGTATTCATGTATATATATATATATATATATATATATATATATATATATATATTGCTGATGTGCCACGTATAAAAGGGCAAAAGCGACAGCTCGTTGCCCCTAGCAAAATGCAGTACTCGGACAAAACAGCAGCGTGGACAGCGAAGGAACAATTAAACGAATTTGCATTGTATGTCTATCAAATTACCAGATTCGTATTATCGATAAAATTGACAATTCGGGGGTGGGTGGACACAGGGTGAGAAAATTGGGGAAGCACAAAGATGGAAGAGTGAGAAAGACACAGGGACGAAGAGAGAAAGAGAGAGAAAAGGGAATGGGATGGATTTTCATCTGTAGGACGTGTGCTAGTACGAAGGGTGGAACTGTGCCATCCAGAGGCACGAAAGAGAAATCGTCTTTCGATCGTATACATTTAATCGCCCTCGTACCATTTCTTGTGTTCACACAGAAGCGATTTTATTTCTGCAGCTTCGTGACGCATCAGGGCCGCACGCACTCGACGACGTCTGTACTCTCGACCAATGGAGCATTCGCCGGGTGCCAGAAACAAAATTAAATTTATACTCGTACTCTTTCAAAACCTTTAAAAAAGTTAAAGAAACATTGTTGTTTGTTTTGCCTTATTAAGCAATTCTGGTGTATCTTAGAAATAATTATCATGTGTTTTAATTCAAGCAATGGTTTGATTAGATTATTTTCATTAATCAATTATACAAAAAGAAAATGAAATGACTTGTAATTTGTGCTTTCGATCAATGGACCATCGATGGACTGCATGACAGAAACGAAATGTATACTCGTACTCTTGTTGAAACTTTTCGAAAGTTAAAAAAGAACGTCGACATTATCGTGTAATAAAAAAAATCCTCCCGAAAACATTGTTGTTTGTTTTGCTTTATGGAAAATTCTGGTTTTTCTTAAAAATAATAATTATTTATTTCAATTCATAAAATCGTATCATTATATTTTTTTAACAATCAATCGTACAAAAAAAAATTAGACGACTTATAATTTGTGCTCTCGCCTAATGCAACATTGATCGACCGCATGACAATGAATATATACTCGTATCCGACGAAACATGATCAACCCTTTCTGGATTTGGATAGCTAATATGCAAATAAGATTGGACTGCCTCGTTATACGCTGTCACTGAATTTCATGCGACCATCTCGATGCACAGTTATCATTTTTCATGTCTTTTGAAGAATATTTCACGGATAAACATCTACATATTTATAAAATAAAAAAAGCTTTACAACTATCAGTACACTGCAAAAAAAAGGTTTCATTTAAATAGGATCTATTTAAATCAAATAAGTTTTTTCCTTGTCTCACAGTCTACCACCACCCTATTTATGTCAATTTTTTCTTTTTATTTGTTCAAGCTATTCATTTTAAATATTAAAAATATACAAATTAAATTCATGAAAATTAGATTCAAATTAGACGAATAAAAATAAAACACGATATATCGCATGAATACGAGAACGGAATATAGGTTCATGGCATAGAAGTGCGGTGAAAAAAATTTTAATTATGTTTCTTTATTTTCACTAACAAGGCTGTCATTTGGAAAAAAAAGGTATCGCCGTGCCTTTTATTAACAGGCGCGACTATTCATGTATAGAAAGACTAACCATTTTCCTCAACTGCAGAACGTTACATCAGTCTTCTAATGAAAACAAAGCCATGAGATTTTTGCGAGACTGAATCGTGTACCACTTTTCCGGCTGTCTCTTTTGTCTTATACTACCGGATGAAACTAAATCACAAATTTAGTAGGAATAAATAAAATATTTATTTATTAGACGATATTAAATAGATCTTGATTTGAATAAAGAAATATATTTACAATAAATAATTTGAATAATGGAATGCAATAGGAAAATTTTCATTTAACAAAAAGTCTAGTTCATTAAAAAAAAATCAAATAATCGCATCTAGTTAATATCGAAAGAATTTTATTTGTCAGTGTAGCAGGAACAAAAACTTCCGCAAAATCGTGCCTCGTGGGCCAGCTGGGAATTTCGTTCCATCAGTGTAGGCGTGCGTCCCTGTAGCAGTTGCGGGCGCCGATAGATACAGCATCCTCGGTATGTGAAGGGTGACAGGACGATTCTAGTGTCACTGGCTCGAACAGCTTATTCTCTCTCTCTCTCTCTCTCTCTCTCTCTCTCTCTCACTCTCTCTCTCTCTCTCTCCCTCTTTCTTTCTCTCGCACATACATAGCCACACATACATACACACACACACATACACACGCACACCAATTGTAATTTGACACTCGGGGTGTATACGCCTCTTTCGAACGGCGGGCATCCTATCGCAAATGTTATCGCGCGCGCTCGTCCACCAGGTTTCTTGATCTCGTCACAAAACTCTACGCGTTTCTCCGATCCGTGAATTAGTCACAGACTAACGCGGTGATACGCGCGATAAGGAAATAAGCAAAATACGCGCGCACGGTCATTATTGTAACGCGCGTTACATTAACAAGAAAATAGAGCGTCGCAAAATTATCATCAAGCGGTATAGGGGGGGGGGTATACACGCGTATCGTTATCGATACCGAAGATCCGACATTGGGTAACTGTAGAGTAGTCATGCATGGTTGCCTCCCCCGTATTATAGACCTTCGCACAGTTCCTTCTTCGCATTAGCATTAAAATTGTAACGCGATCGATATCTTTACGAGCGAGCACGAGACAGCGAACTGCCCCGTGAAGCGCCGATTAATTAGTCACTTTGGTATCCTCAATGCTCGCAGTTACGCTTCAGCCTTCGGAATACATTCGGCTCTTTGCAATATTCATTTCATGTCCTCGAAATCCATTATTCTGCAGTTTTTCTGCAATTGCTATGTTCGAGCAATCGAATGAAAGCTGAATATTCAGGAATATTCTTTCGTACAATTAGACGTATTCAAATTCTCAATTACTGCAGTCTGAATTGAAAAATATATTGGCTTACAAGGAACATCCCTGTGATGACTGCCTTCAATTTTTGTGAAAGTCGTGTACAGTCGAACCTCGATATAACGAACCTCGATACAACGAAATCCAGGATATAACGAAGAAAAAACTATAGATATAATGAATTTAGTATCAGGGCCCTTAAGGGATTACGTGGGTTTGAAAATGACAAAAAATCCATTTTTGAAATTTTATTATCTAATAGTACAATATGTCTAGAATATTCTCCCGAAGTTTTAAGTCAATCGGAGTAAAAGTATAGGAGAGAAAGCCTTTGGGAATTCCTCCCGTTAGGAAAGACCGGCCGGGAGTGACGCAGGTTTACGCATTTTTCTCAAAACACTATTTTTGAAGTCGGTGGAAACGATTTCTCAAAAACGAATGCACCGATCTTATTGAAATTTTGCACACTTCTTCAAAATAGCATTCACTAGTGATTGAACAAAGGTTTTTTTTTCAATTACAACTCATTTTACAAGGCGTAGTGTAAATTTTACAATACGTAGTATAAATTGTACCAAAAATTGAACTATTTTGCATACGACTCTGCCAAAAATTCAAATTTCAATTAAAAAAAAAACCTTCGTTCAATCACGAGCTATACTTATCTACTAACAGAAAAAAAATTGTTTTTTTAATTTCAGATAAAGATATCATGAGTTATCCTGACCAACACGAGGACACTTTTTTTATGGGTCTCCGGACACCAGGTCCCACCGGCTAAATTTTTCAAATTTTTGGATGAATTTTTTTTTTAATATCGTTGAAATATTGCTCTTTCATGTGCTTAACATTTTGAATATAATTATTTATATATTATATTTTAAAAAATAGAGAATATATGTTCTTTTGACTTCGAAACCCACGTAATCCCTTAAACTCTGTACAAGGAATTTTTGTGAACAAAACCTCTGTATAACGAAGGGTTCGGCAAATGAACTCCCTTCCTTTCGTTCCCCTCTCTGCTTCTACTGAACCTGCCTAGACTTGCAAAATTTAAAAATTAAACAAAACATTCGTTTAATTTTAAAATGAACCGCTTTTAAAAATAATATGTTATATACATTATGCTCTAATTCCTAATTGCTTCTGAAAATTGCTCTAATTTAAATCTTTCTTTCTTTAAAAAATATCCCGATATTTATAGTACTAATATATTTTTTAAAGAAAGAAAGGTTTAAATTAGCGCAATTTTAATTTGTCCTTTCTATTAAAACCTCAACATAATGAATTTTTCGGAACGTGACCTCGGTATAACGAAACCTCAATATAACGAAAACTCGATAAAATGAACTTTTTTGCTCTTCCCTAGAGATTCGTTATATGGAGGTTCGACTGTATATAGTCGAGCATTAAAGACTATGGGATAGGTATTTTTGTTATCGGTGGAAAAACGTTTTCGGGTGGGGAAACTACCCCCTAGAATGAAGCATGGGAAGAGGTTGATTTTCCAATTCTACCTATTTCCGTGTAAAAGAAGATTTATCCGCGGTAATGTCGAGCTTTGGACGAAAATTCCGCGGTATTCGTAATCGGCAGAAGATTTTCCATTGGATAGGCTTGCAAAATATTGGAGATGTAGAAAAAAAAAGTTTGGCCCTCTTGGCACTTGTTCAGAATCGCGAAAATCTCGAAATGTTAAGGGGCCGTAGCGTCGGGCCTTTTTGAGTGACATAAACCTATCGGTAGGGGGGAGGAGAGCGGTGGTGAATAGAATTTGGGTAGACTTAGAGCATGATTGAACTTGATTCATCCCGATATCTAGATTAGTATTTCCGGAAAGTACACTTGAAAAATGGCCGACAAAGAGACAAAGGAGGATGTATGGAAAAGTTCACAAAAAGTTCGTATGCACTGTCGTTTTCAATATTGCACGTAGTATCAATGGACGCATGAATTGGGCGTTTAGGATTAGCCCGTTACCGTTACACTCGAAACTAACGTTAATTGATTGATGAATCACTGATAGCTGCGCTCGAGCTCTCGACCGTAATCGAGAGATCTTGGAGTGTCTGTGTATGCGCGAACGTTGTATCAAAGTGCATACAAATGTAACACGATCGTAAAACGCGACGTTTAAACGTACCGAATTCCTTACGACAGATACAAAATGACGTATCTACGGCCGTAAACACATACACCCACACTTTGTTCTTGCCCTGCCATCGAGGGCAACTCTATCGCGTCCTGCTTAGTCTCTCGAATGAATAAAGGGCAGATCAACGGCAAGTGCTGCGAGAGCAACAGATAAGTGTGATTTATTTTAATTTCTCCGCGAGCGCGGAGAGCAAGGGGAAGAGGAACGTCGGTTGCGTGCACATGAGGGGAAAAAAAAAAAAATACGGAGGAGGAGAGCCAAAGTGGAGTGAGCGTGATTTTCACGGGATAGAGCGGGGAAACCCGATGAATTATAACACCAAGTTATTTTCAAGTTCGACCTGATTTACTACCGTTGGGGTTTCCAGCGAGGCCCAGGTATCACGCCCCACCCACTCCTACTGCTTTCCCGCGAAACATGGATAGGTAATTTTGAAGACGTTCGACTTCGAGACCCGTCCTCGTAGTCCTTATACTATTAGACCTCATAGCAGCCAGATTTATCAATAAAATGTTTATGGATTTATCAGGTTAATGATAGTTGTAGGGTAGGGAGGGTCATGTTGAGCAAGTTTGGAATTATCGCTCTGTAATTCCTTAACAGTCTGCCGTATAAAAATGAAACCTGCTTTGGTCAATAGGATATTTATCTGGGAAAGAAATGTCTGTAGAAGAAATTCCTGTTATCTTTATTGTTTCACAGTTAATCGCTTCCAAATGACTAAGGCCATATTTGCTCAACCTGTCCCGATAGTGGGGTAAGCTGAGCATGAGTATGAGGTAGGTTGAGCAAAGTAAGAGTTGCATCAAAATAATCAGACGTATGCAACATGATTTGGTACAATGCAGTAATAAACCAACAGTTGCTTGTAAATTAGTTAGGTTTTGAAACGTAACATTAATTGTAATGAACTTTGAAATCTTTTTTCTCGTACCATGGTAAAGCAAAATCTTTCAATCATGTTTTTTTTTCTTTTGGGTGCAAAAATATTGAAACGTCCCTTCACTCTCCATATACCCATACCTCTCTTTCCGCCATTTGATGCACCCACGTGCGGTGCTTAGTTTTCCAGATATTTCGATTGCCCAGCTTACCCGACTGCTCAACATGCCCCTCCCTACCCAACCAATTGAAATCGGTTCCATTGATACAGACTGTTATACTTCCGATCGTATCTAGATTTATATCTGACTTGGATCCATACAAAGTTCCAACAGACTCTTCGTCACCTGCTCGTTGCGTGCGCTGATCGTCAATTGACAATCAATCAAATAATGGAATATGTTGGATTTGACGTTACTTGAACACCACCCATTCTAAGCTCAATCTGTTGGCTGCGAAGTATTGTTGGTTGAACAAATGCTGATCGTATATCTGCCTCAGCCTAAGGACGTTAAAGAGCTGACCAGGGGCTACGGAATACCAGAGTGCCTGAAGTCCGCCTATGACTCTCGGTACAGTACTTGAACGGAGAAAAGTTCTTCCCCGCGCTTGCACCACATAAAGTCTTCCGAGAGAGAGAAGCAACGAACAAGTTAGTTGGTCACCGGGCGATTTGGTGGTCAGCTTCGATGGGGTCAGAGCTTGTTCAGATTTGGTCAAGCGAAGGTCTTGCTCCAGCGATAGCGCACTGACGATTCCCCATAGCCACTCACTTTCTCGTTGTTTCTCGGCCATTAATCATGAAATCGCGAATCCCCGTCTACTCTCCATCCTTATCCGTTCGACCCACGGTTTGTTCGAAAGTTAACGTCGGTCTGTAGTTTGGCTTTCGGCAAAGCAAGATTGCCAGGGTTCCTATTGAGCAACGAAGGTCCGTTGTATACATGGTTATTAAACCAACAGCTTCAGAATAGCAAAGTTTACCGGAGATCGGATTACGTGACCGCGCATGCTTGTATAACTTTTGCAACGCGGTTAGACTGAAAAGTAACTATTGATGAGGTAAAACTAACAGTATCGACAATTCTGCGGAATGTTCCGGTCCGATGATCGTTGGAAATATATATAATGCCTTTGAACCAAGATAATGGACGAGGGAAGCAATCCATCAGCGTTGTCTTCTTTCGGGGTTGCGCGAGGCCGGAATTAATAGAGACTTAAATACGGAAAACCGTATAAACGTTGGTGCACTAACTCTCCGGCACGAGCTACCGCGCGTGCGTTCGACGTTAGTTCGGCGGAGCTCCAGTCTACCTCGTATAATGAGATTCCCCTTAATGGGGCTACACGGCTCATTGGGGCCTGCCAAGTGCAAAGTTTGGGACGAAGCGAGTATACGAATATCCATAGGCATACTTAACGTCAGGTTAAGCGTAACTATCGAGACTCTAGCTGTGATTTCGTCTTAACCGGAAGTTACAGTTGATCTATTAAGCTTTCGGGTAAAGCCGATTTCTCACCTAATATCATACGCTGATGGAAAATTTTCAGTAAAACACTTGACGACTCTGCGATAGCAGCTATAAAGCGATTTTCTCCCACAAATTTTAGGAAGGTCGAGCAAAAACAAGGTCCAAGAGCAGTGGCGGGGAATACGGTATGCGCTCCGATGCACATTCAATAGCTTAATTTATAATTCCTGAGACGAGTCTCTCTCAGGCGGTAAGAAGATGAAGAAGAAAGCCTATAGATGGAAGAAGACGAAGAAGAAGAAGAAGAAGTTGGTGATGTTGAAAGGAGAATGAGAGAGGGAGAGAGGGGTGAACCACGCGGCACTGGCGACAGCCACGGGGTAGAAGAAGAAGAGTCAAAAGAACGCGAATGAAGAATTGAGGAGGTGGAGGATCACGACGATATCGCGCGCGGCGGCAATACCCCACGGAGTGAGGAACCTACTGAAATCGTCGAATGCCGACGCTGCCACATTGCACAGCCGCGATGGAAACGCGCCCGGGCTTCGACAATGCAGCCGCCTGCTCGGTAGCTTTATATGGAGCGTCGTCCCCGTGGGTGGTCCACCGTCGGATGTCGTCCAGGGCGTCATCCTGGTTAAGATCCCACCGGGATATTGGCGGGACCTTAAGCATCATTTGATCACGATCATTTGAGAACCGCTGCTGGGGATTCTCTTCGATCTGACGAGAGACCGTCTCTCCTCGCGTCATTTCTCCTCTCTCTCTCTCTCTCTCTCTCTCTCTCTCTCTCTCTCTCTCTTCCACGATAAGACCCCGCTCTTGGACTTGTCTTTCTTTGTTTCTTCTCGCGTTATCTCTTTCTATAACCGTCCGGAACCTTCACTTTCTTGTATCCTCGCCCTTCTCTCGTCTTTTGTAGCAAGAGTGCCGTCATTCCCGCCGCTTTCTCGCACACACACATGCACACTAGCACACAGCATCGATCGATTTTCTCTCTTTCTGGAAATGCAGAAGGTCCAGGGAGCGCGAGAGATGCATTCAAGTAGCGACTGTGATCGAAGGAGCCGGGCGAGAGACGCGCACTGAATCACTCATCGGGGATCCTTCTCGTCTTCGTCTCCGTCGTCATCGTCGTTTTCCTCGACGTCTGTGATAGTCGCCATAGTCCCTTACAGTATCGTGCTATTAACTCTCTCGCTAGCACGAGTGTATTCCTAGGCATTCTACAAGGTTACATTATTTACTACACTTTCCCCAACCATCCTGTTTTCCGTCTACGTATATCGTGGCTGCTTACTTCTGACTTCTGGGCCGCTTTTACCAGCTGCAAGTATGTCCCTTACTCTTCGCTACCTTCTGGGCTTGCTGGTACACGCGACCATGCAGTTCCCGGTGGACGTTCCTGCTTTGATATCGTCCTAAGGCTTGTACCGTACAAACAGGATCCGCAGACTCGCATAGCCACGGATTCTCGTTGCAGGAAGGTACGTAACGCTGGTCGTTGTATACTCGTGTACGTGGCGTATACAGAAGAAAGATACCATGTCCAGGCCATAAACGAAAATCTCGAACAAATCTCGTAGATTCTATTCTTTATCATCCGGAATATATTTTCTTGAATCCATGTATTCTATGTTTGGTATTCTTAAGGTATTCCTTTCGCGGAGGGCCGTATTTTGTGGGCGCATTAGCAGGGCCTTTTTGTATTAATTAGTAAATTACAGTGGCGCTTAATAAAAATAAGTTACAATCAATTATTATACCCAACGATAAATTGAAAAAAAATTCGCATGAATTTTGTCGGTTTTGACATCTTTACGTTTTTTTTTTGAAAAGTCGATGTTACGAAAATTCTACTGCTAGTCGAATTTTTTCAAAGTTTTATTATTAATATATATTTTTTTAAACATCCGGTTTTTATTGCCGTTCCGGGATCTTTAGAATTTTGTACATACGTAGAGCAGTTTGTAATTATTTGTTTTTTGTTGAAAGCTCGGAAACTTGGCTTGATATTTTACCAACATTCTTGCATGTATTTTTACGTCATTGTAGATGAAAATCGGACAATTGTTAAATATTCGGATTCGTGATAGGTATATCTTAAGTATACAGTTACCTAGGGTGTATCCGGTTGGCGGATTGTTACTGCATCATTGCTGTTGCGATATCAAGTCTGGCAAATGGCGAATCAGTTTTTCTATCGTTGCAAGCAACTTATGAGGTCGGGCGAATGGTTCGATTGATAATTGCTGTCGTAGATATTTCCGCATAGAGGAAACAGCAGCCCAGATGAGGAGAGACGAGACGGTACAGCTGAGTGCACGGAGCTCTGAAAACCGGCCTTCAAGTATTTTTCCCCGCTGACTTCATTATTCTCTTTTTTCTCCATCCCATTTATTCTTTCTCTCCCTCTCTCTCTCTCTCTCTCTCTCTCTCTCTCTCTCTCTCTCTCTCTCTCTCTCTCTCTCTCTCTCTCTCTCTCTCTCTCTCTCTTTTTCTCTCTCTCTTACCGTTCTTGTCTCTCATACTTCACGCTTTATATGCTACTCATTTAATTTCTTATTTACAACCGGGTCTCTCTCTCTCTCTCTCTCTCTGCGTTGACTTTTGTCCATGTATAAGAATCTGTCGGTTTTTCCGTATAGCTTCAAAAGTAGAAAGAACAAACAGCGCAAGCAAAAAACATATGTGCACATATATATATATATATATATGGTACATATATATACGCTTGATGGTACATAGACGGTGGAGTGGCGGCGACTCGACGGACCCGACCTTATTCTCTGAAAATCCAGCGATTCTTTCGGGAGTCTTCGGACATGATATTTTCTCGGATCAATCCATATGGTCACCATAGTAACCGGACAATCTCTCGCTTGCCCACCCTCACTCCTGCATATATATATATCTATGATACAAATGAAAGTTGGAGGTTGTGTGAAAGGTTCCGTGTGAAAGGACCCAATGGATGAACGTGCGTAACTGGGAAAGAGATTGTGATTTGCTTGTACAGTTATTTGTAGTTTGCAAAGACTATTCGAGTGGTGGTGAAGTACTCGCGTTTAGCGGAGGGCTGGAGGAAATCCAACACAAGTACGGTAAACCGACTAGTGAATGGAAAAATAACGACACTGTAGGATTCAAAGGGAATATAAAATGAAAATATTATGAAAACAAATTTTTAAATTGCTTTAGGCAATAAAAAATATTAATATGATAGTATAAAAAATATATTCGCACTAATTGCACCAAATAATATTGGGCGGATTAATAAATAAGTAGCGAAATTACTAAAAAGCCAGTGAATGAACGAAATTATCCGGAAATGGACACTCGACCACCAGTAACTGGACGTGTTGTGTAGATGAACGCTGGGATAACGATTTATTATTTTTTTTTATTAAATTCTAAATTTGGAGATCACTGTGGGGCACAGAAATTATAATATTCTTATACATATGAGTATTATATTTGTTATTACGATTTCGTAGAAAATACACATAGCTTTTTTGTATCTTACGTAACATTCTCAAAAACCACCAAAGTTAGGTTTGACAGAGAAACGGAAAATTAAATCTTTTCAAAGTTAAAAATAAACTGATGAAAAAGTAATCGATTTTGCAATTTTCAGTAGATGAGCAAAATTTTTCCTTTCTGCTTTGAGAATGATCAGAAGCGATTCCATATGTTAATTTACTGAAAAGAGATTAGAATATTTCACCCGTGAATAAATATGTCTAATGCAGACCTATTGTAATAAATTTATTTGAAAAATTCCGTGTATCGTCAAAATTCGATATTAGACTAAGCAATTGATTTAAACGACACCTGTAATTTTTTTTACGTAATTTTAGTGATTCGAGTTTTCATCGACAAGCCATATTCTTTACTTATTTTATGTATAAATCAGCTCTCGTGCATTAACTGGCCACGTCCATCCACTGATAGGTGTACTCCATGAAACATCTGCAGCGAAGGCTGTCGTACCAATGCTGAGCACGCAATCAAACAAATGCAAATACATGGATTGTTGTCCTTTCGATTGTTTAAAGGATCGACCGAAAGGAAACTCCGATTGTCTTTGATCTATCTCTTCTTCCGCAGTGGTCAATGACAAAGATGAAGACGACGATTGGAACAGCGACGAAGACGAAACGAAAACGAGGTGTGGGGAAAGCTTCGTTTTTTTACGTATTCTTCTTCTCTTCGTTTTTTTTTTTCATCGCCTACCCAGTCAAACGTCCGCAGATCGAGAAACGACGAGTGTTCCTCGTCGTAGCAACCCGAGAAAGGCGTTCGTGCGCACGCGAACGATCGTACTTGGGACACGAGTGGTTCGATTGACTCGTCGAGTGTTCGTTGTGTTAGTTCTTCAGCAAGAATCTTCCGGCGCTTTGCTCAACAACCCCGAATCGGAAGAGTCGCGCCCTTAGCTGCTGTCCCGTTGTCCATTCTGGACATAAATTATACTCGGACCTTTCTCGCGTCTAAGCGCGGTACGATGTCTTTTCGAGGGCCAAGTCCTCGCGGAACGGAGAAACAGAAATAGAAGAGAACAAAGGTAGACACGCGACTTTGCAAGATTCTTGGACGAGGGAAGAACTTTCAGCAAAATTAGTTCGATGGATGAAAAATTGGCACGGAGGGAGTATTGTTTTTTTTTCAACAATCAAATCATCTTATAGAAATTTATATCAAGCAGATGCATTTCAAACATCCGGATATCACGTTACTCAAAGTGATTACTTATTCGCTTCATTTAACACCCAGATTTCTGAAGATTCGAAAGGAGTCTAATATTTTGATGGCGTATACGAGAAAAAAAAAAAAATTACGCGTAAGCTTCCTTGTCTTTACAAAAAGTATTGTGAAAGAGATAAGATAACGAGGCACTGGTTTCCAATTTTCCGGATTTCCTTGTTTCATTGACATAAGCTTCAATTACATTGATTACAATCCCCAAGGTGTATTTTAGATTGTCCAATACGTTCTATCGTCGCTCGTTTCATCCCTTTCCAGTCGCATCCAGATAGCATCCTTGGTTCTTATGTGCTGAATATCGGGTGTGGCCAGATTCTAACATGTGGCGACCGTAATGCAGTCCTTTCGTGGTTTTTTCTATTCACTAGTCCTTCTTTCTCGACCTTCGCTAAAAGTAGTTCTTTCTTACTCTCCTTTCCTTTTTCGCGTCCACATTTCACCATCGCTTTCTTACCCTGATGGGTCTTATACTGTGTGTCCTTCCATCCCTTCCTTGAGAACCTCTACTCGTATTCTACATGCAAATTTATAGAGATCCTTCGGACACAACCGCGTTACTCTCCTTCCGAGCTATAGCAAGGGGGATGTGTACTCTCAGGGGAAAACGGATCCAGCAGGGCTAAAAGCGCTTCCTTGTACTGTCACTTCGCTACGTTCAAATCAATCGCATAAATTTCAACGACGCAAGTACCTACATACACACTATGCATAGAATAAATATATATATATATTTCGTAGGTGCTCACCGCTAACATTCTACAGAATACGTAAGAAACGAGAAAATTTATTTTTCGAGAACGCGGCTTGTACTTCCATCATTTCTTCGGAAGACCATAAAAACTGTGAACGTACGTGAAACTGAAAAATGTCTCATAACTTGCGCTGCATTCGATCTTGCGACAATCAATCACTTAGCGATATTCGAGCTGTAGAATCAATTTTTTTTTTTATAGAATTGAATCAAAGAGCTATGGATATCATTTCGTCGAATGAGGTAAGATAGCAGCATGGTTTCACGGCAAAGAAAACTCTGAACGTAATGAAGACCGACATTTATGCTCATGCTACATCCAATAATTGCATCGTTGAAATTTCTAAACCGCAAGTGCGTGAAAATCATCTGACGAGTGTACAAGCTTATCTGACTTTGTAGGGAATTGCTCAGGTGAAGCCTATATCGGTGCGCACGGTTGACTTTTCTCGTCACCAGCTTCACATCACCCGACCAACGAGAATCATCACATTCCCGGCTATTTTCATTCTTACAACGCATCCACGGTCACCTCTCGAAGATTCTCGCGGGCGTTTGGTGTACGACGATCAGTTGCAGTATCCAGGGAAGAGTGCGCCGCGGGGCTAGGGTGAGGGTATGGAGCTCCTGAAGGGAAAGACAGAGAGAGGCTCCTCTCAACGCGAGGCCATAGGAGTCTCTCGCGATCCACCGCGGAGATAGAGCAGTGGATCATCATTAACCGGAGTGGTACAAAACCCCGGACGTCTGATTGACAGGTGCGCAAAGACTTCCCGTTTTTCCTAAGTCCTTCTCTCAACGGCTCGCAGAATTCTCCGTACCAGGCGGAACCTTCTGCTCCTGGTCTTCGTCGAGGCAGCGGAATGAACGCAAAGAGGGAGAGAGAGAGAAGAGATGGATAGAAAGAGCAAGTTGATCAGCTTCGTTGACGCGTAAGAGAAAGAGCGAGACACACTAAACTGGTGTAAAAAACGGAGAGCCAGAGAGAGAATGAGAGAGAGAGAGAGAGAGAGTGAGTGAGAGCGAGAGGAAGCTTGAAGGCAACGCGAGCAAACCACGACCATGGATCTCGCCACAGCCTGATGGACAGCAATGAGGCGCCAAGCTATGCCAGTTATTCGGCTCTCATTTCGAACACACGCAACGTTTCTCGAAGAGCCGAGAGAGAAAGAGTAAGATAGAGAGAGAAAGCACGCTTTCGCGTCCACGTGCCACGAAGTCCACCGTATGCAAGCGCATAGATGGAACAGAGATGAAGGCTGGACATACGTATCTCTTGGCGTTTAAACCATCCCGGGCTCTATCACGTCTTCGAGCGAGTATTTCTCTCGCGCATTCTCTCCCCGGCACGACGAGCGGAGCTGGACCACCACGATAACCGTGCCGAATACCGAAATGTCAATCTTCCGAGTTCTCTGTCCACGGGTGTGTATCAAGTACCCAGTATTGGATACAACCGAGTGTACGAAGCGTAGGCTTTCAGTCAAATGCCGTAAGGCGATCCTCGTATAGCAGAAGCGAGTTATGTCGATGGCATATATAACGTACGGACGACGGCAAGTGATTGAACGGACAGATGAGATAAAAGCTGTAGCCTCTCGCGGAATCGGTGATCGACGGTTTAGGACACGTTGGATGATATGTCCAACGTATTCGAGAGACGCATTGACTCTTGTCACGCACAGGATGGTTTTTTTGTTTGTCTTGTTGCGATTTCGATCCTATTGGTATTGTGGATTCTTTATGGTTACTAGACGCAGACCATATACTCACCTCTATATGGATTTCTTCGAATCCCCGGCCTATATAGATGCATAGTCTCTTTGCACGTGTACGGATGCGAGGAGGACTTAATGGGAGAGAACTCGGACGTGAGTTCAATCCGGAAGGACCCCGAGAGACCGTAACCAACCTAGCGTTTGTCAATTATGAGCGCATACTTTCCTCCCTCACATACGTGAATATTAACCGTCCGTGGAAGTATGAAGGCCTCCAAACATATAAGGCGTAAAATAAAGTTATCAGCCTGAGAATAAAAAGGTCTCGTGTCATATAATACCAACCTAGAAGACTATTTTCCCGGACCAACAGCTTGATATAACCTCAAAATATATGTCGTGAGCACAGAAAGTAAAAAATGAGTTGCAATAACGCGCATATTAGGCACTGTATGATTTTCGCGTTCGGACTGAAAAAAAATCCTTCCGAGGTTCAGGAAATGATTTTTCAGGCATTGGGGGGAGATGCCGTATCCATTAGTACAGTGAAGAGGTGGTTTCAAAGGTTCCGAAGTGGTAATTTAGACCTCAAGGATGGCGATAGAGAGGAGGAGCAAAAAATTTTGAAGACGAGGATTTGGAGCATTTGCTGGACGAAGATCCTTGCCAAAAGCAATCGAAGCTTACTACTACATTGAAAGTTATCCAACAAGATATTTCCAGTCGTTTTAAAAAGCTCGTCAAGAGTCAAGAGGAGGGCCGCTGAGTTCCGCACATACCTACTCTCGAAAAGCAACAAAGCGCTTCAAAAGGAAAGAATTTTTGCACAAAATAGGGACCGGTAATGAGAAGTGGGTGTTATATGACAATGCAAAAAAACGTAAATCGTGGATTAATCCGGGTGAGCCATCGTGATCGAACTGAACCCAATATTCACGGCAAGGAACTCCTTCAGTGTATGTGACGGAATTTCAGAGGTGTTCTGTACATTGAACTGCTCAAACCTGCTGAGATTATCACGGCTGAGTGCTATAAACACCAACTGTAGCGTTCAAGTGACGAAATTGCGAGCAAAGGACTTACTCAGGCAAAGGACCTAGACTGGTTATATTGCTGCATGTCAATGCCAGACCACACATAGCAAAAAGGACCAGAGACCTTCCAGATTCGTTGGGTTGTCAAATTTAGCCACACCCGGCGTATCCATCAGACTTGACTCCTTCGGATTTTCACTTGTTCCGATCGCTCCATCATCATTTGGCTGATAGCCACTTCAAAACGTTCGATGAAGTAAAGAATTCCATTATCAACTTTATCGACTCAAAACTACTATCTTTTTACCGCCAAGGAATTCGCAATCTGCCTGACAGGTGGGGGAAATGTTTGAAAGCAAATGGAGATTACTTTCCCGATTAAAATGTACTTTGATTTTAAGTAAATAAATTATTATTTTCATGAAATGAATGCAAGGACTTATTTGTACACCTAATAACCAAATCACTTCCCCATATTTCCATCGCCACAAGAATATTGTTGGACTCGAATAACGAGCAGAGGATCACAATAGGAATTGTGCATTTTGTTGTTCGATAAGAACATTATTGCCGATCAGAATCAATCTGTACAGTCATTACCACATAATAGGACTGCAAATCGCATTTTTCCAATACACACGTTCAATTTAATGGTCGCCGAAATTGGATTCGGAAGAGTAGTCCATCGAATAAAATTTTTCATGTCGATAGTTTCGGTGCCTCCGCACTTTGCTACCGGCGGTCTGTGTACGCGGAGTAAACACACGTTGCACACGGCACAGATGATCGGACAACTGTCGGGACAAGAGCAGTACGGAGTGTGTGTCCGCCCGAAGGGATGATACGAGCGCAAATCGTCGTCTGTCTCGTACGGACAATGAGACGACACGCTCCTGGGAACTATGAGTGTGTGTGGGTGTGTGCTCGAAGAATACACCGTGGACACGTTTAGATCCTAGAACACTCTGATACCTATGTTAGATACGTATATACATGTGTACGCGTATAGATGTTGCGGCCCGCGAGCATTAGTGCGTGCAACGCGTTTTGAGGCCCTAGAAAGTAATTGAGTTGGCCACGCGACTCTTCAAGTGGCCCCCTGCCAGCGCTCGTTGAATGTCCGGACCTCCCATTCTCTGCCTCCCTCTGTCTCCGTATCTCGATCCCTGTCGCACGTTCAATCCTGGTAACCACCTGTTTCGAGTAGAATCACCCACTCCTCGCCGCAGGAAAAACACTCGCGCTCAAAGCACGCACCCGCAGAGCGAGAAAGAGAGAGAAAGAGAGAGAAAGAGAGAGAAAGAGAGAGAGGGGGTGCTTGCATAAAAAAACATAAGCGTGAATTGACAGAAGGATGGTGCCGTGCATCTCTTCGCTTTCAAATGAAAACGCTCATGAAGCGATTGACATACGGCGGACGAGCAGAATAACCAACTCAGGCTATTTGCTCATCCCATTCCCGATGAGGGGATATTTTTTTCGTGAGTGTGTGTGTATGCATATCTGCTCTATCGAAATAAATAACGGGTGAGATGAGCCACTGCCGTGGGCACTCGTTAAATCCTACGGTATCGTACGGTTAGTTGATTTGTAGAATTAACCAGACCACTCACTCGATCAAGCGGCCGGTTTGAGGGTGAACGGAGGATTGAAAGTTTCAACGCTGAAGCAAGCCACCTCCAAAGCCGACCAACGTCAATTCTGCAAACCGAATTCATATTTGAATTGCCACTTTTTCCGGTACAATTACACAACTTCTCGCAGAAATTGTTGCAGGGATCCAATTGGATTCCCATTCTTGTTCCTACTTCCTGATAGGGATCCAATGAATCATGGGATTTGATCCTTATACTAAAACGTCACGCTCGTACATTGGATTTTCATCGGGATTCCCCGCTGGAATCCAATTTGAATTCATTTTACTGCACTTTGGCATAATATTGCCACACACAAAAACACGCACAAAACGTGCAGGTTAGTATTGCAGCACGTCGAGGTTTACCTCGTCACTTTTCACATATTTTCGATTCGAACGTGGTGAAAATTCTCAAACCGCGTGCATCGGAGAAAAGTGCCGAATCCAATTGGATCCTAACGAGGACTGCCTATCTGCGGTGTTCCTAACCAATCACTAGATATGGGTGCATCTCGGGATTCCCCAATAACTTTCTGCACGGGACGTGTCTTCAAGATAATTATCGAAATTTCTTTGATGATCAATTCTTTGCAAATCACATGAGTACTCTCCTATCTTTCTTTCTTTAAGTACTCAAGTGATGCAACAACTCATTTCTCTTGCTTCTGTCGTATTATTTTTTCTTTTCAATTATAATTTTCACAGAACACATTTGCTCGAAGGGTTGCAACCTTGGTTGAAGTGCTGCCTTCAACCAAATCCCCCGTGATAGAGGCGGTACCACATCGATTTCTCGAGGAATCGCGAGACACGTAGAAAGCAAGAGAGAGAGAGAGAGAGAGAGAGATAGAGAGAGAGAGAGAGAAAGAGAGAGAGAGAGAGAGAGAGAGAGAGAGAGAGAGAGAGAGAGAGAGAGAGAGAGAGAGAGAGAGAGAGAGAGAGGATGAGAGGTAGAGGGCAATAGGAGAGGACCAAGTGCCATTTAGAGTCATCTACCGTGTCTCAATCTGGAAGCACCCTTCGAGCCGTCGTCGAGCCGTGACGCTTGGCATCTGTTCGATCGCGGGAATACACACCCCAAACTATCTTGCTCTCTCGTGCTACTATCATATCCAAGTGTCAAACGGAACGGGCGCTCGCTCGACGGTAACGAGGAGCAGGGCAAGAGAACTCGGCCTTCTCTCCACGTGGATGTGTAGGTACGATGGTACCATATAACTCTTATCCATATACATAAATGTATATGTATATACATGGAGGCATATATACCGTCGCTGGTATAATATCGCTGGTGTACACGATAGTACTCCGTACAAAATGCCAAGGGTCGTGTGCCCGCCAACCGAGCCTCAATAAGGGGATGGAAGATAGCAATTCTCAAAGTCAGTGCACCCGGCGATGTACACGCTTGCGAGAAATCGTGGATGCTGCTTTCCAAACGATTTCGCTCGTTAACCAGCCGGAAACGCTTCTATACCAATTCCCTCGATCTTGTGCCTCGCAAAATTTTACGCTAGCCTTCGCTAAGTGAATTGACACGACGAATTTGGCATGTCGGATTTGACCTATTTTTCACGTTCGATTATGGTAGATGCAACATTTTTTTGGGTTACCCAGATCCTATCACATCCCTATAGGGATTTGATAGGGATGCGGTGCGTAGGGAGTAGACATTGAAATCCAGGTGGTTTCCGCGTTATTACCCGAGTGACGTCGTTTGAGAATTATTTATAAAAATTTTCAATCCCAATTTTTTCGATGTCCCAAAAGAAAATATCCTTTCGTGATCTCGTGGACAAATTTGGTGGGGAGTCTTAAGAGGGGAAAACCCTTTACAATGTTCAAAAAATCGACTTTTTTTCGACATATTTCGAAAGTATAATATATTAAGAGTATACTGGAAAATCGAAAAATGAAATATTTACGAAGTTATAGCACATAGTCGTATAGCACATTATCGTATTGAAACTTTAAACGCAATTATCTCGAAACTGCATTTTCAAATACTGCTCATGTTATAGCTCAAAAAGTTATTGATCGATCTGGCTGAAATTTTGGGAGGTTTCTCACTATAACATTATCGGAAGGATATACCTAAAGTTTTAAGGTTATCGCGTAAACAAAATACTTTTTTGGGATAAAAATTGTCGATAAAATGGTCAAAAATATGAAAATTTGATTTAAAAGCCTACTTAATTTTTAATTTTATACTTTTTTATATTTTTACAGGTATATTCTTCCCCTACACATGTCAATAATCGAAAAATATTGTCGAATTCTGTTTCAGATCAGTAAAAAAAAATCAGACAAATACAGCAATTTTCGATATCACGCAAAAAACGCCTAAAAGAATACCTTATAACGCCGCCATTTTGTTTTATTTAAAAAGAATAAAAATAAAAATTAACACTTAAAAGTTGTAATAAAATAATGTCAAAAATTTGAAATAATGCGATTATTTTATCACTTTTAAAAAAATTCACAAAAAAATGACTAATTTTCGGGCGTCTAAAGGGCCCCCCCCCCCCCTTAAGATGCACTCATGTCTTCATAGGGATTTGTTAGAAATACTGCATATAGGGAGCCTTCATTGGGATAACCAAGTGTATATGAAACGTCACGAGAACAAACTGGGCATTTTTGAAGCATAACCTGCACGCTTCGTGAGCGTGCACGTGTTCGATGATATTATGTCAAAGTCCGGTAAAATTAATAAAAAAAACCGATAATTACAGTGGATCTTTAGTGATGTCATGCAAATCGATTTTAAAGATATAATTTTTAAAGTGGTTTATACTTTTTTAAGATAAGATCTATACTCCTTTGAGGTCCATTCATTTTGTATATCTGTTTATTTTATTCAGAAAATTCAACGGACAGATTTTGATGGGATCCATCAATCATCGTATCGGATTCTGTTCGATAATAAAGAAGTAATTTAGGATTGAAATTGGATTCGTACATTGGATTCCAGTGGGGAATCTCGATGAGAATCCAATGTACGAGCGCGACGGTTAAGTATAGGGATCTAACGCGATGACCCATTGGAGCCCTATCAGGAAGTCAAGCATGAGAATCCAGATCCAGAGCGGGAAAAAATGCTCGATACAATTTTATCAAAACTTTATTAAGAGTTAAAATTTTGAGGATATATGGGCATCGTTTAGAAACGCTATGACAAAACATTGATGCATTATAAGCAAGATTTTCAAATAATCAATGGCTTCGACCCTTTGGACGATAGCGACGTAAGATTCTTCGATGAATATCTATAAAGTTGAACGCTTCGCGAGAGAAAATATATTTTCCTAGGAGGTCTGAGCAGCTGACGCGAGTCGACTGCCGAGAGTTGCCGGATGCTGTGTAGCTTCTGCAGCTCGTACAAGCAAAGAGTGCGAAGGGGGCAGTAGATCGATGGCGATTTTTCACTCACTTAGCCAGGCGCGCATCAATATGCATTAAGCTGATCGGTTCTCCCTATTGGGTTCCTTCTCGTGCCGGTGTAGGGAAAAATGCGCGGAGGAGAACGAGATCGAGGGATGGAAAGAGAAACGAGCGAGTCGCTGCTGGATCGGGGATAGGAAACGTTCAAGGAAAAGGAAACAAAAAGAAATAGAAGAAAACAAGAAGTCAGGCCAAAAAGGCTCTTTTCGTACCGAGTACTTTTTTCCTATCACGTGTTTTTTTTTTTTTTTTCGTACAACGGCCCAGACTTTGTCGAGATTCCACGGATTTTCGGGTCATACATGTGTATACGTTCATGCACGCACGTGTGCTCTTTCTTTGTGCATTGGTTAAACGAAGATAGGAATTAGGCGGGCATATAAAGCTGGAATAATAGTGCCGCGACTTTCTTGTGGCTGTTAAGATATTCTTAAAAAAAATAGGGATATCCCTATCGCTGAGCAATTCTCGGTGGAAAATAACCGTAAGAAAATCGCGGATGGAGCACGGACTAAGATTCTCCCGGTGCTTCTATGGGACTCTCGGGTATCCTTGGGAATCTGCTAACGCCGTGAATGCAGTATCACTGAAAGTCACGGCGGGCAAGCAACTTTTGCACATAAAACGAGAGAAAAGTGTGAACCAGTGACGACCACCGACTCCCTCATGCCCCCTTCTCATTCCCCCATTAACGTTCATATATTCAACGACCAGGTGGAATAAAAATTCCAAGTCTACGTTATCCCATGGGAAACGGGTGGAAAACACTTTTCGCTTTTTTTCTTCTTTTTGCCGTGAAATCTAACCGGGGTTTTAGTTGCACTCGAGGCAAATCGTGATAAAAGTTTATTCGTCATTTTTCACCAATGCTCAGACTTGTCAACGCTGATGTTGAATTGAAGGATTGAAGGAACACGATAAGCCGTGGCAGCCAGGGCAATGCCATTTGAGAGATTAGGAAAGGGCCAACGTACGATCCGCTAGTCACATGCAAATCGGAATTATTCGAAAAGCACAAGAGTATCCAAGAAAAATATATGAAATGGTTTTCACGCTTTTTTGCTACATATATATATATATGTATGTATTAAGGGCTTAGGCTTCGCAGCGAAATCCCTGCGACCGATCATTGATACCTAATGGAAAACGACACGGAGAGAGCCATATTTCTTTCCTGCCTCTCTCTCTCTCTCTCTCTCTCTCTCTCTCTCTCTCTCTCTCTCTCTCTCGGGCGCGGGCTTTTTCTTTTTCCGTTAGCATAACTTTTCCATTAGCGATGTCGAATTGATCGAGATATCCGATAATATTCAATATACATTCCGTCGCGTGTACTTTTCGGGACGATTTAAGAGGGCACTTTTGGGTGCGAGACCTTGATTGTCGTCTCTTTCGCGCTCTCGCATTTCAAAGATTGAATTCACCGAGTCACACACACCCGGGCGCGCGCGCGCGCACACACACACACACACACACACACACACACACACACTCGAGAAACAAATGCTCTTCGGCCCCGTTGCGCTTACTTGGCGAGCGAAGGAGCGGCAAGTCGATTTTTTGGTCATTCGACTAATTGGAAGAATTTACGAGGAGATCCCCTGGATTTCTCGTGTATGATACTTTTGGTTGCTGTATAGTGAGCAACCGAAAGTCCGCCTTTTAATGGACTCACCGGAACTGTTCAGAATTTCTAAAATTTCATCGATGGACCAGATGAAGAAGAGGTCAAAAAAGAAGAGGACTTGCTAGCAGCACACGACGAGCACACACACGCACACACACACACACACACACACACACACACACACACACACACACACACACACACACGCCTCCAGCTTATGCACGTGGGCTAATAGATGTGCAGGTCAGTGAACAAACGTTCGCGAGTGTGTGACGCATAACGCGATAAATTATACGACCGCGAATCACCGGGAACCATCGAAAACGACAGACGAGCAAGAAACGACGAGAAAGGCCGACTCGTTCGCATTCGTCATCCCACGGCTTCTTCTCGCAATGGCATTGGTCAATTACAAAAGACACGGAGTTATGTAATGGACTTGAATGAACCAAAATGTCGATTGGTTCGTATATTTGTTCCTGATATATATCGGCAATGCAACGATGTAGACATCGCATCGATATTCGTAATTTTGTGATCGATATAATAAAGTGGCATCTTTATTTGAACATGTTACATGGAGATCTTCGTCAATGGTTTTTTTCCTCAACCAATATACACAACGGACAGACTGCATACGGACCGTTCCCTCACGATCTCGTGCTCCATATTGACCCAATTTCGATATTGCCGAAACCAAAAATAATTAGTAACTCAAATACAGGCTTGTTTATCCGTCGATTTCCCGCTTCGGCGATTCCACCAGTACCTTTCTATTCCCGTTTCCTCTTCTTCTCTATGGCCTTGCAGAGATCGCACCCCCCCCCCCCCCCCCGCCCCCCCTCGCCTTTGCTCAGAACGAGAGCTTTACCCTCCTGCACAAACCCCAGCAGGAAAAAAGGGGGCTATGCTGTTGCTGCTGGTGGTGTGTATATATGTATAGTTGCGCTAGACGAGAGATCGGGTCCATTTATTTTTGGGGTACATCGAGCGAGAAGGGTGTGACACCCCACCAAGAGGGCCCCATATGCTGCGCACAAGAGAGCACCGCGAGGAGACGAAGTGCAAGGGGCGGCACGAGTGTGTTTTGATTTCCCTAATAGACGCATCAGAAAATACTGCCAGCGTGAACAGTGACCTTTAAGTCTCTCTACGAAAAGCTAAACAATCGTTGTCACGGAATACAATTAATATGATATATGCTCTAGTAGCTTCTTTCCTTCAAGTATAAATTCGTCGATTGTCTGCTTTTTTTTATCTCCAGAGAGACAACGTTTCTCAGTCACATCTGTCAGTTTGTACGATTCAATTCTGTCTCCAACGACTGCTGGAAATTCATGAAAATTAAATATTGATACATAAAATTGTAGTTCAATTTAAGGCATGCGGGTGTACATCGTTTTGGCTAAAGCTAAAAAGTCCTGTTCAACCCTTTTTTTTTAAGCCGCTTTAGTTTTGCAACTGACAAATATTACCATGAAGGCTATGAAAATAAAGTTCCGTAGTATCTTGAGAAAAAGGACATTCCAACGAATTCAATGCTTCTCGATAGAAACCCTCGATACCAAAAAAGTTCATTAGCATAGAAAATATATAAATATATATTGTTAAGTAGGGACAAAGATGGAGCCCCACGATAATTTCTGTAAGGGTTGGGGGAAAAAAACGCTCGGTACTTTTTCATTGAAACTTGATTGAGAGGTAGAATTTTGAAGGCATATGGGAATCGTTCAGAAATGCTAGGACAAAAAGTTGATGCATTATAAGCAAGATTTTGGCGACGAGCATTAGCCTCTTTCCTTTAAGTATAAATTCGTCGATTGTCTGCTTTTTCTTCTCCAGGGAGACTACGTTTTCAGTCACATCTGTCAATTTCTACCATTCAATTCTGTCTCCAACGATTGCTGCAAATTCACGGAAATGTTATATTTAGAATTTTATATATAAAATTGTAAGTCAATTAAAGGAATGCCGGTGTCCATCATATTGCCTAGAGCTAAAAAGTCTTGGTCAACCCTACGTTTAAAAACCAGTTTAGATATGCAACAAGTGACAAATATTACCACAATTAGTCTATGAAAATGAAATTCTGTAATATCTCGAAACAATGGATAGAAATTCTGGATAGAAACCCTCTGATTCCACAGAAGTTCATTAGGGCCAGAAAATTAGCATAGAAGAAAAAAAGATATATTGCACGAAAAGGAGCGTTCGGTCATTATACGTTGATAAGAACAGACTGTTCCTCATCGATCTGTGTCGTCCGGCAATTGGGCTCTTCCAAAGTCCGTCATTACGTCGCCCCTATCTTGGTCGATCGTGTCGACGATTTTCATCGAATACGAAGAAGGGAGCTCGAATATAATAGGGACTTGAATATAATAGTGGCTCCAATACGAATGCGTGTCGTTACGCGGAGTAACGTTGTCACACACGTGTTATGTATACATATATATGGGGCTACTCGAGCTCGCGGGATCACCAAATCCAATCAAATTTAATTTCACTCATTTTTCCAAAATGTTGAAATCAAGAAAGACACCAGCTTTTACATTTTTACGCTTTTTTCAGTCACGCTCGTTTTGTACGGCCTTGAAAATTCCGAGAAAACTTAAAAACTGTATGAAGTAGAAGCATGATATTGGATTGAAGTTTGAATAAAGAAGATTCGTTGTTTTTTACTCGTATGAGTGATGTACCGTAGAATCACGGAAATAAAATCGGTTGGATACGACGTTGCGTGAATTGGACTCGAAATGTCCCATATAAAAGGCAGGGTAGGTGGTTTGTACATATAACCTGCCTACCATTTATATAGGGCATGTGTACGTATGTATATATATATGGATATAGACATACGTATATATTGCCTTGACTATTACCTTGCGCTTAACGCTGACTACACTCTTCCCTGATTAGTCTGCGTGACCACAAGACCACGTCTACCATGCTTTCAGCGTTATCATCACTTGTTATACAGCGATATGACGTTGTTCCGAGTATATCTCTAATTACTGCACTATATATTATTGCAATTACTCAAGTTAAGACACATAATTGATCTTTTTATCTCTCGCGTCAACTCGTCAACCTCTATCTACGCTAAATGAACTAGAAGCTTCAATGCTGAAATATTATAAATGAAATGGTGCGTTTTGCCTACTCTTCATCCATATGCTCGTGGTAAATATTATTACGAGCTGACAGGGCAGAAAAGTTTCTTCTTCGTCGTCACTCTACGAGGAGCGTCT
Source organism: Ophion ventricosus (assembly GCA_963932345.1). Taxonomy (NCBI): domain Eukaryota; kingdom Metazoa; phylum Arthropoda; class Insecta; order Hymenoptera; family Ichneumonidae; genus Ophion; species Ophion ventricosus. Next base: position 5,464,108 of record OZ010720.1, read on the forward strand.
AACTGTTCTCAATCAACCGCGCAATAAAAGGCTCGTCAAGTTTTGTGAAATAAATCGCTAATGACTGTTATTGAAAAAGTTATCATTGGAATAATGGGTTTCGGTGAATCTCCGGAGACAATTCCCGTGGCTCTTTCCAGCAAGAATGTTCGAATTGCCGTTCGTATAGGATCGTGTAAATTTCCACATGCATACGTTTACGAGATAGAATACAGAAACGACGAACGCAGCGTGGGATTGTTGGAATGTAGCCCAGGGAACGCGCGGGCAACATGTCCTCGTAGAATTTGCATTAATTAACGCCACAAGCGCAACTGATTGACAATCCGCGCCTCATTGTGATGTCAGTCATAACGAGACGAGGCCTCGTCGGCTTGCCGCCCCCCATCAACGACCGTAGCTATGCGGCTGCATTTGCAATCAATTGATTCGAGAATTGATTGTCGCCGGGGCGCACGGGTTCACTGTCGATTCTCGAACGATAAAAAAAATTTTTTGGGACGACGCATAGAAGTGCAAAATTATTCAGAAATCGGCAGTGCGTGCATGTTTGTTGCTCGTTTTCACTCATAGAACAGATGCAAAACGGAAGTACGCAAATTGTATACCTGTCACAAATATATTCCCGATGGGCATTCAGCTGTCGCAGTACAAAACGCATTGGATGCAATCGATAATATCCAGTGTCAAAAAAAAAGAAAACTATGTATAAAGTATCATTGATGGGTTTTCAAAGGGTCTGCAGAAGCTTGACACTTCTGATATACGATTTTTTATTGCATAGCTTTATCCGTGCAGAAATTTGTTAGGGAGTCCCTAGATCCTACCACATCTCTATAGGTATTTGATAGAGACGAGACGCGTAGGGAGTCCATATTGGAATCCAAGTTGATTCCGCGCTATTTCCCGATTCACGTAGACATTTTTCTTTGAAATTCGCAATCGGAATTTGTTGGACCTCCAAAAAACAAAATCTTTTTTTCCGAATCTGTGCACAAATTTGTTGGGGATTCCCAAGATGCACCATCTTGATGGTGACATCTCTATGGGGCTTTTTTTAACGATGCCGCATATAGGAAGTTCTTATTGGGATCTAATTGGAATCTGCACTGTTTCCCAATGAACGTCGTTTGAGAATTATTACCACCTTCGAGCCGAAAATATGTGAAAAGTCACATGAAAAAAAAAAATTGACGTATTGGAACATAACCTGCACGCTTCATGAGCGTATACATGTATGCTGATATTATAAAAAAAGTGCCGTAAAATAAATAACAAACGATAATTACAGTAAATTTTTAGTGATGTCATTCAAATCGATTTTTAAGATATACTTTTTTAAGATAAGATTTATACGTTCTCAAGATTCAATAATTGTGTATGTCCATATAAATTGTTTAGAACATTCATATATAATGCGATGAAATCCATCAGGAATCTTATCCGATTCTGTTCGATAATGGAAGAATTCTTTAGGGTTCGAATTGGATTCCAATGGGAAATCCCAATTAGAATCTAATGTACGAGCGTGACGTTTTGGTATAGGGATCCAATGCGATGGTCCATTGAATCCCGATCAGGAAGTACGGACAAGTATGGGAATCCAATTAGATCCCTGCGACACTTTCTGCACGGATATAGCCTAGGGTCTCAAATTTAATTTGCAACAGACATTTTATACCGAAAAAAAATTCAACGTATTAGACATTTTTCAAAATGTTTATTACATTGAAAAATAATCTTCCAATAGATTGTTGTAAATGAAGGTTAACATCTCCCATGACTTTCATCTTGAAATCTATCGATTTTTATAATCAAGCATTTTGTCATAAACAATTGGAAAGGGCAGGTTTATTATGTCCGGGATCTGGGTCTCGGAATCAGAGGGCTAACCAAGATTTAAATATTATTCAAAAAATGAAAGTACGAGTAAAACTCAATTGCTCTAATTCCAATAATTGACTATTCATCGAGAAAAAGTAGCAGAACGCGACTAATTATTTTTTTCTCGCTATTCGGTGATGATTCTTTCTTTCAATTCGTCACAAATGCGAAATAAGAAAAGAACTTGGAACGAATAATGAATCAACATTGCCTTGATTCTTTGAGGTAAATTTTTTAAACCGAATTTGAAGCTTGTCTACGAATAGATATGAATAATTCACGAAAAAAATGATTGGCCGCCATTTACGATGCTGCTCGATATTATCTTCCCTACGCACTACGAGGGACAAGGGTTTTACCAGGGAGAAATACGGAGTGAGACAGAAAGAGAGAGAGAGAGAGAGAGAGAGAGGGATAGATGGAGGGCGAGTAGGAACGGTTCGATATATCCGTGATAGCGGGTAGTTGGTGGTGCGATGTCGAAGGGGTAGCAGCGGCAGTGGTGCAGAGGACTATGATCGATGCCGAAATTAAGAGCTTGAACGATGCAGGACGAAACAAAGTTAACCAATCGCGGTAGCGGATCGAGCGTTCCGCCTTTATGGCTCCCGTCATCCCTGCCTCGTCACGTCCAGCGCCACCGTCCGATTTCTCTTTTTTCATCCGCGTTCTATCCTAAAGCACAATTTTTCGAATCGGCAGCTCGAATTCTCGACTCTGTGTGGCTTTGATCCAGATGAAGAGTGTCGAATGCCCATTCGTCCGGAAAAAAAAAATCGAAAAGGAAGAGCTCGAAACGTAGAGTGCATTTAATTGTCCTAATTCACTATTAGGATGTCAAAATAAAATTGTTAAACCGATTGAACAAAATTATGTGAAATTGCCACGCACTTCTTGCTTCTGAGCAAAAATCCTCGCAGAAGACTCAAGCTGTACGTTCTAAAAAATTGAAACAACCATTAAAAACGGACATACCGCGTACTCGACGAACTCTATGATCGAACGCGATCGTGATCCCGCAATGGTTCACATTTCCATATGCGATATACGACGGCTGGGGAGTGAGAGGCAGAGTGAAAAAAATGGTACGACCATAGGGCGGAGAGACCGACGAGAAACGCGAGTTCTCTTTTGTTTCTCTCCTCGTATGGACCACTCCGTCCCTTGATATCATTCTTGTTTTTTTTTTTTTTCGTCTCTTTTTACCTCAGGTGGCCGAGTGCGTTCGGTTCGACGGGTTCATGTTGTACTTTCCGGCACAGTCGAGTGAGCATGTCACAATCGACGTGGACCGCCTCAATCAAAAAGTGGCATTGATACCCCTCCCTGCCAGGCCAAAAGAGTCCGCGACTCTCTATTGTGGTTTTGTCAGAGACCGAAAATCTATTAGCTTCTCAGCCATATTTCTAGTCTGGCTAGAAGAGCACGGATCATTGAATGTACGTAGCAAACAAGGGCTGCACATGTACATGAGCAAATGTTATTTCGAAGACATTAGACTTCGAGGCACCAACTGAATCCAAAATCATTCGTGATCATCACAGTGTGAAATTTCAAAAAAATCGATTTTTTTTTGCATTATCCGATAGTATGGACGGTTATAAACATGCTGTTCAATTTCTGGGGCGAAGTTGGAATAATTCGGGTCGCTACAGCCTTTCTTAGAGAAAGTGATTCGAGCAACGGCTTCCGCACGAGAAACTTTTTAACGCGTTTTTCTCGAAATGTCGTCTTTCAAAACGGTGTACAGTCTCAAAGGAAGAGTTTTCAAGCTATCCGATTCAAATTTTGACACAACATTCTTCACGTCATTTTTTTTTAAATCTCCATATTTTTTTTAACGAAAAACTGTCGAAAAAATAGGCTAAATCCGATACTTTTCTTTCATAGTGCCGCCATTTTGTCAATTTTGATTTTAAAAAACCTCCATAGCAAGATATCGGCTGTCATACTAATTAATAATCTTTTTACAAATTTTGTTTCAGATAGTATTCACGGCCACAACCGTGGACACCGTGAGGACTCCTTTTTTTCGAAGACATTTTCAACTGTGAAAAAAAAATGTAAAAAATAAATAAAAATAAACGTTTAAAAATTTATTTTCTGTTTTTTATGAGTGTTTTGATTTGACAATAAAAAAAGACAGACTAGCGTATTTTAACCAGCGAAAAAAATCGCGAAAACCAGCGACTTTTCGTGATGATGCCTTAAAAAAAAATGAAAGAACGTTCTCGAAACAGCCAAATGTGCTGATACTCAACGTTGCATAGTCATAACGATTACAATAATTTCCGCCTGTATCTATATAGAAAAAGCAATAGCCAATAAGATCGAGTTCATTGCGTGGAAGCAGTGCGGAGGTCCAGAGGATATAAAAATATATCAGTATATACCTATATAAAGTTCTATATGTCGCGAGATATATGGTGTAGAGTACGACGGGGGTGAACAGCAGAGAAGAGCATCAGCGAGGCAGCTTTCGCGATAAGCAATAGGCGGGATAGCAATACCCTGATCGACCTCAGCACAGGAAGCGTGTCTACGAAATGAAGCCAGAGGGGATTGCTCCACGTGACACGCGACCGAACAACCTCCTCTTTCCCACCACCCTCGTGTGTTTCGCCCACCTCGAACCCTCGGTGCGCCCACCTACACGTATATACATTAGTACGGGTCATTCCATTCCGAATCCGCCTGTAAGCTACAGCGATGATTCGAGAATTCCATTGAAGAGGGCAGTCGGTAAATTTGATGAAACAATTGCCTCGGACTGAAATTTGTCTTCTGGATAATCCAATTCCGACTCATCGACGAAGGGGGAGAGAGGATGTTTCCATCTGGATAATGAGAAGTCTTGAGTCTTTGAACTGGAAGTTTGATACGATGCAATAATCTTCGAACTAAGAATTAATTGTTACTTTGGCGCAGATTTGCGGTGCTCCACGAAAGCATAAAAAATAGATACCTCGACAATGAAGAACTTGAGAAAGAACCATTTTTTTGAACTTTAACTAGGTAACTCATACAGTCTGATCTCCAATGCAGTTCCAATCAATTCTTATGGTATTGAAGTTTGCATCGTTGTCATGTAACGGATTTTTTGGCCCATTTGGACGATAAAAATAGCTAAAACATTTTTGAAGATCGTTATCAGTGTTCCATAACCTAAACTTAGAAAAAAAATCGTTTGGATAGTACGAAAAATATAAAAATGAAAAAATAAAGAAGAATTTTCGTTGCATTTCGACGATGCAACCTTCAACACCATTCTTTTCATTGTTTTTCATCTGGTCTGGTCTGTAATGCAGTTGAAATCATTTCATTGTTTTCGAAACTAGGTAATCCATGAGTTTGAAGTTTGCGTTGTTGGAATGCAATGAAAATTAATATTTCTGAATTTCTTTAATATCTTTTGGCAGATTTTGTCTACAAAGATCATTCAACATATAATAATAAAAATATGGAAAAAGATATGTAAAAAAGAACTTTCGTTGCGTTCCAACGATGCAAACTTCAACGACATGGTAATCCATACAGTCTGGTTTACAAATCAGTTCCAATCATTCCATTGTTTTTCAAACTAGGTAACTCATATATTCTGGTCTACAATTCAGGTTCAAAATCGTTTTTTTTTTTTTCATTAGTATATCATTCTTTTGGGAAATGTTCGTAATATTTCTGCTTAACGCGAACAAAAGGGCTTCTGATTAGCCTTCTGAAGAACTTCATCCTGTTTCTATTCCGCAAGCATCTTCAGCTTTTCGTAGAGCAAAATTTTTCTAAATGCCCTGTACATCGAGATCTATGGAAGCTAGCATAAAAATGGTTAGAAACGTGTTTTCATTTCTCTATTCAGAAAACCGTGGAAAAGGTTCACATAATTTTCGCTGGTAATCTATGTACAGCTATTTTGAGATGGAAGGGCCTGCGCGAAATTATACATCTATTGCGTCTGCAATGCCACTCATTGTGCAGTCACATTACACATACCCCACGTGACGGGGTGTTTCTATCTGCCTTTGTACAACGTCCATCCGTCCGCAGTTACACCCCCAATGTTACGTACATTTACGTGCGTGTCGTCTCTTTCTCTCTCTCTTTCTCTTACACTCTCACTCTCGTACTCTTTACGTTGCTCGCGGTCATTCTCATTTTCGTGATTAATTTTTCTATCGTGCGGGACGATCGGCGTACGAGTAAAGAGATCAATATATATATACATGTGTGTATCGGATGCTTACGCGTGGTCACGAATATGGGGTTCCGTGGCATCTGAGATAACGAGCACTTCGGTGCGCTTCTCGCAACTTTCAGCTGCATATCCTCCCCCACTGTGATGAAGATTGAATAATTGAATTGAAGGAGATCGGAAAGATTTTTCGCAGTGCTCGAGAAATTTGGTCAACGAGAATACAAATGGAAAATAAACAAGCAACAACACTAAAATAATAGCAAACAAATTGGAAACAAATTACCAAAAAATCGAACAATACGAAAACGAAGGGAGAATAAACATCCTTGAAAATAGAATAATCAATAAACAATTTGAGAATAAGCAAAGAATAAAAAAATTAATTGAGGATAAACAAAAAATGGGAAATTCAGAATAATCACAAGAATGAAAGTTTTCATAGTATTTCTAAACAAAAAAGTATTTAGCAATTGTATAGTCTCTCCCCTGTGACCAAGATTGAATAATTAAATTGAAGGCGAGCGGAAAGATTTTTCGCAGTGCTCGAGAAATTTGGTCAACGAGAATACAAATGGAAAATAAACAAGCAACACCACTAAAATAATAGCAAATAAATTGGAAACAAATGACCAAAAAATCGAACAATACGAAAACGACGGGAGAATAAACATCCTTGAAAATAGAATAATCAATAAACAATTTGAGAATAAGCAAAGAATAAAAAAATTAATTGAGGATAAACAAACAATGGGAAATTCAGAAAAATCACAAGAATGAAAGTTTTCATAGTATTTCTAAACAAAAAAGTATTTAGCAATTGTATAGTCTCTCCCCTGTGACCAAGATTGAATAATTAAATTGAAGGCGAGCGGAAAGATTTTTCGCAGTGCTCGGGAAATTTGGTCATCGAAAATACAAATGGAAAACAAACAAGCAACAGCAATTAAATAATAGCAAACTAATTGGAAATAAACCAGCAGAGAATCGAACAATACAAAAAACGAAGAGAGGATAAACAACCTTGAAAACAGAATAATCAATAAACAATTTGAGAATAAGCAAAGAATAAAAACATAAATTGAGGATAAACAAAAAAAATGGGAAATTCAGAAAATCAAATGAGAGAAAGTTTTCCTAGTATTCCTAAAAAAAAAATATTTAGCAAAATTTTGGAAGCCTCTTATTGGTTTGCTCATTCATTGTTTACTGCGGCCTCCCTCTCTCTCTCTCTCTCTCTCTCTCTCTCTCTCTCTCTCCTCCCTCTCTCTCTCTCTCTCTCTCTCTCTCTCTCTCTCTCTCTCTCTCTCTCTCTCTCTCTCTCTCTCTCTCTCTTTTTCTCTCTGTATGTACATGCGAATATGAGACGCACGTACATGACGCTTGAAAATCGAGCAGGACGAAGTTGAGCATCCCTGCCTGCAAGATGTCCTCCTGAAGACTATCTCGGCCGGGCTGTCCCGCGGGATACGCTCTTCCTTCGTACAGTTTCTCCTATCTCAGGATACTCTATAGCCTATTCAGATATCAGGCTCACTCTCTACGCTTTATACATCCATGTATGTACATATATATATATAAATATATATATACACACATACATACGTAATAGTGTTCCCAACGTGTCAGACGGCGACCACAAGGAGAACGTTGCCGAGTGAGAACGAAAGTAAAATGCTACGGAAATGAAGCGAGAGGAAAGTGTCGTGTGTTTCGGCGAGGACGGGCCTTCTCTTTGGACCCGGCTTGCAATCAGTATATATACACACGAAACGAAATGCTTGCAACTCTCTTCTACGGTGCATACGGTCTGTGCAGACTTACACTCGGAACCAACCCATTAAGTATCTAAAAATGAAAAGCCTATCTACCCAAAGCGGACTCGGTAAAATGTATTTTCTATTCACTGCCAAAGAAAAATATTTAATTTAAATAGGATCTATTTAAATAAAATAGGTTTTTTCCTTGTCTTGCGACCTACTACGACCCTATTTGTTTCAAATATATTTTTTTATTTGTCCAAGCCATTCTTTTTGAATATTACATATATTCAAATTAAATAAGTAAGGTTACAACACGATATATCGCACGACTACAAGAAAGTAAGAAAAAAGCCGTGTTAGTGAAAAAGTTAAATTATTTTTCTTTTTTTCACTAAGAAGGCAGTTATGTGGAAAAAAAGAAAGTTATCGTCGTGCCTTCTATTAACAGGCGCAACTATTTATGTATAGCAAGACCCTTTTCCTCAACTGCAGAATGTTACAACAGTCTTCTAATGAAAACAAAGCCATGAGATTTTTGAGAGACTGAATCGTGTATCATTTTTCCGTTTGTATCTTTTGTCTTATACTATCAGATGAAACCAAATCACAGATTTATTCGGAATAACTAAAATATTTAGTTGTTAGACGATATTAAATAGATCATGATTTGAATAAATAAATATATTTGAAATAAATCATTTTATGAATGGAATGCAATAGAAAAAATTTGATTTCACGAAAAATCTGGTTAAATCAAATTTAAAAAAATCAAATAGACGCATCTATTAAAATCAAAAGAATTCTTCGATCAGTGTAAAAACGACAAGCTGATCCACCCTAAGTGGACTCCGAAGTAAAACGTATTTTCTATCCCCACGTAAAATCATGGACTTTAGTGTAATCGCTGACAAGTGGGAATTCTTGATTACGGCTTCGTTGCAGCGTAATGTAAAAAAATAAATAAATTCATGGTAAAAAATGACGAATTTATTGGACTCACCGATCGATGATGACGGGATCGCTCGGGGTTTCGTTTCGATTACCGCAGCTCTTCTTGTCACAGCATCGACTGAAAAAAAGTCAACGTAGCATTTTAATTCGTGCCTACGAAAGGTAAATTCGGGATAATCATTACGACCTTATTTTTAATAAAACTCATTGTCCCGTAAATTAGGTATTGAGTAATCTATTTATTGATCGGCAAAAAAAAACTGTAAATTTGATCAAACTAAAGCATAACCGGCACTAACAAACAGAGCTTGAGCCTATCTCCCATTTTTTTCCCCCCTTTTCACTTCGGCAAAGCTCAATGTGTGTGCAGAGAGTAGACGAAGTGTGTGATAATAGTGCACATGAAAAATTCGTAGTAGAGAAAATAGAGAAAGAGAAGTGAGGGGTGAGTGAGTATGAACACCATGCGTTCGGGGGTTGTGAAAGAAAACGTCAGAAGTTTCGAGTCGGCCGAAAAAAAAAAAAAAAAAATAGAAAGAAAAAACTTCATCGCCACCCCTACGTGAGTGCACGATTGCCCTTGGGGATTTTGGGAGAGGGTAGTCGGAGGTCCCATGGGCCAGTGAGTCAGCTATATAGCTGTTCGCTGCCAACCACCCTTTGCTGTATGAACCACGAGAGTGTACGTATATCCGTGATTCTATATATACACCACCCCTGGTATGCCTCGTTACGTTTATGGTTTACTACCGCAAAGGGTGGAACGACGTGTGATGAAGTATGAATCTACGCATAGGCACGCGTTCACTAGCTACGCATTCTGGTATGCGAAACCTCCCTCTCTCTCTCTCTCTCTCTCTCTCTCTTTTTGTTGCATTCTCACTCTTTTCTCTGTCTCTTTACTAGTGCATATATTCAAGTTTACTCATGCCTACAACCAGAAAAGATTTTGACTCACCTGCACATGACTTCGTGGGTCAAGAGGACTCGGCACATTTCCGGATTCTTGTCCTGGCCCTCGTACATTATCGCCTGCAAACACAAAGAACATATTTGATTACATATATATTTTTCAATACAAATATTAATCGTATTTTATTAGGCACATTTTATGTGCGTTTTCTGGGGTTTTTCGTCAACTCAAATTGTTTATATTAAGTATTTATATTAACAATTAACATTCATGTCTTGTATTCGTAGTAAAAAAAAGCTTTCGAATAAAATAATCCACGAAGAATTCTTCTCTTTATCTCTGTCAGATAAAAAAGAGTGTTTAGGAATATGTCGTTAGGGTGAGTGTTTTTTAAAATGTAATTACAAATATAACTTTGGGAGCGGAATTATGCATCATTGCAATAATAATAGTGTTTTTTTTCACGAGACAAATCGTTAGAATATTTTCATTTGCAGAAGGAGCTCTAGAATGAAATAATCTGCGAAGATATTTTTCCCTCCGTCAGATGACAAAGAGTTTTTCCGAATATCCCATTACGGTGAGTGTTTGTTTTAGCGCGATTACAATTATGATTTTGAGAGTAGAATTTTGCATCGTTGCAACAATAATAATGAATTTTTTTTTGCAAAACAAATTGGTAGAATTTTGTCATTTGCAAAAGGAGCTTTAGAATTAAATAATCTGCGAATATATTCTTCTCTTTATCTCTGTCAGATAAAAAAGAGTGTTTACGAATATAACGTTATGGTAAATTACGTTTTTAAGCGATTACAATTATAATTTTAGGAGTGGAATTTCGCATCGTTGCAACAATAATAATGTACTTCTTCATAAAACAAATTTTGTAGAATATTTTCGCTTGCAAAATGAGTTCTACAATGAAATAATCTGCGAATATATTATTATCTCTATCTCTGTCAGATAAAAAAGAGTGTTTTCGAATATACGGTGACGGTGAGTATTTTTCTTAAATGCAATTGCAATTATAATCTTAGTAGTGCCATTTTGCATCATTGCGACAAAAATAAGTTTTTTTTCTCCCAAAACAAATGGATACAATATTTTCATTTGTAAAATGAGTTCTAGAATGAAATAAACTTCGAAGATATTCTTCTTCCTATCTCTGTCAAATAAAAAAAAAAGAGAGTGTTTTCGAATATCCCATTAAGGTGAGTGTTTATTCAATCCAATTATAATTATAATTTTAAAAGCGACATTTTGCATCGTTTCAACAATAACAATGTTTTTTTTTCACAAGAAAAACAAGTCAACAGTTTCCTTCAATAAAAAATCGTCAATTCCTGTCAAAGCTTGACTGTTTTCGTAACAACATCATTTCTGAGGTTTCTTCGATTCTTCGAAAGTCCCATATTGAAATTGCCGGGTATGTATCTTGCTCGAAACCTATTTGTCGGTGAAAGAACAATTTGGGGGTTTTTGCGGAGAGCAGCGATGGGCGGAGCGGTAAAGACCCACGTGGACAATCGCAATTTCATTTGGATGGGCGACGACGGACAATGCGGGTCGAGAGTGTCGGTCCGTGAGCGTGTATTAAGAGTCGAAGGAGGGAATACGAAAAAGGGATGCGCGCAAAGCACAACATTACCCCGTGGTCCACGGGGCTAAGCCGTGGGCGGCGCGCAAGCAAATCCGTTAAGCCTCCTTCACGACCTCCCGATTGATTTTTATTTAATGACAACACGTCCTACACTCGTCGTATTCATGTATTTATGTATGAAGAGTATAGCTTCGTTGAGAGTAGCCCGGGATTACCGCGGGAATAATAGCCGAGGACAACGTCCGGGACAAAACGCGATCGCATTTTCTTCCGCCTTTGATGTGCTAAAGGGAACGACGAGGAGAGGGGAGGGGGGGGGGGGGGGGGGTACAAACTCTTGGCATGTGCGGAAAAGCGCAACATGGGCGACGAGAGATGAAAGCATGAAAAAGAAAAGAACGGATGAACGTGTCGTGTAGGGATTCCTTTATTTTTCGAACCATTAACGTACGGGTCGCGTGATACGAAGCCATAAAACTCATGTGTATATATATATAAACGTGTCGAGAGCGCTTAACCCCGAGCACTTACTTTCGATTGACTTTTGTTTCTCCGTTTTTACTCACCCTTGGAACAATGAATCATTAGGAATAATTTCCCTGACCTAACAATTATTAGCCATTCTTCCAATAAAAGTGAAGGATCGTTACAATTTGTTTTTTAATCACTCGAATTTACTTATTTTTCGAGCCTCTTTGAGCGTAAAACGTGCTTATACTTAAAAAAAAAATTAAACCGAAGTTTTGTCGTGAATATTAATGATTATTACAATTTGTTTTCTTGCTTGCTCGATTTAATTTATTTTCAAAGCATTCTTGAGAGTGAAATCTACCGGTTTTTACCCTTTGAATTGCCGAATAAAAGTTTAATTGATTGAAATAATTGAATTGAATAACCGAATTGGAAAGTGAAATAATTGAATTGAAAATTGAACTGAATAATTAAATTGAATATTGAAAATTGAAATAATTGAATTAAAATTGATTGAAATAATTGAATTAAATAATTAAATTGAATTGAAATTTATTGAAACAATTGAATTGAAATAATCAATAATTGAAAGATAATTTTCTAATCTAATATTCATTATTTATCGTTCCGATAAAAATAAACGATCGTCGCAATTTATTTTTCACGTACTTGATTTTTACTCTCGTGCTTTTTTATTGCACAAAATTCAATTAATTTTAATCACTACCAATCATTTTCTGACTTAATAATCATTAGCTATTGACCAAACAGAAATAAACGAGCATTATAATTTATTTGTTAGTCGCTCGATATTATTTATTCTTCGTGCGTCTTTGAAAGTAAGAAAAAAATACTTCTTTCTCCTAATACTTTCAGCGCCTACCTTTGCAGAACGGAAGTTTAAATCATTCAAATAATAATAATGAAAGTAAAAATGATCAAGGAGGCGAGAAAATTGAAAACAATCGACTTTTCGCAAATCCCAAAATCAACTCGAAAAAAAATGGTACCTGCAGAATCTTTTTAAAAATCACGTCTTACCGTCGTAAATTAAATATTACTAAGGGAATGAACCTCGGACTTGAAGAATTCCAATGCTTGAACTGCGGGAGTGTGTGCGCAGAAACGAGCGATGTAAAATGAATGGAAAGACTGCGTTACAAAGAGACTCGAATAATCAAAGTACAATGCGAGCGACAGGAAGGTCCGAGAAAAAGAAAAAAAAGACGGTGGAAATGGTGACGAAAGTGTGGGCGTAATGGAATAGCTGTGACGATGAGACCTCTGTCCGCGAAACGACTGCAAAGTTTGTACACCAGATGTGTGGATGGTCTTAAAAAGCCATGGGACGAAAGCAGTCGCGGATTTCCAGCGCGAGATTCGCTTTCGCATTAAATATTTATGTTGCCGCGAAATAAGTGAATTGCGGCACAAACGAAGCTCGGTTGTATCCGTTCTCACGGCAGGGTGTACACGCGGTGATGGTAGGTAAATCAAGGTACAAAAGAGGGATGAAAGTTCAGGGTATAACGAATACACAGGAGTCGGAGTGAGAAACTATGATGAGGGAAAAGTACGAAGAGAGCAAAGCATACGAAAGAGCGAAAGAGAAAGATGAAATAATGAAATGTCGAGTTAAATAGGGAACCCTCTTTCACGCTTGGAACCCCATAATTTCCGGGCATGCTGATAAAATTTTTGATAAATTCGTTTGTACCCCGTACAATTACCGCAATTGTTCCTCGCATATTTGGCAGGCTTTCAATGTTCGTACAGGACCACGTATTCTCGACTAGAAATGTCGATCCGGCAGCCTGAACACTGAACAGGCTGCTATCATTCTGCGGTCTGGAATGCCGTAATAAGGCATGCCTGATCTGTGCCGAATGTCTATCGGTACAGTGGAACCGTAGCACGGGAATAAGAAGGCTACCTTACTGTGGCATGATCAGGGTTCCTTTTTCCTCTCGTATATCAGAGATAGGCAGAATGTAATTAAATTAACAATTAACAATTACAATTACTACTGTAATTGATAATTCAATTACTTTTTAACAGATTACTTAAGTCATTAGTTACCACAAGTGCCTAGTGTAATTAATTAATATGTAAGTTAATTGAAAATTAATCCAATTACAAATTAAACGGTTATATATTAATTCGAATAAATTGGTTTGCTAACTATTAGCCAAACAATATTTTGATTTTATAGTTGAAACGAGACATAATTTATCACTTTTTTTTATCCAACTTTAGAGGATAAAATGATATTTTCTCCTATATTACACCATGACTAGTAACAAAGTAATTAAATTACAAAGTATTTGAATACATTTTAATCCGATTATTTTGTAATTAAATACATTATAATACATTTCATAATATGTTCTAAATAACTATAATTAAAATGTAATGAAATACAGTTCAATGAGATTATTTTGTAATTTAATTCGTTCGTAACCAGATTAATAATTGAATTGCATTGTAATTCAGGTATGCCCATCTCTGCCGTATATCAGGCAATATTTATACTCGTGCAGAAATTTCTTAGGGATACCTAAGTTCCGATTGGATCTCGATCGGGATACGACACGGATTCCCTAGATGGGATCCTCATCGGAATCCAGATGGCGCCCACTACATAGCACATGGCGAAGACGTGGTGGCAAAATTTGAAATACGTATTATATAGATTTTTCTTAGCAAATTAAATACATATATACTTAGTTCGAACAATCTCCATTTCATTCAAATAAAATTACTTAAAAGAAATAACCTATATCACTTTTCTCCAGGAAATATAAGTCTTTGAAGGTCTATATATTGCTTTTTTCGATTTTTTTAAATTAAATGTAAAGAATTTTGTTCAAAATTCTGTTATTAAAATATATAAGTTTTGACAGTTATACTGTAGCACCAATTTTTACCTAATCTTTTTCAGATCCTTGAATAAATGATTTCCGAAACGTCCAGCGTCTGCAGCTGATACGGATCGGCATCTCCTGGTGATTTTTACATTCATCCCTGGGATCCGATTCCATATCGACCTAGATCTTGTTCTAGAAGTTCGGGATTCTAGCCTGGATCCTATGCAAAGTTTATATTTGAATTCTGACTAGAGTCTTTAAAAGTTCTGGATTAGGATCCTGGCTGGAATCCCTGATTTGCGAGCGTTGCATTTCGCTCCCGGATCCGATCCAATGACTGACTGGATCACGATTAAGGAACCAGGATCCTAGTCCGAATCGGACTGTATCCATGACAATATTTCTGCACGGGTATGGCTCTACGAGGGCTTGGTCTACTAAAGCCCTATTGGGGCTCGCCTTATAACTGTCTCAGCATTCCATCAACGCACATGACCTCCTATATCCTACGTGCATATATTAATTCAGCAGCATATTGTCTTTGAAGTTTTTTGAAAGGTGTTCTGGAGTGTGACGGAAAAAAAACGTTATGCAACTCGAATGCGTGCTAGAAGATTCCGCTTTATTTCGAAATCTCAAAACACAGTATAAAATGTGTCATCGTCGTGCGAACAAGATATGTATAACCTAAAAATGTATAAGGACGCTTGATACGCTATCAATGCTTAAATTCCTTAAAAAAAATTGTTTTTCACCAAGTTCATGACTGAAAAACATGACAAAATTCGCTGCCATCTGAAAGCATTGAGTGTCCGGCCCTTGCTCTCTCCGATCAATCGCTACTTCAGATGGAGGAGCCTCACCGTCATAGCTGACTTCGCAATTGATCTTCCCAAACTTATTAGGAATTTCGTGATGCCTTTCATATCCAAGTATGACGGTGGCAGGGTATGATGAAAATGCGAGCGTTTGCAAAGTCCACGCAGACCAAGTAACGTGCTTTTCATGTATACCAAACGTTTTTTTTACCTTGCAAATTATGTGGCTCGGTATGTACGCACAGAAAACCGTAGGTTGGATATCGTTCGGAGTATCTCGTAGGTGTGTGCAGGGTTGTTAAATGTGGCTTTACTATTGGTATGGAGGACTGCGCAGTTATAATGTCTTGTCAAACAAATGAATAAAGGAGTGGTGCGTTCAGGCGATACGACCTTTGTGGCACCTGCAAAGGATCAGTATGTGGTATCTATTGTTTGCTAAAGGTCTAGCACCTTCAGCGAACTACCGCTGTCACGTTTAGGTCGCTGTTTCTTCGCATTTCCGAACAATTTGTGACGATTATCGTTCTCGTTGCTTGTGCACATCGCCATAGTTTTTTTCCCCCTCATGGCATTCTGGAAACTCGGGGTGTATAATCTGTTCGTTATTTGTACTCGAGCGAACTATTGCGTGCGAATGTTTGAAGGATAACAGGTTCACGAGTACCGTGTGCTTTTGAAAGGAGTTTTTCGTCTACGGGCAAAGCCCTGAGGCGTCTCTTCAGAATTGAAATCCCAAAAGAGATCATGAGAAGGTTGCCGCAACTTTGTAACGAAGCACGAGTACTGAGCTCTCGAATCTTTCATAGCATTGTAGGGGACAAGCGTGCTTGAGTGTTTTCTCTCTCGCTCGTTCTCTCTTACCGATGGATATCGGGCGGTTGTTATGTCGGTTGTGAGTCTCGGAGGAGATGCCGAAGACTCGAAGGGTCGCCGCTGAGGGTCCCCGGGAAGCGCTCGGGCTTGTCGTCGTAGCCGGCAATGACGACGACGACGACGACGACGAGTACGACGGTGATCGCAGAGGTCGTGGCCACGCGGGAGGTATACGAGAGAAGAGCGTCCTGAGGGTGCGACCAGTCAGCACCGGCCCCACGGGGGCCTTCCTTCGTTTTCTCAGAGTCCCACAAGGAGAGCAGACACACACATACACACTTTTGGCGATATTATCCTTCAACCCCCTTGGCTCCCCAATTCCCACGGGAATTACTTGCCAAGGACTAATAAAGACCGGCCGCGAGCCGGTCCCCGTGTCCCATTACGCGTTTACTGGCGAACTTGCCATCCGCGACTAGCGAAATCCGGATGAAAAAATCAAATATCGGCTTCGGCGATCTTCCGTGACAAGCGGCGAGGGCCAATACTTGGATGAATGGCTGCCTAGCCATACACTGGCTTTCTGACAACTGAAATTCAGTGAAATCCAGTCAGCCTCAGGGCTTTCCACAGTTTCCCTGTGCCCTCGTGGATAGCTGCAATAGGGCGTCAAGGAAAAGAGCAGTCGGGCGCGATCAGATCTCTAATTCATTTCTCTTTCGCTTTCTAACTCGTTGACAGCGCGTACGTGAACACTGCAAATCCGAGTGCATTGTTAAGTGTGTCATCACCTTGTGGTCACTTCTTACACATTCCCGTGCAGAATTTTTTTCGGGATACCTAAGATCCGATTGGATCCCGATCGGGATATGATACGGATTCCCTAGAAGGGGTATCCTCATCGGAATACAGATGGCGCCTACTACTTAGAACGATCTCCATTTAATTTAAATATAATTAATTAGAATAAATAACCTATATCACGAAATATGTCTTTCAAAGTCTATATATTGTTTTTTTTTCGAAATGTTTCATTAAATGTAAAGAATTTTGGTCCGGAATTCTATTATTAAAAAATATAAGTTTTGACAGTTATACTGTAGCATCAATTTTTACCTAATCTTTTTCAGATACTTCAATAAATGATTTCAGAAATCATTGAGCATCTCCAATTGATACGGATCGATATCTCCTAGTGATTTTTCTATTCATCCCTGGGATTTGATTCGATATCGAACTAGATCTTCTTCTAGAAGTTCGGGATTCTAGCCTGGATCCTATGCATTTCTGCGTTGCGAGCGAATCTGATTTGCGAGCGTTAGATTTTGCTCCCGGATCCAACCCGAGATCCGACTGGATCCCGAATGAGAATTCATCATCCTAGTCTGAATCGGACTGTATCCATGACAATATTTCTACACGGGTTTGTGACTGTATAATCTCGGGATTTGCTTCGTGCGTTTTGTATTACACATTTAAGGGTATTACTTCTATGCATATTTGGTGTGTTATTTGATTCTCCTTTACACACTGAATGCGTGTTGGTTCAAGGCGCCACAGCTCGTCCACTAAATGTATATAATAATTCATAAATTAAAAATAAACTGAAATCCTCAACTTACAATTCTACATCAATGATTTTTTATTATAATTTGTCATTCCCAAAAGTCCTGAAATGATTTCTTTCGAAGAAAACATTTCGCCTACACATGGAATCGTACCTACAATATTTTTTCCAAACTTGTGCTTGTAGCACTTAATCGAAGTTATGGCGTAAAAAATAAAATTAAATCCTATCATTTGTTGTATGACATAAACTATATCAATTACTCAATGTCATTGTGATAATTAGAGAGTTTTATTAAATATCATGCTATATATTTTTTTAAACATAACCTATATCTATAATTAAACATAACCTATATCTAAAATATATATCTATAATTCCTCTCTCTCTCTCCCTCTTTATATATATCCGTCTCTCGCCTCCCCCATTCCACATAAAAACTATTCGATGTATATATATATATATATAGAATACAGTACACAGATACATCAAATAGGGGGGGGGGGTAAGATAGAGAGAGACAGAGAAAGAAAGATGTTAACACGGTAATATATTTTTAATCGTTATATTTAAATCAACAAGCCTTGTTCGAATAACTTCCTTTAGATAGGTATTAATTATCATACAATTGACATGTCATGTAACTGTATAGTACATTAAAATTGAGATGTAAAGTTCTAATATACTTAATGGGAATCCATTGTTTGCAAATACGAACAAAAAGTAATTAACTTTACAGTGACACACATAAATGCATTGTTTGAGACACCTTTGATATCTGAACGTGTAAATGTCTGCATTTACATGGCATCAAGTGTGTTTGACTTTTCTAAAACACACAAAACTGCATAATTCAAATCGTATATATTGTTTACACGTTCCTAATATTACACGACTTACGTGCAACACATGACACACATGGATTTGCAGTTCAAGTGTACGAGGATTTGGATATTCCATTTTCCAAGTTACCTCGAGAGAAGAAAAAAAAGCCTGGAGCAATAAACCCGAGTTATCGTCATTCTCTTGGGCATGTGTTCCACAAATGCCTTATCGTAAGAGCTGCTGTTGTACCCCATAATGCGTTGTGCCCTCGTGTATCCAGTGAAGGAGCAAGTCCCTCAGAACTGTGAGAGAGTTCAACGGGGAAACTGGCTTATGCTCTTTGCCGAGACAACGACGGAGATCAATTCTAAGATAGTCATTCAAATCTCCAGTAATGATTTTCATCCCGAATCGATTCTCAAAGTCCCCTGGGAGAATGCTCTCCCTGCAATCGGGATAGTCGCGGTAGTACAACGGAGGGCATTTTCGCACAGGGTCGGTGGATACACACCGCCGAACACAACACGGCCTCGCACGCAACTCGTGTAACCCCCCCCCCCCCCCCCCCCCCCCCCCGCGCTTGCAATTCCCTTGTAGTTACTACCGCACTGGCCCTTATACTTTTATCCCTTCTCCCACACCCCCGCGCACACACACACGCCGGCTCTTTTTTCCCTTCTGTGCATTCTTATCTATCGAGAAAGGGGGATTAACCTATCTCGGGCTTATTATTTCTCTGATCCATGGTTAAATACTCATATTTCAGTATTAAGGGAGCGAGCCCTAAAGAAAATAGACAGATAGGAGATTCGACTTGCTGTCATTCACTATGAACATACTACTTTTGCGGACGTCGTAGGGATGCTGGGTCACAAGCGATCTGATACGTTACGAAAATGTGAGTAATGATGATCCGATGAATGGAAAAACGCTATTCCGTAACGAATCGCGAGTCATAACGTTCTCTATGAAAAATGCAATGGTGGCCGCGAAAGATTATCGGCTATGACGGATACTGCTCAAGGACCCAAATAATCTTACCAGCTAATATTTCCTTACGAATCTAAACCCTTTATATCATGTGACAGTTCTATAACAACCCATGTAAGTTCTCACAAAATTTCATATTGACATTTAATCCTTTTTGCAAGTCAATGTCATACAACGACTTCAAACCGTTCTATGGTTTTTTAGCGCAATTCATGCAAACTAGATGGCGTTAGTTAGATCAAAATTTGTTCAAAGTTCACTTGTCGAGAGCCTCCACTGAACACTCGCAGGATCCATTTCTTTGGTAATGCATAAGCCGCTAGCCTCCGTTGAACTTACCAAATCACATTTTTCAGTTCAGTGCCATGAAGGGCCTCCATTTGGTCCAGTGTAGCCTCTGTTAGTCCTCCCAAACCTTCTTTCGACCCTCAGTTCCAGTGAAACGTGCAGAATTTTAACCTGCTCTCGATCTCAAGTCCATTGCTTTGACCCTAATCTGATTTGAGCCCAAATTCGATATTTCCTCCATCATTGTGGCCTGGTCGGTAACCCGTTCGATGACGAAATAAATACGTTTTCGCTGATTGGAGGGTCTGGAGGGTCACAGTGCGCCTACAGTAGGCTGAATGGAGGGTCCAGAGGGTCTACAGTGCGCCTCCAGTAGGCCGAAAGTAGGTTCTTCGGGAGCGCTCGAAGTAGGCCCACCTGGGGTTTCGCAGGTACAGTTGCGATCTGCATTGGCCTCCTTTGAGTGACAATATCCAGTTTCTGCCATTCGGGAGGTTCATCGGAGGCCCTAACGTATTGGTATTCCAAACATTGTACCCTCATTTAGGTATCCGATAATCCGCTATCGCCGATCTATGCTCGGGAAAAGAGGCCTTAATTTTGCGGATTGAGCGCGGCTCGAAAATTTTGACTTTTATTTTGAAAAATAAAAATTACGTGTCTGTTTGGGTTTGTTTGGACTACAACAAGCAAAACAACTGCTTCAAAATATTTCATACATCAAAAAGGAATGTTATTGCATTATATCTAGTCCTCCGATTAAAATTTTCAAAAGCCAAACAAATACGTGATTTTATATTGATTAAAACCTACCATAAAGTCAACGATTTATCAAATTTTACGTTGTTGATTTGTGAAGGGTTAATCTAATATTGGATTCAATTGTACTCTTTGTACTTTCAGCTCTTCATCTTTGCGATCTACGTCGACATGCTGGAGTTTACTTTTCAATGCGATCTCGTCGGTCCACCATACTGTATTCGAAAGAAAGAAAGGAGGAAAGCGCTCTTAATTATCCTGGTCACGCGCCGTTAAGTCTCGGAAGGGAGAGTAGCAAGCAGGTAACAAGGTTCAACAATTAGATGCAATTTCCCGTTGTTCATTCATTTAGAACAACAGACTTTTGTATGTCTATATGGCAAACGAGAGTCTCCTCGCTGAGTGGGCGAGTCGTAACCTCGCACTTCGTCTTTCGCTTCGTCCGCGAGACTTGCGAAACCGTTTCGTATATATACCTGGACAACAACTTTTCCTAGAGCCGCGAACGAGGCAGATAAATGTTCGCCACTCCGGAACTAATTAGCATTTAGCATTTTTAATTTTGCAGAAAAGCCGGTATATAGTCGTCCGGATATCCCGAGCCTTTTTATCCCTATACTTTTGAAAGGTTCGGTCTACGTGTTGGCGTACGATTCACCGTCCTTGTTATATATTGCAACGACGAAACCGGAAGTCCCTCGCGCGTTTCTCATCTCATCCCCTTCACTTTCGCCCTTTCTATTGGTCCCGCGATCCCTCTTTTTCCGCCAGTCTCACCCCGTACCCGTAATGCCGAGTTCTCTCTCTCTCCCTCTCTCTCTCTCTCTCTCTCTCTCTCTCTCTCTCTCTCTCTCTCTCTCTCTCTCGATGTATCATACGTATAGTTATCCTACGTCTACAAAAATTTAGCGGCTTGTTAATACACGCTTTCGTATGTTCGGGCTGGTAACGTACAGTCGTTATAAATCTGTACTGTTATCCATCTATATAGACGAAAATTGACCTCCCGTTCTTTTACCAACCAGGTCGGCCAGCTTCCCGATTTTCGTATATATATATATAGAAATTCGTATCCGTGTGTTCGTATGTCAGCGATAAAAAAAAAAGCGTCGGGAGATTGTGGAAAAAGGAGATAAAGCGGAGGGAGGATCGGTAAAGCTTCGATTCAGGTAGAGCTTGCCGACTATCCAGCCAATTATAACAGATTTATAACCTATCCCGACTGTGCGGGTGTTTCAACCTTTCGCCCAGGACCGCCGAGCCAGTCGTTGACTTGAATAAATTAAAGAGTAAAAGCTAGAAAGAAACGAATGAACACGGAGAATG
This sequence comes from Ophion ventricosus, assembly GCA_963932345.1. Classification (NCBI taxonomy): domain Eukaryota; kingdom Metazoa; phylum Arthropoda; class Insecta; order Hymenoptera; family Ichneumonidae; genus Ophion; species Ophion ventricosus. The sequence goes on from OZ010720.1 coordinate 5,486,135, forward strand.
AAAGCATAAAAAATTGTTAAAAAATGAACTTCGGTACCTTACGAAATTTAAATTGCGGTCTCACGTACAAAAATTGTCGTAGGGATTCAAATAGATTCTCATAGTTGTCCCCAATTCCTGATAGGCATCCAATGGATCATCGCATTGGATGTCTGTACTAAGTCACGCTGGTAGGGTAGACTGGGTACGGTTGTAACAGTTTTCCATTGATCGCCCATAACGTTGCAATTATGGTATAAGATGTGCAAATAAAATGATTTATATTAAAGACTGGACATCTGTCTTCTAATCGAAATGACAATTAGGTGCTCATCTCTTTAAAAATATGAGATAAAGCTCGTTTTGTAAAATATGTGCCACTGTTACAACCGTACTCATACCAGGGGCAGTTGTAACAGGTCTGGGGGTTAGTTGTAACCCATCCAAATAACACACAGTGCATGCATTGTAATCATTTTTTAAATTAAAAACACGTATTGAGGTACTTTCAAATTATATTACTCTAGTATGGCACTGTTTATTATTATTTAGGTAACATTTTTATAGTCCTATATAATCAGTCTACAACATTAATAAGATCAGCATTGACATATATATTACTTTTATCGTAAAATAGCATTAAATAGGAACAAACCTTTCAATTAATGAAGATAATTCTTTATCGTATCAACATAACGCTTCTTAAACAATTTAAAGGTAAAACAAATTAGCATTCCCAAGAAAACTTAAATAGATTAGTCACAATTATAGCAAATATAATGGCGACTACCGTCTGCTCACTCCAAGTAAGATCCAGAGTTGACAACCTCCTTGACATTTCACCCATTTTTTTCCTGCTCTACTCCGTTCATACGGTTTTAGACAAACGTTTCAATCGTACCTCCCCCCCACCCCTTCGGGATTCTAATCGCATTATTCATTGGAATCCAATTTCCGAATCCAATTTGAATGCTAAAGGATTCCCAGATTATTGGACAGAATCCAACACACGGTATGACAAAAGGATAATTGTTTTTTGGAAAATCCAACGAATTTTGGCAAAGAATTTCAAATAAAAGATTCTGAAACGTCGTCAATGGGCAAATAACGGGAAATACACTTGGATTCCAATGTGGATACGTGGATACTCCATACCTGCGACGTCCCTATAAAATACCTAGAAAGATGTGATAAGATCTGGGGATTCCCCAACAAATTTCTGCACGCGCTTGTATCACTTTCGAAGTTTTTTTTTCATTATCAGCATCATAAAGACTCGATAGACTTGATCAGTTCATAGATTTAAATACGTTACTCTGAATATATTAGCCGATAAACCGTACGTAATACGATAATGGAGACATTGTGGAAGAGGGAAACCACCGGACTCTGATCGCGCAAAGGCACAGTGGTTTAGTAATTTAATCAGCTAAAACTAACATCCGTCGCTGTTTCTCAGCGAGGAGGAACCCCTCCAACACACGACGGTCTCACTCGCTCTACCGACGACCACTACCAACTACCCCCGCGCAAGATGATTTAATCTGCTAAAACGTCGCACGGCCGTGCTCCCGCTTACCTATAGGCACTTGGACGAGACTCTCGGTTTCTGTATAGCCGGGAACATGGACACAAAATAATTTAAGAAAGTAGATACGTCTTTGTGACCCGTGTACACCACGGCGAAAGACTCTACTCAATAACTCTCGTATCTGTCTATATGTGTGTGTGTGTGTGTGTGTGCATTATATTATGCAAGTGGATAACGAAAATTCGCCATTGTTGCAGAGCAACACCCAGCCAATTGAGTTTCGAACACGCGGAAACGCTGAGAAAATTTTCCTACTGCATTCGATGAATGATAATTAGGACATTTTTTTAATGGAATAAGAATGATAACGTTCATTTTAACTTTAGCAAATGCAAAACTTATTTTTTCGTAAGAATGATTCCAGTAGGATTTTTCTTAAACACAAGTGTATTTTTTTTTAATGAGTTAAACATTTTTTAAGTTACGTTTTTTTACACCATTTTGTGAACAATATTTTTTATTGATAATGATTTGAAGTATTTTTTAAACAATGAGTTAAACATCTTAAGTTGGACACGTCTTTTTTCAACATTGCCTTGAACAATGAGTAATAAGTAGGCCGATTTTTAACAGAATCAGAATGATAACGTCAATTTTGACATTTGCATTTTCTTAAATACGATTTCAAGAAATTTACAGCAATTTACAATGTTTCTTGTTTAGAATTGTTTTTATCCTTGCTATGCTTGGATACTTAACAGTACCAGGGGAGAATTTCTACTGACGCAGGTAGTTCACGCCCTCGCGATAGAATTTATTTATCGCCTGACTATTATGTTATTCTTTCTTTTTATTTTTTATTACCTAATTATTATTACATTATTCTTTCTTTTTATTAATCGCCATGTCTCTTTGTCAGTGCACAAGTCGAAAGCGAATAAGAAAAACGTGAGCGAAACGCCGACAAACTTGCTTTTTTTTTAGTAAAATGTTGAAACGCCAATTTGCGTGATATTGTTGAATGTACGGGAAATGAAACTCCAGAGAAAAGTAGCTGAAATTCATGGGCTAGGTGTCGAGTTAAATCAGTCGTGAGTGACAAAAAGTCTAGACTTGAAATGTCTAGCAAACGTTTTTTTTAAAATTAGTCTTTTGCCCGTATTTGTTAATACCTAACATTATTATGGACAAACTCTTCAGGTGAATATACCTCACGGATTTTGCAATGTTCCAGGCACTTAACTACATGCAGCATTGCAGCAGTTTGGTGAGTGTGTATGGGCCTCACAGTTTATTGAGGACGTATGGAAGAGCCGAACGGGAAAATAAGTAGAATGTCAGTACGGTACTTTTTACGATTAATCTTCCGTTGACACACTCAATCACTGTGACCCAGACAATTTTTAAATAAAATGCTCACTTTCCCAAAATTGAACATTTCCAATAAATTTGTACAACAATATAATTTTATATTTTCGGTATACCAATTGTGCAGACACGTTAAGAAGTATTGAAAGTGTATTCCTCATTTAAAAAAGTAAAAACCGACCAAAGGATCGTCAATCGCAGGTGGATGAAGTACCATCCAGGTGAAATCGACTCGGTGTGTCAAAATCGAGGCCAGAGACAAGTGTACTATCGGAAGATTAATCACACTACGATCATATGACGATTGGTTGTGACATTTTCAAAAAGTTATATTCTTCCATAAACCACCCACCCATAAAACGAAAACATTCTGTATGCTTCTTCGACTATCCTTTTTTCATCATACCTCGGAGTAAAACGAGGGTCTCATAAGAAATGCATATAAAGAACTGTTAAGTAAACGTATGATAATTATGCAATGAGTTGGTGAATCAATATCAAATCTTGTATTTAAGAGTACAAGTAGAAAGACGCAAATGCATTCAATTGTAATCCTCATGGTAACTTTTCGGCGAGACTCCCGCACTGACAGAAAAATTCTTTTGATATTAAATAGATGCATCTATTTAATTTTTTTCGAATTGAATTAACTAGATTTTTCGTGAAATCAAATTTTTCCTATTGCATTCCATTATTAAAATTATTTATTTTAAATATATTTACTTATTCAAATGATGATCTATTTAATATCTTCTAATAACTAAATATTTCATTTATTCCTAATAAATCTGTGATTTGGTATCATCTGGTGGTATAAGTCAAAAGAGACAGACGGAAAAATAGTACACGATTCAGTCTCTCAAAAATCTCATGGCTTTGTTTTCATTAGATGACTGTTGTAACATTCTGCAGTTGAGCAAAAGGCACGACGATAACTTTCTTCTTTCACATATCAGCCTTTTTAGTGAAAAAAAAAGAAAAATAATTTAACTTTTTTTCACTGCACTTTTATGTCATACACCTATATTCCTTTCTCGCATTCACGCCATATATCGTGTTTTATCTATATTTATTTAATTTGAATCTAATCATCAATTATTTAATTTGAATATATTTAATATAAAAAAATACCTTAAACATATAAAAAAATATATTTGAAACAAATAGGGTCGTAGTAGGCCGTGAGACAAGGAAAAAAAAAACAAAAAATTTACATAAATCCTATCTAACCCTTCGTGGTCACCCTGAGTAGAATCAATTTCGTCGATCAATTTTTGGCGTAAATATATAATGGTTCCGGGCTTCGAATGGGACTGTATTCACCATCATACCTGGTGTTTGAAGTATCCTCATACCATAAAATTTACCCTCTTCACATGTCGGAATAAATACCTTTTTTGGAACGCGCACTATGCTACTTTTTTCCCCAAAAGTAGCATATCTAAGGAGTATCACGTCCAAATTTTATGTAAAAATGTTAAAAATTCACGGAACTATGATTTTTTGAGCGAAAAAGTGTCTTTTTTACGTTTTCACGTCTTTACGATTTTTTTTTAACCCGTCGCCATTCTATTTCTTATAAATACATTTTTCGTACATCATCTAGAAAGGTCAAAGCATGTCCTGTAATTTTTCGAACCACTTGGGACGGAAAGTTTGGTCACAATGCTTTTTTGAAAACTGACTGGGTAGAATCGAGCCAAGTGTGACCACCGCGATTGAATTTGGATGTATGACAACGAAGGGTTAAATTAATTTTTGTTGTTGGCGTTGCTTACATCCACAAATGGAATGACTAGGTGAAACGTACATCACTATCAAAGCTTTCCTCAGAATATTTGGCATGTGCGATTGCAGTTAGTTTTTTTTTTTTGCAACGAAATGCTTATATATATTGGACAGGGAGCCGAGTTCCAAGAAATTACATCGGTCTAACATAAAGTACGGAAAGTAATAGAAACGTGCGACCAGTTTAGGTGTAATGTTCGGGGTGAACTTTCTGCTGGTCTGTCGCCTCAGCCAAACAAGTTCACCCCCTCGAACGCACAAAGCACCTCTTATCCAGACTCGTAATCCGCTTGCGCATATTTGCGTTGCTCGGGAAAGGTTATGATCCTCTTTTTGGTGAGGACGTGCGTTCGCTTGTGTGTCCTATCGACGGGCAAAGATCTACGCGGGGGTTGTGAAGAGCGAATGGTGTCGTGTGAGGACGACCGAGCCCGGGGTTTCGAGTCGGCCTTCCCGAGGGGTGCGAGGGGCTTATAACACGTGGTCTGCGAAAATCTGTGTATTCGTGTATGTGTGTGTGTGTATGTGTGTGTGTATGTTGGGAAACGTCGGAGGGATCTCCGGGAGCCACGTGGCTCAGATAACAGGATGGGACAGCCACGACTTGAGCATTGCCAGTTCTGAATAGGGGCTCTCTCTCTCTCTCTCTCTCTCTCTCTCTCTCTCTCTCTCTCTCTCTCTCTCCCGCCCTCTCTCTTCGGCCTCTTGGAAATCAACCCGCCGGAAAATTAAGTGCTTGTAACGTGTACGATAATGCGCCCGCGCAAACGCACTTTCACCCCGTCCTATCCGGGCCGTCTCAGCACTGAGAAAAATGGATTTACTCGTTATAATAAATTTGATTCCAAGACGAATCCAATTTACTCGGATAAAACTAAGTTAAGCGCGAATTTTCAAAAAAATTTGGCAAGGTTCCAAGCTCCGTGATAACTTATCCTTGTAATTTTTTTAGTCTGAGATTTTATTGCCAGCTACGCAAAAAGCCCACAATTCGAATATTACATTAAATTGTACAGGATAATTAACTTTTTAGATAATTCTTCTTTCTTATATTATACCTTTTAAATCTTTATCTAATTTTAATCTTTATAATTATATTTAAAGATAAATCTTATATTATAAATAAATATGATCTATTAGTTTTCACCGGGAGCTTCGCCCGCGTGTAATTTGGTCCATAGAAACTTCATTACCAGTTGCACCCTTTATCAGGGGTTGTTTAAAGCAAACCTAAAATATGCGTTTTATTATTTGTTTTGAAGAATATTTTAACCAAGTATAATTTTATAATATATTATAATTATATAATAATGATATATAATTTATATATATATATGTATTATGATATATTATATTACATAATAATAATAATAATTTCCATACAAACTTTTATATCCCATTTTATCCTCTTAGGGATTGATTTTCGAAAAATCCTTTCTGAGTGCACCTCTACGCCCTTTAAGCAACATATCTTCTAAATTTAATTGAGATAAAACCAGGGAATTCGATTTTCCCAAACAAACTTCAGCACCCCTTCGCACCACTTATTAGGGGTTGTTTGAAAAAATCTTTAAATATGGCTTTTATTATTTGTTTTAAAGAATACTTATGCCAAGTCTCAAGTTGATACACGCAAGGAATACAATTTTCCATACAAACGTTCACACTCGCTTTCATCCCCTTCGGAGTTTATTTTCGAAAAATCCTTTCTTAGTGCACCTCTACACCTTCTAAGGAACATATCTTCCAAATTTCACGTTTCTATCTTCAGCGGTTTAGGCTGTGCGTTGTCTATATTCCAGTCAGTCATTCAGCCAGTCACTCACAGAACTATTCAATATGTATAGATAAAAAACTGATACGTCTTTGTCGAGCGCATTGTAATTGAATTCGTCTGATCAATTTAATAAATCTCTCGCGTCCCTTCATTTCCATCGATGAAATATTCGACATCAACGGGAAAAGCAGTACAATTGAACAAAAATTATCCTTACCTGTTTGGTGACGGAGTCAATGAGCCTCACGAAAATGTCCTGTTCTTGCCTCAGACCTGAACAAAAAAGAACAATCACGTCTTAGTTCTCGATCGAATCCCATCCCCTTTATATTACGTATTATCGCGTTTACACACTACAGGTACAGGGGATCTCGCAAATCTTAAAACGCAGGCAACAACGAGGGAACTCAATGGGGGTGAACAAAAAAGAAACGTAGTAAGTCGAAAAATGTATTCGATCTATCGAGAGTTCGAGGAGGGTCGACTGTCCATCAACGATCGTCAATCCTCTCGTGTCTTTTCTTCTCTCACGGGCCGTATGCACAATCTCTGTTGTTCTCTCGTCGCGGTGGGCGTTCGCCCCCGCAGGCTTCGCTTATGGTTCTTGTACGTGTGTATGCATATATATACAGCGCGAGATACGAACGCAAGACAACCCCAATGAACCAGGTAAGTGAGTATCGGTACAACTTGTCTCGGCGCATTCAACGTGGCCAAAAATTCCCGTGGGATAAAAACGAGCTTCCAATCCTCCTCACCCCATTGCCATTTCTCGTTCCACCCCTGGACCATACATGGCAGCGTAACAGTGAAAACACCGTTGCGTATACTTTTCTCCAGTTTTATCTCATTTCTCAGTGCATGAGCTGCCAAGCGCGTACGGTTTATGGCAATTTTAGTGTTTTACCTTGCACACCATACTCAGATATACGCGTGTATACGTCACGTCCTATTTATTTCGCAAGAGGACTACTCACGATCCACAGACCTTGAATATTTCGCTGAGAATTGTCAAAGTTTTGTAGTACTGTTTTTTTCCAAGTAGTAATATCATTTGTTTCAGCCTTTCCAATATAGGGATGATAGAGAACTCGGGGGAAGAATAAAAGCTGCCGAAATCGCTTTTGTCAATGCTAAATAGGCATTTTCACGAGGCCTCGATATTTGTCAAAGGAAATATATAATCAGAAAAGAAATGAAGCGGCGATTGAGTGAAAGTTATTTTTGGTCAAGATGCGAAACAAATTTGGAGTTTTTTAATTTTATTTTAATGAGTCCTTATCGATTTAACCCTCTGGATCCGAATTCACCTTTCATTTTTCCCAAAAACCCCAATTTCTATTAAAAATCGTTAAAAGTCTATGAAAACACGTTTTTCGAGTTAGCCCGGCGTCATTGAAAGCTTTCGAAAAAACACTCCGTGATATTTGTAATCGGCAAAAGATTTCCCATTAGATAAGCCTTTGAAAAAGGTTTATTTTTTTTTCTTTCCTTTTTGCCACCTTTCCGGAATCGCCGAAATTGCGATCTTTCAAAGAGCCGTAGTATCGGTTCTATTTGAATGAAATAAATTCAATGGAAAGTTTTAAAATGGATTTGTGCAGACTTAGAGAATGCCATTTGATTCATCCCGTTATCTCAATTAGTATTCCCGGGCAGTTCACTTGGAAACTGTCCGTAAAAGAGGCATAAGGAAAAATTGACAAAGGTCAATGGTCCGTCTGTGAAATTTTGCCAAAAATCATAAAATCATCGGATTTTCATGAACCAAGCGGCATTTAAAGAGAAAACGATAATGAAGAGGATGCGCATAAAGTGGAGTTCCAAATCCGAACCAAAAATACATAATCAACGATTCGTTGAAGACTTTTTTCCCATCTCGGCTACTTATTCGTGGCTAAGATGGAAAAAAAGTTTTCGATTTGTCTTGTTTTCGATTCATCGAATAATATTGTTTTTCTAATCCTATATCGGTGTATATTTACCCGAAACCCTATTTTTCTTCATAAAAAATCGTTGAAAGTTGTAAAACAAAACAGATTTTTCGAGTAATTTTGAGCTTTCGCCAAAAACTCAACGCATTCGTAATCGGTAGAAAATTTCGCGTTAGATAGATCCTTGAAATGGTTTAGAAGTCGGAAAAAAATTTAAATTCCCCAAATCAGTTCATGTCCTCACATGGAGGTGTTCCCAATGTACCACGCCAGAGTAGCAATAATGCCACAATCACTCATATACATGTACAGATCAACATTGGCCAGTTTAATGAAATAGATGGCGACCGTCTCAGTATAACGAAAACACCATTGGAAAGTATATAATTTCGATATATTAGCTCCAGTGAAAGAAAAATAGCATGGATAGATTCAGCCGGGTACTGTCTGCGCTTGCAACTGTTGGATCTATAAAGACACTACAAGGGAGTACCGCAACAGGATCGAAAGAGGGCGGATGAGCGGGAAAGAGAGAGAGAGATAGGGAGAGAGAAAAGGGAAACCGTTGCTTTCGGGTATATCCTCTCGTGTGTCCAGTATAAGCCAAGTAATCCCGATATAAGACTGCAGGGGTTGCTACTGCTGCGGCAACTGAGGCAGACTGGCTCATAGTCTCCATGCGCTTACATTCAGATACACACACCCACACACATACATATATTTATATATCTATACCTACAAATACATATCTACATACATATAAGAAAGACCACATAACGTTACCGTGGATTACGATACTTCGGGCCGAAACTAGCTCACAAATTACCTCGAGAAACCGTCGTGGCTTACCGGAAGTTACCTACTCACATGCCTGCGGGCTCTAACACACGACTATCCGTACCGCGCAAGATAACTGAACCACGTGCGACATATATGCACGTCAGACACAATGTATATATATATATATATATATATATATAAAATTTCGCAGGACATAAATATATAATATATAAGTCTAGGTACTAGGTATTTTACGAATATCCCTACATGTCCTGCTAGATCATAGGTACTGGACAGAGATGGACAAACGTAATTCAAATAACAATCAATAATTACAATTACTACTTTAATTGACAACCTACTTACTGTGTAACCAATTACTTAAGAAATTAGTTACCACAAGTACCTAGTGTAATAAATTACTATGTAAGTTAACGAAAATGAATCTATTTACAAATAAATCGATTATATATTAGTTTATTAATTTATTATATATTAGTTTATCGATTGGCAATCGATAGCTGAACAATATTTTGATTTTGTCGTTTGAACGAGACATAGTTTGTCACATTTTTGTATCCGACTTTGGAGGATAAAATTTCATTTTCCCTTACATTATACCATAACCAGTAACGACGTAATTAAATTACAAAGTATTGGAATACATTCTATCCAGATTGCTTTGTAGTTAAATGCATTAGAACCGATTTCATTTGCCCTGTATAATTATTGGGACGTTGAATAAGTTCTCGCTATTTTCCAACAGATGGCGTTATCAGAACTGCGTGCGTGTAGTTTAAGCTGGTAACGCATCTATATACCCGAGCAGAAATTTGTTCAGGGTGAAATCCGGACCGGATCAGGCTGCCACAATAGCAAATCCGGGCCGGATCAGGCAAATTTAGTCCGGCCCTGATCAGGGATGTAACGCTTTTGCAAATTCAGGTCCGGATCAGGCACCTCATCAGGCTCTGATCAGGCGCTTTATCAGGCCCGGATCAGGCACCTTACCAGGCTCGGATTAGGCACTATATCTGGCTCGGATCAAGCAACTTATCTGGTCCGGATCAGGTGCCTTATCCTGCCTGAGACATGCGTGTCATCTGGCTCAATCATTTGATTAATTCTTTGTTTAAAAATAGATCAACATTTATTAAATTATTATCGCAGTTACACCTTATCAAGTTTACTAACGTTATTAAAAATATGAAACATATGAAAACATTTTTTTTAAGTTTAAGTTTTTATTTTACTTGACTTGATCGTTTAGTTTTTGTTCCGGTTTTGGCGATGACCTCCCCAATCTTTCCGGCCCAATCTGTCCGGCGCAAATCATGCGTGCCTGATCAGGGCGCCTTATTGATACCTGATAAGGCTTTTATCCGGCGCAAATCAGGCGTGCCTGATCAGGGCGCCTTATTGATCCCTGCTCAGGCCCCTGTCTGGCGCAAATCAGGCGTGCCTGATCAGGGCGCCTTATTGATCCCTGCTCAGGCCCCTGTCCGGCGCAAGTCATGCGTGCCTAATCAGGGCGCCTTATTGATACCTGATAAGGCTTCTATCCGGCGCAAATCAGGCGTGCCTGATCAGGGCGCCTCATTGATCCCTGCTCAGGCCCCTGTCTGGCGCAAATCAGGCGTGCCTGATCAGGGCGCCTTATTGATCCCTGCTCAGGCCCCTGTCCGGCGCAAGTCATGCGTGCCTAATCAGGGCGCCTTATTGATACCTGATAAGGCTTCTATCCGGCGCAAATCAGGCGTGCCTGATCAGGGCGCCTCATTGATCCCTGCTCAGGCCCCTGTCTGGCGCAAATCAGGCGTGCCTGATCAGGGCGCCTTATTGATCCCTGCTCAGGCCCCTGTCTGGCTCAAATCAGGCGTACCTGATCAGGGCGCCTTATTGATCCCTGATCCGGCCCTGATGGATCCTCAGGCAGCCTGATTAGATTTCTGCTCGGGTAGAAGTACCATAAGCGAGCTTGAAATTCAAGTCATTGAATTTCAAGTCATTGAATAAGTCAACAGAATAACAAGTGTGTGTCATTTCGCCGAAGTGTAAACAACTGTTTTTTTTTTCAGTGCTAAAAATGTCAAATTTCGTGCCAAAAAGAGTATTTGCGGGGAATTTTGATGCACTACTTTACTTTTTTTAATCTGCACCCGCACCTTCCAAAATCTTCTATCGGCACGATGATCATCATTCGTGCACATCCCGTGTACTATCGTCACAGCGGAATTTCGAAGCGGCAGCTTTGACAAATTCGCGCGAGACCTTCGTGGCCGACGTTTGGAGTAAAAAAAAAAAACAAAAAAAAATCAGGAATCGATGAAAAAGCCTCGTATCAAAGAAGTAGCAGGGAAAGAAAAGAAAGTATATACACGAGACGGCAGTTCATGGGCAGAACGAGACGGAACGGATCGCTCGGATTTGTAGCCTTGTGTATATACCTGTAGTCCGTCTATTCGAGAACGAATCGATTTTCTTCTTGCGTCTATCTTGTTCGATCGCCGGTGTCTTCTTGGACCGGCAAGATATTCTACGACCGCGCGCTCGCGTGCATTCGTGTATTAACATAACTAGGGAGTCGAGTTGCAGGGTGGCCCCGCGGGTTATACGTACGTAAGGCAGGGGCGAGAGTGATGTACGATGAGGACAAACTATATATATATATATATAGAGGAAGAGCACGGCCTAGGTGATCTCCCGATGGCGTGCTTATACTTCGATCCTCGAATAGCGATGATCGTCCAGTCCCATAATTGGTATTGCTCCTATTACTGGACGATATATGTATATAGGTACTGTATTTCTGAAGAGTGTAGCAGTAGTTTCTATCTTTCGTTTCTTTTTGTCTGTCACTCTTTGTGCACTCCCTTTTTTCCTTAACCAATATATATATATATATATATATATATATATACGTATATATTATAAGAATGGTGACGATTCTTGGTTGAGAGCTTGCGACAGAAGAATCGAATGAGTGGAAGAAAAGAAAGAGAGAGAGAGAGAGAGAGAGGGGGAGAGAGAGAGAGAGAGAGAGAGAGAGAGAGAGAGAGAGAGAGAGAGAGAAATAGCCGAGAGTAAGAAGGATAGTCACGACGGGGTCTTGACGTGACGACAAAAAGGGGTAGGACCCGATATGGGAGGAGACCCAGCTCGTCACTCGACGAACGCGCCCAGGGAACGCTCCTTATTTATTATTTAATTATAGATTTATTGCTCAGGACGGGTGATCGGTGACGCGATGACGTGAAGCACGGAGACACCTGACGGTGAGTCGCGCGCCCGAGACTTTGCTTCTCACTTGTGTGTTTTCGCTATACGTCAGGGCGCGTATGCGCGCGAACCTTTCCTCGGGGGCTTGTATGTGTGGTTTGTTCGTGTCACGTATGTGTGAATCGGGCTTTACCTTCGTGAATTGATCGTGCGTGTGCAACTCGCGAGCGACAACCGAACGAGACTGTGTAGTGTGCTCCTCTCGCACCTCAATTTGTCTTGGCGAACGTTCGAGCATCGGGAACAGAGGGAAAAGGAGATCGGTAACCACTTCAACAGGTATATGTCTGTATATTTGAACGAAACGTGCCACCCGCCAGTTGTATTTCGTGCATGAAACTTTTATAAAGCGCGAGCGGAGTCAGAGAGAGAGAGGAGAGGGAGTGCGAGAGAGAGAGAGAGAGAAGGGACGATACGTACTCGCAAAGATCAATCGAATGGCTGTACTCACGTTCCGCAAGTCTCTTCGTACTCGAGTTTATGCAAAGCGGTCTTCGAAATCACCTTTCGATAAATGCAAGCATTTTTTTACACAATGGTCCTTTCAGAGCCCTTTCAGGTTTTCTCTGGAAAAACAACCATTCGTTCGAAAAAAAATCTTCAAAAACCTTCCTCAATATCGAACGACTGTACGGACATTTCTCAAATCTTTGTACTCGAGATTATGCAAAGCCGTCTTCGAAAGCACCTTTCGATAAATGCGAATATTTTTACACAATGATCTTTTCAGAGACCATTGTGTAAAATTTCTCTACCCAAAAACAACCATTGGTTTGAAAAAAAAAAAAACATTTAAAAACCTGCCTCAAAATGGACAAACGTGATGGTGTTTGAGTTTGCCTTGGATAGCAAAGAAAGTTCTTTCTTTTTCATTTCTATATTTTTATGATTATCTTAAAGCGTTTTTTCAAGTCTAAGTCATTTCCTAATAAGGATATTCAAGAAAGTTGCAGTGATTTTTCTAGACCAAATCCAGCTTAAAAAATCGGGCAATAGGACAAAATAATTTCGTTGCATCCCAATGAAGCAAACTTCAATATCACCAGACATGCGGATAGCGCACATTACTAGTATTGTGTAAAATTTCTCTCCCCAAAAACAACTATTCGTTTGAAAAAAAACGTATGAAAACCTTCCTCAAAATGGACAAACGTGATGGTGTTGAAGTTTGCACTGTTGGAATGCAACGAAAGTTCTTAATTTTTTTCATTTCTTCATTTTTACTAATAAATCCTTTTTACTAAGTTTAGGTCATTTCTCTCCCCAAAAACTCATGTGAAAAAAAAGAACGTTTAAAAACCTTTCTCAAATTGGACAAACGTGATGGTATTGAAGTTTGCATCGTTGGAATGCAACGAAAGTTCTTAATTTTTTTCATTTCTTCATTTTTACGACTATCTAAATCCTTTTTACCAAGTTGAGGTCATGGAATTCTAATAAGGATCTTCAAAAAAGTTTCAGTTATTTTTCTGGACTAAATCCAGCCAAGAAAAATTGAATAATAGGAAAAAATAATTTCGTTTTATCCCAGCGATGCGAACTTCATTGGCATCAGATGTGCCGATAGTGCACATTACTAGTATTGTGTAAAATTTCTCTCCAAGATGAACCATTCGTTTGAAAAAAAAATGGTCAGACGTGATGTTAAAGTTTAGATGGTTGGAATGCACAAAAATTCTTTATTTTTTCATTTCTTCATATTTACGACTAGATAAATCCATTTTTCAAAGCTTAAGTCGTGGAACCATAATATGGATCTTCAAAAATGTTTCAGTGATTTTTCTAGCCTGAAAAGTTGGGCAATAGGAAAAAAATATTTTCGTTGCATCGTGACGATGCGAACTTCAATACCATCAGACGTGCGGGTAGCGAACATTACTAGTTCGAACTATACCATCCCGATATATATATATATGTCGTATGAATGCGCGTGTATATGTATCGCAAAACGTCGCGTTCTCCGACTTGCAGCGATCAACTGTCCTCTAAAAGGAAATTAACGACAGTCTGAGAGTTACACAGACGCTGCGCGCAATCGTCGTCCAACCATTCGCGGATTTTCGAAGCAAAAAGGTTATTCAATTACGTGGATGCATTGATTGGTCAGTGAAGGAAATATTTGCAATTGAGTACACGCCGATAGAAATTTTTTTTTCCCGACATATGTACTTGCGACATACTTCTATGCGAACTGACTCATCAGCAATTAGCCAGTAATTAACGCTTCATTTTGCTTTCGTATCGTTTGGATTGACAATGTTCCGAAAGAAAATTGACATATCAAATAAATATAATTCTCCGATTCAGAAGCTCAAAGGGGACTTAATATTATGGCGGAAAAAAATGAACGTTATAGGCCGGTGAACGATTGCGAGCAATTAACACTTTCAGAGTGAAAGATGAAACGTCTGGGATTTTCAGCACTGTATTTGCGATACGAGAGCGATATCCTGGTGAGCGTTCTCTCTCTCTCTCTCTCTCTCTCTCTCTCTCTCTCTCTCTCTCTCTCTCTCTCTCTCTCTCTCTCAGTTGGTATTCGCTCACTTTGCGACAGTTAGTTGTTTCTTGTTCGCGATGTTTGCAACACGTTTTAGTGTCCATAGATGGCTCTTGGGCGGTCCCTGCTTACGCACATCTGACAGAAGGAGAAAAAAGGACGGACGACTAGAGAGAGAGTGAGAGAGAGAAGGAAAGAGAGTGGGGCCTCTGCTTGCTGCTGACGTTGCAAAAATCTCGCATTGATTGATCGGCTCCGAGCACCATGAGCAAAAAGACCATATATACGGTAAACATATAGATAGTGTCTACAGCACATAAAAGCTTCGTTTCTCCTTCTCGTTCTCTCTCTGTACAGGAAAAGAATACGAAGAAAGAGAAAGCAAGGATGATGCCTCTTGACTTTGGTATACAGTACAGAGGAAAGAGAAAAGATCAGATGAAACACGAAGCCAGAGGGGAGAAGAAAAAAAAAAGTAGCGACGGAAGATTTCGTAGGGACAAGAACAGTGGAGGAAGATGAAGAAGGAGAAAAAAAGAAGAGTATATGGAAAGAAAGGGGCTCCGACGACGAAAAGGATTGAGGGGATCACCGGGTAGGGAGCGCACCGAACTCGCGTATATGGAGTGAAAAATTGCCGGCACGGGCTTAACCGACGGAAGGCACATTTTGCTGCTGCTCTACCATTCCCTTTCTTCTCTGCTTTGCTTCGCCTGTTCCTTTTTATGTCTCTCAGGGCCTCTGGCTGTTTAATATCTTCGCAATACCGATTCTACGTCGGTTCTTGACTTCTCTATCAACAGCAATCGCCTAGGTGTACCTTGTGGAGTGATGGTCATTTCGTGTCGTTGACATTGAGCTTCAACATTCTCCATGGAAACGTACCGCAGGCCTCAATGTCCACGTGTTTGGGTGACCAGTAGCTAATTAGTGAATTATTTTTACGGACTGCGTCATCCGTGCGGCAAATTGGCAGGGCATCCCTAATATAATTCGGGATCTTCAAGGGATTGTGGATTCCATAGTAGGGTTTTCCGTAGAAGAGCCAGACCGGGCCCCTATTAGGGAATGGTAGGGTAGATAGGTTGACTAAAACTATGGTCCAAGTACGGAGACCAAGCAAAGGCCTTTAAGAGGTATAGTTGTAGATTCCCTAGTAGCGATTTCCCCAGTACTACCAGACTTTGCTATTATAGGGGTAAATCAGTATAAATTGATCGACTAAAGAATTTGTGGCATAATAATTATCGTGATCGATTAAATATTGGGAGTACAAATAAGTCGCCGCCGTTTGACAAAAGATGGCCTCACCAGGACGTTATGGTTGAAATTCTCAGATGTAAAACGTCATATCGTAAGGTTGGACATCTGGCAAGACCATACCCTTGAAATATTAGCGATTTTGTATCAGCATCACATAATTTATTTTGTGCGAAAATGTCGAGTTTTGAGCCGAATAAGCGTCATTTGAGGGAACAATTGATTTACTTCTTTAATTTGAAGAAATCTGCAGCTGAGGCGCATCGATTGCTTGTAGAAGCATTTGGTGAGGCTGTTTTAAGTGGGAGAAGTTGTGAGTGGTTTCAACAGTTTAAGAATGGTGAGTTTGACGTCGAAGACAAAGAACGTAGCGGTAGGCCGACAGTGTACGAAGACGCGGAATTGGAAGCATTATTGGAGGGAGATTCGTGCCAAACGCAAGAAGAACTTGCACTTACATTAGGAGTAACTCAACAAGCAATTTCACATCGTTTAAAATCGTTGGGAATGATTCAAAAGCAAGGAAATTGGGCTCCACATGAACTGAGGCCGAGAAACGTTGAACGCCGATTTTGCACACGTGAAATGCTGCTTGTCAGGCATAAGCGAAAGGGCTTTTTGCATCGTATAGTCACTGGTGGTGAAAAATGGATCCACTACGATAACTCAAAGAAGAGGAAATCATGGGGACCACCTGGCCATGCTTCAACATCGACAGCCAAGCCGAATATTTATACAAAAAAAACTCATATTGTGTATTTGGTGGGATCAGCTTGGTGTCGTGTATTATGAGTTGCTCAAACCGAACGAAACCAGTACTGGGGCTCTCTACCGAACACAATTGATGAGATTGAGCCGAACACTCAAAGAAAAACATGCCCACTACTACTTCAGACACGACAAAATTATTCTCCTGCATGATAATGCTCATCCACATGTTGTGGCACCGGTCAAAACCTACTTGGAAACACTCAATTGGGAAGTTTTATCCCACCCGCCGTATTCACCAGACATTGCTCCCTCTGACTATCATTTATTTCGATCGATGATGCACGGCCTGTCTGAGCAGCACTTCACATCATATGAAGATACCAAAAATTGGGTCGATTTGTGGATAGCCTCAAAAGATGAAGCGTTCTTCCGACGGGATATCCATATGCTGCCAGAAAGATGGCAAAAAGTAGTGGCTCGCGATGGGCAATACTTTGAATAAAACATAAAGTACCGTGCTTTCATAATAAATGCCCAATTTTTGATAAAAAACCGGCGGAGACTTATTTGTACTCCCAATATAATAATTAATCTATGCGTTTAGTAGACGAGCTGTGATGCCTTGAAGCAACACGCATGCAGTTCATTCATTGGAACAACGCAGCATCAAACGTGTCAAAATATGCGACAGAATTCTAAGCCTCAAATGTATTGAAATAACACTTTTTTTTCACAGTGCATACACACACGCACGTACACATATGGCTGCAATAATTTGTTATGAGGCACCGTTGAGGCAATTTTAATAGCCCTGGTTATTTTGCCTTCAATGGCCATTGGTAGCAAAGTGTGACCGGCCACTGATGGCCCATGTGAGGCTTCCAGACTAGGGCCCTAATAAAATTAGGGAAAATTAAGATGGGCCCAATCAAAGACCGAACTCAATTTCCGCACGGGCACTCCAGAGACATCTTCACGACGGTGGGTCGTCAGATAGATCTGTGATGTGTTATCAATGAGACAGACTCCGTTAGCGTCATCCATGTTGGATCAAACCCGATTGAATGGTCATCAATGAGGCAAACGATGTTTGTTTCGTTGGTGACTGTCCATTCGAATAGAATCAGAACTTATTACAGCCAGGTAGAATTATATCGATGAATATTAACGATGAAAGATAATTTAGATGGTATTGGACATTGTTACGGCCAAGCAGAAACTGAATTTCCCAATTATTGACAATTATTTTGCGGGATCTCAATGATTTGATGATGAGCCAATAAATTGACCGAGCGTTCCTTTAATTCTCATAATTCCTTATAAAAATTAGGCCTTCAAATTACGCTTGCCATCCTCCGGTTGCTAATCCGATTTCGTGCGCTGAGAGATATTTATGGTGTTTTTAACCATATTTTATATTTCCCCCGAGAAAACAATAATCTATATATCTATATATAAAAGCGAAATACCAGTCACTGACTAATCACGAAATCTCAGAAACTATAAAGCCTAAAAACTTGAAATTCGGCAGGTAAGTTGTTTATAGGGTGTAGGCATCCGCTAAGAAAGAATTTTATGAAAGGGACGAATTGAGTGAGTGAAAGTTTGTATGGAAATTTAAAAAAATCTCGTCGGATTTACTTGAAATTTGGTACCCGTGCTTCTTGACACAATTAATGAAACACGTATTTCAGCGTTTTTTTTTAGAAATTCAACCCCTAAGGGGAGAAAGGGGTTGGCAAAGTTTGTATGGAAAATTTAAAAAATCGGGTCAAATTTACTTGAAACTTTATATAACTGCTCCTAGACACAATTAATGGAATTTTGGAAATTAAATCCTTAAGGGGAAAAGGGAGTAGCAAAGTTTCTATGGTAAAAGATAAAACAGTTCAGTGACTGACTGACTGACTGACTAACATATAAACAACGCACAGTTGAAACCGCTGAAGATAGAAACACGAAATTTCGAAGATATGTTCCTCACAAGGTGTAGAGGTGCATTAAGAGAGGATTTTTCGAAAATAAACCCTCAAGGAGGTTACATGGGGTGTAAAACTTTGTATGAACAATTGTATTTCTTGCGTGTATGAACTTGGAACTTGGTATATATATTCTTCAAAACAAATGATAAAACGCATATTTTAGGATTTTTCAGAACAACCCCTAATTAGGGATGCAACGGGGTGTTGAAGTTTGTATGGGAAAACCGAATTCCTGCTTTTATCTCAATGAAATTCGGAAGATATGTTCCTTAAAGGGCGTAGAGGTACACTAAGAAAGAATTTTTCAAAAGTCAACCCCAAAAGGATGAGGCTGGATGTTAAAGTTTGTATGGAAAATTGTAGTTCTTGCGTGTATCAACTTGAAACTCGGTATAAATAATCTTCAAAACAAATAATAAAATGCATATTTTAGGATTTTTTAAAACAACCCCTAATAAGGGGTGCAACTGTTAATGAATTTTCTATGTGCCAAATTCCACGCGGGCAAAGCCGCGGGCGGAAGCTAGTAGTTAATAAACATTTCGGAGATAATGGATAGTCAAACACGCCAACCAAATCACATGTTTAGATATACTTTTCCCTTATAATTGTGTTAACCATCTTATAATTGCGGTGTTGATAAGATATAGGGAATTTTACTATCCCCTCTTTTACCATGGGCGTTTATTTTAAATACCACGAACTTTTCTCTAATAGTGGGTCCATGGAGTAAAAGAAACAAGCTCGCCATTCGCATCGTCACACTATGTGGAGTAAAAATGTCTATGTCCCTATGAGAATTTCAATGACGTGAAATATGTCTCTGTCGGCTTGGGCCGATTGCCTCCCGTGAGATTGAAATAACAAAAAAAAAAAAAGAGTTGACCCGCGAAAGATTCTCCAGGGTTGCTTATATAGATTCGCACAGTCCGATGTCCGTAGGTGACTGACGACTATCCCGACTCTCTTATTCTCCCATTCAATGTGTTCATAAAAGTTTTCTCGCGATCTCTCTTCAAGAGATGCTCCGGGAGATGTCGCCGACGCGATTATCGTCAATTTTCTTATCGCTCCAACATTCGTGATTCTTTTTCGCACAGGCGCTACCGGTTTTCGACGAGGCTGCATATAAGAATTAAGTTCTATATGGTATTTAAATGTATGTGTGTGTGTGTGTATATATACGAGATTTTTAGGGCAGCCAAAAAGCGCGGGTGCATGTTCCACGGGTTCTAAGTCTCGGCGATGTCCTCCGAGGCGTTCTTTTTACCGATTTCGAGGCTGGATCACGGAGAGAGAGAGAGAGAGAGAGAGAGAGAGAGAGAGAGAGAGAGAGAGAGAGAGAGATGTAGTGCCGGTAGGAGTGACGTAAAATATGTCTCTGTTGCTCATCCTCTTGTGGCTTTCGCTCTGAGAGAAACGTGTCGCGCCTATATATCCATTTCTCTCTATCGCCTCTCGCCGGGACGCGCTCAGGCCTCCCAGTGTTCCTCGCGATCGGGAGCTTTTTAGCCGCCCTGAGAGACCCAAGCCGGGTGTCCGCGTGGAATGTTGATGGCCCGTCATCGTCGCTTCGCACGGTCCATTACAAAAGACCGCGGGACCAACGCGGCACACTCTCTGACAGAAGTAGCGTCGAGGGCATCTCTCTTTCTCTCTCTCTCTCTCTCTCTCTCTCTCTCTCTCTCTCTCTCTCTCTCTCTCTCTCTCTCTCTCTCTCTCTCTCTCTCTCTCTCTCTCTCTCGCTCTGTCCCTTTCACTCACACACTCTTAGTAAACCGCAAAAACTCATATATATCTGTGTATTTATGCGCTGTACTTATAGCGAATGGCCACGAGCCCACCCGCCGACAGATTGCCTCTAGATCGATAGTGATCCTTCTCGCTCCCTCTCTCTCTCTCCCTCTCTCTCTCTCTCTCTCTGTTTTCTCTCTCTCTCTCTCTCTCTCTCTCTCTCTCTCCTCTCTCTCTCTCTCTCTCTCTCTCTCTCTCTCTCTCTCTCTCTCTCTCTCTCTCTCTCTCTCTCTCTCTCTCTCTCTCTCTCTCTCTCCTCTCTCTCTCTCTCTCTCTCTCTCTCTCTCCTCTCTCTCTCTCTCTCTCTCTCTCTCTCTCTCTCTCTCGCTCTCTCTCTCTCGCTCTCGCCCTTTCTCTCGAGGATGAAGAGACATATGGACAAGAAAACGCGGGCCAACGTTTTGTTGACGATTTAAGAAAGGAAGTAAGATTCGAACTACGTATCCTTTCCTCCTCGATGAAATTCCATTTTTTCTCTTATACGCACAATTACTTAACCCTGTACCTATATCTATATACGTATACTTACAACAGAAGCAATTTACTACGTTCTCCAGCTCGCAGTGAGACATAAATAATTCGAAAACTCACCATTGGCGTACAGCAGCTGAAGCCTGTACTGAATTCCGTTGTTGGTTTTTTGACCCTCGGATTCCTGAAAATTCACGAATGTTATATATTGACCAAAACAATTATACGGGAAAGAGTATAGTTGTATGTAGACGATCACACAAGTGGCAGTTTTTCAAATTTGGACGTTTTTCAGTATTTCATTTCCCGAACATTATTTTTATTTTTTTTTGCTAACAACCACATATCACTTGGATTATCATTTCTACAAAAAACCGTATCATTAGAATCTCGTAAGTGTATCTTTGGCTATTACCATGCAGATTATAATAAATAGTGTTTTTTTTCTCGGTTGGAATTTGCGGCACTTATGTTGAAAGTCCTGAACCACTTAAATAGATTCGCAATTTAGTTTTTTTGAGCACAATAAATTCTTTAAGGTACGATTTTTTCAGCTCCCGGGGGAATATTATCGTTAGAAGTAATGAAACACGTTGAACGCCGTTCGGCTCCGGGGGAATATTATCGTTAGAAGTAATGAACACGTTGAACGCCGTTCGGCTTCAAAAAATTTCGACAAACGGATTACGATCGATTTGACGTGAAAGGGGGGCTTTAATTAATTGTATTGCAAAGTAATGTCGAAACGTGTACGTATAGGTTTTACATCGAGATATGTGTGTAACATGTTTGCTCCATCTCACGCTAATTATTAATTTCTTGATGCTTCGGTATAAGAGTAAATTGCCACTACATATATATATCTGTATATATGTGTATTGTGCTGTCCGGTATAGCGTGACGTGCATAATTATCGGATGGCTCGCCGTTGACGAGTCATGCGCGTGTTGCATCGCGCCATATGCCTGACGGCTCCGGGCTAATGCATTTTCAGCTACGTATATCCCCCTTCCTTGACCATTCATTAGCTTTGTTTTCCATCCCCGAATAGCCCGAAAGTCAATGGTCCGTATTTTTGGCAGCTCGACAAGAAGTCACGATCCTTTGATGCATTGGTGACTGATCGTGGCATTGAAAGGCTCGATTGATTGATTTTACCGAATCTACAGTAAAATAGAATTCAATATGGAATATGGGATGCTTCTCGGCCAAATGTAACGTTGATCAAAGTCAAATTGTCGAATAAGAGTGAAGGCAAGAGTGCTGTCCTGATCTTTAGAGTTCTGCCATGAATGAATCATGAAGACAAGGGCTCTCGAGCTAATCAAATACACCAATGACTTCCTTCAGGAACCTCCTATCGCGAGAGCAAGGAGGACGCGAGACTTGGCGAAAGTTTCGTATGATGAAGATTGACGTTATTGTCGGAAATGTAAACGTGTCGAGAACAGATGTGTCTACCGAAGGGTTGGTGAGTACATCAATGGCATAGTTCCAGCTACAATGACAACCGCGAAAAGGCATGTGCTTTAAGGAATTTCGGGACACTGAACGAAATGGTACCATTTGATTAAAATTTATATAATAAATTATATACTGAATGAGCCCTCCAAATTTTTAATCGATCGTCTATACCAGGGGTCGGCAAGTATTTTATAGTGCGGTCCGGATACTTTTGGATTTTTTTTTATTGAGATCGAGAGAAAAAAAACTGCTAATATCAATTACGGCAAGCAGGTTATTATTGTTTCTCAAAAAGAATGTGGCTTATAAAAATATATATTATTGGTTTTATTTTTATTTTTCTCTTAAAAATAATATACTTTACAATAGGTTCTTAATGTGAAAAATGACACCTCCGATCTTGAGCCAGTTTTTTATAGTTTGGTTCTCGCGAGGAACAACATATGCGAAGAGTGTCTTCAAGATGGGCGTCCGTTAACCTTGAACGATTTATATTTTTCAAACGTTCATTTGTGAGAAAGATGCTTCACATATATATGTCGAGCCAAACATATTTGCCAGATTAAGTGCCAGTTTTTTGTAATTTGCATACTTTTCTGAAATATGTTTACCCCAAAATTCTTCATTGGGTGCAGATTTGTACATTTGCAAGGACACATCTTCTTGGAAGTCGATTATTTCTTCCGAACTGTTGTTTTCAACTTTAGCTCGGTTTAAATTTAACTTGACGCCTTTAGAGTCACATACAGAATGAGTTAATTAAAAGTTTAAAGGATTTTTTGGCCATCCAGTTTTAAACCCTCCGCGGTCCGGATCCGGACTGCGGTCTGCCTGTTGCCGACCGCTGGTCTGCACCGGTTCTATAAAATTTACAATTGAAGAAACACTTTTCACCATAGAGCATTTAACATTATGCCACTGATGACGAATTCGGCATAATGTACTGAGTGATTTGACAGTTTTTCATAACATTTTGTACATTTTTTTTCACACTATTTCGTGCGTAAAACTGCCATTCGGCGATGAGCGCAGGCAGCTAAAATATCTCCTTATGTTAAAAAGGGTTTCGTTTAATTGTACATTTTATAGGAACCGTATAGACGATCGATTTAAAATTTGGAAAGTGCATTCAGCATATGAGAAAGAATTTACTGTATAAATTTGAATCAAATGGTATCACTTCACCAATTGTCCCGGAAGTCCGTAAGCGGTTACGTGGAAATGAAAATTTCAAAAAATCCATTTTTTTTAAATTTTATTATCTAATATTACAATATGTCTAGAATATTCTCCCAAAGTTTCAAGTCAATCGGAGTAAAAGTCTGGGAGAGAGAGCCTTTGGGAATTCCCCCCGTTGGGAAAGACCGACCGGGAGCGACGCAGGTATACGCATTTTTCTCAAAACACTATTTTTGAAGTCGGTGGACACGATTTCCCAAAAACTAATGCACCGATCTTATTGAAATTTTGCACACTACTTCAAACAATAGCATTGACTAGTGATTGAACGAAGGTTTTTTTTTCGATTACAACTAATATTACAAGGCTATACGTAGTGTAAATTGTACCAAAAATTGAACTATTTCGAATACAACTCTGCCAAAAATTCAAATTTCAATTTTTTTAAAAATCCTTCGTTCAATCACGAGCTATACTTATCTACTAACAGAAAAAAATTGGTTTTTTGATTTCAGATAAAGCTATCATGAGTCTATCCTGATCACCACGAGGACACTTTTTTTAGGGGTCTCCGGAAACCAGGTCCCACCGGCTGAATTTCCAAAAATTTTGGATGAAATTTTTTAAAAATATTGTTGAAATGTTGCTCTATTATGTGCTTAACATTTTGAATAAAATAATGTATATATTATATTTTTTTAAAATAGAGAAAATATACTTTTTTTTGTCTTCGAAACCCACGTAACCCCTTAAGGTAGTAGTCTCGCCAAAGCGTTTTTCTATAGATTTTTATTTTATTTTTGAGGACTCATTCAGAACACTATTAAATGATTACTTGCAAAATTTCAAAAGGATTCACCGTTCCGTTTTCGTGATATTGGCAATTAAAGATTTCATGGTTTTACACGTGTTCTTATGGGGAGCAGTGGAGAATTTTACGCAATAACTTCCGAAACTTTTCTACAGATTTTTTAAAACAAATTCTCAATTACAGAGGAACATATGACGAAGTGGTTTAAAAAAAATCATGAATTTTGACCGTCTAGTTTCAGAGATACAGAGATTTAAATTAAGCAATGTCTAGCGACGCTAGCGCCACGAAGCGACTGGAGCAGACTAGAACTAGATTACAGTAGTGTGTGCATATCCATATACGCAGAGTATCTACGTATTAATAGCCGAAATGGATAGTCTGATACAAAAGTGAGTGTTAGGTAAACATTATATTACGCGTTTTCATCATTACTTTATAAGTTTTTACATCCCGATAAGATGTACAACCTACTTTATACGGATATTTCGCAATATTTCGAAGCTTTCCAATCGATTGACTGGAAAATAAACGTTTTAACGTGACTGTGGCGAGACTACTACCTTAACGCGAACGATCATGGAGAAAAGCTACGAGACGCTATACCTGCGTTCGCGGACATTGAATCTGACAGTCCGAATGAACCTTCTCTCTCTCTCTCTCTCTCTCTCTCTCTCTCTCTCTCTCTCCCTAAGAGGAACCTCTTTCTAGCCAAAGTGGTGCAAGCAGTACTGCTTTGTTCAACGTGATTATACGTATACTCCAATACGTACGATAGACGTCAAACACCAGGAGTCCACTTTCTCGACGCTCTCTCTCCTGACGGAGAATCCCCCGCGCGGTCCTCGCGTTCCTTACTCGCCAGGGGTTGATGTATGCCCGCGGTGCATGACCCTAATTAATAGGGAGGCCACGCGATGCAACTGTCCAACCCCCGTGAATTATACGTTCACAGGTATACGTACGCTACATTATGTGAAGACGAGAGAGAGAGAGAGAGAGAGAGAGAGAGAGGGTGGATCGGGTAGAGAATCGTGACAGTAGCACGAGAGGTGGAATTATCAAGGTGTGAGGAAGCGAGAAGCGAATACATCTATATGTAGAATATACACGACAAACATTACTTGGCAAACATGAGCATATTCATTTGCATGTACCCCATAGATACATACGTATGTATATGTACAAAAGTCCATACCTGCTCAAACATCTAATATACGTATGTGGAGATCGAGGTCCGCGAGAGTCACGATGTAAACACTAGCACGTGGCGCCACGTTTAATTAGTTAAGTAGGCTGACCTATACGTTTAACTATGTAACAGTTTGGTCGACGTGACATGGCGTTTCGGAGAGCCCTCTTCCACGTGTATTCACGATATACCCTTTCGCCCCTTTGGCCTCGACATTTAGAAACTGTGCTCCTGTGATGGTAACGAAATTTGATAACGTTACCTCGTTATATGTGAACCCTGTCTGTATAAAGCGGCGCGAATTCGCCCCCTTTTACCTTCGCCACACGGTGCATTATCGGCTTCTCGGGGATTTATGACCGAATGATTTATCACCCGAGTGAGCCGGGCCCGTGTTCCTACCGAAGCTGAAATATCGCTGGATAGAGGCATACAACGAGTGGCCTGTCCAGTCGATCCTATATCTAATGCTTTGTATGTGTATATCTGTGTAACGTGCTGTATGCAGCAACATATATATGGAGGTACGTTTAGGTATGCACATGTGTCCATGTATGGCTGCATGTACGTGCCTACCAGCAGAAGAAGAAGGTGCAAAATTTGATTAGGTGGAAGACTCATAGATTGGAGACCTATCGATCATAAAAGTCAAAAAATGGATTTTTTTTTACGTCAAGTGTTAGTTAAACATCTGAAGAATGAACCCTGGAATCGCTGATTAGCCTGTAAGTCAATAAAATTGTTGAGTATTCGTCGTTTGACACTTTAAACGCGGTTTTTCTGAAAACTACATTTTTTTATTTGTGGGAAACATAACTTTGAAACGACTCGACCGATCGTGCTAAAGTTGTACACACAACTCAAGAATATTATCTCAATAATATTACCTTGAACTTATGCCTACTTATTCGTGAAAATCACTGTCAAAAAGTACTTCTTTATTGCAAAAAAGAACGAAGCTTTTGTGCAAAATGAAGTTTTTTTCCCCAGTGTCCTGTTTGTTAATATTTAACTTTTGAAATGTTTCTTAGGCATAAATTCAGCATTTGGATGTTAAAATACTAAAAATTCGTGACTTATATTTTTCAGATCGTCATTTTTCAATATTTAAAAAATGAAAATATTTATTCAAACAATTTAATTATGTAATAAAATGTACCTAAAGTTTCATGAATGTAAAACGTTTTGTTTCTTTTGAAAAAAATGCTAAAAATTGGCTATTTTTTCATCGTCTACATGTATTTTCCCCTTTAATAAGGAAAAAAAAACGCTGACTTCCGAAATATTAACATGAGATCATTCTAATGACTCCTAAAGGAGAAAGCAGCACAGTGAACAAATTACTTGGGCTGACTAGAACGGTCATCCGTGGATGCGAATTAATTATTTATTAAAAAATTGTTTTAGTTTATTTTAAGATTTATTTGTTCCATCGAACTGATAGATACCAGGAATGATATTTTACGCCATAACCTCTACTTTTTCCGTAAGGGAATAAAGTAAGTCAGTAACGTTTGGACAGTTGGATATTGGAAAATGTAGTGGATTCTTTTATCGCGGTCATCGTACTCTGTATGATAAACGTGGGCAGTATATATACATCCGGATATACGGGTTCATCTATTTATAATTATCTGGAGCAATAATTAATAATTAAACGTCTCTCTTGCTCTCTATCCCCTCCCCTGACACTGTTCTTGTCGCCTCTTATCATCTCTTGAGATTTTTCTTGTTTTTTCCTCTCTCGGTCGATATAAAGAGCAATTATAGAGATAAACGAGGAAGGTTGGAACTCAGTGCAATATTTGTCCTGACTGGTTTATCGAAGTCGAGAAAAATGACCTGCGTGCACCTAATCATATATATATATATATATATATATTGCACCTGTATTATTTATATTTTGATTTATTTAATTAAATATGTATTCAAATGGGTTGGACCGAATTTTTCCGTGAAAGTAAGCTCTATTTTTTTTCTCAATTAAACCTTAAGCATATCGGTTGAATTATGAAAAAAAATAAGCTATCGATCTCTCGATCGTAAAAGATCGAGAGAGGTTAATGGCATTGTTTAATTTATTCAAGTTTCTTGGTAATACGATCGCTGAATTGTAATTAACATATGTAAATATTGTCCAAGTATATGCATATATATAAGGCTAGATGAAAAAATCGATCGGATAGGCTACCGATTTTGTGATTCCTCTACTGTCACCATGTCCCTCCTCTCTGTAACGCTCTCGTCACAGAGAATGAGTGAAAAAGTGACCGATTCGCCAGAATTCTTTTTCCACCTCGAACGTGCAAATTTCTCTTTTCATGAATTTCAAATATTTCAGTGCCGATCGAATCGATCTCAACTCATCACTCATACATAGATCAGTATTTACGTATATATGTTACATATAGTATACATGATTGTTTATACACACTTGACTCACTTGATCCTTCTCCACGAAACCGATGAAAGCTGTTCTCTCGATCTCGATCGGTTGACCGAGCCTGTCGTAAAGGGCGATCACGAAGTGAAAGAAATTGCTCTTCCTCAGATTGTTCGGCGGTTGTTTTTCAAAGTGTGCCTTGCCGATTCCAACTCTGAAACAAAAAAGTCGCGGAATTCCACTCGTCACGCAACATTTTTCAATCGCTGACGAATTTTATTTGTCCCTGACTTCTGAAGGTATCCCTTTCACGAACCCGAATATTTAATAAGTAATTGATTTTCGTCTACAATTGACTTTTGAAGAATACTTATACCGAGTTTCAAGTTGATACACGCAAGGAATACAATTTTCTATACAAACTTCTACATACCATTTCATCCTCTTAGGGGTTGACTTTTGGAAAATCCATTTTTAGTGCACCTCTACGCTCTTTAAGGAACATATCTTCCGAATTTCATTGAGATAGAAATAAGGAAATTGATCTTCTGATACAAACTCGAACACACCGTTGCACCCCTAATTAGGGGTTCTTTTAAAAAATCTTAAAATATCCGTTTTATTATTTGTTTTTTTTTTCCCCTATATATTTACCTGATGTTTTTATTTTCCATACAAACTTTGCCACCCCCTTTCTCCCTTATTTATTCATATAGATAACTCTAGATTTCTGACATAAACTGGGCTAAGTATGTAAAAAATTCCGAAGATTCCGTAAAGACAATAAAAACGGGTGATCATCGAATGTTTAAAGAAAATATTAATGATAAAACTTAGAATAATTTTACTAGCTCAAGAATTTTCGTAATTGCGACTTTTCAGGGAACATGCAAAAATGTATAAATCTACAAAATTTATTTATGTTGCATTCCAATTCATCGTTGGCTATAATGATTGATTGTAACTTATTTTTATGAAGTGCTCCTGTAATCTACAAATGATTCGAAAGGGATCTGGCTTATGTGCCCACAAAATACGGCCCTTCGCGAAAGGAATACCTTAAGGGCGATATTTTTTTTTACTTTAACATCCTGGAAGTTTTTATAAGCTGAGAACTGGTGTAATTTCTTTGGTCTTGGCATTTGATTGATTGTGAGCAGATTATCAGTGAGTTAACCCTTCGATTGCACACTTCCCTGCCACGAACCTCTGACGAACGTCTCTACAAAAAGAGAAAAAAAATCATACGTACCGAAACACAACGATCTGAAAAACGTCTGGGGTCCGATCGACCCCATATGCAGTTCAGATCGTTGTGTTTTGGTACGTATGATTTTTTTTTCTTTTTGTAGAGACGTTTTCTGTCGTCAATGATCCTTATTTTGTGGCCCAAAATTTATTCTTCAAGAAAAACAAAAATTAAGTTTTCATACATTCTTACAAAGTGGGAGATGCATTGGAAAATACGTACTTGCACGAAAAAGAAATGGGGTCGGAACGACCCAGTGTTCAGTCGAAGGGTTACGTTTTGCATAAAGGAGCTTCAAAGTGGATTTCGTTCGATTCTACAAATCGAACATTGGCAAGGCTTGCACTTTACGCCTCAATCGGTGTGCCGATAAATGAATTTCGTTTCCACAAGCAGGTGTACAGATACATGCAAGTTAACCTGGCGATAGTCCAGTTTTGGGAAAGTGCTCGGGACACTGGAAAGACAAATGAGGTCAGGAGATTCTCACCCTCGAAGGGGAGAAAACAGAGCTCAGGTGTACCTGGACGCCTTAAAATCCCATTAAGGGCTCATGTGTACAGATTAGGACCGGACCGCAACGTCGGACACTCGTGTGCACCACCATCTTTGAATAATAATTACGGCAAATAGCCAAAATTTACTCCAGGCATCGATCTCCATGGTTGAAACAATTACGCCAGATCTTTTCTCTGCATTGCACGTTTGTTCTACTTTTTTTTTTTAAGTTATTACAGGATGGATCGTCGGGCGAAGTTAGTCCAAAATGGGCGAATCGTGGATTTACAAGTCTAGATCATGTCGCATATGTTTAGCCTTACAAATAGCTAATTTAATATTACATTAACACTTAGAAATGTGAATTGTCCACTTTCAATACTAATTGAAGTAAAATTCGCCGATATTGGCGTGTGCTTGACTGAGGATTTGTCAGCGACTGTAAATCTGTTTCAACTGTTCAACAAAAAATTCTCAATTTACAAATTTTTTTAAATACGTTCAGATCATCTTATTATCAGCAATAATTTCCTCAAAAACTCAACATATATTGAGTTTTCCAATGATTGCTATTAATTCATCGTTGAAAAAGGCGATACTCCTCATTAGTTTAATTAATTTGTCGATAATTATTCAGTTGATTTATTTGAAACTTAGCACAATCAATCGCTTGATCTTAAATTTTGATGATATAATATTTCCAGAATTTACGGCGATTTAGTTTCATTCATTTTGCAACCATTGACGTCTGCAGAACAATGTTGGGCGTTAATCAATTAAATTTTCAATCAGTTCATTACTTGACTAAAAAAGTAATTGCAATTAACCATTAATTGCATGTTGCAATTAACTATTAATTGCATGTTGCAATTAACTATTAATTGCATGTTGCAATTAACTATTAATTGCATGTTGCAATTAACTATTAATTGCATGTTGCAATTAACTATTAATTGCATGTTGCAATTAATTTACTTGGATTAATTTATGTTAATTACAACTCGCAATTAAAACATTTGCAATAAACTTTTTTAATTGTCCTAAGAAACATTTAAAACTAATAATTGACCTATTTAACTTTACAGATATTAGATACGACGTTTATGTTTGGGTTTTGTAGGTTTACGCAACAATCAGTTTTAACTGTTAGTTTTTAATTAAATACCCTAAAAAGATTGAAAATTGATTAGTTTCTAATTATGGAAAGTCACGATTAACCATTCATTAACTGTTAATTGCGACTACAGCAATTAACAATTAATTAATTGTTAATAGTGAGTTTTCACATCTACAATTAATTAATGGTTAATTTTTATAGTCGTGATTAACAATGAATTAATTGTTAATCTTTAGTTACTCTAGCAATTAAATTTTGTCCAACACTGCTCCAGAAGCTGTTTTCTCATGAGCGACCGTATTAAATTCATATGTTTATAACTACTAAATTATTAAGTGAAAAATTCTAAACTAATTAATGTATTATTATTCTATCAAGAGCGATGAATTCTCAAATTTTCAAGAATTTTGGCGATTTTTTAATATCCATCCAGTAATACCTTAAGCCATCGTTGAAAAGAAGCTGTCATTAGGACATCGAGACATTTCGACCGCATAAGCGAAGAAACTATTTTTGATAGAGATCGAGGAATAACGTTTGGGAACGCATGTGCAGGAGAACAAATGTTGCGGGATTTTCGGGGAAACTCTCATAGCGCCTGAGGATATTTCCGGGGTTGTTGGGGCAAATGCGTGGAACGATTGCGCGCGCGCATAGTGAGAACACGAGACGGGAGATTCCCGTCGTTCTCTTGGGACTGGGCATCCCTCAACTTCGGGATCTTCGTATATTCCGGTAATGCTACCTTCGCTTTGGAGGCGGTTCTTATATGCAGTTGTTCGGTCGTCCATACGAGCAGAGCGTACACAAGGCGTATATTTATATTTATACAAACATTCTAGATGGAAGACGCGACGTGCGGCAGTACGAGGCGGCCACGTACAAAATACGAGAGTAAGAAAAAGCTCGAAAGACGCTTCTGAACCGGAAAACAATTTGGCGACAATATTTCAAGCTGTCAAAATAGCGTTGGGACGATCCCACGGGGGTCTTTTGGTCAGTAGCTCTGCTTGCCATTGCTTCTATGACTGTATACGTCATAGCTCCTCTCTTTTATTTTCCACACGGAACTGCCTGATTAGTTACGTTGCGAGAGAACATCGAACTACATTTCTGGGACAAAGAGGCGACTAAGAAAGACGAACATATTCACGATACCGCAGTCCGTATTCGAGGGGATTTTGCCATGGGGTGACAAATTTTAATTGCCATAGACACGATGAAGAAGGGCAACGTTTATAACAACTTGATTAACAGAACTTCCACTAAAATTATTTCTATCAAATGAAATTACTAGAATTATTTGTGTCAAATAAATCACTAGAATCATATATATAAAATAGTTACTACAATTAATTAATTACTACAATTATCTGTATCAAATGAATTACTAGCATTTTTTGTAGCAAATGAATTATTAAAAATATTTTTATCAAATAAATTGCATGAATTATTTGTATAATATAAGTTACTACAATTATCTGTATCAAATAAATTAATAAAATTGTTTTTATCAAATAAATTAATTAAATTATTCGTATGCAATAAATGAATTAAATTATTTGTATCACATAAATGAATTAAATTAATTGTATCAAATAAATTACCAAAATTATTTGTATTAAATAAATTACTAAAACTATTTGTATCAAATAAATTACTACAATTATTTGTATCAAATAAATTACTAAAATGATTCGAAAATTTCATAAATTCGATGTCAATCTCCTTTTTTAATATTCCTAAGCGTTAGTAATTTCCTTCTTTCCAGAGGCCTTTCTATCCTTCAGGGCCAGAAAAAATGGCCCTGAAAAATGATGTTCATTTGAATCACTGTGATTTATTTTTAATATATACCCGAGAGTCAAGCCTCGATACGGTGAAAAGATTGCTAATTTGCGAGTAGCCACGTTACTCTGGCGTAAAAATGCAGACGAGGCTTTTACAAAAGCAAGCCAGCGATTCTTCAAACAGACGACAGTCTCAAATAATAAAGAAATCCATTGAACTTTATAAAAGTTATCTGATGAATAGGAGTTTGCCAAAATTATTTCTCAATTTCGTACTCATTTGACGACGTAGTAACGAAGTTACCTCAAATTGCGAGCACGTATAAGACGGGATAAACAAAAACTTTCATTACGAGAATTTTCTGCTCCCGGGGGGAATGTTGCATGGGCGCGATTTCGTCACCTCTCTTTTGGCCGCAATTAAGCCAACAACGTGAATAATTAATGGAGTCCGTACCAGTAGAGTGGCTTTTTTACGGCCATATTGGATGAAGAATACTATGGCAACGTAGAGAGAACGTGTCTCTC
Source organism: Ophion ventricosus (assembly GCA_963932345.1). Taxonomy (NCBI): domain Eukaryota; kingdom Metazoa; phylum Arthropoda; class Insecta; order Hymenoptera; family Ichneumonidae; genus Ophion; species Ophion ventricosus. The sequence continues at coordinate 5,519,497 of OZ010720.1, forward strand.
CATCCAAAGTCGAGACTTCACCAAGTCGAAGTACCACGCGACGATCCTACTTTCATCCCCCGTAAGACAAAGACGTCCAGGACAGGCGTTCGCAAGAATTGTCTCAGCAGCGCGCAAGTTATTCAGCCATTTAACATCGACCCGCGCGCGTACCAGAGAAACGTTATATCATCTGATAATTTTGAACCCCTTGAAGCACAGGGTTGTTTGCGGTGTTGGATAAGCGTGAAAGCTCTTGGCCGACGAGTATATACACGGACTGCGCTGCCCCACCGCTCTTCCACGGGTGTAAAGTATGCAGAACTTAAAAAATTCATTCCCCTTTTTGTACGCGAGCGGTGGAATCTCTGGAGCAGTACAGGACGACGAAGGTTGGCGAGAAAGGGTTGCTGATTTCTCTACGTGAAGATAACGATACCAATGCTCGGACAGTAGTTCGAATATTTCACTATATTAGGACTAGAATCGACAGGTAATGAAAAGTGACACTTGTATCCTATTCAGGCTTCAATTATTAATTGATTAATAATTGAAGCCTGAATGGAAAATGGAAAATTGTACACTAATAGTGAATTTTTGTCGTAAAATTGACAGATCATATTCACGAGTTCGAGTCAGTCGTGTAATGAATCCACCTTTCTAAATCTAAGATCTAAAGAGTTTTGATGATTTGTGATAGTAATAGGGATTTATTTTCAATGGATTTCTAGACAAGACTTATGAATTATCGAAAGCGAATCAAACAAACATTTTGACACCGTTCACAATTCAGTTTCAATAAGGTTTTATATAATAATTTCAACGTCTGATTAAGGTAGTAGCCTCGCCAAGGCATTTTTCTATAGATTTTTTTTTTTAATTTTGAGGTCTCAATCAGGACACTATTAAATGATTATCTGCAAAATTTCGTAAGGATCCACCGTTCCGTTTTCCAGATATTGGCCATCAAAGATTTCATGGTTTTACACGTCTTCTTGTGGGGAGCAGTGGAAAATTTCACATTTTACGCAATAACTTCGAAACTTTTCTACAGATTAAAAAAAAAATCTCAATTACAGAAGAACATATGACGAAGTTCGTAAAAAAAAAAATCATGAATTTTGACCGTCTAGTTTCAGAAATATAGCGATTTAAATTAAGCAATGGCTAGCGACGCCGACGGAATGGATAGTCTGATACAAAAGTGAGGGTTAGGCAAACATTATATTAGGCGTTTTCATCATTACTTTACGAGTTTTTACATCCCGATAAGATGTACAACCTACGTTATAAGGATATTCCGCAATATTTCAAAGCTTTCATCGATTGAGCGAAGAATAAACTTTTCAACGTGACTGTAGCGAGACTGCTAGCTTAATTGGGAAATCCATCAGACGCATGTACCACGGTAGAATCTCATGTCCGATTACTGGTACGAGAGCACATAGCCGCGCAAAGACAGAATCACCAGACCCTAATCGTTCTCTGTTTCGTTTCGTTGCGTACCTTGCGAGGAATTACTTATTAAAGTACTTATTACTTACGTAGTTCGCGATTTTTATGGAAAAATAAGAGAAAATCACTCGTTAAGTACATGTGTACCATATTTAGATAATGTAATAGATAAAATATTTAATATAACGTAACTAGTCGCGACGTAAACAAAGTTTGATGTTATGTGGCCGGCTTGCTGCGAGGTTGTACGATATTTATTAAAAGTCTATTTTGTTGTTGAAATATATTTCGTGTTACTTATTGTCGGAATACGTATGAATAATCGAGATAATAAGTACCTGTTCAATTTAAATCTTGTAGGGGAAAGCTGTACGAGCTGATCTCATGGGGTAAGATGATCATTTTCAATTACGACGAAATTATAAATGTTATCTAGTGGTATTTTTTTGTAAAACATAATGCCCGGAAACCACCCGCGCTAGTGAAGTCATGATGACAGTATGAGCGACGCACTTGTTTTGATGGACAAACATTAAAATTATGAACTGTTGATCTAAAGTGAGGTTGACTTTAAGCTTAGGGAACTTTGATTGGATATTGTCCATTGCAATCATTTTTGTATTTATGGCTTTATAATATGCTCGATTTGGTTTTTGGGTTGACGTGGTGACAGTGGAATACTTATAGGTCATGTTATCGAGCAATAAATGAAAAAATTGAGTTTGGGGCAAGATCATTCCCTCTAGGTACACAAGAGATGATCCCTAGGAATAATCTTGTAAATAAATAACGTGTCTACTTTATTTTTGTTAAAGGTGATGCAGCGTAATTACAAAAGTTGGTTTTGTTGGGTTATTTTTAAATAAATATACATTTAAATAAATGTAAGGTGGTTTATTTTTTTTAGATTGTACGATGATGAATTTTTTTGAACATATGATGTTGATTATAAAAGCTGGTTGACTTAATTATATAAACTCATTTCTCTATTTATGTTCAAATTACATTATTAATGTATAATCGATATCACAAATAATAATTTATATACCTAAGTAATTTAAGACTGGTTTAGTTTAATTCTAGTTGGGCGAGATAAAACTTATAATATTTATTTTTGCAAATTTTTATTTATATTTACCTAATTTGTCCATAATTTTAAAAAATCCCAAAATAGGGACAAGATGATCCGGGGGATAATCTTGTCCATATCCTAAGGATCATCTTGGACACCCCGGTGTTCATCTCGAACACCGAGGTGTCCAAGATGATCCTTACGTAAGGTTTTAAGAAAAGGAAAATTTAAATTGAAATCCTAATAAATTGAATATTTCGCATATGCCAATCATAAGATAGATAAATATGGCAGTAGTAAACGCTTTCGGATCTTAATGATGTTGCATATCTAAAATTACGAGCATTCTCCCTTAGGGGGATCATCTCGTACACCTTTCCCCTATTTATTATATGATAATTAAGTTCTGGTTGTCCGAAAACAGGACCACACAATGGTCGGTTATAGGGACGCGATTAAAAATTGGAACATAATAGTGTCCGAATACAGAGACGTAACACTAACAGCTGCGTCCGAAAATCGCTACATTTTCTATTATTCAACATTTCAATGCATGAAAACAAAAATATTAAACTTTCTAGCAGTTAATGCATGTGTTTTGGAAACTAAAACTTATGAGCTTGATGTTACTCCCAATCATTTTCTTTAAAAAAACCGCTTCGTAAATGTCTAATAAATCCTATAATCTAGGGAAGCTCCTAACCGTCCGAGCAATGTTACCGTCACCTTATTTCTCGACACTTGTTGCGATTAATCTAAAAAATCCTACGACGAAACGTCAAATGATCGTACAATTCTTCCACAATAATCAATCTAACTTCCGGTGCATTATATTAAAAAAGGGATGAAGCTCTGTACCGTTGGCTCGCTTAGTGTTCGCGCGGACGTTCGACCGTGTGCTTGTACCTGCGCGCGTTTGTACATATTTAGCGGATATCGTTCTCCGGGGAATTGCGTCCGTGCTTGTATATTATAGTTATAACATGTATCGCTTTCAATTCGCGTTCGCGAATCCTGCAGAGTTCCACGGGTAGAGGGTGTACGGGATGGTAGCGGCGTGGGCGGGGGGGGGGGGGGGGATGAATCGGGGACTTTTCCCTGTGACGTTCGGCGGTTAAAAATCCGCCGAGCATAGAAATTGCATTATCGCGGGGGCGTGCGGCGACGATAAACCAAAGCCGCAGTCGCGGGATACAGGAGAGCGCGGGGCAACATTGTCAATACATTGAACGGGTGTATGAACGTATACACGCTACGGAATGACAAGAGCAAGCTAGAGAGAGAGAGAGAGAGAGAGAGAGAGAGAGAGAGAGAGAGAGAGAGAGAGAGAGAGAGAGAGAGAGAGAGAGAGAGAGAGAGAGAGAGAGAGAGAGAGAGAGAGAGAGAGAGAGAGAGAGAGAGAGAGAGAGAGAGAGAGAGAGAGAGAGAGAGAGAGAGAGAGAGAGAGAGAGAGAGTGAGAGAGAGAGAGAGAGGCGCTCAGCATCGCTGGTCGCGAACCTTTCCGAGCGGAAAACTGAATCGACTGCCTCGAAAATGAATAGCGGCAGTTTTGCAGCACATTTGCGAAATAAATGATGGTATCGGCGGTGCGTTTGTCACGCCAGCGTGGGTGGGATATGCCCATCGCTCGACCAACCCCTCCGCGTTCTCCGTGTTCTCTCGCGACCGCACACGCCCGGCGAAGGGTGTGTTGCGCGGGCTTGAACAAGAAAAAGAGAGATAGCAAGAGTATGCGAATGCAGCTACGAGAGAGAGGAAGAGAGAGCGAGAGAGAGAGAGAGAGAGAGAAAGGGAGAAAGAGTGTGCTAGTCGAGGGTCGAACAGGTCTGCACATTTGCGGGCGACCAGGGTTGCGGGAGGGGATTGAAGGGACCAGGGAATGAAACCAGCAGTTTCCCTATGTAGCCGAGAACATTGGGGTGAGGGGACGGGAGTTGCAAGAGGATACCAATGGGTTGGGGGTGATGTACTGCCCGTGTCGATAATTATCGGTGGCTGATTAACCGGCCGCTGGTTCGCGCCCCATAACTCTCGGCGTCCGATTATTTTGCACCGTTTGCCATGCACCAATTCCTATAACGTAACGTCGTTACAGTCCAAGCTCTATACAAGCAAGGGAACGTAGAATTATGTAGCGCGAGCGAGGGGCAGGATCCACCGTGTATCGGTCCACAAAGCCAAAGAGCTGGACTGCCAATGCACTCTTGTTTCACGATCTTGTGCCGCAGTCACTTCCGTCGGAATGTATACATGTTCGATTGAGGGGTTGCACCACCTTGGCGCTTGGAAAGATGTATGAGATTTTTTTTTATTCACGCGATTTTTTTTTATTTACCCGATTTTTTAATATATTAAATCATTTTCATTTTTCACGAATACAGTTTTATGAACGAATTAAAAAAACAAACAAGAACGAATAAGAAAAGTTAAATATGGCGCAGATATAAATCGTCTTTTTAAACTGGTGGACAAAATATCTCGAGATCTACTAGACCGATTTTGATGAAATTCATACCACATATTCTTTATAATATTATCTAGGATTTAGCGTAGGAACTTTTTGATTGGATGCGCAGTGTTCATTTTTTATTAATTTTTAAAACTCGAAATTTTTGCTAAATATCAGTATTTTTCAAACAGCTGGCATTTCTTGAGATTTTTTAATTTATTTTTTTTCCTGTGTAACACTTTAGCTATTAACTTTCATTACGAGGAATTTTTATATTTTATTTTTCAGTCGATGCCTGACGGAGGAAAAAATTCCACCATCGGCAAGGATTTTCAGAAAAGGGTCCTACTAGACGACTTATATCTCCGCTATTTTTCGATTTTTCTGTTCTTTAAAAAAAAGAATCATAAAACTATAGAGAACTAGCTTCCGCCCGCGGCCTCTTCCGCATGGAATTTGGCCCATAGAAACTCAATTAACAGTTGCACCTCTTATTAGGGGTTGTTTAAAAAAATCTTAAAATATGCACTTTATTATTTGTTTTGAAGAATATTTATGCTGAGCTTCAAGTTGATACACGCAATAACTACAATTTTTCATACAAACCCCGTCTTCCCCTTAAGGAGTGAATTTCCAAAAACCCTAAAATTCCATTAATTGTATCTAGGAGCAGTTATACCATGTTTCAAGTAAATTTGACCCGATTTTTTTTATTTTTCATACAAACTTTCCCACCCCCTTTCTCCCTTCAGGGGTGGAATTTCTAAAAACGCTGAAATACGTTTTTCATTGATTGTGTCAAAAAGCACGAATACCAAATTACAAGTAAATCCGACTGGAATATTCAAAATTTCCATACAAACTTTGCCCCCCTTTTCTCCCCTTAAAGGTTGGATTTCGAAAAATCGCTTCTTAAATGGTGCCTGCATAATAAAAACAACATGCCCACCAAATTTCACGTTTCTACATTTAGCGGTTTAGACTGGGCGATGATGAGTCAATCAGTCAGTCAAGACTTTGTCTTTTATATATAAAGAATTTGTGAAAAATAAAAATAACCTTATATATCAAATAGTCGCGTCAAAATAAAAGAAAATAAAATTGTACCTATTTTTTCGAGCGCCAAGGTGGTGTAAAGTCTTAATATCCAACACACAAGTTGTAACGATCTCTTCACGTTCTCCGAGAAGCACGAAATTTCTGAAGCATTCGAATGCTTAGAAAATTTCTGCGCAAATTCCGCCTTTACTCGGTAAACTTTCGTCTCGATATGTTTTTACCGTAGAGGTGAAAGTAGAAATCACACGCTTTCCTCAAAGCGGTCGCGAAACATTTGACAAATCGGCATCGGGCGAGTGTATCGCGAATGGCCTTTGTGGTATATCAGTGGCCGCAGCTTTCCCAAAATTCGTTTGAAAAGGATACATCCGAGCAATATCGTTGCCTCGGATTCAGCCTCCGCGACGTGATCTCATTTACTCCAGGTCGTTGATTCTTCCAGGGACAAAGAATTTTGCCCGCACTCCGGACTTGATATTAAAATTGGTTTGTGTACTTTAAATTGGATAAACTGGCGCATAGAGGTCTCTAACAACCGTGCCCACGTACATTTCTCCTGTAATGAGATATGTATGCGCGTGCGTGGGTGTGTGTGTGTGTGTGTGTGTGTGTGTGTGTGTGTGTGTGCGCGCGTGTGTGTGTGCGTGTGTGTGTGTGTGTGAAAAACCCGAAACGAGTAGTCCTCGTACCTGTGCATATGCAGCGTAGCGCCCCCCACTCCTCGCGCTCACCGGTGGGGGACGTCGACGAGGATTGGTACGAGTGCAGAGAGCATGCGAGCCACACATGTAGAAGTTGGATTCGGAAAAGAGATAAAAGTAAATAGAATAAAAGCAGGGATGTGAGGGAGCAAAGTACAACGAGGATGTGAGTGGCAGGGTAGGGAGCTGCAAAGTCGAATTTGGTGTGTACAAACGAGCGAACGAGAGAGTGAGAGAGAAAGAGAGTAAGAGCGAGTGGTGGGTGGGGGGAATGGACCGGTGAGGCAGTTTAGCAGCCTGGAATAATTATAATCACGCGGAAGGAGAGCACTTCCCGCCCAATATTCCTCTATTAGGCGGCTATTTTTCGCGTCATTTCGTTCTTCCTCACGCGCACCCGGGGCTTTCTATGGACTATCGGACTCGCTTCTCTCGCTCAATTCCTATCAGCGAGCGAACGTACCAACGTCCCGTGCTCCATACACCGCGCTGTACCTGCCGTTGCTGCAGTTATCGTTTTCTGCTTGTTCTCACATGCGACCATTTTCGGTACTTTGGCATATAGTACCCCCCTCCCCCGCCCCCACCTTCACCCATTGCGTTTTGCGTATAGGCGAAACTCATGTTTCACCGCGTATTCGCGTTTACACGTCTCGTGTACAATGAACGTGGCACACTATACACGTTGTTTCCAGTTTCGTTATGAAACTATGTACACCACCCCCGCCCCCACCCCTCCCCACACCCCCCGGGGGCTTCGGGATGCCGAGGTGATAATTACATGGCCGATCCGAGTTTATCGTATAATTTGCCATGTGCACCGTTTTCATAGCCGATAACGATATTCACCGTCAGATACACGCACGGCTTAGCCTGGAACGTTTCCATAGATGTATGGAAGTGATGTTTTGAAGCTGTTGCGTCTACGAAATGTTGGCTATCGGCGCGCCTGGCTTCTTTGAGAACAGTTGGTAATTGCATTTTCAACGTATCGTTGGTCTTGAAGACGGGATGGTCCTTGGAATAAACTTCGTATAAATATGCAGGGCTTTATCGAAAAGTAACTTTGGGGATATTGGGTTTGAAGCAGTGTTGAGTATTGGGAGAATCGGCCACGGAGAGAACCGTCCTCAAAGTCGAATGTCTTCAAAATCACTTGTTATCATTTTTTTTTTTTTTTTACTGAGACGCGTATGGGAATACGCTAACAACGAGAAAAATTCTCCGTTCTCTCGTTTGCCCTCATCCGCTCCGTCGGTCCTGCTGATATCGCCATTCTTTCCTCCATGTCCATGAGTCCATTTCCGCCATTCATTGTTACCTCGATATCCTTTCGGCGAGATGCACACGTACTGCGCGGCAATTCATGTTTATGGAAGATCGAAGAGACGAAGAGCAGTTTTCATCGAAGTTACAAAGAGAATCGACGTGAAAGAAAAATATAATGGAAATGCAGCACGAGCGCTGGTTTTGGATCTTGATGCCTGCCTATTCCGGTATATCGAATACTTCGCCGATCTAACTACCCGTGCAGAAATTTGTTGGGGAGTATCCAGATCCTACCACATATTTATAAGGATTGGATCCACCTAGATTCCACATTGGAATCCAGGTGGACTTCGCGCTATTTCCCAATTGACGTCGTTTGAAAAAATTTTATTTCCAATTCTCAACCGAAATTTGTTGGAACTCCAAAAATAAATGTCCTTTCGTGATCCCGTGGACAAATTTGTTGGGGAGTCCCAATATGCACCCACACCTCTATGAAGATTTGTTAGGGACACCGCAGATAGGGGAAGTCCTTATTGAGATCCAGTTGGATTCGGCACTTTTCCTCGATGAACGCCCGTTTAGAATTCCTACCACGTTCGATTCGAAAATGTGTGAAAAGTCACCAGATGAAACTCGACATGTTGAAACATAAGATGCACGCTCCGTCAGCGTATACGTGTGTACTGATATGTCAAAGTGCTATAAAATAAATAACAAACGATAATTACAGTGGATTTTAAGTTATGTGATTCAAATCGATTCTTAAGTTATACATTTCAAAGCGATTTATAATTTTTCAAAATAAGATTTATACTTAGTTAAGATTCGCTTATTTTGTATATTTATATACATATATATATATTGTTTAGAAAATTCAACGTACAGAATGCGATGGGACAATCAAGAATCGCATCGGATTATATTTGATGAGGCGGAAATTCTTTTGAATTAAAATTAGATTTGTACATTGGATTCCAATGGGGAATCCCGATTACACTACCAAACAAAAACATTTAATTTAAATAAGATCTATTTAAATAGGTTTTTGCCATGTCTCGCGTCCTACTACGACCCTATTTGTTTCAAATATATTTTTCTTGTTCAAGCTATTCTTTTTATATATTAAATATATTCAAATTAAATAAATAAAGATAAAACACGATATATCGCACGAATACTAGAAAGGAATATAGGTTTATGACATAAAAGTGCGGTGGAAAAAAAGTTTAATTATTTTTCTTTTTTTTCACTAACAAGGCTGTTATTTGGAAAAAAAGAAAGGTATATTCGTGCCGTTTATTAACAGGCGCGACTATTTGTATATAGAAAGACTTACCATTATCCTCAACTGAAGAATGTTACAACAGTCTTCTAATGGAAACAAAGCCATGTGATTTTTGAGAGACTGAATCGTGTACCATTTTTTCATCCGTCTTTTTTTTATACTACCAGATGAAACCAAATCATAGATTTATTAGGAATAAATAAAATATTTAGTTATTAGACGATATTAAATAGATCTCGATTTGAATAAATAAATATATTTAAAATAAATCATTTTCATAATGGAACGCAATGGGAAAAGTTTGATTTCACGAAAAATCTAGTTAAATCAAATTTACAAAAATTCAAATAGATGAATCTAGTTAATATCATAAGATTTTTTCTGTCAGTATAGAATCCAATGTATGAGCGTGACGTTTGTGTCTAGCGATCCAATGGGATTACCTATTGGATCCCTATCAGGAAGTGGCGACAAGCATAGGAATCCAATTGGATCCCTACGACAATTTCTGCACGGGTGTACGCTTTTGTTTATGTGGATGAGAATGTTAAAAGCTTCGATGATATTGTTCATTGGAAAATGGCATAAGCGGTATTTACCAGGTGCAAGTATTTTCCTGGATTTCAGCATCGATGCCATTAACTCTTTGGAGCTGCGTAGCGTTTCCGGTCAGTCCGGTGTTCGAACCGAGGCTGCAGGGGCTGATAGGAGTAAGAGAAATAGAAAGAAAGAGAGAAAGAGAGAGAGAGAGAGAGAGAGAGAGAGAGAGAGAGAGAGAGAGAGAGAGAGAACGACTCACCATTCATGCGTTCTGAATTATGCCCCAACGCATGCACACCCCTTTCGAGCATAAAGGCATTTAGAATACCCTGGACGTTTGTATATTTACATGTGGATATGAAGGTCCGGGAGTGCGCAGTTGCGCGGATACACAGCAATCGCCAGAGCGCCGAATTACAATAAATCCGTGGGTAATGCAGAGAGTGTCGGTTTAGTTATTATGGGAGTTGGTTGCCAAAGCACGCAAGGGGTTGCGATACATACAACGGGGCAGTTGCAATAACTGCGACGAAAGCTGGATAGCGTTTACCAATCTCGCTTTCAAACCTTTCGCGATAATTCGGAAATTCATAATTTATCCGAGGCCTGTTAATGAGCAATTTGTAATGCATTCGACTCTATGTTTGCACGAAATATACAGTGAACAAACTCGTCGAACGAGCTAAATTTTCTCACTGCTGAAATATAGAAATCCAGTGTGTAGCCCCGTGCACACTCGGCAAAAACACAGGGTAGAATAATTTTACACCCTTTGTTTCATCGGGCGGAAAACTTTAAGTTGACAAAGTGTCAGGGGACGATTTTCCAAAAAGCCCAGACATTTTTATACATTATATCAGGAAGTTACGTCATATTCGGTTAAGTCAAGAGTTTTATGACAGTTTTGAGGGTGAGGTGTTCTCAAGAACGGGCAAAGCTCGCGGCCGTTTCTCGACGCAAACGCCCGAGTCTTCTCACTCTATAACTTTGTGCCCCGGGAACGTCGGGAAAACGGCGTTGTTGCTTTACACACGCTTACGGGTCTCTCATCCCCTTTCTTTCTACCCTATATTCAGCTCGTTTCGTGTATAAGTTACGCGCACTGATGTTTCGCCTGAGAAATAAACTTTGGGGAAAAATCTTGGCGACGCTCGTTCTCGTCTTAACGGGGGAAGATAGTGAAGAACTTTGCAATGGGAGCTCGCGCCTAGGTGAGATTCTTTTCAGCCTTCGTTCATGCGGAAAATTCTTCCTAACGTGTCTTGCCAACTTTCGGGGTTACCTTACAAATTCGTTCCAACAGCAGGCGCGTGAGTACAGAAATCAGGAAAATAGATGGATTTATAAGCGTTTTTGTTATCATTGGATTGCTTCCAAAGTCAAAATTTTCGAGCCGCGTTCAACCGGCGAAATAAAGGCCTCCTTCCCCGAGCAAAGATCGGGGATAGTGGATTATCGGGTAACTAAACGAGGGTACATTGTTTGGGATACCAATATGTTAGAACCTCCGATGATCCTCCCGAATGGCAGAAACCGGACATTGTCACTCAAAGGAGTCCAATGCAGAGCGCAACTGAACCTGCGAAACCCCAGGTGGACCTACTTCGAGCACTCCCGCAAAACCTACTGCCCCCCCCCCTTTCAGCCTACTGTAGGCGCACTGTAGACCCACTGGACCCTCCATTTAGTGAAAACGTATTTATTTCGTCATCAAACGGGTTACGGATCACGCGACAATGGAGTGTTGATGAAGGAGATATCGAATTTGTGCTCAAACAGGTTAGATGGGGTCGAGGCAACGGAATTGAGATCGAAACAGAGGCTACACTGGTCCAAATGGAGGACTCTTCATGGCACTGAACTCGACAAATGGTTTGGTAGGTTCAACGAAGGCTGATGGCTTGTGCATTCCAAATGACATAGGTCCTGCAAGTGTTCAAAAGAGGCTAAACATTTTGACTCTGGCACATTGCCATCAATTGATTCCTTTTGGGAAAAAGAATCTGCAGATGCATGAAAAAAAATCAAGTCTAATTCCGTTTATGTTTCGTTGTAGCGATTTGAAGGAAGCTCACAAAAAAGTTGGTAAAGAGCCTGCCTGGCGAAAAAAGGCAACAGGAAAATGTAGCTGCTGGCGAGGCAAGAGCGCTAAAATTCTCAATTACATTAATTCGATTCCGGTTTCAGTTGGTCCCTGGCGTGTCACGGGATACCCTAGTGCGAGAGGTTAGTTAAAGGGAACCGCTATTAGATTAAAGGACCGTGAGCTGCCGCACATACCACCACTCTCTATCTATCTATCTCTCTCATTCTTTCTCTCTATCTCTCTCGCGAGCCATGCAATGCTGAGTTTACCTTCAGCTCGCGCTCTACTCGCTCACCCGGTCTGCCACCCCCGAGCTCGCTCTCCCGTATCTGCACCTTCCGTCGTTTGCACGTCGTACAAATCCGTTAAGCGTGGCTGCAATAAACTGCGGCTTTATTGTTCGCCAGCGTGACTTCGTGTGTTGGATACGTACTATTCGCGTATACGTTCTATTCGCACGTGTACGCAAATATAGAACGTATCCAATATGTGTTGAGTGTCTGAGTTCATCACAGCAAGTCTGTTCCCTCATTCTGTGGAGATGAAGTACAGCGTGTCGATTCCCGTAACTTAGTTCCTTGCTACCGGAATGCTTATGCAAAGGTGCAATAGGACACTTGTGGTAAGGTGGCAATTGAAATATGAAGATATACTTCAGGATTGGCGACAGCACTCGAAGCGTCGAACAGTTTTAACGTATACCAATTGAACGCGAGGAAGATTCTTTTTTCACAATGTTTCCTTCTGTCAACGGGAATGATAGAACCTTTATCGTTGCTTCTCAACAACGATACGATAACGTTCGTACCCAGCATTCTGCCCATTTAGATCCTTGACGAAACATTTTTATCTTCGTTTCCAGAAATTTTTATGTATATTCGTAACCAGTTTGATTTCAATTCGTGCAGAAATTTTCGTAGAGTTCCAACTAGATTCCCATACTTTTTTCTGCTTGATAGAGATCAACGGGTCATCCCATTGGATCCTTACACTAAAACGTCACGCTCGTACATTGGATTCTCATCGGGATTCCCCATTGCTATGTACGAATCCAATTTGAATCCGCAATGATTTCTAGATTATCGAACCGAATTCGATACGATTTTTGATAGACTCTATCGCATTCTCTACGTTGAATTTTCTAAAGAAAATATCTAGATATACACGAAAATATCTAGACGAATCTTAATAAATGGGCTTGAAGTTTGCATCGTTGGTATGCAACGAAAATTCTTTTCAATTTCTTATTTTCACTATTACCCAAAATCATACTTTGCAGATTTACGTTGTAGATCGTTAAATAAGCATCCTACAAAATGGTTGCGTAATTTTCATAGCTCAAATCTGCCCCAGTATATTATGAAAATTAAAAAAAAATCTTTTTCGTTGCATCCCAAAGATGCGAACTTCAACGTCATCTTAATAAAGTATACAATGGTCAAAAAGAATATCTTGAGAATCGATTTGAATCACATTACTGGAAATCTACTGTAATTATTATTTATTTTTAATTTTACGGCACTTTGACATAACATCACCACACACATACACGTACGCTCACGAAGCGTGCAGGTTATGTTTCAACGCGCCGAGTTTTGTCTCGTGACTTTTCACATATTTTCGATTCGACGGTGGTAAGAATTCTCAAACGTTCATAGGGGAACAGTGCATAATCCAATTGAATCCCAATGAGGACTCCTTATGTGCAGCCTCCCTATCAAATCCCTATAGGAATGTGGTAAGATCTGACGACTCCCTAGCAAATTTCTGCACAGGTAAGATACAACAAAGGCGATCCGACGGCACGCGGGGAATGACGATTCAGAAGAATTTCTGCGGCCTATCATCGATTATCCTACAGGTTGGACGTCATGCAGGAATCGCTTAGACTGTATACTCACGATGCATTGTCAGCAGGCGCAGGTTGCGCCCAGGCACGTGGTACCGGTTCCTCCTTGAGGATCTGCCGCATGTCCTGGGGCGCAAAAACGAGCGGGGCCCGGGGATGATGGTGAGGCGGGGGTGGTGGTGGTGCAACGCCCGCGCTATACAACTTTCGTCCCCAGTGTCCCTCGAGTTCGACAGGACTGCCGCCACCACCGGTAACACCGGTACCACCGCCGGCACCAAGACCCAACCATGGTGACCCCCCAGCACCCACGATAGTGGAGCTGGGCAGGAGACCGCTCCACTCGTCGGAACGCGTGGTGAGGCCGTAAGGACCCTCCTGGGGCAACAGGCTTCGTCCTTCGGTTCGCTCCTGCCACCAGCAAACCCTTTCACGTGAGTAGTCGCCCACTATTCTTTCACGGCTACCAGTTTATGTCGATTCCCGCACACGCGTTAAGTGACATCTGATGATTATCGAAAATTCAACACCGCCACCCGACGTCTTTTCGATTACTACTAGTAGCGCGAGCGAGTAATAACGTAACTCCCGACACCTGGCGGACGCGACACGTTACCTCGGTTCTCAAGGTCGAGCATCTATCGACCTCGATATCAATGGCATCGAAATGATAGGCGGGCAGATTCTTACTGCTTTCCACTCGACCGATTCGACGCTGATGCAGAGATAAACGATTGTATAGAACGCGAGGCACTTTCAATACATCCAGTCTACCACGGTCACCGATCGAAATGTTCCTCGGAAGTTGACATTCACGTTTCTCTCGATAAATAAGAACTTCGGAGGAACAACCGTTAAGATGAGCACACAAGTCACTATCCAACGTTCTAAACTAGCCTCACACACTGACAATTGTACACAAACACCTCGCGTCCGGTCATGTCACTCACGCACAGACTGAAGAAAATCCGTCGAGTGTCAACTGTCGCTATGTTTACAACTCAAGACGCCAGCTTCAACTTCAAGGTCACTTCAGAAACTGGCGGGAAGAATGACCCCGTGAGAGAAATATAAGTCTCTTATTTGTCGTTCATCCTTCCCGATCCCCACGAGATACCAGTCGTCGCTTCGAGTGCCTCTTCGACAACTCCACGATTACTGCTACGCCACGAGCCACCAAGCTGTTTCTACGAAGATGACACACGAGTGTCGTTGGCTTTATGCTGGATAAATGCGCCACCCGAGTAACCGCCTCGTTGTCCCGTGATCGTGTACCACGCTCGTATCGAAGTACCGACGTTAACACACAACTGTCGTATTCGTTGATGCGAACAACGAGGATGGAACAGTAGTTGAGGGAAAGAGAGAGAAAGAGAGAGAGAGAGAGAGAGTGAGTGAGTGATTTCTGGTAGTGAGGAGGCGAGGTCCTGCCAAGTCCCCAGCCGCGCGTTGTTTCCCGTTACGGCGCCGCTTGTCGAATGTGTCACGGCCAGCTAGAACGGCGTGCACGGGAGTCCCACGGGGTCAGAAATCTGCACAATGGGCGGTCCTAAACAGTTGTTCGCGCAGCATCCCGGTACTGCGTCGCGCCGACGTAGTCACGTCCACCGCTTGCCCGGCCAATGGGTATCAAGAAAACCGACCAATCACAACGGTGGGCTGTTCACCCTACTACGCCCATGCGAGACCTCGAGGACGGTGGCGCCGGAACGGCCACACCACGAGACTCTCACTACGGCAACAGCCGCTCTACCGTTTGGACGCGTCACGTCAAACGTCCGCAAAAATGATCGCGATCTTTCAATTGTGATAGGGATTATTCGTTTTTGCGTTTTCTTAGACATCGGATTGCCATTTGGAAGCATGAATTTGCAGAATACTTTGGTATTTGGAAAACTTTCGGAAGATTTGCCACTTGATGGAAACAGAAATGAGAAGCGTTGCTAAGTTAGCTGTATTTTGAGAGCAGCTCAAGGTGCATTCGTAAAATGATGCACCGTCATTGCATTATCCATTCTTGAAATAATCTAAGAACTAATCAAGAAGTAGAATCTAAGAACGCATCAAGAATGGATCATGTATGAATGCATGACCTGAACTAATCCAGAACTTGAATCTAAGAACTAATCAAGAACTAGAATCTAGAATATTGATTAGAACGTAGTAGATTGATTAGATTGATAGTAGATTGGTCAGAATGAGAATTCTAGTAGATTGATTAGAACAAATCAAGAATGGATCATGCATTTATTCACGATACATTCTTCAAGTAATCTAAGATTACTGCACATTCTTTTACATAGATACACTTTTTCCATGAACATTTTATTTGGAAAGACCCCGTGCAGAAATTGTCGTAGGGATCCAATTGGATTCCCATATTTGGCCCTACTTCCTGATAGGGCTCCAATGGGTCATCGCAATTGAAACGTCACGCTCGTACATTAGATTCTAATCGGGATTCCGCGTTAGAATTCAATGTACGAATCTAATTTAAATCCTAGACGTTTGCCGCATTATCGAACTGCATCCCATACGATTCATGATATCGAAGTTTACATCGTTGGAACGCAACGAAAATAATGTCTATTTTTTTTTGACAGTTCAAATCTATGGAAAACTTTTTAAAAGATTTTCCTCGGAGACGTACAACCCAAATCTATCGAAAAAAGATGTTGGATAACAATAAAAATAGAGAATAACGAAAATAAAAAAGAATTTTCATTGTATTCCAACGATGCGAACTTCAACAGCATTACGATTCTCGAACTTATGTTAAAAATGTATGAACCGCTTTAAACAGGTATATCGAAGCGTTATGTTTCAACACACCAAGTTTTTTCTCGTGACTTTTCACATATTTTCGATTCGAACGTGGTAAGAATTCTCAAACGGCGTTAATCGGGGAACAGTGCAGAATCAAATTGGATGCCGATGAGGACTCCCTATGCGAGGTGGCCCTAACAAATCCCTATAGAGATGTGGTAGGGTCCGAGGACTCCACAACTTATCGCGGGACATCTCCAGGACCCATTGAAAAAATTCTAACCGTTCAAGCAATCTCGTTGTTTACATTATCGACGAACACTCCAATAGCAATGCAATGCTGACGACAAACGTCAGCAATTAATCATAATGATGCTATCTCGACTTCCGGAAGATCGTAAATGGAATCCAACTTGTACGCGATTCGCAGACTACATGTTTAGCACACAGTAGAATATATGAGTGCAGGGTGTTTTCTACCGTGTTCTATATTCGGTGAGCCTTTTTTTTTTCTTCTTTTCAACGATGATCGTGCGAAGTCGCGAGACGCGTCAACGAGCTAGACGAGCCCATCGATGTTGCGTTTTCTTGTCTCGCGGGCTACAGAGACTTACGACTGGTAGGTGTGTCACGTATCCCGAAGAAACACCTCGCTCTTCGTACCAACTAGCACCTAGTCTGTATCACTTTTTGCCGTGGCGTAATCAACTACCGGGAATCCCCTTGATCTCTCCCCCAGGACTCGGAACGACGAGACTCAGCTCTCGCGGATCATTGGCCACGAAAAAGGCTCCAGATTCTCTCCATCGCGTAATCAACGTGCATTTTTGCCCTTGGTTCACACTGAATTCCACGGCAATGCTTTCATTTTTTGAAAAGCCGATTCCAATCGATATCCCGCAAGTAGAATCGTCGCCTCGGTATGTCATGAATTTATGTCAAGAACATAAGAGGTATCCTTTTTTGGTAACAGGTTTGTTTCAGTCGGTAAGGGAAGCTTTGCTCGAAGATTGTGAGGAATGAACGAATTGTCACAAAAGCGGAAATATATTTTCTTGAATTAATTGATTAAGGTGTATGGTAACTCGAGGATTTACAAATTTTCAGTGAGGAAAAGAAAGAGGACAATGTTCATTTGGAAGGCAAAATGTATGGTACTGTCATTGCAGATTAAAGGTAAATCGAAAACTTATTGCTAAATATTAGTTTAACCTTTAAACGCGTTTTTTTTCTTCTAGAAACCATGTTTTCCAAACTGGTCGGAAACACAAATCAAGCAAATATGCGCAAATTCACGTGAAATTTTGATCGCATCTTCTCAGATGCATTCTCCTTGGAACTGCGTACGCAATTTGCGATGAGTTACTAACTTTTTCTTTATAAACAATTATTCATGTTATTTTTTTGCTCCAAAATGAAAGTTTGCGTTTAAAGGTGGACAACTTTGAAAAAAAAAGATATTTTCTAATTTTCGTTCGCAGTTCCATATCTTTTAACATGTATTTACAAGATTTTTATTTTCTGTTCTAGGTTGAAAACTACAGAAAAAACGTTTCCGGCTGCGGAAAAATTTTCACGACTCTGCGGTCTTGGACTCTAACGCCGCCATTTTCAATTGGAAAATTATCAAAAAAAATTGTCCGTACACTTAAAAGTATATATAATAAAACATTCCAACTTAACGTTTTACTGCTTTCAGTGTACTCGTTTAAAAAATTCTTTAATTTAGCTTTTTTGAAGAGCTGGGGTAGCTTTACCACTTAATTTGTTTTTAATTCTCCAAAAAATTAGAAGATTCTAAGGATGATTCGGTAAATGAATAATTGTTCATCAACAAATCCGGTTGAAGTGTACACTCTTGTTTCTAGTCCTGTCGACTTGTAAATAAGTTTTTAGTCCTAGGAGTCATAAATAAACAACTTGGCATGGTTGCTTGTTAGAAAAGAGTGCTTGAAGAATATTGATTCGATGACTTCGAGCTGGGGTGACACCTGGTATAAATGTATACAAATATATATATATAGCCAAGTTAAGTATTTGGACTTTTTCTTAGCTGGAGGTGAACGCTGGAAGAGTGTTCAATGCTTATAACTCTGTAGCAAGTGATCTCGATGCTCTGCGGAGACTGCCACAGTATCACCAACCGAGAAATTGGTCCTGCCGGTGAATAGTGTTTTATTTTTCTTTCTGATGCTAGGAAAGTCTCCGTGCCATCGCAATAAAAATGCTAAATGCGCACGAGCTTGAGGCAGCAGCGAGGCCAATAAATCTTTCGGCCGGCTCCACGGACCCGAAAAAAAAGTAATTATAGAATTTGTTTGAATAAATTTATGGTGTGGTGGTGGGGTTGACGCTTGGAATCGGAAGTTCAGGGCGGGGACAAAAAGAAACGATCATCAGTGTCTCTCAGCGGTATTAATAAGTCAACCTGGCAAACGAGATAAGTGGGAAAAGTCTCACTTAAGACTTTATGAGCAGCTCCAACGACGGAGAGAACCCCTGATGAACATGAAGTGCCTGCGCTCGGAGTCTATCGAGTAGAGATAATGCGTTCTGTGCCGGGTAATTTGACTCTTCTTTCTTTACTCCTTACTCGAGTCAACTAAATTTACCCGCAAAAAAAAACTATAGGACGTTGAGAAATTTCTAAGGAGGATTTGTCATCGATTTGTCAACATTGTAAAATAATCCTGCTTTTTTGGGGTAATTTGACAAATATTTAGTATTTGCTCATAATGTCCTTTTTGGTTATATTTTGGTCTTATCCTTTTTTATTTAAAGCGGTCCAGTTAAGTTAAATGACGGTTTATGAATTTATTGTTCAATAAACTGCAAAAAAATGCATTCGAGGTACAGATTTATTCTGTAGATGCTGAGTTTCCGATAATATATAATTTAAGGGCGAAATTATACATTTTTATACTTTTATTGCGTGAAAAAGAAAAACTGTTTTGTTACTTCCAGCTTGATAGTATAACATTATTGATGATTATTATGAAAGATTTCTTATATTATTAAATTAAATATTAAATCTTATATTAAATTAAAAATATGAAAAATATTAAAAAGTTTAAAAGTTTAAATGGATTAGAAAGATTTGTAATCTTTTATCAAACCTTGATGGTTCAATATTCAATACATATGGTTTTCGATGGGCAATGTGAGTTTTTAAAAAATGTTTACAAACGTTTAGTTTGCGTTAAACCGTTGTTAGAATTGGTTTACTTTAGTGGTGAAAGGACAAAAAAATTAAGCCATCCGTAGCGTGAACGTCTCGCCCATCAAAGGGCACGTAAAATTACATACATCAAACTATTTTTTTATCCCTAGTGTTTGGTGGTGAAAACACGTTAAAAAGTTCGTAAACTTTCAGTAGAGTCTGAATAATAATAGTAATTTATGCTACAAGTGCGGAAAACAACGAATTCCATCGCGCGTGAAGTTGCCGCATGAGCCGAAGGCTTATGGTGCATTTCACACGTGTACGAGTGTGATTTGCAGCACGAGCCAAAGGCGAGTGCTGTAACCACACGAGTACAAGTGAGAAATGCACCATAAGTCGAGGCGAATTCGGCAACTTACGCGCGATGTAATTCGTTTTTTTTCGCACATGTCCCATACATTATTTTTTGCAATGACTGTCTCGAAAGTGGGATTTGAGATTCAACAAAACCAATAACAATTATATTCAAATATATCAGATCAGTTCAGATAATTTCCTTGTCAGAAAATACGACTTTGATAAGTTGACGTTTTATATCACATGAATTTCGCTACATTCAAGTTTCTTCAATCGGTCCAAAATCGTAGAACAAAAAACTATCAACCGTGAAAAAAACCGTTTTTTCGCGAATCAATGTGGTAAAGTGAGCTATAAATAGATTTTTTTCCGCACTAGTGCGGGAAAGTCTCACATTCCCGCACTAGTGCGGGAAAGTAAGCATCGTTGAGAAATAAGCCACTTTCCGCACGCTAAACACCAATCGAAACTCGCACTTTCGGGGCAGGCATTGCGAAATATATATTTTTTTGATCTTGGATTGTGGATAACGCTCCAACCTCCTTAGCTGAAACAAAAACAATTTTTTATTCAATATACTTCCGGACCTAAGCATAGGGTAAGTCGTTTTTTGTACAATTCGCATGAGAGAGTTAAATAAAATTTGTAGGTTAAATAGATCCTATTTTGTAACTCTGTTATTATGCAAATTATTCAACAAATTAAAGAATGGCCTTATTAATGCTTAGGTATGAAAGTTAATTGGATTAAAAAAAAACATACTTTCGATTAATCCAAATAGGAATTGAGATTTTCAAAACTGTTTAGAGTTTTGAAAAAAGAACTAACAGTTAGGCCTCATCCAACTATGATATTAATGATGATTTTTCAATCATTTTTCAATATTGATTTTTCACACAAAACTGCAAATTGTTTGAATGTGTACTTTTTTTTAAACCGCCGTTGACTATTGGGTACTTTTCGGGCCATCACAGTAATCTAACCCCTTAAGTTTGTACTTTATAGATGGCAGTCATTCATAGCAAAGATAAACAGAAACAACAAAACTGTCACGAATAACCTGTATTCACAATTGCAGTCAGTTTTGTCGTCTTCGACAGGTTCACTGCGACAGTCCAAGTTACTAAAGGGCTACTCAGCGCCATAGTATTTCAATCCTACGACGATGAGATCCTCGGGAAATTAATCACACTCGTGCCAAACCGGTTTCAGCTCCTTTTTTTTCGTCGAGTCAGCAGCATTGTGATATTTGTTACCGTGCAACACAATATACCTTTGGATTTCTCCATCAGTTGGCCGAGAGTCCCGTGATTCATGGACTCTTTGGTCTACCCAACGCCCCGTAACATTGCAACCTTATGGCGGAGAAAAGCGTTCAGAGCCAGGGGTTGCAACGAAGGCCATTTAAAAGGAGACGACGACGAGCAGAGTGAAGAGTGTCTGCCACTACAACGACAGTCAGCCATCAGGGACACAAATATAGCGCAAATGTCATACATATTCCTTGAAATAACAAAACAATCATTTTATCTATTGATATTAATGCAGAAAAAGGATAATATTGTCGCAGGAATGTTGAAAAGAGGGCTCTGCGTGCACAGACAAATTCTCATTCAACCGGGTGTTATTTTTACAGAATTCCAAGCAGAAGGCACCAGTCACGAATCCTCTAAAGGCTCGATAAACGTTCGTTAAACATTCGCTTAATCCAACATACAATGAACCACCCCGCATATCGAGGCTCTACGGCGTTAAATGTCCCAATGATGTCAAATGAACATCGTAACCCAGTCGACGACCGAAATCCAATTACGATTGAAGGGGATCGGTGAGCTCGTCTCAGTGTATTGTACACTGGACTAAGCGGAGCTCGTGGTAATCAGAAAGCCGGATCCCGTGGCATGCGAGTGTTACTGTACTTTGATGCTGAATCAAACACAGCTTTTAAGCCTATTACGCTGGGGAACCGCACGATAATATTCGGATTCCGCTGTGTTTCTGTTTGTACTGCTATCGAACGTGGTGCCCGATGTTAGCCTGCATATGTCATCCAAATACTTCGATTTCCGGTACATTGTCACTACGTTCCCTCCTTTTTCCCCAATGTTTGCATCTGCGGCGTATTGATGTTCCATAAAGATCTTTGCTGATCTTTGCTGATTCAAAGGACCTCCCGAATTTTTTCCACTTTTCAAGCATTTTCGAGTCGACTTTTTTCCAGCTTTCACATGGCGGAAGAAAAGACAGGTCCATGTGCTGCCCTAGGCGATTCAACTGAAGTGAAATATATGAACCGCGATTGTGTTCTATGACCAAGCCGAGGATTCGATACTGGTGAAGCACAGGGAATATGCACTCACGGTACATACCGTATATTGGGGAGGTTTAAAGTAGACGGGCGTGTCAGAAGACACAACAAAACTGCACTTGTCCCGTTGTAACATTATCGGTAGTTGAAGCCCGCTACCCTATTGCATACGGAGTGTTCCACGCAAGGATGAGCGAATATACATCGCCCGGCCGGTAAACATTTGGTACGACAATACTGCTGATCAGCGCATCGGTGCTCGATTATAATGATAATAGGGCGAGCGCTATGTACGATGGGCTGCTCGGAAAGGGCGCGAGGGCCGCTTTCCCCGGGTGGGGGTGCCGCGATCCGAGGGGTGCTCGAGCTTTTGCTGGTCTATGCAGAGGCGTAGCAAACCTCCTAGGGGCATCCAATGTCTATATGTGTATGTGTGTGTGCACATAGTATCCTATGTAACTTTAGGCAGATGTTTCACGAGATGAGGCCTATTTATCAGAGGACGTGCGAGCTGTTCTCGTTTCGCTATTAAAAAGAAAATGCCCTCGGACAACAGGTTGCCACTTGCTCGCTCGCTCAAGCACTCGGCAACGTCATTAGCTTCGTCCTTTGTTCGTACTAAGGTTGATTCTCACTATGGGTTCCATCCTCATTCCATACACCGGGTCCGTTTAGTTTACGTAAAATATTATTGGCTTTAAAAGAATAAGCGTATGCATACCTCTCGTTCCGTTTACATACCGCTTGCAATCAGTTCCGTTATATATAGATACAAACGTATTGTTTTGACGGACACGTGGAGATTTGGCGGAAGCGGGTTTACTGGGTTTCAGTTCTATGCTTTATACGTACAACTGCATTTAATTGAAAATTGTGTTTTGCGCTGATATTTAAGTACGAATGATGAGAAGTTAATTGAGCTGGTGTTTTTTTCAACCTAGCTTCTTCATCTAGACGAATAGAAGAGTTCCGTGACTGCCCGTTCAGAAACATTGTCATGGATACAGTCCGATTCGGACTAGGATCCTGATTTCTCAATCGGATTCCAGTCGAACATCAAATCGGATGCGGGACCGAAACGTAGTGCTCGCAAATTGGATTCCAGCTAGGATCATAATCCGGAGCTATTAAGGACTCTAGTCAGAATTCAAATGGAAACTTTGCATAGGATCCAGGCTAGAATCCCGAACTTCTAGAACAAGATCTAGTTCGATATCGATTCGGATCCCAGGGATGAATGTAAAAATCGCCAGGAGATACCGATCCGCATTAGCTGGAGAGGCTGGACGTTTTCTGAAATCATTTATTCAAGGATCTGTAAAAGATTAGGCGAAAACTGGTGCTACAGTATAACTGTCGAAACTTATATAATTTAATAACAGAATTTCCAACAAAATTCCTTACGTTTAATAAAAAAAATCGAAAAAACACTATATTGACCTTGAAAGACTTATATTTCCTGGAGAAAAGTGATATAGGTTATTTATTCTAAGTAATTATATTTATATTAAATAGAGATCGTTCGCACTAAGAAAATATGTATTTAATTTTCTAAGAAAAATGTATTTAATACGTATTTGAAATACCTATTTCAAACTCTTGCCGCCACGTATCCGCCTTGTGCTACGTAGTGGGCGCCATCTGGATTCCGATGAGACTTCTCTGTGATATGGATTCCCTTCTGGGGAATCCATATCATATCTCGAACGGGATCTGACCGGAACTTAGGTATCGCTAAGAAATTTCTGCACGGGTGACTGACTGACTTAGTGATACATAGACAACGCACAGCCTAAACTGCTGAAGATCGAAATATGAAAGTTAGATGACATGTTCCTTAGAAGGTGTAGAGGTGCACTAAAAAAGGATTTTTCGAAAATCAATGCTTAAGGGGTGACGTGGGTTTGAACATTTAAAAATATCCATTAAATTTTTTTTATTATCTAATAGTACAATATGTCTAGAATATTCTCCTAAAGTTTCAAGTCAATCGGAGTAAAAGTCTAGGAGGGAGAGCCTTTGGGAATGCCCCCCGTTGGGGAAGACCAGCCGGGAGCGACACAGGTATACGCATTTTTGAAACACTATTTTGAAGTCGGTGGACACGATTTCTCAAAAACTATTGCACCGATCTTATTGAAATTTTGCACACTTCTTCAAAATAGCATTGACTAGTGATTGTACGAACGTTTTTTTCAATTAAAATTACTTTTACAAGGCTATACGTAGTGTAAATTTTACCGAAAACTGAACTATTTTGCATACAGCTCTGCCAAAAATTCAAATTTCAATTTTTTTAAAAATCCTTCAGTCAATCACGAGCTATACTTATCTACTAACAGAAAAAATTGGGTTTTTTTATTTCAGATAAAGGTATCATGAGTTATCCTGACCACTACGAGGACACTTTTTTAGGGGTCTCCGGAAACTAGGAAACTAGGTCCACCGGCTGAATTTCCCAAATTTTTTGATGAAATTTTTTAAAAATATTGTTAAAATGTTGCTCTTTTATGTGCTTAACATTTTGCAAAAAATAATTTATATATTATATTTTAAAAAAAGGGGGAAAATATGTTTTTTTAGCTTCGAAATCCACGTAACCCCGAAGGAATGAAATAATGGGGTGTAAAAGTTTGAATGGAAAGCTATATCCCTTGCGTGTATCATCTTGAAACTGGGAACATATGTTCTTTGGAAGATGTAGAGGTGCACTAATAAAGGATTGTTCGAAAATCAACGCGTAAGGGGGTGAAATAGGGTGTAAAAGTTTGTATGGAAAATAGTATTCCTTGCGTGTATCAACTTGAAACTAGGTATAAATATTCTTCAAACCCAAAACAAATAATAAAACCCATGACTTAGGATTTTTTTTAACAACCCCTAACAAGGGGTGAAGCCGGTAATGAAGTTTCTATGGGCCAAACTTCGCGCAGGCGAAACGGCGGCCGAAAGCTAGTCTAGTATAATAGCAGTTAGGATTGAGGTTTCATCAGACCACATTTTGTCAACGCGCACACTACTTTCATCTAAGCGAGACAGATAAAGAACGGAAAATGTGAATTAAAATGAATTTAATTAAACCTATATGTAATAGTTACGGAACTAAGACGGAACGTATAGTGAGAATCAACCTCTACGTCGCGTCATCCGAATTTGTACCGTCATGTCAGATTATCCGTGAATTCGGTTAAAATGAAAAAAAAAAAAAAAAAAAAAAAAAAAACGGATCGATTCCACGACGATTTTGCTCGTAATATGCTATTTCCAGAATGTCCTTTATGTTTTATTCCACATCTCGGAAAACATGGTAAACGACATACGATTGTATATTTTTCGGATATATCGTCGTATATGAGCACAGCCGTACGAGCATCGGTACGACGTGTCACGTCTGTTTCCATAAACCAAATTATTTTTATATCCCAGGATCTGCGTCTTCTGAATTAATGATAAGTTCGAGAACGGTCACTTCGCCACCCCGACCAAACTGACCCTGTGCCAGTCTTCGCGCCAACCCTCCGGGATGCCACTACGTATACTATAGCCGTGTCACATATTCGAGAATCGGGAAACCGTCACCTACGCTACAGCGAAGATCCACTGGATCTCCACGAATATGGATATATACGAGGGAGATTTGCTCGCCGTTTTTCACCCGAATAGTAATCTTTCTAGGACGTGTACATCGTCCAGTTACATTGATACAAGGAAATCGGATTTATAAATGGAAAAATTATTAAAGCAACGAGAAGCCGGATAAAACGATTTGCACAGGAGTGGAGCGTGGCGTCGAAAAAAAAAAATAAGCAACGCTACATTTTTTCCAAAGGGGTTTTCGTATAGTAACGACAGAAGGCGAGCGGACAACTCTCGTTATTTTTCCCAGGCACGTGGAACATTGAACAGAGAAATGTTACTTCAATGCCCCTAAAGGGGTGTGTCATGATTTTTTTTTTTGTATAATAATTTCATCATTGGAGTTTTACTTTCGATACGTTTCTGCAAAAGAGAGGTGGTTTGAAGTCTCATACAGCTAGCAATGATCCAGATATTTTGATGTTTCCTTGTATTTGGTCTACCTTTCTAGCTTTACCAGAAAAAACAAAATGTATCTGCATAAAAAAAAATCGAAACGAGCAATATCAATGATGAGCAAGATGCGTTGTTGGCAAAAACAACTTGTGTGAAAATGTCCTTCCGAAAATCATGGCAATCACCCGTGCAAAAATTTATTGGTTTGTCCCCAGATCCTACCAAATCCCTAGGGTTTCATAGGGATGTCACAAGTACACTGCAAAAAAAATATTGAATTTAAATAGGATCTATTTAAATCAAATAGGTTTTTTCCTTGTCTCGCGGCCTACTACGACCCTGTTTAATTCAAATATTTTTCTTTTATTTGTTCAACCTATTCTTTTCAAATATTAAATATATTGAAATTATATAAATAAAGATAAATCACTATATATCACACGAATACGAGAAAGGAATATAGGTTCGTAACATAAAAGTACGGTGAAAAAAAGTTAAATTATTATTTTTTTCACTAATAAGGCTATTATTTGGAAAAAAGAAAGGTATCGTCGTGCCTTTTATTATATTAACAGGCGCGACAATTTATGTATAGAAAGACTAACCATTTTCCTCAACTGCAGAATGTTACAACAGTCTTCTAATGAGATTTTTGAGAGACTGAATCGTGAGATTTTTGAGAGACTGAATCGTGTACCATTTTTCCGTCTGTCTCCTTTGTCTTAGACTACCAGATGAAACTAAATCGCAGGTTCGTTAGGAATAAATAAAATATTAAGTTATTAGACGATATTAAATAGATATTGATTTGAATGCATAAATATATTCGAAAAAAATAATTTTAATAATGAAATGCAACAGGAAAAATCTGATTTCACAAAAAATCTAGTCAACTTAAATTTTAAAAAATCATCTAAACGCATCTAGTTAATATCAAAGGAATTTTTCTGTCAATGTAGAAAGTCCACATTGGAATCCAAGTGAATTCCGCGCTAACGCTATTATTCCCGATTGACGTCGTTTGAGAATATTTTATCTGAAATTCTTAACCGGAATTTGTTGGATTTCCCACAAAAAAATGTATTTTTTCGTGATCCCGTACACAAATTTTTTGGGGTGTTCCAAGATGCACCCACATCTCTATAGGGATTTGTCATTGCCACCGCACATACGGGGTCCTCATTGGGGTCCAATTGGATTCTGCACTGCTCCCTGATGAACGTCATTTGGGAATTCTTACCAGGTTCGAATAAAAAATATGTGAAAAGTTACGTATACTCTTTTAAGGGGGGAAAACTCTTTAGAAGCCCAAAAATGAGTCATTTTTCATGAATTTTTTAAAATGTGATAAAATAATCGCATCGTTTTAAAATTTTGACATTATCTTATTACAACTTTCAAGTGTTGAATTTTTTTTTAACAAAACGAAATGGCGGCTTTATAAGGTATTCCTTTAGGCATCTTTTGCGTGATATCGAAAAGTGCTCTATTTGTCTGATTTTTTTCTATTGATCTGAAACTGAAATCGAAAATATTTTTCGATTATTGACATGTGTAGAGGAAGGATATACCTATAAAAATATTAAAAAGGTAAAATTAAAAATGAAGTAGACTTCATTGTTTGACCCATTTTTCATATGTGACCCATTTTTCATCGCCAGTTACGATCCGCTTCAAAAATAGGTCGATTTCGTTACGTTTCAGCAAAGAATCGCAGGTACAAATTCGGTCCAAAAGGTTCTTTTGCGTCAATTCGTGCGGCACCCATACATCAAGCTTCTTATTGAGGACAGCCTTATGCAAATGGTTCCAAACGGTTTTCTGGCTAATCTTCAGTTCCTGGGCAATGGAATAAGTGCTCACATACCGATCCGACTCGACTATTTCCATAATTTTATCGACATTTTCGATGATTGGCCTACCAGAGCGTGCCTCATCTTCGACGTCCATATTACCAGAACGGAATCGTTGGAACCACCGCTTCGCTGTTGCATTCGATACTGTATTGGGCCCATAAACAGCACACTTTTTTTTGGCCGCCTGCTCCGCCTTTTTACCTTGGTCGTAATGGTACTGAAGAATGTATCGAATTTTCTCTTTTTTTACCTCCATTTTGGAACGCTGTAACACACAACTGGCTTCACCAAATACAAAACTGTCAAAGAACTTTTTTTGAAACGTAATGTCACCTTTAAATCGCCGTATAGTATGACCGATGCGATGTATCCATCGTGAGATATGGCTCACTAAAGACATCTAGCGGAAAACGCTCAGAACTTTTTACTTGCCCCAATATTTCATTTTTCGATTTCCTAGTATAGTCTCAATATATTATACTTTCAAAATATGTGAAGAAAAAAGCCACTTATACTTTTTCAAGATAAGATTTATAGTTTATAAGATCCACTCACTTTGTATATGTATATATTTCATTTAGAAAAATTTAACGTATAGAATGCGATGGGATGGATCAAGAATTGCATCGGATTCTGTTCGATAATTTGGGAATCCTTCAGGATTCAAATGGGATTCGTGCATTGTATTCAAATGGGGAATCCCGATTCGAATCCAATGTACGAGCGTGACGTTTAAATATACGGATCGAAAGCGATGCCCTATTGGATCTCAATGAAGAGGAAGAAGGGCATGTGAATCCAATTGGATCCCTAGGACAAATTCTGCACGGTTACACGTGTTTTGCTGCAACATTAAGAGGTAGGACAATGCCTATGGAAAATGGATAGGACGTCGTACCGACACTATGTACGCACGAGATATCCTGCTCGCGCCATCATCAGGAATGCGAGGGTGGAGATCGTGGTCCGGTCAAATGCGTGCGCCCGCTCGTTAGTAGAACGTTTTGTGGAAGAGATACAGGGAATTTAGCCAGTTAACCAAAGTGTAACGATGCATCGAGCTGACCGAAGGGTCGCCCGCTCTTTTGGGCGGTGTTGAGTGTATAAGATGAGAGCGAGGATACGTTATAGGTGAGGTGAATCGAATCCCTCGCTTTCACAGGGACGAAGAAAGTATGCGATGAGCTTGTTGGGTCGCTATAGAGGCGAGAGGATATGGGGTGGTTTTTTTTTCTCGTGGCTTCATGCTGCTTTGCGAAGACTCACGAATAGAGCACCCTTGAGAGCCGTAGACACGGCAGGACTTAGGCTCTCGTGCACAGGCACGACAACGGCCACATGGTTCTATCTCGCCCGCCCCTGACGTAAATGTAACTTATTTTCGCGCAGGCTGACTCGTAAGTTGGATGATATGCTCAATGCTGATGCTCTGTGGATGTATTATGGCAGCAGAACCTTCGGATTCTTCCATTTCTACGAGCTCGGTGCTAGAAGATTTTGTCTGGCTCGTTTAACACCAGAAAGCAAATGAAGATTCGGTCGTGTATACCAAAATCACGTTCACATTATCTTTCCAGCACGAATGTGGTATGAACAACCAGAATGAACTGCGTTCTCGAATGGATTTTTTTGGATCGTAATGTCTTTTTTTTTTTAAGCGTAATGTCACCTTTAAATCGCCGTATAGTATGACCCGATGCGATGTATACATCGTGAGATATGACTCACTAAAGACATCTAGCAGAAAACGCTCAGAACTTTTTACTTCGCCCAATATGATACGACCTGCTATTTGCAGAGTAATGTGTATCGTACAAGAACAGAAGGTGAACTACAAGAAGAAGTGTTGAACTGATATCCTATTGTTGTTTTGCAACAAACATAGTATGTGACATTTTGGAGGAAACGCACAATTCTCAAAAATACTAACATGCTTCCTTCAACTGCATATTATTGATGTCTTCGATGTAAGTAAACATTGCCATATTTTTTTCGAATTGTCACTTTTTATAAGGTCTTTCAGCGAATGGTACTCGGCAAACTTTAATGTTAACCATATTAATTGTACAAACTTAAATAGTAGAAGTTCGATCTGAACCAAACGTAATAGTAGAAGTTGGATCTGAACAAAAAAGTAACGTACAGTATACAACATTAGCATTTGTACGCCGATTTTTTAATAGTACTGAATTAACCATATATCTATATGGTCAATCCTTTTACAATGGTTAAAAATTATTTCGAGGAAAATAGATAGTCAAACGGGCTACCTAAATCGAATGTTTAGATGTACTTTTCGCTTATAGTTGTGTTAACCATATTATGATTACGGTATCAATAAAGCACAGGGAATTTTATTATCACTTCTTTTACCATGGACTTGTCTTCCAATATAGCATGTAGCACGTTAACTTTGAGCGTTGAAACCGCCATGATCAACCATAATCAATCGCAACGATAAATCCATCTTGTTTAGTCTACTTTCGTTTGATACTCATCTGACTTCTGATGGCAAAATCAGCATAGCCAACCCTCGGGCAATTGCACTTTTCTCGCTGCGTCGTCAATGTAGTTTCCAGAGAGGGTAGCCAATTTTTAAACAATCCATAATATTTCCAACCAGTGTTATAACACATACCGGAAGTATGTGTAAGCTTTGTACGTATAAAGACCGCGCAGTCTATGTTGGATAAATGCGTGAAAGCTCGTTCCATCGAACTCACCGAGGGATTATCGGGCGCTTGGATTATTTAATCCGGTCGAGCGTGTAGCTTGTGGCTTGCTGTTGCTCCTGTTGGCTGCCTCGGCCGCTGCTTCTGCTTACTGGTGCTGCGCTATACGCGAACCTCGTACCAGCGGTCTCGGCGGTAAGGTCTAATGACTTAACCCGATTAGTGAGCTGACGGGCTAATACCTGTAGACAGGTACCACGGTCGCAATTCGTGACGCGTCCATCCACGACTTCGACATGCTCCCACACGATGAGGTATACGTTAATGTACACACAGACGAATACACGCGCCTATGTATATATATATATATATATATATATACGTGTATAGTGTATAATTATCTTAACGTCGTCGTTTCCGTGCGAAAGAAGTGCAGATTAGCTGACATGGGCAACCGGTGCCGTAGGTAGCATTTAAGCAGGTTGTTTTGACTGGTTGAGAAACTACACCTGGTCAACACTGTGTAGAACGTGTCAATGGGTATTGCGAAGATTCCACGAAAACTTGAAGATTCCAAAAGCTATTGAAGATTAATCTCTGTAAATCCGAAGATTAGCTTCCGTTGTAAGTCATCTACGCAGCCAAAACATTCGGCATGACAAGATTGAGGGTGGAGTTTGGAGGGATTGGCTTTTTGATTACTGCGATGGGATTTAAATTTGCCAATTCTTAGTTATAGAAACGGCATGTTATCCGAAGCATGAGAATTATCCTTTTAAATTTCTTTTGAATCTTATATTTTCATGTCTACACTGAGAGAAAAGTCCATGGTATTTAGAACAAACGCCCATGGTAAAAAAGGGTATAGTAAAATTCTCTAGTTTGTTGACACCGCAATCATAATATAGTTAACACCTAATATACTGATTATATAGGACTATAAAAATGTTACCTAAATAATAATAGACAGTGCCATACCAAAGTAAAGTAATTTGACATTACCTTAATACGTGTTTTTAATGAAAAAAGTGATTAGTATGCAGGCACTGAGTGCTATTTGGATGAGTTACAACCGCCCCTGGTATGGGTACGGTTGTAACAGTGCCACCTGTTTTCCAAAACGATCTTTACCTCATGTTCTTAAAGAGATG
>OZ010720.1:5551749-5773020 GCA_963932345.1 Ophion ventricosus
AATATTTATACCATTAAAAGGGGTCGAAGAGATACATGTATAGAATAATTTCTGTAAATTTGAGCCTAATCGGTGCGATAGTTTTTCCAAAATCATGACGACAAGTTCGAAAAATGTTGTTTTGAGAAAAACGCGTTAAAGTTTGTCTTGTAAAAATATACATAAAACTTTAAAAAAAGCCTCTTACCCTCAATCAACGATGCCTGGTCCATACATTATTCCTTCAGCTTCTTCAAAAGCTTCACTTTCTTGGAATTTTTTTATTTCGCACAGACGCTTCTATTGTACCTATCACTCTTTTTAGTCCCTTATCGGTCACTCCGACCCAAATAACGTTCTCTACCGTATTTCTACAGGTATGTAGTTTATGAAATTGATGTTTTTAGAAAATTGAACATTTTTCGAAAGTAGACTGATACTGATCCTTTAAATGAAGTGTGGGCAAAAGCAACAAAGCAATTAGATTTTCCGGCCGGTACACAACCAGAAGAATACGGGAAGTTCAACATTTACTACGATGTAGTAGATAATATCATTGTAAATCTAAAACTCTAATTCGAGAATATACCGTTAGCTCATGCAGTCGACGAATTTTTGAAATTGGATATGAACAACGGAGATGATTTTATCAATAATTATAGAAAAATTTTAATAATTGATACGTCAGCATTAGAAGCTGAAGCGATGGTTATGGGAAACATGCTTCAATTTAAAAATGATGAAACGAATGCTGAACATTTAGGAAAGTATATTCAAAAGCAATCCTGACCTAACTTATATAAACTTTTCCAAGCAGCAATAGTACTCCCAGTGAGCTCCGCCGACTGTGAGAGAAGTTTTTCTGCAGGCGGATAAAAATGTGGCTTGAAAGCACAATGATTCAGAAACGATTCTCTCATATGCCACTGCTGAACATGGAGAACGACACTGTTAAAAAAAATTCAACTGAAAAAGAGTTGTGCCGAATTGCAAGAAAAAAGAAAAATAAGACTTATTTAATTGAGTACTTACTGAAAGTAAAGTTTAAAGGCTAGTAACTGGGTTTAAGAGTGATGAAAAATTAGTTGATTATTTTTAAAGGTATTGCAAAAGTTTGATACTATTGATATCATGAACGTGTGATTAAAGCGAGTTTCATATTTCATGTGTGTTACGTGATTATCGACTATTATGTAACTTTTATCTTAAAAAAAGATGCTTGTGAATAAAGCCACTGCTTGTCAATCCGCCCCCTCCCCCTACACACACAGGAAAAA
Organism: Ophion ventricosus; assembly: GCA_963932345.1. Lineage (NCBI taxonomy): Eukaryota > Metazoa > Arthropoda > Insecta > Hymenoptera > Ichneumonidae > Ophion > Ophion ventricosus. The sequence goes on from OZ010720.1 coordinate 5,553,006, forward strand.
TGCTGGCTACGCCAATAAGTGCGCTAAAACACTGCTGTTGCAAACTGACAGTAGTTGGCAACAGCTGCGATCGCTCATGTCAAACAGCGATGACCCCGACCAATATTTGGGTGGATGACCACTTAAACGTGCGTTTACTTACTGATACCTTAATTTAGTAGTTTTTTGATTGTAACATAACTGAAAATCGATGTAGGGATCTGTGTCGGCACAGGTTTTCCGTGATTTCCCTGTGCCTTGGTGCTAATACGACAGAGTAGTGCTAAGGAGCCACAAGTAGTGAAGAGTGGGCCAAATGGCGACGGAATGCAACCGTAAAAGTTCGCGAGAGCATACAAGGAACATCAGAATTGAAATGAACGTTGATTTATCAATGGTAATCAATATCGTACGTGGCTCCAATAAAAAAATAGATAGTTAAGATAAATATTAAACTATCAATAAAAATATAGATAGTTAAGTACTTAATAAATAAAAATATAGATAGTTAAGTACTAAATATTAGATAGTTAAGATAATTTTAACAGAAAGAACGGACGCCAAAAATTAAGATCTGCCGACTGACTTTGGAAATCTAATATCAAACGGAATGGGATAACAGACATACTCCTCCACAATTTTTCTACGTTCTTCTCGGTCGCAGCATATATATTTTTCACTCATATCGACCTACAAGTAAGCGTGAGTAACTTTGCATAAATAACTATAAAATATAAAAATACAGTAAAATGTAAATAAATGTTGTAAAAACTGCTATTATAAGAATTTCCAATTCTTGCTAGACTTATTATAGAAATATCAATTATAATATATTATATAAATATTATAGTATTATTATATTGTTATTAGTTATAGCAAAGATCATAATATACATATAAATTATAGCAACGATTATTATATAAATATAAATTAAAGGAACGGTTATTATATAAATATAAATTATAGCGACGATTATAATAGAAATATTAATTATAGCAACCATTATTGTAACTATTGATAAAAATTACAAACATTATTGTATTGACGAAAACTATACCTATCATTGATGAGATAAATAACGAATTATTTGTAAATTACCATGAGCCAGATACGAAATGCATTATAGTCCTAATCAATTGTAAATTTGTCAGTTTCTCCGATGTATCTCCATCAGCGATGTCAAAAGAGGGGGTCGTTGTCCAATATCGGACACTATGAGTGGGGGAATGAGATCGTAAGGATTCGTGTGTATTTCTCACATTAGTCCGTTTGCACAGGATCGGTACGGTTGGACCAGCTAGCGGGTGACACATTGCATGCAATATCCTTTGTTTGTTTCACGGCTCGGTTGATTCGCTTCTAGTCGGTTGGTGGTGGTACGGTGTGTACATTCGCTGTAAATCTATTACGGTTGGCCCGTGCCAATGTTGAATTTCGGCAGGCAATCATCAGTCCACGACAGAGAAAGAGAGAGAGAGAGAGAGAGAGGGAGAGAGAGAGAGAGAGAGAGAGAGAGAGAGAGAGAGAGAGAGAGAGAGAGTGGGGCGAGAGTAATTGCAAAATTTACGAACATTCCAGGTGGTAGTATTCTGGCAAGTCAAATTTTGGGAATACTGGAATCGTGTTTGCCGAAAGTTCTCCTACTCATCGTGGGACTGCAGAATGGAGTTTGTACAGCCCGATCGTACGTCCGCAATCACGATTACATATATAGCACAACAAATGTAGTAACGACACAATCTCGGGTGTGTAGCAATTATACGTGTACGAGAAATAAGGGTAGTTGGCTCGTGCGAGCCAGTAATGTCTATACGTACATCCAACGGACATGTATGTACGTACATGTACGTATATAGTACGTACTTACGTATTGTCGGCACGGAAATGTTAGTTGTGAAATCGTGGTAGCTGGTTTGCGTCGGTTGAACGCCGCAGGCCAAGAATACTGGCAATTCCGTCACGCTATAAAGGTTGCTTTTTATCGTTTCTTCTATAGCCGGTCCGGCAGTAGGTCCTACTGCCTGCGCAACGTGTACAGGTCAATTCAGAATAAATATTTAAAAAAATCAGGACCTGCCTATCAAACGGTAAAATTAATCGCACAATTTTCTTGAATTCCCGTGCAGTCATTATCGTAGGGATCCAATTAGATTCCCATACTTGTATCTACTTTCGAATATAGAGGCCCAATGGATCATACAATTGGATCCCTATACTAAAACGTCACGCTCGTACACTGAATTCTAATCGAGATTCCTCATTGGAATCCAATGTACGAATACAATTTGAATCCTAGAGGATTGCCACATTATTGAACAGAATTCGATACGCAATATGCTTTTTCCAACGCATCTACACCAATTGCTGTTTTTCTCATCTCTGTCGTCTTAAAGACGACCGGGCTCTTTTGTGAATGAACTGAATAAAGACAAGTGAAAAAGAGTAAAGCATTTTTGAAGATACTTTTTGTAGATGTATCCACGCTGTAAGAGCTTCCTTTCTTGATCATACGTCCGTCCTTTTCATATGATTTACACCGTTTTTAAGTTTGGCCTTTTTTGTTCTTTCGAATTCGAAAAAACGGGCTTGAAAATTGATGTTTTTCATGATTTAAGGCAGTAGTCTGCTTTACAGGCTTCAAAAAATCGATTTTTCGTTTTTGTCTTAAATCTATTCCAAAACTATCCAAGAATATGTGTTCAAAATTTTAGAGGCCAATTCGACATATTTTCGAAGCTAGATCAGTTTTAGTGGCCGAGCGTCGAGCAGGTGCGAATGCTCGGGCAGAACTTTACAGCCCGTTTTCTCGAGTTTTCATTTTCACAAGTTTTGGAAAACGGTGCCGGCGATAGTAAAAACAATATATGTCCGATCGAAAAAAACCAAAGTGATCTAGCTTCAGTATTGAATTATCTTCTATTTGAACTAAAAAAGTTGGACAAAAGTACTATTTAAATTACTTGTTTTGCAACTTAAAGTGAATTTTTTTTTTCAAAAAAGTGAATTTTTTTTTCAAACTTCGAAAAAATTTGGAATTTCGTCATTTCTTCGGTATTTTTTTAGTTCATATAGAAAAGGAACTTATAAAAACTAAAAAAAAATTTGGTTCCACTGTTTCAGATGCATCGCACGACCTCCATCACCGGCACCGATTTACGAGTGCACACTCCAGGCGCCCCAGAAAAATCGTTACAACTTTGGCAAATTTCAATAATTTGTAATAATAAAAATTGTTTTTTAAAGCTTGAATATAATATACTATCGTCTCAAAATTTCGTTTACCGCAATCATTTCCTTCCCTTTCAAAAAAATTGTTGAAAAAACGCTTTTTTTTCGGCTCCTAAAGCAGACTACTGCCTTAAGAGAAATAAAATTCGACAACCAGTCCGATTTTTTTTCGTTTATTGAAATGACTTATGTTGTACAAAATGTTTTTAATTAATGTATGTTTAATGTTTCAGTTTTATTTTCTATATAATTTTTTTGGCCACTAAAAAATGATGCTTGAAAAAATAGCGCCTGACGGTAGAAAGACCTCCTGCTCCAAAAATTGTCTGAAAGAAAAAAACCAAGAAGATTATTAATCGGTATAAAAAACTGTAGAAGTATAAGGAGGATTTTTTTTCGATGAAAGTTAACAAAATGTTGGTCATCTCAAAATTCAGTGTCAAATTGGGCGTTTTTTCGACAGCTTTTCGTTAACGAAAATTTGAAATTTTTAAATAAAAAAAACGCCTCCATACGGCGCTAAGAAATGACGTGAAGAATAATGTGGCAAAGTTTGAGATGGATAGCTTGAAGACTCTTCGTTCAAAATTTTCCACCGTTTTTAAAAACGACGTTACGAGAAAAAAGTCATTCACCAGTGCCAGGTCTCGCGCAGTTAGTCGAATCCCTTTTTCTAAGGAAGGCTGTAGCCACCAGAATTTAACACCATCTTTATGAAAGTCAATATTTTTGATAATGCAAAAAAACGCTTTTCAAAAAAATGTAGACTGGAATGGTTCTTTAATCCTATAAGTGCCAAGTGTGCCGTATTTAGCACCTTACCGCGGCAGCTATTATTTTTAATATCTTCTTTTCTTTTGATCCGAAACTTCTTGAAAATTTAACGAACAGCAATGTAGATATCCTAAAAAAAGTTTCTGCACCATAGTTTCATATATTTTTTTATTTATTTGCTTGTAAAAATTTAGAAATAACCTTTTTTTAAATGAGATTTTTTACATATTTTGATATGGAAAAGAGTACAGAATATTCTTTTCACCGAGAAAGCGGCTTCGGCCTTAACGGGGTATCCCTCTCTGGAAGCCCAATTTGAAGGGTCAGAATGATGAATTTTTTTCTAGTAACACATTGGTTGGAATAAATTTATTTTTTCCCAACATGTTTTACACATGTTTGTGGTTACAATGTAATTTTATCGGAAGAAAATATTTCAAAGTGTTCGTGGTGCTGCAGTTGGCGTTGCAGTCCTCCAGCGACTAGGCCTGAAACGGCGGGATCTCTACCAGGTTCAAATGTAACCCGAAACGAAAACAAAAATTTTTTTCTTCAAATATATCTAACTGGCTATGGGCTCACGATCCACTTTTCGAAATTTCGAAAAATACGAATAATGACAGCTTCTCCAAAGAAAACCTCATTTTTCTCTTGAAAAACAGCATGCTGAAGTCATTGTTATTAACAAATGGTTCATCCAATTAAAAAATGCGATCGTGAACCGAAAATGACTACCGTTTGAACGCTAACTGTGCAAATTCAAGTCAATAGTGTGCAAGTTACTCAAGATATCAATCCCGCCGTTTCAAGGTATGTAGTTTCGAGTTAATCGCGTTCAAAGTTTTGGTACATATTTTACACGATCTTCTGAAATATTGTCGTCTTACCGCTAGTCAGCGATTCCGGCACCATATTAGTGTCCTTCCTCATCAACGAGATCGTGCTGCACACCTAATCTTTGTGCACACGTTTGTGTATAACTGCCTCAGGTAACCGACTCGACGGATCGCGGTAAACCCGACGCACACTGTTCCACTAAAATAGGTGTAACTCCGTCAATTTTTAGGAATTCAGGGTCCAGTTGCTCTCAAAATATTCTTGAAAGTTCACACTATAACAATCTGAAAAAGAAAAGATTATTTGAAGTTTCCAGAGAGGGATACCCCCTTAAAGGATTGTAGATGTACGCGTACGTTCCAGCTTTTTCGTTTTTTTTTTTTTTCATAACATATAATATAAAAAAATCGTTTTTTGCTAAAACGATTCTCAGACATCCGATTCAGAATAAATCGCGTAATCGAAATTTTTCGAAAGATGGAAGATCCCTATCCCTATATGTGTTGTCTCTAACAAATCCCTATCTAGATGTGGGTGCATCTTGAGATTCGCCAACAAATTTGTGCACGGTATCACGAAAGGATATTTTTTTTTTTTGGGACAGTCAACAAATCGCGGTAGAGAATTTCAACCAAAACATTCTCAGACGACGTCAATCAGGAAATCAGGCGGCATCCACTTGGATTCCAATGTGGACTATAAGGATGTGATAGGATGTGGGGAAACCCCAACAAATGTTTGCACGAGTAGTACAGTAGACATTTTTCGTTATGTTCTGGCGTAATAGGGCGTCGTTGGCAGGCACCTTTATCCGCGATACGCACACTGTCACATTTATTACCTTTCCTTTTCTCTATTTCCACGCTATTGTCTTACGCCCGAGGGTGACTTGATTGTCCGCCTTTTATTTTCACTGGCTGCACAGGCTCCTCGACGACCATCTTCCCGTTTCCGCTAGACAGCGGAAACGGGAAGATGGTCGTCGAGGAGCCTGTGGGAGACCCTACACCGTCGTCTCGTTTCCCAATCGGCTATGCCCAATTTTTATACACGGCTTGTATTGGCCATGTACACGCCAAGTCCAAAGGCTCGTTTGTAATAACTGTAAAACGTCCCTCATCCTATTTTCATTTAGCTAAGTGTATTAAAAGGGGGGGGGGGCGAGGCAAAAAAAAGCAACTACCGAACGAGAGTGAAGCTGCAGCGGCAGGCTATTTGCGAATCTCCTGTCCCGGTGCATGTACACGCATACGCGTGTACTTGTATTTACCTAGCGGGAAAGAGAGCACGATGCAGCGAGAACCGAAGGTGGAAACATTTCGACGTGGAATTTTCACGTGAACCAAATGAAATTAGCGACCGCGCCGGGCATACGTTGCTACCCTCGGTGGAGTGTTACGAAGACCGTATGTACGAGGGTTGGGGAGAATAGCGGAGAGAGAGGCGGGGGTGTAGTACGTATATAATATAAGCTTGTTGGATTTTTGCAAAAGTATTAATACCCATGGCCACAACCGGAAACGGACTATGATCGGGCTTGTAATGCAGCCCTTGGGGCCAGTGTGATATGATACATTTGCTTTGCATACGAGAAAGCTCTCTCCACTGCACGCTCCAAAAGAGTATACGTATATAAAGGGTGTCCCAAAATTCACGCAAAATTTGAATTTTGCGCCATTTGTGCGGTAAAGTGTTGCCAACGACAAAAAAAAAAGACAGCGTGACAGCTGACAGTTCATGGTTATTAAAAATGGAGCGCTACACGAAAGAACAACGCGTTTTCATTGGTGAGCAATATTTAAAAAATAATGAGGGTTTGGCAGCTACAGTTCGCAATTTTCTTATAAAATATGGTCGGTATAGTGATTTAACTTCATCAACTGTGAAGAGATTAATTTAAAAATTCACAGAGACTGGATCAATTTGTCATCTTAGACACTCTGGCCGTCCTTCAACAAGTCGTTCAACACAAAACAGTGAAGCACTTCGTGAGAATGTTGCTCAGAGTCCAAGAACATCAATTCGGCACCGTGGTCAAGAATTGAACATTTCGGGAAGCTCTCTACAGCGTATTCTCACGAAAAATTTGCATCTTCATGCTTACAAAGTTCAATTGACTCAAGAACTAAAGCCTACTGATCAGGCACAGCGAAGAGAGTTCGTTGAATGGATTATGGAACAACAAGTGGATGCTGATTTTTCGAACAAAATTATCTTCAGCGATGAGGCTCATTTTCATCGTGATGGCTTCGCGTTAATCGACAAAATTTTCGCATTCGGGGTTCAGAAAATCCACGTGTGATTGTTCAGAAACAAATGCATATGCTGTTCCATACATAACCCTATACTGTATACTTTATAGATCGATTTAAAAAAATTACAATTTTTAATTTAAAAACCTGTGTTTTCTATCAAAATTACTTCTTGGGTGAATTTTGGCACACCCTTTAAATATATAAAGTGGGTAAAAAATGTATTTGCACACCACATGTTTTTCAAATTACCCTGCGAAATAAAATTCTTTAGCATTTTTTTTTCGAAGAAAAATATAGTTTTCGAAAAAAATTTTAGGATAATTTGAAAAATAGGCGATGAGCAAATTCTTTTTTTACCCACTGTATATACATAAATAAATGGGGTCCGACGAAAATAGAATGCGGAGCAATGAGAGAGTAAGAGAGAGAGAGAGAGCAATAGGAAGAGCTGATTATTGCCATTCGCGAGCCAACAGGAAAACGCGATTGGCAACCAGCTCTTGCAAATTCACTAACTAACGCGCGAATACAGAGCCCAGTTTCCATACATTTACGTACAACAAGCTACAAATCCTACGAAATACAAGCCACTTTTCGATGTGGCAAACTATGCGACTCGGGATCGCCTAGTGTTTGTCGCTTTGCCTAAACGCTCCACCAATTATTGTGTGTTTATCATTGCGGTCCGGGCGACAACGCCGACGCGGAGCAATTGCCTGTTTCTGTCACGCGCAACGGACATAGCCTCTTTGGTTACTTTCGTTCTTTCACGTTAAAACTAGCGGAAAAAATAATGTTTGAAACAATTTAGAGAAGCAGTTGCGTCTCGACGTCCAGTGTTTAATTCACTAGGCAAGCTTGCTGCAGAAGCTCAAACACGGCGCGATTTCCTGCAACTTTTTTACAGTTTTTTTTTGTTTCCTGATGGTCCTTTAGTGAATTGCCCGTCATGTTTTTTTTCTGTTCCGATTTAAAACTTTGCTATACGATGATTCTTTTTGTAATCTTATTCTTTTTGAAATGACACTTGATTCATGGAGTTTTGATGATTTTTCTATTTTCGGCAGAATTTTAAAGACGAGACATTAAAAAATGTCCAAAACCCCTACCCTCAAAATGTTGTATAACATCACCATAATAATTATAACTTTTTTTTTAATAATTTTTTTTTATTTTGCTTCCTCGTTTTTTTATAAATATATTTAAAATAGAATAATTTTCTAAACGAGTTAAAAATTTTTAAGTATTGTCTCCTTTTTTGCGTCTGGATGATTTTTTCGATATTCTCTTACAATTTGTAAAATGAACTGTTTTTGTTGTTCGTTCCGTGTGAGTATTTCATTGTAATCGGTGAACAGTGTTCACCGGAAATTTTTTCCATGTAGCAACATGCTTGTAAACTAATTTCTGAAAATTTCAAGATTTTACAAACATATTTAGGCCTACAGTAGAATAGTGACTGCAAACGCAGGAAAACCCCATGTATTTTAAATGGAAAACTTCAACCCCCGTGGTCAAGGGTTAAACATTTTTTTTTAAATCTGAAAAAATTACAGCGTTACTTTTTACGTATTTCGAACCGATTTAGGGGGCTGAAAGGGTAAAATTAATTTTTACCCCAAATAATGACCACCCTAATGCACACACCAATGTAATCTAGTTCTAGTCTGCTCCAGTCGCTTCGTGGCGCTAGCGTCGCTAGATATTGCTTTATTTAAATCTCTATATCTTTAAACTAGACGGTCAAAATTCATGATTTTTTTACCCACTTCGTTATATGTTCGTCTGCAATTGCGAATTAAGGGATTACGTGGGTTTCGAAGCCAAAAAAAAACATATTTTCTGTATTTTTTTTAAATATAATATATAAATTATTTTATTCAAAATGTTAAGCACATAAAAGAGCAACATTTCAACAATATTAAAAAAAAATTTAATCCAAACATTTGGGAAATTCAGCCGGTGGGACCTGGTTTCCGGATACCTCTAAAAAAAGTGTTCTCGTGGTGGTCAGGATAACTCATGATAGCTTTATCTGAAATTACAAAACCAATTTTTTTTCTGTTAGTAGATAAGTATAGCTCGTGATTGAACGAAGGCTGTTAAAAAAAATTAAATTTTTGGCAGAGTTGTATGCAAAATAGTTCAATTTTTGGTACAATTTACACTACGTATAGCCTTGTAAAATTAGTTGTAATCGAAAGAAAAAAACCTTCATTCAATCACTAGTTAATGCTATTTTGAAGAAGTGTGCAAAATTTTAATAAGATCGGTGCATTAGTTTTTGAGAAATCAATGCGTATACCTGCGTCGTTCCCGGCCGGTCTTTCCCAACGAAGGGAATTCCCAAAGGCTCTCTCTCCTAGACTTTTACTCCGATTGACTTAAAACTTTGGGAGAATATTCTAGACATACCGTACTATTAGATAATAAAATAAAAAATGCAGATTTTGAAGTTTCCAAACCCACGTAACCCCTTTAAAAAAATCTGTAAAAAAGTTTCGTAGTTATTGCGTAAAATGTGAAATTTTTCACTGCTCCTCATAAGAACACATGTAAAACCGCGTAATCTTTGATTGCCAATATCTCGAATATACAGCGGTGAATTCTTTTGAAATTTTGCAGGTAATCACTTAATAGTGTCCCAAGCAGGTCCTCAAAATAAAAAAGAATCTACAGAAAAACGCCTTGGCGAGACTAAGCATCTGATTTGAAAATCGCGTCAACCTCCGGTTCACGTCTCCTGGGGAATAGCCCTATTGTGATTATTAATTTGTCGAGATACAGCAGTAGCCTGACATGAGCACATTTGTAAGCCCGGATGACGTAGGGGAAGATGTGTGTTTTCAAACATATTAATGACTCGCCGATTTAGGATACGAGTAGACGAGGAAATACAACGGAACTATAACGATGCTCAGTGAACATTTAACGCCAGGTGCCCTCGAGCCCGCACCTCCACAAGAAGTGCCCCTGGTCTTACATACCCCCATACATAAAGAGAAAGAGAGAGAGAGAGAGAGAGGGGGGGAGGGATGGAGAGACCTCTGTAGCTGCCCGCACTCGGTAGAGTCGAAGGGTTTGCACAAAGGGTCCAGATCGATGATCCCGAACAATGGTACTTGTTACGGAGCCAACGAGATGTCACCGAGCATGAATTAGCGACGTGGTTGAACTTTTGGATTTCGAAGAGAACACAAGCTAAGGGTGAACACGTACATACAGAAATAAATGTCTGTCCGAGGAAGGGTTGCCGCGAAAATAAGCGGCAGAGACAGAGAGGTAGAAAAAAAAACAACGTTGGATGCTATTACGAGTTATGGGACAGTTCTTGGATGAAATCGGTGCAGATGCGTGATTTCGTGGGCCCACATGCCGCGCGAATCAACGAACCGGGCGCCAGATTTCATATACATTTACTATCACCCTCTCGTTCTTTCCCTCGTTACCCCCACTCCTCGTCCACTTTGGCACACATCCTCCCCCCAAGTGTTCTCTCTCTCTCTCTCTCTCTCTCTCTCTCTCTCTCTCTCTCTCTTTCTCTCTCTTTATCTATTTCTTTCTCTTTTTACTCCTGACGTAGATATAGAAAAAAAGTTCGATTTTCAACCAAAAAAAACTTCAATCATTTGTTATTGAACAAATGGACAGATCCGTCCGGTCTCACCAAAATTCTCAGGCCCATTTTTGAGTGAATGTAAGAATAAGCAACCGTTCGATAGTATTGGATTGATTGATCAATAACATCCGCGGTTTATGCATTACTAGCTTCGTCCGCATGAACTTTATGATTTGATCCAGAGAGGAGATAAACAAAGAGAGAAAAAAAGTAAAAAAATAAAGAAAAAAGTCAAAGTGTTATAATTCTGAGGCACGGTGGTGGACTAACTGACTGAGGTGAGCGTTGGTAATTAATGCAATAGTAGTATAGATATGCCAACCTTCAACTGCAATATTATACAATGTCATTGTTGTCTATAGAAGTAGATGGCTTTGCAATATATTTCTGTAGATAACATGATTTATGAACTTCGGCAAGCACATTCAAGTTTTGGGTACTCGATACTCTCGAACAGCCCACATATAGTTGACTATGCGCGAAGCTAATCCTTTCTTAGTGCACCTCTACGCCCTTTAAGGAACATATCTTCCAAATTTTATTGAGATAAAAGCAGGGAATTCGATTTTCCCATACAAACTTCAACACCCCGTTGCACCCCTAACTACAGGTTGCTTTAAAAAATCCTAAAATATGCGTTGTATTATTTGTTTTGAAGAATATTTGTACCAAGTTTCAAGTTGATACACGCAAGGAATACAATTTTCCATATAAACTTTCACACCCCATTTCACTCCCTTAAGAGTTGATTTTCGAAATATCGATTCTCAGTGCACCTCTACACCTTTTAAGGGGCTATTCTACTGTGATGGCTCAAAAAATAAGCTATTTTTAATAATCTTTTTTCGAAGACTATTGCATGTCTTGGTACAAACTTTTTTTTCGCTGAAAGGTACACTCTTATAGAATAGAAAACAATTTTTTTTGTTGCACATAGATGTATATTTATTTAACAATTGATAATCGTGTAAAGGCATGAAGAAAAGTATGCCGCAGGCGTTGATGATTTGCGCTCTCCAGGCAATCTGAAACAAAAAATTCAAAAATATTCTTAAGGCCTTAGGCCACTCTAGAGGCCAAAAAAGGGCATATTTTGTGATTTTTTTCAGCGAAACCATAAAATAAATCGGGATTACAAAATAGGGGTTTTATTATACACGTAATTGGCTATACAAAATTATTTTTTCACAGCGATACATGTCAAAGTGGCGACTGTGCAGCATTTTTCCGATGACACCTTCATTTCTGGAAGGTCAACGGCCGGACCGACAGCTCCTATAATTTTTGGGTTATGATGAAACACTAAAGTTTTTTCGATTATATATGAGAATAGCTATAGAAGTACGTAGGATTTTTTTGATATATTGTTTTTTTTATTAAAATGGCGCATTTATAAAACAAAAAATATAAAATGCCACGAGAAAATCGTCAGAAAATTGTTTATGAAAAAGGAACTATGCAATATAATTTAAAAATCCTGCGTAGTCCCTAAGAAAATGTAATTGTAAATATGCAGTTAAAATGTCAAGTCAATCGTTTGAAATTTGTTTGAGTTATGGGTCCGGCCGACTTGAAAAATGTAGTTTTGAGATAAACGCGTTTAAAGTTAGTAGAAACTCACGACATGAATCAAGAGGGGTTGCGCTAGAATTCGAAAATCGAGTACTTAGAGATTTTTCACACCCATAATCTTTTTGAATATAATTTTATAGGTACTAAGGTACATTTTTAACAAAAAAAAATCGATTTTTGGAAAATCCTCGAGTGGCCTAAAACCTTAATCTGTATGAGTACCGATATCACCCGAACTATTTAGAATTATTATTTTACACTCATATTGCAAAATAACAATATGGCATCGTTTTTTGCAAAAGTGTTCGAAAAACACGTTTTTTTTTCGTCAGAATTCGGGCAAAAGTATAAGTAAAAATTAATATTCTAAAATAATTCTAGTCCGGGCGATAGCGACATTTATACAGATTAAAAATCTTTTTGAATTTTTTGTTTCAGATTACCTGCAGAGCGCGAGTCATTAATGCCAGCGAAAAAACTTTTTTTCATGCCTTTACACGATTAAGAATTGGTAATTAAATATGCATTTATATGCAAGAAAATTAATTGTATTCTATTCTGTAAGAGCGTACCTTTCAGCGAAAAAAACGTTTGTACCGATACATGCAACAGTTATCAAAAAAAAAAAAATATATATATATATCAAAAGAAAGCTTATTTTTTGAGCTATCACAATAGAATAGCCCCTTAAGGAACATATATTCCAAATTTCATTTTTCTATCTCCAGCGGTTCAGGCTGTGCATTGTCTATATGTCAGTCATTCAGCCAGTCGGTCACGAAACTGTTTTATATGTATAGATAAAAACTTTTGCCGTTTTCCGATTGTCGAAAAGACAGTATAGGTGACAGATCCTCTTGGCCACCAGTAGCCAACATACGAACACATGGCCAATGGTTACGGCGGAGTGAATACGTGGGCAACCCTCTGTTTGGATTATGGCCCCGAGTCGCGTTGTCCTCGAACCATCGCGGTGTCTATAAACAGTACGGAGGAAACGTTCTATATATACAAATAGTTTATGGTATACACACTACCATCGTACTGCAAGTACGAAGAGAGTACAGTGCCGAGTTTGGCAAAGGGGATGGAGAGCCATCACGCTCTCGCGACCGCTATGACAGATTGAGAGAGCACGGATAGACGTACCCAAACATACAGGAGGAGAGCGGGTGAATGAGCTCCGCGCTTGCTCGTGGAATCGGGTCCTTTGGTGACCAACGAGGCGTCACGATGTCACCCTACGGCTCTCTACCCCCCTCTCTCTCTCTCTCTCTCTCTCTCTCTCTCTCAAACCCGGCGCTCACTCTCGTACGACACAAAAGAAATCACCCCCTCTATTGCACTATCGCTCCCTCCACGAAGCTTCGATGTTGCCGTGGCAATACCGCATTGACGATACCGATCTCTCCACATCAGATCTTTGAATGATTCGCTCGGAATTCACATTTTTCAATGTTTCGTTGAAATACTTGATAACTGTGACGCGAATTCCGATAATCGTTGGATATGGCTATTTGCAAAAATTGATTACCATTATTATTGCCAATGTTCCTTAAGGGGGAAAAACTCTTTAGACGCCCGAAAATGAGTCATTTTTGATGATTTTTTTAAAGGTGATAAAATAATCGCATCATTTTAAAATCTTGACATTATCTTATTACAATTTTCAAGTGCTGAAAAAAAATCTTCTAGACAAATAAAATGGCGGCGTTATAAGGTATTCCTTTAGGTGTCTTTTGCGTGATATCGAAAAGGGCTCTATTTTTCTGATTTTTTCTATTGGTCTGAAACAGAAATCGAAATATTTTTTCGGTTATTGACATGTGTAGGGGAAAGATATACCAATAACACTATAAAAAAGTAAAAAATTAAAAATTAGGTAGGCTTTTAAATCAAATTTTCATATTTTTGACCATCTTCTCGACAATTGTTGCCCCAAAAAAGTAATTTATTTACGCGATAACCTCAAAACTCTAGGTATATTCTTCCGATAATGTTATAGTAAGAAACCTCCCAAAATTTCAGCCAAATCGTTCAATAACTTTTTGAGCTATAACATGAGCAGTTTTTGAAAATGCAGTTTCGAGATAATCGCGTTCAAAGTTTTCCTAGATCACAGCATGCGGCCCCGGCGCGCTCTTGACTATGTGCTATAACTATGTAGATATTTCATATTTCGATTTTTCGATTTTCCAGTATACTCTCAATATATTATACTTTCGAAATATGTGAAAAAAATCGATTTTTTGAACATTGTAAAGAGTTTCCCCCCTCAAAGGCGATACACCATCTTGGTACCCGGAAAAATAGGTATAAAAATAATTTTCTTTGACATATTTTTATTTTAATATAAGGTACAAATATGGAGGTTATGTGTGGAACACATTATCCGATAAATTGCATATGCATATTCATCCATAAGCATGCATCTTTCTTCAAAATTCGCTGCACAGAGCATCTTGAAATGTTAAATTGCTAAGCATGATGGCGAATCGAGGTCGAAGGACTTTCGTCAGAATTGAACCACTAACCTCAGATTTTGCGATTAAATTCACCACAGTGTTAGGAGATGGTGCTTTATGATAACCAAAAGACATGCGGAGTTTTCGAACCGTCTCTGGAAAATGTTCACCATTTTTGTAGTGAATTTTCACAATTTCTATGCATTGCTCGATCGTGTTATTCGCCATGACTAAACGTTAATACTCCCTGATGCCAGTTGCCAAAGATTAGTACTCTATGTTCGCCACAAAAAAAAATTGCGTGTTATTTAAAATGTCAGGTCATTTTTAGATGACCATGCAAGAAGCACAGAGTGCCCAAATGCATTCCCGTCCCATTCAAAGTTTGGCCCTGGGACTTATTGATTGTCATTGAAAATGCCAACTTCAATGTGATGTGGAACCTTTCAAATTAAAACAGCAAGTTACCGGCAATCAATTGGATGCGCGGGATTGGAAAGTCCTCGACTTTGGATGCTCCGGTGAGAATAGTTGCCTTTACAACATTTATTCCCAGATTTATGATGCGTAACCTGCTCGAGGTGACGTCTCTTGACTTCCAATCTGTTATCTTTGTAACAGATTGGACTTACGTTTCCCCGGCATGTTTTAATAGTCTACTGTCTGCACATGCGATCACAATTCTTTTTAGTGGTGCTGGTAGGACTCTTTCAGAACTTTTCGCCATTTTACACCTTGGAATAATCCACCTGTGTGCCAAATTTCACCCAAATACGTTCAGCCGTTTCGCCGCAATTGAGAGTAACAAATTGTCCTTTTAATTTATCCCTAGGGAATCATTAACTGGAATAAAAAATACCCTTTGTGGCATTCCAGGGCATACTCTATTTGTGTGCAAAATTTAATTCAAATACGTTCAGCTGTTTCAGCGAGATTGAGTAACAATTATACAAACAAACATCTAAACTTTAGCATTTATAATATTAGTTAGGTTTCATTAATTACCAGTACTTACCTCAGTCAGTCCGTGTACCACCGTACCTGGAAAATATACCACTCTACCTTCTTTATGTTATTTCTTACTTGTTTTCTCTCTTTATTTGTCTCCTCTCTGGACAAATCCTAAAGTTCACGCAGGCGAAGTCGCGGGCAAAAGGTAGAATTTAATAGTCGCATGAAACATTTTTTTAAATTTTATATAAACGCTGCTGTATTTTCATCGGAAACTCAGTAGCATAGACTGCTACTGAGCGGTTATCCATCCGAGGATTGACCCAGACTTTTTTATTGGCCATACTTCACACCATATGCGTCCATATCTATCAGTGTCTATTTCCAAAACCTAGCTATCCTAACTCCATCAGAGTGTCTGCCTAGTGAATACTTTTTCAAAAGTTTGCTCCTCATCTTACTGTTTTTTAAACATCGACACTACCACAGAACTTCGGTGATAATGTCGCGGATCGTAAAAACTTGCGATATGCGTAAAAATAATTTCCATAGAAGTGAGCAGATATCTGGGCGTCAGTGTCTGCTGTCTGATACCAAGTATGAGTATTTCGGTTAAGAGTATATTGGTATTGTGGCTGTTCAACGGCACTGTTCGCACCTGTAAAATTACGATATCGTTCGGATGGGACAAAAATGCGTCGTTGAAGATACGCGGAGATACGAGAATGACTACGACGATGTGCCCAAAACACACGTTAGAGTCATCTAACTGTTCTACCTTATTGGAACGTCGTTTCTACTTCAGCTCTATCTCGTGTTCCATGGAAAGGCCGTTGGAACAGTTGTTACAGGGTCGTTGCCGTTTATCCATAACGCGAAATTACATCGGGGACAATTCTCAGAGATGCTCGATTCCCAAACCACCATCACCTTTTGTTCTCATAGTAAAACATTAACGACTTTTTCGCTACGAGACTATACTTTGTCGACATAATGCTTACAGGCCTTCATAACCCTCACTGATAAGTTTTTCAAAGCTTACAATTATTCTTCAGCGGAAAACAATTGGAGGCATATGACTTGTTGATTCGAAAATCAACTAATACATGTACGAGTCACTTAATCCAATTTTCATTTCGACGCCACCGATTTTCATCGTGCCTTCTCGCTGTTATTTTAAGGCATCGTTCTAGTCTAGAAATTTGAAGAAATCATTATTTTTTTATTGCATTTTATTAAAGTATAGACCCTTAAGAATATGTCCTCAACAGGAAATTTCTAAATTCCCAATATTTACAAAGTTATAGCGATTTGAATACAACGATTTTAAGGAAGCTAGAACTTCTTTGAGGAAAGAACGAGCTCTAGAAAAACATAATTTCGAAGCCGAGGAAGACACTCTTTACGAGACAGGAATGGTTGATTAATATTAAGTATAACGTGCCATCTTACCAATTAGATAATCGCGGTTGTCTGAAATTTTATTTTTTCTCAAATACTTTTTTTTAATACTTTTTTAAACCTGGTTGACATAAAATCTCGAGTTTCATTCAACCGATTGAATTCAAATTTAGCATAGTCTTTCAGTATATATCCCTCCATCGTCCCGACCTCGGGCATTGCGGAATAATTATTATTACTGGTAAAAAATATTTATCTTTGAAAAAATAGGGCGGGAAATTAACTTTTTTTAGACAGTCACCACTTAATATTTTTTTCTTTTTGGTACCTACCATAATGACGTTCTTATTGATAAAAAAATTGGTTTTATTTTTGTTTTAGATGAATGGGAGCCTTGAAATCATGCCAATCGCCTCAACCCTTTTTTTATAACTTCATCAAGTTTCATTTTTTTTGCACGCAATTTTTTTTTGTAAATTCTTGAACCATCTATAAAAAGATTGTAGACAAATGAATACTAAGAATAGGTATATTTGTTTTTTAACCCTCGAAAAATCGCCCGACATTCAGGCCTCTAAACTAGAATACTGCCTTAGGGGTTGCACCACCTTGGCGCTCGGAAAAATAGGTATGCATTTTTTTTAAATTTAACTGCGTCTATTAAATATATAAAATGATTTTTATTTTTCACAAATACATTATAGTTTTATAAACGAATTAAAAAATAATAATAAATGGTGGAGATGTAAGTCATCTAGTAGGATCCTCTTCAAACCGGTGGAAGAAATATCTCGAGAGCTACTCAACCGATTTTGATGAAATTTATACCACATATTCTTCATAATATTATCTAGTATGTAGCATAGGATTTTTTTTTTATTGGATTTCGCGTCCATTTTTTATTAATTTTTAAAACTCAGAATTGAGGTTAAAATCAATTTTTTTTTTAAACAGCTGTCATCTCTACAAAAAAAATCCATTCTTTCCCTACGTTACACTTAAGCATTAAACTTTCTTCACAAGAATTCTTTTTTTTCACACGACACTCGACAGAGAAATTAATTCCACCATCGGCAAGAATTTTCAAAAGACTCGACGACTCATATCTCCGCCATTAAAAAAAAGACGCATTCGTTTATTTTTTATTTGATCATAAAACTATAATGTAAGTAATAAAAATTGTTTTATGTATTTAATAGTCGCGTAAAATTTATTTGTACAATTTTTATACCTATTTTTCCGAGCGCCAAGGTGGGGTAACCCCTTAATCGGTTGTGAGCACACGCGGATGACCGCTATAAAACTCACTGTGAATCAAGCCACTCGTTTCAATTGCAAAACAGATGTGGATTTCTCTGTACATCGCAAACTCACCCGCTTGAAGAAGGGCCATCGCTCAAGCTCACTGGGGCCCAGCGCAAGCGAGAAGAGAGCGAGAGAGAAAAAAAACGGCGGGAAGTACGAGGATCCACTTTGCCGAGCGGGGAGCGAGCACATCATCCCTCGTTGTCATCCTGTCAAGGGGAAAGCGGTTGGTGCTCCGTTCACCGCTGGATCCTCGAATCGGAGAGCGTCAGATTTTAGACCGCAGCAATAGTAGATCGGACAAGTGCATGGACGGTGTATCACAGCCACTCGATCTTGCCATTATCCATTTGATATAACGAGAGGAGATAGAGATACCTCGTCGGCTTACTTCGATGGGAAACGAGCCGTGAAGACCGCGTCATATGTGCATCTCCGGTTACTCGTTCCATTGGCTGCAGAATGAACGAGTCGGTGGGAGCTCGAAAACTCATCTGTTCCATCTTAGGCAGGTCTATTTTTATTTTCATCTCTTTTTTTTCAGGGGACCTAGTATAATGTTATATTGGGGAAAATTGCACGTTGCTTCGACGCACTTTTTATTCGCTACAGGGCCAAAAAGAAATATTTAATTTAAATAGGATCTGTTTAAATCAAATAGATTTTCTTTTCCTTATCTCACGGTCTACTACGACTCTATTTGTTTCAAATTTTTATTTTTATTTGTTCTAAATTAAATAAATAAAGATTAGATTAAACTTAAATAGATAAAGATAAAACGCGATATATCGCATGAATTCGAGGAAAGAATATAGGTCCATGACATAAAAGTGCGGTGAAAAAAAGTTGAATTAATTTTTTTTTACTAACACGGCTGTTATTTAAAAAAAAAGTTATCGTCGTGCTTTTTATTAACAGGCATAACTTATTTATGCAGAGAAAGACTAACCCTTTCCCTCAACTGCAGAATCTTACAACAGTCTTCTAATGAAAACAAAGCCATGAGATTTTTAAGAGACCGAATCGTGTACCATTTTTCCGTCTGTCCCTTTTGTTTTATACTACTAGATGAAACCAAATCACAAATTTATTAGGAATGAACAAAATATTTATTTATTAGACGATATTAAATAGATCTTTATTTGAACAAATAAGTATGTTTAAAATAAATAATTTTAATAATGATATGCAATAGGAAAAATTTAATTTCACGAAAAATCGAGTTAATTCAAATAAAAAAAAAATCATATAGACGCATCTCGTTAATATCAAAAGAATTTTTCTGCCCGTGTAGGAAAGGTTTTTCTTTAACAAAATGGTTACCATTTTGGCTTATTTGCATTCTTTTGCAAGTTGACACGCACTCAGAAATTCTTCCACGTCGGATACGTTTTTTTGTTACATTTTTAATAGATCTTAGACTAAAATACAGTGTACTTTTGAGAGAATTACTTGAGACTGCAATTTAACAAATCTGCAGCTTTTTCTTAAGTGAATCAATACTCATGTAATGGGATTGCTTGATAAATAAGCCGTAACCACCATGTTACATTGGACACTCATGTAGGGGCATTAAAATTTTTTTTAAACTACTCTACGTTATGGAAAATGGATAATTAGTTCCTCAAAATACATACAAAAAAATGTTTTGATATTTCAATACAACATGTTGGACACTGGTAGCCTGTCCAAAATAATTTTTTCCGCTGAAACTCCCCGCGATGGACATTTTCAACTTCGTAAGGTTGAACTTGGAAAAAAATATTGAACTGATTCTCAATGTAGATATAAAATACTACTCAAGTACAAAAAAAATGGAAAATACTGATAACTCTGCATTACATTTAAAATGTTTATATGAGCTTGCGTAATTTCGTGAACAATATTTTTTTAAATCCTTCACTGAGAGAAATGTATGGTATTTTCAACCATATTATATATATCCCTGATATGGTAGTGCTTATTGATATTTTAGTAGTTGCATAAATTATGGACACAGGTTAACTGCAATCAACAAACTTACACGCATAAGTTGATTGTTCAATGCTATATAACATAGTTGGTTTTTATAAAATGGATTCCTTACACTATCAAAAAATAACTGCCCTAAGATCCTAATAGTGGACCGGATTAATATATATATACATTGATGAAAATGTTGCTTGTGATTTGCGACGACATTTATAGTGATTTATACCATATTGTATGATACGTCTACGAAATTTATAGAATAGTTC
Organism: Ophion ventricosus; assembly: GCA_963932345.1. Taxonomy (NCBI): domain Eukaryota; kingdom Metazoa; phylum Arthropoda; class Insecta; order Hymenoptera; family Ichneumonidae; genus Ophion; species Ophion ventricosus. The sequence continues at coordinate 5,573,629 of OZ010720.1, forward strand.
TTAAATTCAAAATCAATTTAAAAAAATTATCAATTGAGAGTTCTATCACAATGATTTTGTACCACAATTCGTCATTCCCAGATCTCCTGAAATGGTTTCGTTTGAATAAATTATTTCGCGTACACATGGAAACGAACCTATAACTACCTATCTAGCTTCGGACTATACTACGCACGCTGTCACTATGTTATCGGGTACGTATTTTATTCTAATCGTAAATTTGACATAGCAGACAAAAGTAATTCCGGCTGCACTTCCGAATAGCTGTTACCTTCGATGCAGGTGAAATTTTGCACAGATCTTCTTTCTGATGATATGTATCAATGCTTAAATGGATTTTTGGGGGATCACAATAGTTTTCGAAATTACGAATTTAAAAAATTGACAAATTAATGCACGTAAATATCTATATCGATTATAGCGTGCTACTGCTATCTCGACTTTATTGACATGACCTGCAAATGATTTACGTCTTCGCTATAAAGAAAGATTATCATAATTTTTTTTGTTGGTATAGTCACTTTTCGTAAGATCTTGTAACAAATTATACGCGACAAATGTTAATGTTAATATATGAATAGTACAAACTTGAATAGAATAGTATTTATCTATTCAGGACAATATCTATATTGTCAAGCCTTTTACAATAGTTAATAGTTATTTTGGGGATAATAGACAGTCAAATACGTCACCAAAACCGCATGTTTATTTCGTTTATAGATGTGTTAAGGCCTTAAGCCACTTTAGGATTTTCCAAAAATCAATTTTTTTTTTGTTAAAAATGTACCGTCGTACCTATAATATTATATTCCAAAAAATTATGGGTGTGAAAAATCTCTAAGTACTCAATTTTCGAATTCTAGCGCAACCCCCCTTGATTCACGTCGTGACTTTCTACTAATTTCAAACGCGTTTATCTCAAAACTACATTTTTCAAATCGGCCGGACTCATAACTCAAACAAATTTCAACCGATTCACTTGAAATTTTAACGGTATATTTAGAATTACATTTTCAGACACACTACTTTGGATTTTTTATTATACTGCATAGTTCCTTTTTTATAAACAATTTTCTGACGATTCTCTCATGGCATTTTATACTTTTTGTTTTAGAAATGCGCCATTTTGACAAAAAACAATATATCAAAAGAATCCTACGTACTTCTATAGCTATTCTTATATATAATCGAAAAACTTTAGTGTCTCATAATAACTCAAAAATTATAGGAGCTGTTGGTCCGGCCGTTGACTTTCCAGAAATAAAGGCCCCATCGGAAAAATGCTGCCCAGTCGCCATTTTGACATGTATCGCTGTGAAAAAATAATTTTGTATAGTCAATTACGTATATAGTAAAATTCCTATTTTGTAATTCCGATTTATTTTATGGTTTCGCTGAAAAAAAATCACAAAATATGCCCTTTTTTACCTCTAGAGTGGCCTAAGGCCTTAAGATAGCAATTTCCAAAAATGGTCTTAGACAGAAAGTTTTCATTTTTTAAACTAATATTGGTCAGGATATCCAAAAGAAGTTCCCGTTACCGAGATATTCCCGTTACCGAGATATTCGCTATTGAAAATGGTATTTTTAACACGCTTTACATAGGACACGTGATATAATTTCTCACATATCAGCTGATAATCAAAAAACGCCAAGACAGAAAACAATTAAAAACTGAGAAATTATAAACAAGTACTTAACGATGATTAAAAAAAAATTACCACTTTTTACCACAAACTTCCCAAGTTATAAATGTTCAAACTCTGAAATGCATGATGAAACGTGACCACCCGAATAAATCGACGCGGTCGACTAGGCAACGTTGCAAACAGTGCGTGTTTGGCGGAACAAGGTATATATATATATATATCTTTGCTATATCTGAATAACATTTTGCACCATCTTTGGTTGTGTGCATTTTTCCAGTGGGAACAACTGTGCGTTTCGCGCATTTTTCACATATAATTGTAAGAAAGGACATCAATCCGTACCGTGCTTTATACTCAATGTTTTTTAGGAACAAAATTTCTTTGCAGTTACAGCAAATTAACTTTTTTGCAAGTTCGTTCGCTTCCACAATGGGTCTCCCAATCGGTTGTTCACTTTATTCAGCGCGACAGTCTTCACTTTGCCTCGTTTCTGGTCTTTTTTTCATTTCGCTAAACTTTAATCGTTTTTCTCATTTTTTTTTCTTATGAAACGTCCTTTATAACGCTCTCGATGATGATTCATTTTGTAAAATTGTTGATTCGTACAATGCCCATAAGACACGAGTTGCCAACGAAGCGACTATAAGTAAGGTTAGAATGGTATATTATAGCTTCAGCTGGCAAGCGGCATTGCCACGCTTACGAACCCTATGTATGTGTGCGACTCGTCTGTATACACAAACTTTATGAGTGTTGCTAAGGGCATTGTATAAGCGCGGCTAAAAGTTTCCGACTGCAGCCGAAATGATTGTTCCAATAATCCATCTGAATTTAATCACTATGTCATGTTTGGACTTTTGAATGGTAAGATATTGTCCATATGTACCTTGAGAATAGTTGAATTCATGAATCTCTAGAAATATCGCCCTTTCGAAAATCTCAAATCATGTTCACTTTTAAACGGGGCTGTCGCGCCTGTACTGCCTTAACCATAACCATTAACCATAACCATTGCATGCCATTGCACGCCATTAGCATGCCATTGCTACATCAATAAACGATAGGGAATTTGGCTAAACCCTCTTTTGTCATGGGCATGTTTGGTCAATACCATCCACTTTTCTCTCAGTGTTGGCAAAGATGAGGAAAAAATCGAGTGCGAATACAAAATAATTATTCACTGGGAAAGGTTAAGAATGTTTGATATCTTCGGGAGAACCCCGATGATTTCAAGCCTGCAGCTAAGTCTTTGTTTGACGCTTCCGCGTATAATCCGTTTCCCGATGAGCAAATATCAAAAGAGTAAAAATTTTCAGTTATAGGATACAATGAAGAAACTTTGACGATATTCGCAACTAGGCGTCAATAAAGACTGAGCAATGTATACATATTGTGCTTCGGGTCACCGGCACCCATAATTGGATAATGGTCCATTCCGAGGATTATCTAGGCCCTAACGTCCTCGGTAGGATTCTCCACAAACATCACGCTTCTAGCCACGAATTTTCGCAAACCCGCCCACTCTTTTTCCTGACGACGCGTCTTCCGACAAATTTTCTGGTTTGGGTTAAAGCATTCGAGACGACCTGGCGAACGCCACCAGAATCGCGGGTCGAAGGGGGACGGAAGCCAACACGAGGTAGAGGTATAAACGATCCTTTCAAGGAGCCTCAAGGGGATTACAGCAAGGAGAAAAACGAGAAAATATACTCTTGGACCATCACTCCCCGACGGTAACTGCCACGCCCGTTCTTTTCTAACAGGCAAATAATGTCGCGTTGTACTTACAATGAGACAAAATCATGAACCCTAATACCTTTACGACCGTGCATAAGTCAATTTTCATGGTGGTTTATGACGTTGTGGTTTCCGATTTGTACGCGCTTTTGTATTGCCCGTGCCCGACAATGCCAAGGGACTATAAATTTACCATTTCCGACAAACCACGAACTTTTCCAGTGCGTTGGAAATGTTTCAATGAATATTTCGCCAGCTTGGATTGAAAATATTCGATCTTCGTAGGGATTTTTTGGAATTTTCCATCATTCCGTAACGATAGAACTACACATATTCAAATCTATTGAAATTGCGAGGAATTTGTTGATCACAAATGGTAGTTTTACTGCTTGAAAAACATCGAGTGCCGAATAGCTTCGACGATTTTGGCAAACAATGTTATTGCTTGTTGGTATTTTACGGCACTTCACACCTTTTTTTTCAAAATTTTCTCTCGAGCTCGTTCGATTTACGAACCAATAAAGGGAGGTTACCGTCAAGAGGCAGGAAAGATGTATGAAATTCGGGAATTTTTTTTTTTATATAAAATAAATACTTGCGGAAATGGGTTTCCTATTTTATTCTTCTATCAATATAGAGTAAATTCCAATTTTATTTATTAAAAAAAAATCCGAAATGGCGGCTCCAGCTGCCATCAAACAAAGCTATGCACGGCGTGTTTTGATCTGCGCGCGGCGCTCCGCAGCCTTGTCAGTTCATCTGAAACAAAAACGGGTTACAAATTATTAATCTAGACTAAATTTGAGGAGCCTTATCGTTTTTGTATTCTGGAAAACCCCTAGATAACAAAATAGCAGGCGTTTGAAAAAAATCTCAATTTTTTTGCTTCAACCAACGATAAAACGATTTCTAAATTAATTTTTGATGAAAATCGCTACCTAATGGCTCTGCAAATTGAATTTCCTTTGAATTGTACAGAGATTCATGTGAATCGGTTCATCCCTTGAAGCTGTAGAGTGCCCCGCGCGCTGGAAATGGTGGTTCCAGAACAACGCATTTAAGGGGTTACGTGGGTTTCGAAGCCAAAAAAAGCATATTTTCTCTATTTAAAAAAAATATAATATATAAATTATTTTATTCAAAATATTAAGCATATAAAAGAGTAACATTTCAACAATATTTAAAAAAAAATTCATCCAAAAATTTGGGAAATTCAGCCGGTGGGACCTGGTTTCCGGAGACCCTTAAAAAAAGTGTCCTCGTGGTGGTCAGGATAACTCATGATAGCTTTATCTAAAATTAAAAAACCATTTTTTTCTGTTAGTAGATAAGCTCGTAGATAGCTCGTGATTGAATTAATGAAATTTGAATTTTTTTGCAGAGTTGTATGCAAAATAGTTCAATTTGTCGTACAATTTACACTACGTATAGTCTTGTAAAATTAGTTATAATCGAAAAAAAAACCTTTGTTCAATCACTAGTCAATGCTATTTTGAAGAAGTCTGCAGAACTTCAATAAGATCAGTGCATTCGTTTTTGAGAAATCGTGTCCACCGACTTCAAAAATAGTGTTTTGAGAAACATGCGTATACCTGCGTCGCTCCCGGCCGGTCTTTCCCAACGGGGGGAATTCCCAAAGGCTCTCTCTCCTAGACTTTTACTCCGATTGACTTAAAACTTTGGGAGAATATTCTAGACATATTGCACTATTAGAAAATAAAATTTAAAAAATGGATTTTTTGATATTTTCAAACCCACGTAACCCCTAAAAGTATAACGTTTAGACGGTAAATTCTAAAATACTTTATATATGATAATATTTTTTTACCCATGTGTTTTAAACACTTTAAGCATGCAAGTTATGTAAAAAAAAATCGGGTTTCTCATCGTCATGAACGGTAACCTGCCCTTAAAGTAGTAATCTCCAAGGCGTTTTACTATATTTATTTTTTTATTTTGAGGACCCATTGAGGACACTATTAAGCGATTACCTGCAAAATTTTAAAAGGATTCACCGTTGTGTATTCGAGATATTAGTAATCAAAGATTGCACGGTTTTACACATGTTCTTATGGAGAGCAGTACACAATTACACGCAATTTCGAAACTTTTTTACGGATTTTTTTTTAAATTCTCAATTAAAGAGGAACATGTAACGAAGTGGGTAAAAAAAAGTCATGAATTTTGACCGTCTAGTTTCAGAGATATAGCGATTTAAATTAAGCAATGTCTAGCGACGCTAGCGCCACGAAGCGACTGGCGCAGACTAGAGCCGGTGATCTGGCAACGCTGCAAGCATTCGGCGCGTTCAACGGTAGAAAATGTATCTAGAGACGCGGCAGATTTTTTATATTACTATTATGTGTATATATATATATATATATATATATATATTGCTACATCAAAATTAGGAGATGTACAACCTACATTATAAGGATATTTCACAATATTTCGAAGCTTTCATCGATTGAGCGGAGAATGAATTTTTCAACGTAACTGCGGCGTGACTACTACCTTAAGAGACTGAAAGCTTCAGGAATGTTCTTTGTGGTTATCAAATGAAAAAAAAACGGAATCTCAACAACGAATCAATGGATCGACTATTCAGGTCAAGCCTGTTTCGCTTTGGCACTTTTGGGATCCAAGCTGTGAATTTTTCTACAAGCTTAGGGTTTCAGCAATAATAGAAAAATCCATAAATCAAAAAAACATCTCGACGCGATATACTGCCCATCGAAATTTAACAGGCAAATAATGTCTCTTTGTCTAGACAACGGAGAGACATCATGCAGCCTAATACTTTTACGACCAGATGAAGCAAATTTTTCAAGACTCCTTGCCGCAGTGTCAGTCGAAAAATACGAACGATCATGGGTATGTAGATACGTATTTTGTATTTCGTTTGCTGAGGAAGAACGAGGAAACTTTACGACTGGAACGAATCGTCTTGTCGCGCCCACCTTTTTCTCGTCTCATCGCATTCGTCTCGGTCAACTCTTCGACCACGTAGTATCCCAGGAAGCGAAGACACCCCCGAGAATCACCATTGCAAGCATAACAAGCCTGGCGAGCACGTGGATTACGGCGTTTTTCATCGTGAGAGAGATTTTCAAGAGAGACGGACAAATTTCAATTTCCCGTTCTCTCATCCCTGGCCAGCTCTCGTGGAAATATCAATTTTTTCCTTTTCAATCCTCCGGAGAACTAGGCCGAATTGGCAATTATTGGAGCACACTTCCACCATCCCACAAATCGATTGCTGCCCATTATTTGCCGCACAATCGATATAAAAATATTATTGAAGGCTGCCATTCGCCAAACAAAGAGCAATGAAGGAAGTTTTCCCCTCGAGCGAAGACTCCGAAACTCAACATTCCGCTCGCCATCAACGATGCACGAACTTTTCTCCACTTTGAAATGTAATTGTAACGATCCGTCCTATTCTTTGACACTGGAAAAAGCTCCAGCTCTGACTCTCGGCCTTAGCATATTCCGACAATTAAAACCTGGGTATAAATCTCACCGGGCCTCTCAGGCACCGATTTAGCATATTCCAGCAATTAAAGTGGGACTCGCTACTCCTGCTTTGTCTTTCGTTTTATTTTATGGCAGCTTTTTTCTTTCTTTCGAAGATTCGCGACATTGTATATTCTCGCCTCATTCACGACGGGCGAATCTCTCGACGCAATATGATGCAAACTTTTGTTCTTTCCATCCGGGATAACTTTTATTCATGTTTTTTTTTGTTGCCCTTGTGTATAGTGAAAAGAAAATTTTGAATTTATTTTATCAACGTAATGGTGACGATCAGCACGTGTGGCTGTTTTGAGGGCGTTCCTTGAAATTACCTTCGGATGAAAATGTTTATATTTACATCCAAAGGTGATTTTCAATTGGACGGTCCTTGAAGTTGACCGGTTTCGAAAATACTTCTAGCCATATATTTAAATATATCAAAAAAATAATCAATGATCTTTTATACATATAAATTGATAAATAATTTATATACAGCCTTGCTCAAAAGTATTACGCACCCTGCAAGTTTTCTATCCGGACAAAAAATTGATTATATGGGCGAAAAAAAAATCGTAAGCCAATTTACCAAACGAGGTTTTAAAGCGGACAAGCTAGCTTTATTTCGGTTTGTATTTTTGCGATTTCCTTTGTACCCGGTACGTTATTCTGAACATGCCAGTTTTTCACGATTTTCGCACTTTGCGAAATCGCGTGCTGAACTTTGAAAAAAAATAATCTTACTATTTAATGATAAGATCTTTGAAAAGGACACCGTTAGCTTTAGTTCCGTTAAACAAAAAAGTTTTTCCGATTTTTTTTCGCAAAGTTATGTAGTTTTTTCTTAAAAAAAACGGCAGTGTTCGAAAAGCCGGTATCGTGCGGCGTAACTTGGAAACTATGAGGTTAGGAATATTTAGTCTAAGAAGTAAAAAGTTGTATTTTCTCATTTTGGAGTCACTACATTTAAAAAAATATTTTTTTTCAAATTTCTTTGCATCACTATTTTTGGTTAATAGACGACGATTTGTCTCATTAATTTATTGCTTTTACTTCGAAAACAAGATGTATAAATGAAAATATCAAGAGGACAATAGGTACATAATTGAATTTGTACGTCGTACGAATCCGATGGTAGTCGATATGAATCGAATCGTCGACTATCAACCAAAAAATAGCGATACAAAGAAATTTTGTAAAAAAAAGTAAAAAAAAAAATTAAGTGACTCCAAAATAACAAAATACGACTGTTTACTCCTTAGACTAAGTATTCCAAACCTCATAGTTTTCAAGTTACGCGGCTATCGGCTTTTCGGAAAACTACCGTTTTTCAAGAAAAACCTTGATAACTCTGCGGGAAAAAATCGCACAAAGTTTTTTGAAAAACGAAACTAAAGCTAACGGTGTTCTTTTCTGGTGAGATTATTTTTTTTTCAACGTCCAGCACGTGATTTTGCAAAGTGCGAAAAACTGACAAAAGTGTGAAAAACTGACATGTTCAAAATGACGTTCCACGTACAAAAAAAAATCGCAAAAAATAGAAATAAAAAAGATAAATGAAGCTGGCTTTGTCCGCTTTAAAACCCCATTTGGTAAATTGGCTTATGATTTTTTTTCACCGAGATATTCAATTTTTTATCCGGATAGAAAACTTACATGGTGCCTAATACTTGTGAGCAAGGCTGTCTATAAAATTACGAAGGGCAAGAAGGAATCGGCATTCAAAAAATGTTAGACTAAAGTACATTTTTGCTACAGAAAATAATCTCATGAGAAATATCATCGGCAAAGCAGATTGTGGAAGTAAAGCGTGCGAAAGGTTAACGGTGATGTCTTGTTGGTTCATCCTCCACTGGCGATCGGTGAGACTAAAAATGTGAAAAGAAGGAGCATGACTGTGAGACATAATACAGAGAGTAAGGTGTAGCGGTAAAAGAGACGCGCGGAGGGTTCGAAGCTTCCGGAAAGACGAGGTTTAGGGTAGATAGGGACGAGAGTCAGCGCACAGCCCCTTCGGGGGCCACTAGCCGCCTTCGTGCCTCTCCACCACTTCAAGAACTCGTGTTGCCGACTCTGCTGAAAGCTACAGTGGTGAGGAAGAGCGAGATACCCAACTTCACATATATCTAGTCGTATAATCCACACCCTCGCCCTCAAAGACCGCTCTCACCTTTTCACCCTCCCGCAACCTTCCGCGTATTACTCGCACAATGCCCATCACATATACCCTCCCACCATCACTCGAGCAACGAATATCTCTGCGCCATTCTTTGCAAAATAAACTTAAAAAAAAAAACACATTTCAACAAGTTTTGACGCGTTTCTCGAAACTTCTGAATTCGACGTTGATCGCGCGACGGAAATGAAGTATCCATTTTTTTGAATCGATATTTCGTCGGGCGTGACTCTTTTTACTCCGAACTGAATTTGGAAGACCTCATGAAGCGGAGTTTTTTCTTGCGAGACTCGTCCCGTATATTATTGATTTGTTCATCATTTTACCTTAGCCATTTCGACACTAGAAAAAGATATTTTGACAAGTATTTGAAAGTTAAATTCTAAAATGAAAGTAAATCGGCTATTTCTCATGGGTGAAAATATTGTACGGGGGGGGGGGGTCTATATATTCTGGCGATGTAGGTGGCAAGCATAGAGTATGCACGATGGTTCGACATTTATTCAATGTTTATTTATCTCCGCCAGCTCCGTTCATAATACGTTAGATATCATTGCTGTCCCGTCAAATACAAAATGGAAAATATACCAAGCGGAGACATTTTGGTATTTTGTAAGCTGACCTGAAATTAGTCATAACGAAGTTATCATTTCTTTAATCGCGAATCAGAAAACATGTGATAGTGACGCATGACTTTGAGTACGTGAAATAATATGATTTTGTCCGATTGTTGCAATTAAATCAGTCTTCATTCTGAATATTGAAAGAATTCACTGATTATTGACAGAATATAAATTAATAGCAATATTCTTTTGATAATCATAAAATACAGCACGGCAAAAAAACATCATGCCCAGAAAGAACAATGTACAGTATATACGTGTATATAAAGGGTGTCCCAAAATTCACAGAAGATTTGAATTCTGCGCCATTTGTGCGGTAAAGTGTTACCAACGAAAAAAAAGATAGCTTGACAGATGACAGTTCAGGGTTATTAAAAATGGAGCGCTACACGAAAAAACAACGCGTTTTCATTGTTGAGCAATATTTTTAAAATAATGAAGGTTTGGCAGCTACAGTTCGCAATTTTCGTACAAAATATGATCGAAATAGTGATTTAACGTCATCAATTGTGAAGACATTCATTTAAAAATTCAGGGAGACTGGATCAATTCGTGATCTTAGTCACTCTGGCCGTCCTTCAACGAGTCGTTCAACACTAAACATCGAAGCAGTTCGTGAGAGTGTTGCTGAGAGTCCAGGAACATCAATTCGGCTCCGTGGTCAAGAATTGGACATTTCGAGAAGCTCTCTACAGTGTATTCTTACGAAATATTTGCATCGTCATGCTTACAAAGTTCGATTTAATTAAGAACTGAAGCCTACTGACCACGCACGACGAAGAGATTTCGTTGAATGGATTATGGAACAACAACAAGTGGATGCTGATTTTTCGTACAAAGACATCTTCAGCAATGAGGGTCATTTTCATCTTGATGGCTTCGTTAATCGACAAAATTGTCGCATTTGGGATTCAGAAACTCAACGAGTGATTTTTGAGAAACAAACGCATATGCTATTCCATACATAATGATATACTGTATACTTTATGAAGCAATTAAAAATTTACGATTTTTAATTTAAAACCTGTGTTTTCTATCAAAATTACTTCTTGCGTGAATTTTGGGACACCCTTTATATGTGTACATAAGTACGTTCATAAAAAAATTGATTAAGATTAATGTTCGGAGTGGGTAGGTGGTTATCTGAAAGATGTTTTTATTTCATGTCGACGAGTACAAAAGAAAATGAAAAAAACATAGTAATTTTGTGATTGGCTAAATATAGTATTGTTGAACCAAATAAATTCCAACTTTTTGATCATTATGTCTCCAGTCTTACTGATCCTGCATGTATAGTCGGTTTTCACAAAATACTTATAGGGGAGGGTGCGGCAAGACGAGGTAGCGTTAAGATGAGGACCCATGTTATATCGATGTTCCGTGAGAGCTTCGATGTGGCGACTTCGTATGCTATAAAGATGGCCGAAAGGCGCCACGTCGAATCCTCGAAAACGAGGTCGACAACTTTATAAAATAAAATAATTATTATGATGCTCATTAAAAAAGAATGTTCGCTGGAATAGCGGCAGGGAGCGCGCGAAGGGGAATAAAAAGAAAACCCGTTGAAACACCATCCGATAATAAAATCGTCAAAGTAATAAATCATTATAATTGTTGGTTAAAAGTAAAAGATAATTTATTTAAACGCCAATATTTTGTATAAAGTTATAATACTTGAACCCCATATCGATGATGCTACTAACGCCATTTAGTTGCCTTACCACAAAGGTTTTCAGTGAACCAATTGTTGGAAACTGGGAGTTGCACGTTATTATTCGGCGAGTAAACATATTTGTTTACTATTTTATTTATTGGGACGTTTAATAAGTTCTCGCTGTTTTCCAACAGATTCAGAAACAACATGTAGAGATTGGTTTAGACGCTTCAAAAATAATGATTTTGATATTGAAGCTAAAGGATGCTCTGGTGCACCGAAAAAGTTTGAAGACGAAGAATTGGAGGCCTTACTGCATGAAGACTCATGTCAGATGCTAGCTGAACTTGCAAAATCATGAGGAGTTGATCACATAACAGTTTCGAAACGTTTGAAAGCATTAGCACTGATTCAAAAGCAAGTACATTGGGTGCCGTACGAGTTGAAGCCGAGAGACGTCGAGCGGCGTCTTTTCACGGGTGGACTGCTGCTTCAACGGCAAAAAAGGAAAGGTCTTTTGCATCGTATCGTGACTGGCGATGAAAAAGGGATATACTACGATAACGCTAAGCGTAGAAAATCGTGCGGTAAGCCCGGCCATGCATCGACATCATCGGCAAAGCCGATTATCCATGGTGCCAAGCTTCTGCTCTGCATTTGGTGAGATCAGCTGGGTGTAGTTTATTATGAGCTGCCAAACCGAACGAAACCATCACGAGAGATCACTAGCGACTATAATTGATGCGTTTGAGCCGAGCATTGAAGGAAAAACGGCCGCTATACGAACAGAGACACGACAAAGTGAGTTTGCAGCATGACAACGCTCGGCCACATGTTGCAAAACCGGTGAAAACCTACTTGGAGGAAATGCTTCAATGGGAAGTCCTACCCCACTCGCCATATTCATCAGAAATTGCCCCTTCCGATTATCATTTGTTCCTATTGATGGCACATGGCCTAGTTGAGCAGCATTTCCATTCTTATGAAGATGCCAAAAAATGGATCGACTGATGGATAGCCTCAAAAGACGTGTCGTTTTTCCGACGTGGAATAAAAATGCTGCCAGAAAGATGGGAAAAAGTAGTGGGTAACGATAGACTAATACTTTCAGTGACATGTTTTTTTACTAATTAAAAAAAATAAAGCATTAATTTTAACGAAAAAACAGCCAGAACTTATTCAACATCCCAGTGATTTTCTGGATATATAGGATACATGATTGTTCGTAGAATATGTATTATTGATAGTATGTCATAATTTGATCGCGTACTATGTTCTATTAAGGCCTTATTTACGCGAAAAATTTCAAAATTTTTCATTTTTATTTTATTTTTTATTCCATTAGCCTGAACGGTTAGGAATATTTTAAGCTTTACAGAGTTGAAAAATTCCAAAAATTGTTAAAGTTACAGCATTTAGAGCGTAAAAACTTTTATTTTCTTGGAAGCAGGCAGGTAGCGGCGGTAACCGGCCGCGGTATACGGAGACAGGTGCGCTAGATCGGCAACTACCCTTTTCTATTGTTCACTTATTATCCCTACATAGAATCGCGTAACAGTAAAGGTAACGGGTTTTGTTGGTTTGGTCTACGATAAAAGTAACGGTTTTTTTTCGGTCCGGCACAAGCATAAAACCAGGAGGAGGAACTAAAATAATTTAGTCCGAATTGAGACATTGTAGATGCAAGAGAAAATTGTGAGCTGAGACAGTTATATTTTAACATGAGTGATTGTGAAGAAACCCATACTAGTTTAGATAGGAAGGGTTCACGATTCATGTGAGGACGCCCAGGCATTCGTGAAAAACGTCTTTTTCACGGCAATCAGTATACGAAAAAATCGGAAGCCGAACTAAACACAAGTGCGTCTGCAAAAAAATTAAAAGTGTCGACAGCGCTCGATGTAGATATTAACCGCACACTTACTGCCACTGAAATTCAATCTGAAAAGGCAACATAGGAAGCAAGGATTGCCGCCAGAAACGACAAAAAACATGCTGGAGACGTTTTAGATGCCGAGGAAGGCCCCACACATAGCGCAAGGATGCTATTAAATAAGGTAAGATTGCATTTATAATAGATACCGCGCGGCGCGCCCGACTGCTAACTTCAAAGCCGTTTTTCCACGATTCACTTTTTTGAACCTTGTGAAAGTTCTAACTCTTGAACGAAGGTTCAGATCGTTTTGAAATTTTTACACCATATTCTTAGTATCATCACCTATCGTGTGAACCACGGAAACAAAAATTTCAATGACACAAAAAAATATAAAAAATAAAATACCGACAGAAAATTGAGTAAAAAAATTGTAAGTTTCGAATTTTTATTATAATAATTTTTTTTAAATAATATTGTTGGTTCACACTGAAGATATATTCATTATGCAATTATAAATATGTTCATTTTTTTTTTCAGACACCCACATCTATGCCGAGAACTTCCACCATTAACGCGCGCGCAAAAAAAATACATTTCTTTATTATGTTATATCTTCGCCATTTATTAATATTTCGAATTTTTTTTTACATATACTTAACCATGCGCATAAATGATCTGTAAAAAAAATGTTTTCAATATATGCGTCATTTTTTTTTAACCGCGTCTAGAAAAGTACCTTCGAAAATCGGCGAAATCGCGTATATAAGGCCTTAACTCTAGTATTAGTGCAGTATTCTACCTGTTGCGTCCATTCTATAACCTCAAAAAAAGGCACTCATTTCAAAAGTACGTACCCCGTACCCCATCATGCCCCATACCATATTTTTTTATAACATTTCTTATCTTTACATATTTTTGTTTTATATACTTTCAGAAAATAATTCGAAATTATTAAAGAAAAACAAATAGGGGCGAATGGACGAAAGAGGCTATGGAAAAGGCGATTCAAGATGTTTTAGATGAAAAAAAGATTATAAATTAGCTAGCAAGTTGTAAGGAGTTCCTCAAACTACTCTAGAGCGCAAAGTGAAATTAGCTATAAAAAATGAAACCCAAATCTACAGTATCAAAGTTCCTTTAGGCCCAATTCAAATGACTTTTACCAAAGAAAAAGAAGAAGAAATCATTGTCTCCTTTAAAGGAGATGGAGAGTCGATTATTTGGCTTGACTATTTTGGAACTACCGAAGTTGGCATATCAGTTAGCCGTCCGTAGCAACAAACATCACAAATTTAATGAAGAAAAAGGGAGATCTGGCAAATACTAGATAAGAAGCATTTTAAAGTATCACCCTGATTTAATTCTCAGAGAACCGGAAAAGACTTCCGCAGTTGGAGCTGCTGTTTTCAACGAGGTCTCTGCAGGAAAATTCTTTGACCTACTTGGGGAAAATATTGGATGCATAGAAATTTACTCTAGATAAAATATGTAACGGTATGGAAGATGAGGACAATGAATCTAGTCATATCTGTCCTTTTTGTGAAAATAACGAAGAGTGTAGTACTGAAGACTGATTGTGCCCCGTCTTGCCCGATGGGGTGCCCCATCTTACCCCTAAGGTGGAGCATGATGGGGAAAAATAGATGATTTTTAAATTGAATCATTTAAATAAGAAGAGTTGTATTTTTCTGTTCTATTTTATTAGATTTTAAAAGAGTAAAGTCAGTTGATTATTTTTATTGAACTTATAAGTACTGCTAATAAAATGTCCCGTTTTATGAATTGAAAAACCTTGAAGATCTTAACCCTACCCTACTAACAACTTTATTAATATCCTTATCAAAGAAGGGAGTATCCACCACTAATTGTAGTTGAGAGTAGTTCTGGTCGCAGATTCTAGAAGTTTGCTTTGACTGTGTTAGCGCATCGGCTTTGTGAGCTTCGATGCTGCCAGCATCAGAGAGCATTGATACAGCGAGAGTAGCACCATCAGAGCTGTACGTCCCGAGGGCGTCATGTGCTATGGTGTGCGCTACCACGGTTAGCGAGTCCTTCAGGATTTGTTCGTATCCCTGAGCAAACTGTCTTTTGTAACATACGAGCCGGCTACGTATATAGCCGTGGTACAATGAGCACAAACAACCTGATAAGAATTACTTGCTAAATATACAAAGTCTTCCGAGTGTCCACGGTATCGATTAATTTTTTATTTGGGCTTTCACCTCGTCTTCATAAATCTGACATGATCGAGTTGCGTGCAGGTTTTCTCGACACTCTGAACACGAGATTTTCTGCATTCACAATAACGAGTTACGTGAATATGATGATGGGCCTACATCGGGAATGGATGTCCCTGGGTCGTACTTGATTAAGTTTAGTGGCTCGAACACCCAGGCGATGTCACGCGTTAGCATATTACGACTTTGGAGAACGTTAGCGAACGAACGGAGGCTCCTTCGAGTCCCAGTTTACAGCTTTCGCCAAATGACTTATCGGGAATAAGTAATAACGAGGTAATATTTTTCATCGAGAAAACCGGAAGTCCAGGACCCGTAGTCTACAGAGCTATAGTAAAAAATCGCCGTGATTGTAAAGTTGTAAAAAAAAGCCGTGCTGTTCGTAGTGGCTTTTCGCAATTCTACTCCTACCCCACCCAAAGGTATTGAGACAAACAATATTGGTTCGAGAGAAAAAAATTGACCGAAGATGCAAACGGCTGTAAAAACTTCAGAGACCTTTCGCAGGTCTCGGTACATTTGCTTCTACGGTGAAACACTTTTCTTGATTCTAGCAAAGAAATGCTATTTAGAACTTGATACACTGAACGAAATATATGGTGTTTACAACTATATTCTAACCACATTAGAAGGGGCTATTCTACTGTCATGGCTCAAAAAAGAAGCTTTTTTTTTAACTGTTGCATGAAAAAAAAGCAATTTTTTTTGTTGCATATAAATGTATATTTATGTAACGATTTATAATCATGTAAAGGCATGAAAAAAGTATGTCGCTGGCGTTGATGATTTGCGCTCTCCAGGTAATCTGAAACAAAAAATTCTAAAATATTCTTAATCTGTATGAGTGTCGCTATCGCCCGAACTAGAATTATTAAGAAATATTGATTTTTACTTATACGTTCGCCCGAATTATGACGAAAAAAACGTGTCTTTCGAACACATTTGCAAAAAACGACGACACTTGTTATTTTGCGATATAAAAAAATCATTATCGTTCGGGCGATAGTGACACTCATACAGATTAAGAATCTTTAGAAAAAATTTGTTTCAGATTACCTGGAAAGCGCAAATCATCGACGCCAGCGACATACTTTTTTTATGCCTTTATACGATTATCAATTGTTAAATAAAAATACATTTATATTCAACGCAAAAAATTGTTTTTCATTCTACAAGAGTGTGAAAAAAGTTTGTCCCCATACATGCAATCGTTTTCGAAAAATAAATTATTTTAAAAAGCTTATTTTTTAACCATCGCAGTAAAATAGCCCCTTAATCTCCACTTCGATTCCATGCTGGTTTGCAACTTTTTAAATCGATGAATAACATTTCTACGAAAAACCTGAAATATTTTACTTTAGCTATAACTGAAGCTCCAATTCTGAAAAACATTTTGATAATTACATTTTTCCGTGCTCTTATTTTCTTGCAATTGTTAACGAATCATAAAAAAACACCACGATTGCAAATTTCGAAGTCGTGTCCAATGGATGACGGATCGTAAAGAATACTACCATCATTTTGCAAACCTTCAAGGTTCTGTGCAATTTCTATAGTTTTTTTTGTTACACAAAACCTCTGCCGATTTCGGAGCTGGGAGGCAGCTTTTGGCATGGCAATTAATTCACAATTTCGATTATATAGAAAACGTGGTTAGAAAATGTAGGCTAGACAGAAATGTACATGGCAATATAGAGGAGAAAAGCGTTATGGTTCATTTCGAACGTGAGTCGGATGTGTGCTTACTGCGATCTTTGCGATGTGAGAGGGTGACTACATGACCACACATCACAGGGATGTAGGGATAGCATGTGCGTGTGCGTAGGTTAATGGACATAACCCGGAGAAGTAAAGTTATGATGGTTTATGAATACCTCCGTAACGAATGCCTCGGACTAGCCCCATGAACGCTCGTCTTTCTATCCTCGATGAATAGGTCTCGTGTGTTACGGGCTTTGCAACGCTCTAACTATAACGCGTGTGATTTTCTATGCTGCAAATTGTTTTACGCCTATAAACACAACCTGCTGTGAGGAGAGTGAGCAAAGGTCTCTTCGATGGGTGACAGTTGGCGCACTAAAAATGTAATGACCTCCTTTTTTTTCGTGTCTCCCTCGAGCTATCAATCGATTCAAAGTATCGACATTTTTTTTAGGCACATGGAGAGAAAAGTTGATGCTATTTACAACAAACGCCCGTGGTGAAAGCGGGAATTGTAAAAGTCCCTATAGTTTATTGACATTCGAATCATAATGTGGTTAACACAACTATAAGCGAAAAAAAGCGAAATAAACGTGCGATTTGGGTGGCGTATTTGACAATTTATTATCCCCGAAATAATTATTAACTATTATCAAAGGCTTGACAATATTGAAATGGACAAGGGATCGTCACAGTGTAAAATTTTCAAAAAATCGATTTTTTTGTATTATCCCATAGTATAGACGGTTGTAAACATGCGGTTTAATTTTTGGGACGAAATCCTTATAATTTCGGTCGGTACAGGCTTTCTTACAATTAGGGAAAGTGATTTGAGCAGCGGCTTCCGCATTCGAAACTTTCAACGCGTTCTTCTCGAAATGGTGTTTTTCAAAACGGTGTACACTCTCAAAGGAAGAGTTTACAAGCTATTCGTCTCAAATTTTGACACAACATTCTTCGCGCCACTCTTTATCTTGCTATGGAAGTTTTTTATTTAATCTTCATATTTTTTTTAACGAGAAACTGTCGAAAAAATAGGCTAAATTCGAGACTTTTTTTCAAATGCCCGCCATTTTGTCAATTTTGATTAAAAGAGACCTCCGTAGCAAGATAGCGGCTTTCATACTGATGAATAATCTTTTTACACATTTTGTTTCAGATAATATTTACGGCCACCACTGTGTACACCGTGAGGACTCCTTTTTTTCGAAGACATTTCCGAGCATCCAAAAAAATCTAAAAATATAAAAATAAACGTTTAAAAATGTATTTTCTATTCTTCATGAGTGTTTTGATTTAACATTAAAAAATCAGACTGATGCGCGTATTTTAACCATTGAAAAAAAAATCACGAATATCAGCTATTTTTTGACCCGTTACACTGTATGATCCCTTCATTCAGTGATATCACAAACGGTCATTTAGTGATATACTATGGTTCCACTAATTCAGCGGACATCCGGCACTGATCAAGCGTGTCGTACTATGGCATTCTAGACCGCATCTTGATAGTGGCCTGATCAGTCTTCAGGCTGCCGGATCATAATTTTCATCCGGGAATGTTGTATACCGTACGGTTAGGTTTTGTGTTCAAGTCAAACTTTTACTCTTCTATTGAAGGGCATGTTACCGTTCATGATCATGAGAAATTCGATTTTTTAAACATGATTTGCACCCTTAAAGTGTTTAAAACACGTGGATGTTTTGCATGCTCGATGAGCTGGCGTACGTCGGTGAGCAATACGCCGGCTCATCGGGCGCACCTGATTGGCCCGTCATTAAAACTTAATGATTATTCAGTGGTTGATTTGACACCCATGCATACTTATATCAATTGATTCAGAATTTCACCCCAAACCCCTCATTTCAGGAGTTACATTCAGTTCTGAAACACTCTCTATATAAAAGCGAAATACCACTCACTGACTAATCACGAAATCGCAGAAACTATAAAGCCTACACACATAAAATTAGGCAGATAATTTTTTTCATAGGGTGCAGGCATCCGCTAAGAAAGAATTTTAGGAAAGGGACGAATTAAGGGGGTGGACGTTTGTATGGAAATTAAAAACAAATGCAATCGAATTTACTTGAAATGTGGTATGCGTGCTTCTTGACACAATTAATGGAACACGTCCCCTAAGGGGACAAAGGCGGTGTCAAAGTTTGAATGGAAAATTCTAAAAAATTCGGGTCAAATTTACTTGAAACTTTGTATAACTGCTCCTAGACGCAATTAATGATATTGCAGCGCTTTTGGAAAGTCAATCCTTAAGGGGAAAAGGGGGTAGCAATGTTTGTATGGTAAAAGATAAAACAGTTCTGTGGCTGAATGACTGACATACCTATTGACAACGCACAGTTGAAACCGCTGAAGATAGAAATATGAAATTTGGAAGATATGTTCCTCACAAAGTGTAGAGGTGCTTTAAGAGAGAATTTTTCGAAAGTCGACTCTAAGGGGGTGAAATGGGGTGTAAAAGTTTGTACGGAAAATTGTATTCCTTGCGTGTATCAACTTGAAACTTGGATGATATGTTCTTTAGAAGGTGTAGAGGTTCACCAAGAAAGGATTTTTCGAAAATCAACCCTTAACGGAGTGAAATGGAGTGTAAAAGTTTATATGAAAAATTGCATTGCTTACGTGTATGAACTTAAAATTTGGTATATATATTCTTTAAAACAAATAATAAAACGCATCATTTAGGATTTTTCAAAACAACCCCTAATTAGGGGTGCAACAGGGTGTTGAAGTTTGTATGGGAGAATCGAACTCCTTGCTGTTATCTCAATAAAATTCGGAAGATACGTTCCTTAAAGGGCGTAGAGGTGCACTTAGAAAGGATTTTTCAAAAGTCAACCCCTAAAAGGATGAAGTGGCATTTAAAAGTTTGTATGAAATATTGTAGTCCTTTCATGTATCAAATGGAAACTGGGTATAAATATTCTTCAGAACAAATAATAAAACGCATATTTAAGGATTTTTCAAAACAACCTCTAATAAGGGATGCAGCGGTTAATGAAGCTTCTATGGGCCAAATTTCACGCGGGCGAAGCCGCGGGCGGAAGCTAGTTTCATCTATTGGCATATTTAATAGTTTTAGCAGTAATTGTGGTAAAAAATCATTACTGTCTCCCCAGGGAAATATAAAATATGTTTAAAATATGGTTGAAAACGCCATATATTTTTCCCAGTGCACTTTGTATCGAAGACACAACAACGAGATTCGTGAAATGATGGATACACAGTTCATTGCAATTAATGATAATGTTTCAAAACCTAACTAATTAACAAGCAACCGTTGGCTTATTACTGCATTGTACCAAATCATGTTGTATACGTCTGATTTTTTATGTAATTCTTACTTTGCCCAACTTATACTCATGCTCAACTTACCCCACTATCGGGGCAGCTTGAGAAAATATGGCCTTAGTCATTTGAGAGCGATTATCAGTGAAACAATAAGGATAACAGGAATTTCGTCTACAGACTTTTGTCCCCAGATAAATTTTCTATTGACCAAAGAAGGTTTCATTTTTATACGGCAGACTGTTAAGACCTTAGGCCACTCTAGAGGCTAAAAAAGGGCATATTTTCTGATTTTTTTTCATCGAAACCATAAAATAAATCGGAATTACAAAATAGGGGTTTTATTATACACGTAATTGACTATACAAAATCATTTTTTCACAGCGATACATGTCAAAATGGCGACTGTGCAGCATTTTTCCGATGACGTCTTTATTTCTGGAAGGTCAACGGCCGGACCAACAGCTCCTATAATTTTTGAGTTATGATGAGAAACTAAAGTTTTTTCGATTATATATAAGAATTGCTATAGAAGTACGTAGGATTTTTTTGATATATTGCTTTTTGTCAAAATGGCGCATTTCTAAAACAAAAAGTATAAAATGCCATGAGAAAATCGTCAGAAAATTGTTTATAAAAAAGGAACTATGCAATATAATAAAAAAAATCCTACGTAGTGCCTCAGAAAATATAATTCTATATATACAGTTAAAATTTCAAGTGAATCGGTTGAAATTTGTTTGAGATATGAGTCCGGCCGACTTGAAAAATGTATTTGTGAGATAAACGCGTTTAAAGTTAGTAGAAAGTCACGACATGAATCAAGAGAATTCGAAAATCGAGTACTCAGTGATTTTTAATTTTATAGGTACATTTTTAACAAAAAAAAATCGATTTTTGGAAAATCGTAGAGTAGCCTAGGGCCTTAAGGAATGACAGGGCGATAACTTCAAACTTGCTCAACATGCCCCTCCCTGACCTACGTATGAGCGTTTCCGTATTTTGTGAATTTCGTCAGCTGCACGGTATCTCCCGTGAGTTTAGTTATTGTAGCACATGATAATTTTCTGACGTATGCAAGGGAATACGTATATAGAAAATTAGGAATAGATCTAGTATGACATATCGTTGACACTCACACTGGGGGAGCTCGGCGGGTGCCAATTTGTAAAAGGCGACCCCACGCAGTGCACCCAAGCACACTCGACACGCCGGCTCTTGAGTATAGTTTTGCTACAGGCCGGCGCACGTTTAGCCCAGGGCACAATATGCTCAGGCACTTGATTAAAACACCATGGTGCATCATCCGGCGCGTGAAATGCCCTCGAAGTGGTGGAACAGTTTACGGGCTTAAAACGCTCGCGTGGATTAAAACAATTTGAGTGGTTGAGCGTTCAAATCGTCGTCACTTGCGACGGTCAAGTGTGTACGGACATACAGACATTGAAATGGAAAGCAGGTGCTGGTCAAGTTTGTTGTACCGGTCGTATGCCTGCTGCCCTTTTTTGCCGCCAAACTCGATCCTCATCTTTCTGTTGTATAACAACGGGAATAAAAAAATTGGCGAATGTTTTTAAAAAACTATGTAACTTCCATAAAATGTTGAACTTCTGGTTAATATTTACGAAAATCTATGTTCCATCAGCATTATTGCGGGGTACAAATTAAAATCTGTAAAGTCCATTTCATCAAAAATCCATTCTACTTGCCTTTGAAGCCCATTGGAAATGAGATCCAAATTAATCGAGATGAAAGCTGATTCAACCAAACGAACAGAAATCAATACAATTCTTGATGGATCCCATCGAACTCTGTACGTTGAATTTTCTAAACAAAATATATAGATGTATAAAATGAGTGGATCTTAAAAAAGTATAAACCGCTTAAAAAAATATATCTTAACCCTTCGTGACCACACGTTCTGGCTATAAAATGCTGGTCACAGAGGGGTCGATTGCGACCCCCCTGTGACCGTTATTGGACGGTCATTGGAACACAGCCATGTTTAAACTATTGCCGCGTTGACCGTATCGTCCCGAATCAACCATAACAATTCAAGATATTAGTTTGAACATTATAGACTGTACCATTCTCGGTATTATATTTTTATCGAATTTTGAAATGGCGGAAAACAATCATCAGGGCGTCAATGCATAAAAAACCCTTTTTAATAAAAAAAAATCATAGCTCTTCCAATTTTTAATTTATTTTCATACAATTTTATAGTGCTACTTTTGTGATATGATAATTTAAGGAAAAAAATTAATAGTTCCACAGTGGGCGTTTCAAAAGAGGTGTTTATTCTTATATCTAAAGAGCCATTTCGGAGTGAAATAAACAACGAAAATCATGAGAAATTAGCGATTTATTATGAAAAGTTGCGCGTGGGATCATTTTGACCCTGAGTGATCGCGGAGAATTAAAAATCGATTTGGATCGCATTACTAAAAAATCACTGTAATTATCGTTTGATATTTATTCGACTGCACTTTGACATATTGCCGAGGCGAAAGGAATCGAAGCTTCAAAGTATTATATCTCTATCTTTGTTATTTATTTGAAAAAAATTTATATTCCGCTATCAAAAACGGCACATGATCAATCAAAATATTATATAAAAAACTAAATTTAATTGCATAACCTAATTCTCAAACGGCGTTCATCGGGAAAAAGTGCAGAATCCAATTGGATCCCAATGAGGACTCCCGAAGTTCGGTGTCCTTAATAAATCCCTATAGAGATGTGGGTGCATCTCGGGACTCCCGAACAAATTTGTGCACGGGATCACGAAAAACTATTTTGATTTTTTAGAGATTCAACGAATTCCGCTCGACAATTTCAAAAAAAAATTCTCAAACAACATCAATCGGAAAACAGCGCGGATTCCACTTGGATTCCAATGTGGACTCTCTGTGTACGGCGTTCCTATAAGATCCCTATAGGGTTGTGGTAGGATCTGGGGACTCCCCAACAAATTCCTGCATCCTGGATTGTAGTTTTCATAAAAATAAAATGCACTCAACGTTTAGGATTTGAATGGATGAGCGCGTAAATAAGCGTAGAATCCACGAGAAATTTATTTACTGAGAGTTACGGCGACTGAACTCAATACAAGAAGATATCTGCTAACAGTGTCCAAGATCATGCGTGATCCGTATTCGAGGATGTTGGACAATCGGCCTCGTTTTCGTCCACTGTGCGAGGCGCACGAGGCTCGTACATTGTGGCCATACGGTTCGCTGCAGCGTGTAATATGATGTAGTGGCTCATTGTGTAGGATGCTTCGATGCTGCTGGTGGCGCACAATAGTTTCGATGGAAGGGCATACCCGACAGATGGAAGTGTTAATAATTGATAGTCGCGCCCCCCTTCGTATCGATACTCCGTACTTCGGGCTATGGGGTTCGTGGGGGCTCGTCGAGGGGTTGCTAACTTTCTACATTGCTTCCAGTATGCACTTTTTTCTTACGCACTATAAATGTATCTTCCCATTGTATGAGCTAGCCCCCGAATCTCCTAGCTGTAACGAGAGCTTCCGTGTCACGTTTCAATTCGGCACTCAGATAATTCTAACATGGCTGACTTCAAGACGGTACAGGAGAAAAGTCCACGGTTTTACATACAGGTCTTGAAACGACGGTAGTGGGAGAAGGTTCGCTTAGAGTCCAGTTTTGCTTCGATTTTCGGCCGCATGGTGCGTATTTGAAAGGAGATGTCGTGTGCGAAGGAGACAGTAATATCATATGCCTCTATCTTACACACAGCGCATGCACTTTTGACTGTAGTTTCGCGGTATACAAGTTCTTTTTTTTCGTAAGAAAAATTCAGTACACGGAAAGTAAATTGAAGAAAGCATGCTAAAGTCAAGTCATTAATATTATACATACATGCTCAAAAATATAACCAAACCTATAGTAAAGGATCATCACAGTGTAACGGGTCGAAAAATAGCTGAATTTCGCGATTTATTTTTTCGATGGTTAAAATACGCTAACCAGTCTGATTTTTTAACGTGAAATCAAAGCACTCATGAAGAACACAGAATACATTTTTAAACGTTTATTGTTATTTTTTTATATTTTTTTTAATGGTTGAAAACGTCTTCTAAAAAAAAAGGAGTCCTCACGTTGTACACGGTTGTGGCCGTAAATATTATCTGAAACAAAATTTGTAAAAAGATTATTAATCAGTATGAAAGCCGCTATCTTGCTATGGAGTTTTTTAAAAATAAAAATTGACAAAATGACAAAATGTTTTTTTCAAAATAAAAATTGAGAAATGGTTTCAAAAAAAGTATCGAATTTGGCCTATTGTTGTGAGAGTTTTTCGTTAAAAAAAATATGAAGATTGAAAAAAAAAACACAAAAGACGCAATTTTAGTACAAAATATGGTCGGAATAGTGATTTAACTTCATGAAGTGTGAAGAGATTAATTTAAAAATTCAGGGAAAATGAATCAATTAGTGATCTTCGACACTCTGGCCGTCCGTCAACAAGTTATTCAACACAAAACATCGAAGCAATTCGTGAGAGTCCTGGCACATCAATTCGGCACCGTGGTCAAGAATTGGACATTTTGAGAAGCTCTCTACAGCGTATTATCACGAAAGATTTGCATCTTCATGCTTATAAAGTTCAATTGACTCAAAAACTAAAGCCTACTGACCACACACAGCGAAGGGAGTTTGTTGAATGGATTATGGAACAACAACAAGTGGATGCTGATTTTGCGAACAAAATCATCTTCAGCTATGAGGCTGATTTTCATCTTGCTGGCTTCGTTACTCGACAAAATTGTCGAATTTGGGGTTCAGAAAATCCACGAGTGATGATTGAGAAACAAATGAACATGCTATTCCAGACATAACCCTATACTGTATACTTTATGAATCAATAAAAAATTTACAATTTTTAATTAAAAACCTGTGTTTTCTATCAAAATTACTTGTTGCCTGAATTTTAGGGCACCCTTTATGTGTACTGGCTAGGTAAGGCAGTATTATAATGTACCTGATCAGGCAACATTATAATGACCTGGTCAGGCAGCATTATAAACGCCTGGTCAGGCAACCAGATAAGGCCTATATTTGACAGAAGGTTACACTTTCTAGCAGGGCGCTACCGGGTTCCCTTATAAGTGCCTTACCAGGGCAGTCAGGTAGACCGTGACAAAAACATTTCGCCGAGCCGAGATTGGTAACGAGCAGTGAAGATGGTACATCGTCCCAAAAGGGGTGAAAGGACCTTAAGATGCCAGAGTGTAATGGTGACAGCTTTGAAACTCTGATACTTGGTAGTGGCCTGATAGCTGCGAGTGGGAGAGTTTAAAAGACAATGTACCGAGTGGATGAAACCCTATGGTTTCTCCGCTGGTTTGCGGTTCCGTAGGGCTCCAGCGCGGTCTACCGCACAGGGTTGAGCATCAGCAATGAAGAGAGCAAGCAAAGCCGGGAGAGGCAAGCAGGTTGAGTGTACGTGGTAGTCCGGCGACCACGAGAGGGCAGCGACATAATGGACACATTAGTGCCGGGCCTCCAGTTTAATTAGTTTACATTACGGTAGCATCGTCACCAGGACCGCGCAATGGCAAGGGATGGGCTAACGCGCGATCCTACAGCCCCGTACAAGTATACACGTATATACCGAAGCGGGTTGCGCATAGGGGTGGGCCGTCGTTGATTAATCGGGAAAGTTTGATGCGAGTTGACGGAGACGCTAATCACGCCTCGTAATCGAATAATACTCGGCTCATCCTTGGTCTCCGCGTCTACCTGCAACTATCTTCAATGCACACATTCGCGAAAGCATCGTTCACGCCTACACCAGGACGAACTTACGGAATAAAGATCCTAACGAGTGTGCCAAAAATCTATACGTTTGGACTTGTTTGACTCGGATGACGAAATGGAACACCAGAGGAACACACTTGAGAAAGAGACGGAGGCACAATAGAAGAGTGTCCGGGGACAAAAAGCTGCGGTCGTAGCCTCGCTCTCCGAAAGAGAGAGAGAGATAGAGAGAGAGAGAGAGAGAGAGAGAGAGAGAGAGAGAGAGAGAGAGAGAGAGAGAGAGCGAGAGAGAGTCACGCGACATAGTTCATTTAATTACAAATTCCATTAAAATGAATGCCAGTTGAGAAACAAACTCCACATATCAGCATTAAGCCGCACGGCTTGAGGCTCGCTCGCACGAGAACCGGCACACACAACGCGTCCTAATCAGGTTAATATAAATATGAAATATGCAGCGAGTGTGTAGGATTCTCGGGCGGAAGAGATGGTCTCGGATTCTCACCCTCCTCTTTCTCTCTCTC
The DNA here is from genome assembly GCA_963932345.1 of Ophion ventricosus. Lineage (NCBI taxonomy): Eukaryota > Metazoa > Arthropoda > Insecta > Hymenoptera > Ichneumonidae > Ophion > Ophion ventricosus. The sequence continues at coordinate 5,600,418 of OZ010720.1, forward strand.
TTTGTCTTTCTCAGTTTCGCGGCTACTTTCTCACTCTCACGAATCGCGATGAAGCTTCACGGGTGGCTAGAGGGTTGTGGAATTCCGTGGACCCTATACACGTATGTATATGTATATATATATATATATATATATATATATATATATTGTTAAACATCTCGTATGTAGTACGTACAGGATAGGCGGAGCGAGGACACACGTGGTGGAAAAGCCACCGCCACCTTACGACTCCTCCGGGGAGGGCTTCATATTAACCCTTGCATATTAAGCTCCCTACTACGATAACCGGATTCTCAAATATTAACGCTGACATTGCGCCGTTTCTCTCTCACTGTCCAACATAGCACATGCCTCGGCATGTATATACATGTGTACGTTGTGGCCAGAGTTCGGCTTTTCCTTAGATGCTCGTCCTGACGACGTGGCCCAGCTATGACGAAACGCACACGATTTACAACGTTCCGGTGTTGAGGATTCCTTCAGCTGAAATATTCGTGGACCACCAATCCAAGGTAAGTTGGCTCTAAGAGGTTAGGCCACTCTACAATTTTGGAAAAGTCGCAAAAAAAACATGTTATGATTTAAAAGGTGCCTAAGGGTCTTAAAAATGATATATTGAAATATTACAGGCAGTGCAAATCTCCAAGTACCCCAAACAGCTATAATCTGTACCTGAAGGCCAACGCGGGGCGCATCAAGGTGTCCCAAAAATCGCTGCCTGAAGTTGCAAAAGAGGCATGGGTGAGCTTCAGAGGGTTCAGAAAGGAAGCAGAGGAGCGGGATATCAATGTGGAAGGTCAATTGTATGGCGCAGACATTACATGACGCAGATTAGAGATATATAAGTATTTTCTATGATTTTATAATACTAAAAAATTGTTTAACGCTTTTTTTATCAAAGTACGTTTTTTCAGCTGGGCAGAAACATAACTCGAACAAATCTTCGACAATTGATTTGAAAATTCAACTATATCCGTGCAGAAATTTCAAATTTCAAATATGTATTAAATACATTTCTCTTACAAAATTAAATAGATATTTTCTTAGTTCGAACGATCTCCATTTAATTTAAATTCAATTACTTAAAACAAATAACCTATATAATTTTTCTCCAGGAAATATAAGTCTTTCATGGTCTATATATTGTTTTTTTCGAAATATTTTATTAAATGTAAAGAATTTTGTTCGACATTCTGTTATTAAAATATATGTTTTGACAGTTATACTGTAGCACCAATTTTTACCTAATTTCTTTCAGATCCTTGAATAAATGATTTCAGAAAACATCCAGCGTTTCCAGCTGATACGGATCGGTATCTCCTAGTGATTTTGACATTCATCCCTGCGATCCGATTCGATATCGAACTAGATTTTGTTCTAGAAGTTCGGGATTCTGGCCTGAATCCTATGCAAAGTTTCTATTTGGATTCTGACTAGAGTCCTTAAGGCCTTAGGCCACTCTGGAGGCCAAAAAGAGCATATTTTGTGATTTTTTTCAACGAAATCATAAAATAAATCGGAATTACAAAATAGGGGCTTTATTATACATGTAATTGACTATACCAAATTATATTTTCACAGCGATGCGTGTCAAAATGGCGACTGTGCAGCATGTTTCCAATGACGCCTTTATTTCTGGAAGGTCAACGGCCGAACCAACAGCTCCTATAATTTTTGAGTTATGATGAGACACGAAAGTTTTTTCGATTATATATAAGAATAGCTATAGAAGTACGTAGGATTTTTTTGATATATTGTTTTTTTGTCAAAGTGGCGCATTTCTAAAATAAAAAGCATAAAATGCCATGAGAAAATCGTCAGAAAATTGTTTATAAAAAAAGGAACTATGCAATATAATAAAAAAATCCTATGTAGTACCGCAGAAAGTGGAATTCTAAATATACAGTTAAAATTTCAATTGAATCAGTTGAAATTTGTTTGTTATGGGTCCAACCGACTTGAAAAATGTAGTTTTGAGATAAACGCGTTTAAAGTTAGTAGAAAGTCACGATATGAATCAAGAGGGGTTGCGCTAGAATTCGAAAATCGAGTACTTAGAGATTTTTCACACCCATCATCTTATGGAATATAATTTCATAGGTACTTAGGTATATTTTTAACAAAAAAAATCGATTTTTAGAAAATCCTAGAGTGGCCTAAGGCCTTAATAGTTCCGTATTAGGACCCTGGCTTGAGTCCGATTTGTGAGCGTTACATTTCGCTCCTGGATCCGATCCGATGTCCGAGTGGATCCCGATTGAGAAACCTCGAACCTTAAGGATCCTAGTCCTAATCCTACTGTATCCATGCCAATATTTCTGCACGGGTGCATTCAAAACTAAATTCTCTAGAGAATTACGTAGGATTTTTCCCTTATAATGCATAGTTTTTTTAGTTATAAACAATTATCTGATGATTTTTCCCTGTTTGTCATCTTTGTCATCATCTTGTCAAAAAATTTCTCATCTTTTTTTCTAAAATGTACCAATTTGGGAAAAATCAATAGATCGAAAAAATCCTACGTTCTTCTATAGCTGTTCTTATATTTATTTTTTCGGACTTCGCTAATCTAGCCTAACTTCCGTTGCATCCTCAGCCGTCTTAAGCTACACTATACCGCATTTGTCAAGGGCACGGGGAAACTGTAAAAAACCCGTACTGGTATAGACGGCCCCATATCCTTCTGATTCTCTGGTGCACATACTTTTACTCAAGTATCCACACCAAGAAGTATTGGCCTTCCGCTCACTGGTTGATGCGCCAGTTGGTGCATGGCGAAGCGGTCACTGCCCAGATTATTGGCTATGTGCAACGCTGCTTAACTTGAAGTACCGCTCAAGCCGTACCCCGAGCGCACATCCACCAGTATTGTTGCTATTCTTATATATTATATAATCGATAAAATTTGGGTTTTTTGTTGCAGGTTAAGGAATCATTACAGTGTAAAATTTTCAAAAAATCGATTTTTTTTTGCATTATCTGATAGTATAGACGGTTATAATCATGGACCTGGCATCGCCGATTGATCGTAAGTAGACAATTTATATGTAAATTCCGCACTCGAAACTGTAAACGCCATTGCCTCAGAATGTCGTTTTTCAAAACGGTGTACACTCTCAAAGGAAGAGTTTTCAAGCTATCCGTCTCAAATTTTGACACAACATTCTTCACGCCATTCTTCATCTTGCTATAGAAGCTTTTTTTTAAATCTTCATATTTTTTTAACGAAAAACTGTCGAAAAAAATAGGCTAAATTCGATACGTTTTTTTTCAAACCGCTGCCATTTTGTAAATTTTTATTTAAAAAAACCTCTATAGCAAGATAGCGGCTTTCATACTGATTAATAATCTTTTTACAAAATTTGTTTCATATAATATTTACGGCCACAACCGTGTACACAGTAAAGACGCGTTTTTCTCGAAAACATTTTCAACCGTTAAAAAATGTAAAGAAAATAAAAATAAACGTTTAAAAATTTATTTTCTCTTCTTCATGAGTACTTTCATTTGACATAAAAAACAGACTGATTAGGGTATTTTAACAATCGAAAAAAAAATTGCGAAAATCAGCTATTTTTTGACCCGTACACTGTGATGATCCCTTAAAAATCGTATGAGCTACGTATTCGCCCGTGTACCATTCCGAAAAAAAAACGTCAATGGAGAAATGTTCTGCAGCCGTAATTTTGTTATTAATGACTATGAAAAAATTATTTCGTATAGTTCCTTAGTAATACAATGAAGACCTGTGCACGTAATTTCGATTTATTTTATTATTTCTCAAAACAAAAAATCTCAAAATATGCTTATTTTTTTGCTCTAGAGTGGTCTAAACTCCTTAATCAAGGTACATGCGGCGTTCGGGTCACGGAACGAGAAAAAGGAAAAGAGTACAGAAGGGCCAACGCGGGAGAGGTGAAGAAGTGCAAACAGTTCTCGAAACCTCGATATTTTTCAATATAAACGGGAGGCTTGTCCGTGTATGCATGAGAGAGAGAGAGAGAGAACTGTGGGTTGTGTATCGTGTTTTTTCGTGGCGACTCTGGTCACCAAGGGAAATCTGGCTCTGGGCAACGTCGCTCACATTTTCGAGGTATTCGTTTTTGTCCTGTCTATCCAATCCCTACCACTCTATTTCTCGGAAAGTCAACGTTAAAAATAAAATAAAATAAATATTGGTCCAATTAAGAATTAAGCACGTGGGTTTAGTTACACATCGAAGGGTTAAACGAATTCCGGGGCACGGAGCGCACCTGACGTACACGTCCTGCGGTATGAGAGACAAACGCAGTTACGCGACTTTAATGACTTTATAAGTCATCAGCTTTCGTTGAGTTCTTCGTACGGAGTATCCATACGGAGCAGAAGTGAGTCTGAAAAGCATACAAATATACGGGTGTAGCACAGGAGAACGATAGAAAATGTGGGGGAGTATGGGGTTTCGTTATATGGTGAGGTAAAAGCACGATGGATCGAGTACAACGGGGTGGACGCCCGAGAGAGAATGAGAGTTGGAAGAACGTTCGTGCGTGGTCCCAAAGTCCCCGAGCCGATCCTGCCAAGTTATTTAAATTCAAATTCGAAATATCGTCGAGGGCTGCTAACATATTGTTTGTTTCGTTTGCGCCGTCGCGTGATAACCGCGTGCGAGCCTCGTATGTGCGTACACATATATACGCGTGCCCAAGTGTGTACGAAAGGGTGCGATTCAATGACCTTGTGTATAGCTATACCGGTAGCCTGACGTCGGGCCAACATTTCTCAACACTCTTGTCCGGCATCTGCACAGCCGCATTGCTCTCTGTGACTTGGAGGATCAACGAGATCCATCTTCTGGCAAGATCCTTGTGCATCAAAATCTCAAAGCTGAAAAATCTCCGTTAGTTTTATTTTTTACATATGCGGGTTAAGAGTTTTGGAAAAAAAAAAGATAGAATAGAAAAGCTGAATAGCGAATAAGTCTTTTTCATTCAAGAATTTTCTTGTGATCAAGTTTATCAATTTATTTCTCACTGATTGATAAGAATCCTAGGTATTTCCTAGGATTCTTATCAATTCCCTAGGTAAATCCTAGGTTTTCCTAGGGAAGAAATGATTTTGAAGACGAGGACCGTCATCATAGTAGCTAATTGTCCGCTATGATAGCCGTAATTGTAGTATCCTAACCCTAAATTGAACTCATTTAAGACCGTGTCCTGATTTAGAAGGCCCGAAACATCGTTTTTGTAAAATTGTTTAAGGCATCAGTCTCCATCTATTGCATATATTTTCAAGAATTTTTTTTTTCATAATCAGATTTATCTCCATATTTTAATCTTTTTATACATAAAAATAGAAGTTTCAAAGTGCAAGAAAAAAATTTTATTTTGTTTTTTTTTTAATTTATCTTGGTGATCTAGCTGCCTGAAGTTATACCTGCTTTCACCTTATCGACACGAAATCTTAACTTCGGAGCATCTGAAAACAGAAAGTCGAATATTTTATTATAAAGTGGAGTTGTAGTTATGACCCCTACAAAAAACTTTCACCCCCGATAAAAAGAAAACGAAATGGCGCACTTTTGAATTTTTCGACTGTTTTTTACAACTTAAATTGTTTAAAAATAGGGTTAAATATTAATGAATATTTAAACCGTTAGTAGGGTCGAAGAGATACATGCATAGAATAATCCCTGTACATTTGAGCCCAATCGGTGCAATAGTTTTTCCAAAATCATGTCGACAAGGTCAAAAAACGTTGTTTTGAGAAAAAGGCGGTTAAAGTTTCTCTTGTAAAAATGTACATAAAACTTTAAAAAAGCCTCTTACCCTCAATCAGCGATACCTGGTCCATATATCTTCAAAAGCTTCACTTTCTTGGGATTTTTGGTTTCGGATTTTGGTTTTGCGAGCTTTGAACGCTCGACACGGCGTTTGCGCGCTGAGCGCGCAGAGGCGCTTCTATTGTATCACTCTTTTCAGCCCCTTAATGGTCACTCCGACCTAAATAACGTTCCCTACCTAGTATTTCTACGGGTATGCAGTATACGAAACTGATGTTTTTAGAGAATCGAAAATTTCCGAAAATAGACTAATGCTGATCGTTTAAATCGTTAGATAAACTATCCAAGAATATATTTACAAAGTGACAGGAGCCAATTCTAAGTATTTTCGAAGATAGAAAGCCAAATGCAGAGGAGTGTCGAGAAGGTGCGTGCTCCGCTCCTCGATTTTCTTCTTCCAAAACAATACTTAGAGTTCATAGTAGGGTCGTGTTGAGCCACAATATTGTTTGTTGAAGTATAAAGCTGTACGACTACTATATGGACCAGGAATAGCTGATTAGCAGATCATTAGTGTAAGTAACCATAAATTGATATTTTCTCCTATTGAAAACTTGGAAGTGCGTTTTCTCCAGTTTCCATTTCCACGATTTTTCTAAATTGGCGGGCGTGATAGCAAAAAAAAACTAAACAACCTGTTGAATCGAACCAAAGTTTTTTCTCTTCAGTATTAAATTCTTTTCTAGGTGAACTAAAAGGATCGTTAAAAAAGTATTTTTAAATAACTTTTATAGCACGTTAAAGTGTTTTTTTAAAAGATTTTTTTCAAACGTGAAAAATGTTATAATTTCACGACTTTTTCTGCTTTTTCTTAATTCACCTAGAAGAAAATTATCTGACAATTGTAAAATTTATTGTTTCAATCAAGAATTACGAGCTGCATCTTTCCCGCCGATTGGAGACTTCAGTGGCAAGGCGCTCATGGAATAAAAAGAACATTCCTTTGTTCAAGCACTGCTCTTTGATATGTAATAGTAGTTTGTAAAATTTCACGTTGATCGGCGCAGTAATTTTTTTAGGTATGGTCGTCACCGATCTTGAAAAATGCATTTAGTGAACAACGCGTTCAAAGTTCACCGCTTGGCGGATCGCCTTTTCGCAAAGCCTACCTATGAACGTCCATATCTCCCATATCTCTCTTAATTTCTAATGTTATATTTTAACGATCTGTCAAAAAAAAATGGTTTTCAAATCGATATCGAAAACATCGATTGTCAATCGATATTTTCGAAAAATTCAACTAGAGGTATAAGCCCTTAACAAAAAATGTAAGGACCGTTCTCGAAACAAATGTCAGAAGAGCCAAGGGTTCAGAATATTCTTTGTCCATGTACATATGTACGTGTTTATTTGTACATATTGCTTCGATTTGGAATTCGGTGAATACCGAAGTAACGATGGTCCAGCGTGTTCGAGTCAGTCTCGAGCTGCCAGGACGAAACTTATTTGCATAGACGAACGTTCGCGCTGCACCCGGACTTTCAGCATATAGCAGTGTGGAATAGTTCGCACCTCTCGCGATGTCGTGTTTCACGTGTACACCCGGAATTCCCTATCCCCTAACAATTTGCTGCTAACATGCTGAGAAGCGAGCGAATGGACAGCACTGTGAGGAGACAACCCTGGATGCTTGCTGGCTCATCCCGTATATATATGCGTGAAGGTGGTATACACGTACGCACAAAATGGGCTTATTTAACTAATTCTGGACGAGAAATTCTATGCTAACTTTCACTTCCGTCAGATATTTTCGTGCTTGTGTGCGGTATCAATGTGACAAATATTCACCGGTCAAGCTAAATTGGTCTTTGACAAAAGACTAGATTTAATGACACATTTAACGTCTGGTATACTTGTAAAGTTTTATGGATATAAGTAAAAGTCTGCAATACTTATTAAGTTTTCTTGGTAGTTTGACGTATTCGTAAAAAACTTCATGACGAGCATCAATGACAAAGAGTTTGTTTGGTTTAAACGGTTTAGTTTGGTTTAACACGATGACAAGGAGTTTGTTTGGTTCAAAAACGTCAACATATTGGGTCATCGAGTGACAGCGATCGAATAATGTGAGAATACGTTATCTTTCAGTCGTAATTTTGGTTCCCAGCCGATACGCAAGTAAGTAGGTCCTCACTGAGAACGCAGCAAAAGGGATTCGAGTGTATTTCTCGCGGAGCTGTGACAAAAAGGGGAGTTCGGACTCAAGGCTTTTTAAGCTTTCGCCTCCGCCACTTGTAAGGGTCAGTCTGCAAAAAGACTTAATTAATGATCGCGGCTCTCCCCGAGGGCGTCCACCAGGCTCTCAGTCGCTCCGTCAGATGCTTTCGCGATGCGGAGAGACGGGAGAGAGAAAGAGAGGTGAGTAGCAGCAGCAGCAGCAGCAGTAGCAGCAGCACCGAGATGACGGAGTGCCCTCCGAGGAACGACCCTCGATGCAAACTCCTCGTATGAATATGTCTCTACTAATTCAAACTTCGTCCCAGAGGTGGTAGCCTCCACTCCCTCTCTGCCCGCCCTTTACCCCGGTTTACGAGGAATATTAAAAACTTCGAAGGGGACTCGAGTCAGCGTCCTCCGGCAAGGTCTCTTCTTGTGACAATATTATGTCTGCGGTACGTACCGTTATGATAAATGATACGATACACGTGATACCAGTCCAAGTGATACTGATCAAAATGTGAATCATTTTTTTCTTGGGTAGGAAACACTTCTTTGTTGTTGACGACACTTCTAGATGTAGGGTAATTCCGAGGGCGTTGGCCAGAAGGGAGAGATGGACAATATAAATATTTTATAAAATGACTCACTAGGTATCGCCTGTTACTGCTTAATTCACTTCACGTCGTGCACAGGTGCAAGTGTACGAGGAAAAGTTTGGTGAAAAAAAAATAAAAAAGTAAGTCAAATCGTTCTTAAGGAATGAGTATCAGTCGATTTTCGGAAATCTTCGATTTTCCAAAAACATTAGTTTCGTAAACTAGATACCTGTAGAAATACGGTAGAGAACGTTAGTTAGGTCGAAGCGACCGATAAGTGGCTAAAAAGAGTGATACAATAGAAGGGTCTCTGCGCGCTCGGCGCGCAACCGCCGTGTCGAGAGTCCAAAACTCGCAGAACAGTCATCCGAAACCAAAAATCCCAAGAGAGTGAAGCTTTTGAAGGAGCTGAAGGAATAATGTATGGACCAGGTATCGCTGATTGAGGGTAAGAGGCTTTTTTAAAGTCTTATGTACATTTTTTCAAGAGGAACTTTAAACGCGTTTTTCTCAAAACAACGTTTTTCGACCCTGTCGACATGATTTTGGGGAAAATATTGCACCGATTAGGCTCAAATTTACAGGGATTATTCTATGCATGTATCTCTTCAACCCCTACTAACGGTATAAATGTTCATTAATATTTGAACCTATTTTTAAACAATTTAATTGTAAAAAACAGTCGAAAAACTCAAAAGTGCGCAATTTTGTTTTCTTTTTATCGGGGGTGAAAGTGTTTAATAGGGGTCATAATTATAACTCCACTTTAAAATAAAATACTCGACGTTTTGTTTTTAGCTGGTCCAAAGTTAAGATTTCGTGTCGACAAGGTGAAAGCAGGGGTAACTTCAGGCAGCCAGATCACCAAGATAAATTTTTTTGTCATCTTTAAATTTTTTCTTATACTTTGAAACTTCTATTCTTATGTATAAAAATATAAAAATATGGAGATAAATTTTATTATGAAAAAAAAAATCTTGAAAATATGTGCAATAGATGGAGACTGATGCCTTAATTGTTTTGTATACTGCTAAATTTTTTCAAAAGATTCGTGTTTTACATTGTGGTAATGTTATTTTATGAATATAATGGTTATTTTAACTTGAATAGTTCACGAGCAGCGGTTTGTTATAACCTCAAGATTTCGCATATATTATTTCTACTTATTTACATTTTGTATGTGGCTATCTCCCCCGGTAGATTAGGAGAGATGGCCACGTACAGTCGGTGTATAATGGCCATACTATTATTAGTGATATATTCGAATAATTTATTCCTTCTACATTTGCTTGAGGCGCCTAATAAGTAAAAGAGAAAAGCAATTGCTCTGCGAGGGCCCTGGACTGAAGATTCATTGAAAGCAGCTACGAGTGCTGTGAAAAATGATGGATTGTCGGTTAGGGCGGCCGCTCGGACTTATAAACGGGCTAAGCAAATTGGCACACTATTAATATCCGACGGATATATTAAGTTCAGAAAATCAAATATATTAAGTAAAGAACAGTCAAAATAATTGAAAGACAAAAACAATTGCCAGTAAAATTAAAATAGAAAACCAGATTGGGCTTAGCCAGTCAGAAAAAAATTACTACAATGAAATGTACTGCAAGAAAAAGAAAAGCAGTTAGAAGGATATCTGAGAGTAGTGACGTTGGCGGAGAAAAAGGATTATGCGATTTATCAGATGCAGATGTGAGTACAGAAGAAGATAACTGTGTTGGTTGCGGAGAAAATTATTATGAAACCCGTCTCATCGAAGACTGACTTCATTGCATAGCGTGCCAACTTCGGGTATACGAAAATTGTACTGGATTCAATGATATGTGTTCTCGATGTGGCCAGAAGAAAAAAAATTAAGGATCAAAACACAAAAGCGAAGAAAAAATCAGGAGTAGAATTAAGTACTGGCCATCTCTCCTCTACTTCTATCCCTTGATGGCCATAGGACTAGAGGAGAGATCATACCCGCATACACCGGGGGAGATGGCCAATCGTGATTTAAAAAAAAACACTAATTTTAGGGTTGATCTCATAAGAATTTGATTTATTTTGGTAAGTTAATTCAAAGTGAAATATTCAAAATTGAATTGCGAATAGGGGTAAGTAAAGAAACGTCTGTACTTTTATTTTGATGGATCTTTGAAAAAACTGTGGCCAACTAGCCCGAACTTACCCTATCTAGATGTGTCTATTGGTACTTGCAAGAATCGAAGTACTTTTTTGGAAGGCTCAGAAACGCTGTAATATTTTCCCTTTAGGTATTACGGCAGTTTTGTTTTTTGTTGTTTACTCTGGTGCTCTGAATGACGCTTTTCACAGCGTGAGATGGGCCGTTTCTCGAGCAAACCGCACCCAAGCAATAGGCCAGGCTTCGGAAGTTAACGGTGTACAGTTTCGCACTTTCCTTCCTCGTTTACTGCCGGACGGTAATTTTACGAGACGACCGACGGCCGGGTTTGCGAGATCGTAAGGCGGTCCGAGAAAAGATCTTGTTGGAATTCCGTGAAGGGAGTTCTTCGGAGTCATATACAATTCAGTTACGTAAGCGTGTAATGTCGACTTTAAGTTATATCGTTTGCCAATCGGAAGCAGCTCTTCCCCTGTACTATCGCTCCTCCTCTACGATGTACGCCTCTCCTTCACTCTCCAGACGCCCTTCGAGCAGCCTACAGCTCATATCTTATTTAGGCCATAATTGAAAATTCGGTGGTATATGGCCGATGGATTTGTCACCTAAGAAAGTTTCACGTCCTGTACTTGTGAATTTCCTATTGGCTTTTCCTCCTCCCCCTCGACCGCGCGTTTGATAGTCCTTTTTTCATTGGCTATCGGGTGAGGGTAGGGTCAAGAAACAAGCAGTTGCCTTCTTCGACGAAGCTCCGTTGCTTGGTCGTGTGCTAAGGGTTTGAATGACTGCACTGGAACCATATAATTGTCCACATAAAAAACAAAGTATAATTTGACATATCATGTTTATTATATCTGAACAATAGATCATAAACCACGAGTGAAACGGTACCAACTCTTCTTCCAATGAAAGAAGCGGAAGGTATGATTTTGTAGGACCCAAATGAAGGCACTGATCAAACAAGATTATTTGATTCGGTGTAGTCATGAAGCACCCAATGTAGGGTAGGGAGGGGCATGTTGAGCAGTCGGGTAAGTTAGGGCAATCGAAATATCTGGAAAACTAATCACCGCACGCGGGTTCATCAAATGGCGGAAAGAGAGTATGGGGGTGGGGAACACATCACACCATTGCCCGTTGCCATGCAGTGCATGAGACGGTAACACGGGACGTTTCATTATCTTTGCACCCAAAAGTAAAAACATATTTCATTGAAAGATTTTGTTCTACCATTGTAGGAGAAAAAAAATTTCAAAGTTCATTGCAATTAATGTTAATGTTTCACAACCTACCTAATTAACAAGCAACTGTTGGTTTATTACTGCATTGTACCAAATCATGTTGCATACGTCTGATTTTTTAATGCAATTCTTATTTTGCCCAACTTACCTCATATTCATGCTCAACTTACCCCACTATCGGGGTAGGTGAGCTAATATGGCCTTAGTCAAGTGAGAGCGATTATCTGTAAAACAATAAGAATAACAGGAATTTCGTCTACAGACTTTTTTTCCCAGATAAATTTCCTATTTACCAAAGAAGGTTTTATTTTTATACGGCAGACTGTTAAGGAATTACAAGCCGATAATTCCAATGTTGCTCAACATGCCCCTTCCTACCCTACCAAACCGCACAGTCGGATCAGTCAATAGAGGATTCGGATCGAATAGAGCAATGGAAGTAGAAAGTTCGCATCCATCGCACGTTTGTTTATCCCGCCGTGAGTCTGGGCACAGAAAATTCTTTTCACGACCCTAGTGTTGACGCTCTCCCATATAATATGAGAGAAACGTGTGGGCAAGGCGATACGAGGAGGAGGAAAACGAGAAGCGGATGGATCTCGCGCGCTCGCAGAAGGAGCAGGGGTGAGCGTGGATTGAGGGGACCCTATGGAGTCGTGAAATCCATCAGACGAGAAGGCCTCCAGTCCCGTTTGCTAGTGCTACTTACGTTGGTGTGGCGAGGACGCAGCATCAAACCAGGGGGTAGTGGAGATCTCGGGCTTCCTTTACCTGACTGCCTGACAAAAAGAGAGCTGGAGGAACCAGCCTGGGTAACGGAGGTAGGGACGGCCAAGAATAAAATATAATCCACGGTACGTCCCCTTCGAGAATGGCACAGCAACCTTCGGTTTCTTCTATTCCTACACTTTCCTTCCGCTCACTTCAACTTCTGCTACTTCTTTCGCGCTTGTAGCCTCCCATCGCTCTCAGCCATAGTTCTGCGAGTAAGTAACATAAACATTTTACCAAGTATACATCCGTGGTGTTAAAATCATCACCATTGTCTCCAATATGTATTTCCTATTGGTTGAATCAAAGGAATAATCATGACGGTGACGTGATCAATGACCTCGAAGAACTCCAGAGCTTCTTCTTTTGAGTTAATGCCGTTGTCGCCTCGAAGCCAAAATGTGGAGGTGACAGGCCTCGATCGAACGTCGTAAGAGAGCCATCTTCTCGGAGTAAATCTACAGACATGCACACACGCGAGCAAAGAACGAGGGAACGAAGTGCCGAGAGGTGGTGCTCCTTAAATCTGAAAAATTAAATTATATTGCCGTAAAGCGGCGATGCCCGGGAGTTTAGTGTCTCGTGGAAGCTGCTAGTGGGAAGAGGGAGGGGGGGGCATAAGGTACGCCGATGGGCTGTGGCCCTCTTTTCTTGAATAAAAACGGCATTAGTCCGTGCATAATGTATGACCGGGACATGGCCATGTCGTTGCTACTGCGCGGGTGCGATGGTGCGAGATGTGTTACGCGCAGCAGCACACTCCTTGCATCGTCTTTCCTTTTCTTGTCCTCTTTCTCGCTTTTCCTTCCTATCTCTGTCGTGAGATGCTTCCGCCCACGCCCACCTTACAGGAAAACTCGGGTGCGCTGGTCTCTCTCACTCTCTCTCTCTCTTGCTCTCTACCGCCTCTATAAAACCGCGCAGCTTCCTCTCGGCAGAGAGAAACTATACGAGAAGGTTGGGAGTCGTAAAGCTTCTTCCCTGTACGATCTCGCCCTCTCTTGCCATTATAATAATTTAGCTTATGAAATTCGTTTTCATATACCAGGTATGACGTAAGGTGTACCTGCCGTCATACCTAGTATATCTAGGAGAGCATCATTCGCGGATACAGTGCTGATATGAACGTCCAATGGGAGTTGGAAAAGACTCGCTACATGGTTAGCGAATATTGCAAGAACTCTGTTTTTCTGCATCTCTCCGAGTAAAAAAAAACCCTTGGAGCCTGGATAAATAATCAGCTTGAGGAGTTGAGTGTGGAAAAGAAATCAAATTGCCAATTTCATTTGCATTTTTGCCACCGAAGGGTGACTGATCGAATTTACTTATTTTTTTTCTTTCGTCGAGGGTAGCGCAAAGGCAAAGCAACGAGGTATCTACTCGAAGAGTGTTCAAGTTGAGACGGATCAATGAGTCACGACAGTTGTGCAGACGACCAATTGCAAACGACGGCCTTTCTTAATGTTCATAGTTAACTGCAAATTATATTGTATGCTTGCACTATTAGAATCATGTGATACGTTTGATTGGAGGGAAAATCGTCATCATTTTTGGTTAGGTAGAAAAGACGAAGAGTCGTGTTATATTTTCGTTGACGAGACTCGCAACGGTATATTGGAGATATACAAAAAAAAATATGTATTGTTATTCCCATACCGAGATACCGATTTGATTTATCAAGCGAGAAAATCCTATCATCTCTCGCTGCTACAAGACTTTTCACTCCGGTCCTTTGATTAAAATGCGAGCTTAATCATCGCTCTGGCTGGAGTCACCTGGGGGACTTGGCTGCCAACGTGTCCTCGCTCTCGTCTCACACCCTTTTCCTCAATCTCTCGTTTTCTTTTTATTGCGAGTGCGTTTTCGCCCTCTTTCCAATCTATCTCCCTCATCCCCCTTCGCTGATTCCTTCTCGCGCGTTAAGAGCACGACTTCGACGAAAGCAGGAAAAACGAAAGATAATACATGACGCGGTCTTTTGTTGCGGTCGCGAAAGATATACTCGCGTGGCGCGACTGCCTGTCTCTTCCACCCTGTTTTAAGATATTAAAATGTGTCATCAGCTGATGTCTTCGTTACCGCGACGTGATGGATACCCTCTCGTCATCACAGAGTTCATAGCTTTTCCCTTTTCAATCTTGTGTACGAGGATATGGATACAGCAATAATAGTGGAATGATGGCGGCTAAGCTTTTCCATTATGACGAAAAAGCATCATTTTTTTTGCATCAAACGGAAAAATTATCATTGAAGCTATGGGTGATGTTCTCGTTGCACTTCCAGTCGATTAAAAAATGTTTTACGTGATTAGGAATCGTCTCATCAATTCGAGAAGCTCAGCAAGTTTTGACCGCAAGTGATAATAATGATGGAGAAGATTGACAAGTCTAGACTGTACGTCCAGGACGATACGGAAAATGGATACGTAAGACATCATCGCGGAATAACGTACGTGAGGTTAGGACGGATTTAGGAAAGTGCTGTTTCTACTATTACCGTTGTGCGAGACGGAGGAAAGGTATATACCGCGGTGGGTCGCCGTGTGCGAGGGAGAAATACGGGCGATGGGGCTGCAATTTCCGCGGCTCGTGATTGGGGCAGCCTCCTCGGGGAGCAAAAACTCTATCTACAAATGAACAGCCGTGACAAGAGCCATAATTTCTCGTGGCTGAGCGGAGCTCGGCAGCAAAGCCAACGACGTTGTTCGCATCTCTTTCTCTCGTTCATTCTGTATCTTGGAAACGACCATCAGCGAGCTCATTGTTTCTATCACTTGGTACTTTGGAATTTCATAGAATCGTGCGATATGTTGATTCAGCATTGGGCACATGAAATTGGGTGCTCTGAAAAAGTCGAATGAGTTTGATTTCCGAGAAGAAGTGACGTTGGCCCCAAAATGTCTTCAAATGTCAACTCCGGAATTGACGTTTGAATAGGATATTCCAGAGAATATTCGTAGAAAGTGGTACAGGCTTGCTTTTGGTTGCTTTACCCGTAAGATCGGGCAATCAATAATAATTATAGAAACGCAAGACAAATGATGTTCATATTTCTTCGAGATTTAGCAAGCCTTTTACAGTTCAGCAAGTAGTGCGAATGTACCTAAGGTACGCTTGAGAGTAGTATTTTGGTCGATCTATCAGCCACAATTTCTCGACAAGTGGTACACCGTGAGCTAGGAAGTAAACATACCACCACGATGATTGGGAGCTTTCCATTTTTCTCGAGAATTTTCCATGGAAAGTAATCCTGCCACGTCCGTGCTCAGGATCATGCCTTCTCTCGCTGGTGGATGATGTATGACCCGCTGGGCAAAAAAATTAAACGTACATTTGATAAATAGAGTCTATGGCAGAGACTGTGCATTTGTGTACCAGAATGAATGGTATAGGGTGGCTCAACTACGATAGTAAGAATTATTTGCTGAGTATTCTCGCATTTATCTTTGTTAAAATTTTTACCGGAAACAGTATATTCTTATACGATAGGCGCATTTTTAATACTATTAATAATGTCGTAAAGTATTATCCGAAGATCATCTTCGTCAAAAAAGTAGTCCGGTTGAGTGCACTTTCGAAACCAAACGACTTGATTACTATTTAAGGTATTTCTTTGACTAACCCGATTATTTAACAATTAACTGATTTTCGTCTACAGTTAAGTAAAAATACATTCCAGTATACTTGCAAAATTCAAAGCCAAGTTACCCGAACTTTTCGCTCGAAATTACGTCTTTAAAAATCTTCTAATTTATACGGCACGTTATGGAAATGACACGCTTGCCAAATTTATATCCAATACTTTATATGCTAAATAACTCTAGACGTTCGTATAAACTGCTCTACGTATGTAAAAATTCTAAAGATGCAATGAAAACAGGAGGTCACCGAATCTTTAAAGACAATATTAAGGGAAGGTTACCGTCGAGAGGCATGAAGTTCGGGAATTTTGTTTCGATATAAAATAAATTGTAAATTTTGTAAATGGTTTCAACATATTTTTTTCTTCTATCAATGGAGAGTAAATTCCAATTTTATTTATAAAAAAAAAATCCAAAATGTCGGCTCCAGGTCCCGTCAAATAAAGCCATGCACGGCGTGCTGTGGTCTGCGCAGGGCGCGCCACAGCCTTGCCAGTTCATCTTAAACAAAAACTAGACTAAATTTGGAGGATCTTATCGTTTTTTGTTTTCTGAAAAACCCCTGGATAACGAAATGGCAGCCGTTTGAAAAAAAAGACAATTTTTTTCCCGGTTTTTTTGCTTCAACGGACTAAAAAATATTTTTAAATCAATTTTTGACAGAAATCGCTTCTTAGGGACCCCGCAAATCAAATTTCCTTTCATTTGCGCAGAGATTTATGTGAATCGGTTCATCGGTTGAAGCTGCAGAGCGCCCTGCGCGCTGATACATCCTGTTTCCAGATAAACGCATTTAAAGTTTAAAGTTTGAGCTATAAATTCAAAAATACATTAGATATGAAAATATCCTTTTATCCACGTTTTCTAAACATTTTGAGAATGCAAATTGTTTTCTTTTATTGATTTTTTCATCGTCATGAACGGTAACCTGCCCTTAATGATAAAACTTCGAAAAATGTGACTAGCAAAATTTTCGTAACCTCGACTTTTCAAAGAAAATGTAAAAATGTCTAAATCTACAAAATTAATGCAAAATTTTAAATTTCAGTTTTTCGTTGGGTTTGATAATTGATTGTAGCTTACTGTTCTCAAGCGCCACTGTAATTTGGTAATGATTCAAAAAGGTCCTGCTCATGCGTCCACAAAATACGGCCATCCGCGATAGGAATACCTTAATGGAGATGAAGTTACCCTAATCATATGAAGTATCCTACAATCCAAAATGAATATATCTCCGCATGACATTGACGACTATGTACCGTTACGACGTAACCAAAAACTCATTCTGACGTAACGTAATATCTGTTCGAAACTAAAAGTGACTTATGTCCTTGTATCATCACCTATATCGTTTTATTTTCTTTCCTGTTGTGTTTGACTAGTCTCTCAAATGGCGTTTCTTGCGATGCAATTCCCTGACGTGAAATCAAGGCGACAATCGTCATCAGAGCAGGGGTTCGACGGCTCGCACACGAACGAAAGTATACAGACATCTACAAACCAGCCAACATCCATCCTAAGCTTCGGCAAGTGTCTCGAGGTAGTCGCGTCGTCTTCTCTTCACCGTGGGGATATCATCGCGGACTGGTGCGACCAGTTTCCAGAAGTCCAAGAAGGCTCTTCCTTTGTTGCCCCAAAGGAGCTGACCTCCATTACGTCAGGTTAACCACACTCCCTTCGCACTTCCTTCAGACTTTGATTGGCTCGGAAATCCTATTAATTCCGCAGACGCGACTGGACATGCCGTCACAGCCCTTACAACGGTCCGTTTAGTTCCATAATACCGCGGCATTTCGAGGAACAATAGCGCACGAGACTCTCACGAAGTTTATTGTCGAAGAAAAAATCATGATATATTTGCCGGCGAGAGCACGCGTAGACGTATATGTAGCATGTCTCGTTGGTAGCTCATCGCAGCATCTCGAGGTGCTCGATGCTTCGCACTTTCGGAAGCATATATGTAGATGGATGGATGGTAGTCTGCGACGTTGGTTTTCGCACCGGCAAAGGGTCTCCAGAGACTTGCTCGCGGATCTTATGCCAAAGGTGTAGAAGACGATCCCCGCAACGTCGCACATGATCCCACCCTCTTTCTAAATAATATAAGAGCATATTTTTCTATCATTCTCCGTTTCCATCTCTCCCTCGGTCTTTGCCAACATGTATTGTACACGCGACGAGTATATAAGAAAGGTGAGCGCACGAAAAATTGGCGATTGTCACCTCTTGATACTCGTTGGATTCGGTTAGAGCATAACGGCCTCGTTGGAAGCACTATGCACGTCTAGCTTTTATGGTATGTTATCAACGCAGTCACAAGATTTTGAAGAACGTACCAAATCAATGTTATATCAGATATTCAGATGCTTCCTTTCAAATATGTCTTCTATACCCACATCACGCTTTGGCCACATTGTGTCGAACTTTCGTATAGCGTATACCCGAGTGGAAAATACAACTCATCACCGTCTAGTCTAGTCTGAGCTAGTAAAATTATATATCAAATCCCCAGTAGCTAGCCGTTTTAGCTAGTAACTGTCCAGTCTTGTAACGCTTTCGTCGTCTAGTGACTGGATACAGAAAATTAGGTGGTGACTAGATAAAAAAAATTTCGTGCAGCTGTATAATATTTCTTCTCCAGATAATGTGCAAAGATTTTTTTTCACATTATTTATACCGCGGCGTAATTTTACGATGTTCATCCCCAACTGCCAATGTTGGTTACGATATTTGCGCTGCAAATATATTAATTGATTAATTAAATTATATCAGAAAAAAACGGTTACGTGTAAGGTGGTTTCGACCCCGGAACCGCCTGGGTGATAAATCCACGACGTTGTCCACTGAGCCAGTTCTGCGTAGTTGATTTATTAATTTCGGATCGTCTAAACATGCAAAAAGTTTCGTTATTCAGAAATGGGTGGATTAACAAATTTAAATAACATTATCGGATTAATTACTTTTTTTTGCATTGAGAGCTATATTCGAATATAATTAAATAACCTCACATTGGACTTATCCAATCATTTAATCTGGCTAGCGACGAATTAATCAGCACAATGTTACTACAACGAATGCTATCCATTATATAAACTCCTAATAACGATATAAACATTATATAAACTAATCACGATTGACCAGTCATCGCGAGATACCCACAGGAGGATTTTTTTTCTTCATTCACAATGCCGTTTGAAACTCAAGTTGCTTATCCAGCTATGAGTCTCGATGGAACTACATGCAGTCACATAACCTCACTTTGTCATATGTGACGATCATTGGCTAGCCAGGTGCGACTTAGTCATTAGGTGGTATTTTTATCGTAAGGCAGCGACATCTGTAATCAAGTTCGGCTAGCCAGTGACTAGCCAAGGGGTCCATACCCGCAGTTAGCTAGTACTGTCTAGGTCATGGCGAGATACCCACTTGAGAGTTTTGTTTATTCGCAACTCAAGTTGGCTAGCTAGCCATGAGTCATTCGCTAAATGATAGTACGTGTAGTCATATAACTCACTTTGATATTCGTTACCATGGTCGGCTAGTCTAGTACGGTCTAGTTACTAGGTGGCATTTTTATTGTAACGCAGTAACACGTATAGTGAAAATCGATTGGGCAGTGAATAGACAAGGGCTGGTTAACAAAATATTTAGAATATTACTACCTCATAGCGAGGCAGCCATCAGTCAGTTCGTATGAGCTCAATTGGACAAGCCAGTTACTGGCATGTACCTCAGACAGGCTTGCACAATTTCTACTCCGGTACTTATAATTGCCTAATGCTACTTGTGCAAAAGCTTTCTTCACTGATTGGCCGCATAATAACATTTTTCTGAAATTTCGCTTTTGTTTTAGGGCTCTACTACTTCCAGGACAGTCCGTAGATCTTCGTGGCAAAAGGTCGTTTGATCTGACCTCATGGAGCTTCAGTGTCCGTCGTGATTAATCGAATCGACCCAATTCCGGACCATGCTTGGATTATCAATCAACCAATTCTACAGAGAGGCCTGCTTCGTATACAGAATATAGACAGGATGTCGATTAGGTACATGGCTTGGTTAGCGAATTCATTGATTTAAAACGACTCGACACCGTTAACGCCATGTTCAGAGCCTCGAATTTCCTACCTCACAATCAAAAGGATTGTACCATATTCACAAAGTGATTGGTAGATCGAATTTCACGTGCATCCCATTTTCCCGCGAGTCGTTAGAGATTACTGGCGATCTCTACATTTGTATGGATTATGATCGTGTTGCATACCAATCTTGGTCCAAGATCTAAGGCGTCTGCGGTACAGGGTGGGTGCAGGTTATATTAAAACTGTATGAAGATAAATATCTTTGCCCCCGTCGAAAACTTGAAAAACTAAATATTAAGCAATAAATCAGAAGGAACTTCGTACAGAGAGCGGATGAATAACGATTTGATTAGCATACCTGAGATGAATGCGATCTCCTCTTCCGTTTCTGTACCACATTGACCCGGCAAAAAGTTTGACAATCAAACTTTCACACCGAAGGTTCAATCCACCACAAACTTTTACCTCAGTAAAATATATCTTCATTAAAAATAATGTTTTTGTTTTTTTTTTGATAAATCTTCTCGTTTGATATACCAGTGTCACGTTTGTTCGTTTTGTGCATTGCTTGATGCATCATGCCAAGATGTCTCGATGGCGGATCAGAAAATGTCAGGCGGTAGCATTGTAATGCGCAAGTGCACCAACGGAAGGAGCAACATCAAGTAGTGCGGCCTGTATCTTCAATTAAGCGTAGGTTTCTACAAATTAAGAGTTAAGGTGCATAGAGGCAGGCAACGGGGGTGGTGGCTTCGGGGGTTGGTGGCCTCGGAACGAAGCTTTTGCTGCGAAGGCGGCACCGGACACGCCCCTGGTGGCCGTCCGCGCAACCACCGTGCGCCTTCACTGATGTCGTGAGAGAGAGGAGAGAATTTCTACCCCTATGTACAGTTGAATATATAGATGGCCCAGGTACTTCAGTGCCACCTCCACCTTGAGACCTCTAGCTGTTCACTCCTTTACCCCGGGCATGTTAGCGAGGCTCGCTTGTCCATTGTCCATTTCGCAACCACTACGGAGACGAATAGTGGTAGAAGTCGATTTCATTTAGAAAAGCCATCTAACGGATACGGTGATGTGTAAACGATCGGGATGATATTGAAACGCGGAAATAATAATGAGAAAAATAATATTTCTTTAAGGCAGTATTCTCGTCCAGAGGCCTAAATTTTGAGCATTCTTTCGGGGTTGATAAAAAAAAACCAAAGATATTTTTAGTATTCTTGTTTTTCAAAGTATTTTATTGATGTTTCAAGAACTTAGAAAATAAATATTGTGCAAAAAAAATTGAAAAAGTTATGGGCCTCTAAATTTTGCCGTGGAAAAAAAGAGTTGAGGCGATTGACATGATTCCAAAGCTTCCATTCATCTGAAATAGAAATAAAATCTATCTTCTTGATCAATAAGATCGTCATTATGGCAGGTACCAAAGAGAAAAAAAAATAATGATGGCTGTTTGAAAATATAAGTTAATCTTTCGCCCTATTTTTTCAGAGTTAATTTTTTTTTATAGTCATAATGATAATTTCGCAATTCCCGAGGTATGGACTATAAAGGGATATATACTGAAGGTCTATACCAAATTTGAAGTCAGTCGGTTGGATAGAACTCGAGATTTTATGTCAACCAGGTTGAGAAAAGTAGATTCGAGAAAACGCGTTTAAAGTTTTGAGTACAATTCTAGACAACCACAGTTATCCAAGTTGTATAATGGCATGTTATACTTACGTTATATTAATCGGCCATTCCTGCCTCGTGCCTTCCTCGCATTCAAAACAATGATTTTCCGAAGCTTGTTTTTCTCTGCGAGCAGTTCTAGCGTCCTTAAAAGCTTCTGAAGCCAGTGCGGCCTCTCAATCCGGCTGGTATGCAAATCGCTATAACTTTGGAAATATTGGGAAAATCAAAATTTCCTTTTGAGGACATATTTTTAAGAGTCTATATTCTTAAGAGGACATATTCTTAAGAGTCTACTTCAAGAAAATGTCAAACAAATGAATTCTTTCAAATTTCTATGCTTGAATACTGCCTTAAAAGTGAATGGAAACATAGAAAAAGGAACATAGTTACAGCTACATCTTCAATGTTTTCCATTAAATTTACTCACAGATTATTAATCGAGTAACGAGATTCCGTTATGTATGTAATAGGTGAACCTGGTTGTCTAGAAAATGACAAATGGACACTCTCAAGGATGTCCAATCACGAACTTTGACATTACCAAGCAGACGTGAGCATCGTTCATCGAATGCCATGGTGTATTTTAAGCTCTGAACATAACTTCTTTATTCTGTATAGCCTCCATAAAAGAATATATTTCAGATAAAATCTAACCTTGCGATGTCAATGATTGGTAGTTATGAGATTACCTAGTAGCCATAGCACCAAACGCAGCCGCGTGTGGGAGCAATATATAATATATCACATCAAGGATATTCGATATCCGGCGTCGATTGGTTTCATAAATACTCCTCCGCCCGGGCGGGCTTCGACATGTAGCGCAGCTCTCCTATATCGTTTGCTCGTGTGCGCCGCCGGAGAAAGATAATTACTCCGAAGTCGGAAAGTTGTCGGACCCGGTCATAACTTCGCGAATCCCAAGGGGCGTCGGGGTGCAATTTGTTGGCGGTGCCGCGAGCTGAGGCAGTGCGAGCCCACGGGGTGGGACGTACGCAGACTACTGTACAGCGTTGAGAAGAAAAGGTACCCGTCACAATTATTTGGGGTGCACAAAAGTTGGTTTTTAGTGGAGGATGCAAGCCTTTAGGGCGTAACGACGCGTCGAACAAATGACGGGTGTCAATATCGAGGCGTTTGCAATTGCGAACCACTTTTTTTCGATTTACTATGTAAGGTCACAAGATGACTAATGTAATAGAAATTCGCTTCAACCAGCATCCATCTTTTCAAAGATCCGTCAAAATAAAAGTACAAGCGTTTCTTTACTTATATCTATTCGTAATTAAACTTTGAATATTTAACTTTAAGATAATTTACAAAAATAAAATAAATTCTTATGAAATCAACCGTAAAATTAGTATTTTTTTTAAACCACGATTGGCCATCTCTCCCGGAGGATCCTAATGCGATGGCCATAGAAGTAAAGGAGAGGCAGCCAATACTTAATTTTACTCTTGGTTTCATCTTTGGTTTTATGTTTCGGTTCTTAATTGTTTTTTCTTCTGGCAACATCTGGAACACATATCATTGAATTCAGATCAATTTTCGATTACCCAAAGGTAGCACGCTAAGCACTGAAGCCAGTCCTTGATGAGACGGGTTTCATAATATTTTTGTCCGCAATCAACACAGTTCTTCTCTTCTGTACTTACACCTTCATTTGATAAATTACATAATACTGGTTCTTCGTCATCGTCACTACTCTCAGATATCCATCTAATCGCTTTTCTTTATCTTGCGATACGTTTCATTGTGGTAATTTTTTCCGTCTGGCCGTCCCAATCTGGTTTGCCCTTTTTATTTTACTGGCAATTGTACGTTGGTGTTTCAATTATTCTGACCATTATTTACATTTTCTGAACTTGATATGGCCGTCAGATGTTCATAGTGTGCCAACTTGATCAGCCCGTTTATGAGTCCTCGCGAACCAACATTCGATCATTTTTCACAGTACCGATAGCTGCTTGTATGATTCTTCAGCCCGGTTCCCTCGCAGAACAATTGCCGTTCTCTTGTACTTTTTTGGCGTTTAAAACAAATGTAGATGAAATAAATGATTGGAATATATCACAAATAATAGTATGGCTATCATACACCTACTGTACGCGGCCATCTCTCCCAATATTTCGGGAGAGATGGCTGCATGTAAAATTTAAACAAGTAGAAATAATACATGCGAAATCTTCAGGTTATAACAAAGCACGGCTCGTTAAATATTGAAGAAATACAAAAATAACCATTGTTTTTACACAACATCACCACACAGTAACATATGAACCCTTTTAAAAATATAGCAGCGGATGAAACAATTAAGAAGGATTTTATTTACTTTTTCGTTTTGTTTTGCCAAACTTTTGCTCGTGCAATTAGACCTGCGCACTGCGTGAACCGAATCAAGGATTACAGTGTAACGCGTCGAAAAATAGCTGATTTTCGCCATTTTTTTTCGATGGTTAAAATACGCTAATCAGTCTGATTTTTTATGTCAAATCAAAGCACTCATGAAGAACAGAAAATAAATGTTTAAACATTTATTTTTTTTAACATTTTTTAACAGTTGAAAAGGTTTTTGAACAAAAGGAGTCTTCACGGTGTACACGGTTGTGGCCGTAAATATTATCTGGAACAAAATTTGTAGAACGATTATTAATCAGTTTGACAGCTGATATCTTGCTATGGGTTTGTTTTTAATCAAAATTGACAAAATGGCCGCGTTTTGAAAAACAAAAGTATCGAATTTATTTTTTCGACGGCATTTCGTTGAAAAAAATATGAAGATTTCAAGAAAAAAAAGCTGCCATAGCAAGATAATGAATGTCGTGAAGAATGTTGTGTCAAAATTTGAGAGGGATAGCTTGAAAACTCTTCTTTTGAGAGTCTACACCGTTTTGAAAAACGACATTTCGAGAGACAACGTGTTCAAAGTTTAGCCAGATTTCTCGCCGCTGCTCGAATCACTCTAAGAAAGGCTGTACCGGCCGAAATTATTCGAATTTCGCCCCAAAAATTCAACAGCATAACCGTTTATACTATTGAATAAAGCAAAAAAAAACGATTTTTTGAACATTTTACACTGTCATGATCCCTTAAGCAATAGCGGGCGATACCTAGTGAATTATACGAAATATTTTTTTGGCCATCTTTCCCTTCTGGCCAACTCCCCCGGAATTATTATAATAGTAGCATATTCTTACACTGTTGGTGAAGTAAATACTTACTCAAACATTCCAACCAGCAATGCATCAATATTTAGTTTCATTAACCTTCGAAGCATAAGATCAAATGTCATGATTGTCGTTCATGAAGAATGCCGCTCACCGTCGTGTCGATAAGACGTGTGAAAAGTTATCGATCCTTGACGTGTGTGAGTTTACACTCGGGTATAAAGAAGACGCGAGAGGACGCTCGCAATAACCTCGAGTAGGTTCACTCTTCGTTGATTCAAGCTCAGCCAAGCGGCACTCGTCAATAATGCAGGCGCAATCTCATTCCGTATGATAATTCGCGAGACCAGAGAAATATTCATCACCACGTGAGCGAGCTTCAGCTCGTTTTCTTTCTGCTTGCCTCTTTCGAGCTTTCCACTTGGACACTCAAAAATCCATGGCAATGGTGAGAGAACACGGATACGCGGTATATAGCCTCGGATAACCGCGTGTGTGCATGTACTCTGTTTTCTTGTGGCTTTTCGGTCCGCTGGGGCCTTCAGACGTTTCAAGACTCTGCTTTCAGTTTGACTCCGTTTGCCGTCTGTACGGGAGCCTCTCGGACCGCGCACCGGCTTGCCGAATCTTCAGGGACAGCGTGATGCATGCCAAAGCATTCGTGGCACAGAAACGAGAGTGCGAATATCCCAGCAGCAAAAGAGATAAGAGAAATAAAAGAGAGAGAGGAATGACGAGTCCGCAGGAAAATCTACGGTAAAAGTGGCAGGAAAAGATGCTCGTACTTTTGACGACCAGGCAAGCATCGGTTACCGAAGAACCAGCTCACATCGCATCACCAAAGACGAAGGAGGCGAGAGAAAAAAGCTTCTGTTTTTGCCAAAAGTTTCGTGGTGCCCTCGAGATACGTGAGGGAGAGCTGTATATAGCTTTTCGTTCGCGCACTGCGGTATCGCCACGGGATTACTGTTCGAAATGATACTTCCGAGTCGGACACCGGGTAAATGATGGATCGCTTGTTCCAACAGGCGCGTGAGGGAAGCAGGTCCTTGGAATATAAAACTAACGTAAATCTCAACTTCGTGGCATCGCGTGCGCCTCCGGCGACCTCCGCTCCTGTGGTCTACGTGATGCTGCGGCAGAAAAATATAGCACCGTTATCCTTTTCCGGGGTTGTCTCGCTTTCCCATGTAGAAAGATATTTTATACGTTGCGCAGATCTAATTTCATACGTTATGCAGCAACAACAAAAAGTTCCCATGATCTTATGCGCATCGTTCTCCATGATCTTACCTGTTCCATCCTGACCTTACGAGCACGGAACACCGACAAAAGCAGGAAGATCATGCAGCGTTGCTATACACTAGGGAATCGTCGCTCGCATATCCTTCAATTGTGTCTTTAGAGCAGCTCAATATTTGGACATATCGGGTCTAGTCATCATGTTAGACCACCGCATACGATGTTAAACCGATTCCTGTATTTTTCATCATAAACAACCATGACAGTTACACGCGAACGCGTCTTTTCATACCGATACGTTGTGGTCTCGCGAAGAGGCGAATTCAGAAAAACTGCCGATGCGCCGATGCCGCGGGGTAGTATACCGGTATTGTACGCACAACTACCCTTGGGACGGATTCCTCCGCCTTGCCAACAGCTGATTAATCGTTGTGGCCCGGCCCCTCGAGACTTTGAAACGCATCACGCGGCTCCTTTGTTGCTGTCGACTTCGTCGTATTGGCTGGAATGTTTAGTAGACACCATTTTTCGTTTACCGTCGAGAAACTACATTCCGCGGCGATTGCATCTGCGACTGTGGTTGTGACCATCATGCGAGGTGAACGGTATATGCCTGCAAGACCGACTACTTTTTCTCGTGATGTAGTTTTTTAATGATATTGCTTCCATTCCACCTACTAAGGAGTTGCTAAAACTTGACTCGTGGATATTTTTTATGCCATGGATGTGACGTTCTTACGATGAGTCGAGTGCAGATACAGAATATAGTTATATCGATGATATGAAGTTTTTATTCCAGCAAGTTCGTAATCTATACATATAGTCAATGCACAGCTTAAGGTAGTAGTTTCGCCAAGGCGTTTTTCTATACATTTTTTTTATATTTTAAGGAATCATTCAGGACATTATTAATTGATTATTTGCAGCATTTCAAAAGGATTCACCGTTCCGTTTTCGAAATATTGGCAATCAAAGATTCCAGGATTTTACACGTGGTTCTTATGGGAGCAGTGGAAAATTTCACATTTCACGGAATAACTGCGAAACTTTTCTACAGATATTTTTTTTCATTTTCAATTACGTGTCATATATAATCATTCAATTACATATGACAAAGTGGGTAAAAAAATGATGAATTTTGACCGTCTAGTTACAGAGATATAGCGATTTCAATTACGCAATGTCTAGCGACGCTAGCGCCACGAAGCGACTGAAGCAGACGAGAACTAGATTACAGTAGTGTGTACATATCCGTATACGCAGACTATCTACGTTAGTAGCCGGAATGGATAGTCTGATACAAAAGTGAGGGTTAGGTAAACATTATATGAGGGGTTTTCATCATGATTGTATAAGTTTTTACATCCCGATAAGATGCAAAACCTATATTATAAGGATGTTCCGCAATATTTCGAAGCTTTCATCGATTGAGCAAAAAATAAACTTTTTAAGGGTTTATTTTTATTTTTTTTACATTCTTTTCACGGTTGGAAATGTCTTCGAAAAAAAGGAGTCCTCACGGCATACACGGTTGTGGCCGTAAATATTATCTGAAACAAAATTTGTAAAAAGATTATTAATCAGTATGAAAGCCGCTATCTTGGTATGGAGGTTTTATTTTTTTATCAAAATTGACCAAATGGCGGCAATTTGAAAAAAAAAGTATCAAATTTAGCATATTTTTTCGACAGTATTTCGTTAAAAAAAATGAAGATTTAAAAATAAAAACAAAAGCTTCCATAGCAGGATGAAAAATGGCCTGAAGAATGTTGTGTCAAAATTTGAGATGGATAGCTTGAAAACCCTTCGTTTGTGAGTGTACACCGTTTTGAAAAACGACATTTCGAGAAATCGCGTTTAAAGTTTCGAGTCCGGAAGCCGCTGCTCGAATCACTTCCTCTAAGAAAGGCTGTAGCAACAGAAATTATTCGAATTTGGCCCTAAAAATTGAACACCATGTTTATAACCGTCTATACTATCGGATAATAAAAAAAAATCGATTTTTTGAAAATGTTACACTGTGATGATCCCTTAAAGGACGTAGAGGTGCACTAAGAAAAGATGAGCTTCTCCCATGGTCAATTATATGTGGGCTGTTCGTAAGTATCGAGTGTTCAAAACTTGAATGCGCTTTCCCGAAGACTATAAATTATAGAATGATGTCTACCGAACTATATTGCAACGCCATATAGTTCCGTAGAGAACAATGACAATGTATGATACTGGAGTAGAAATTTGGCTCTTTTATACTACTTTTTAATTAATTACCAACCCTCACCTCAGTCAGTCAGTCTACCACCGTGCCTGAGAAATATGACACTCTACCTTCTTTCATTATTTCTTACTTGTTTTCTCTCTTAATTTATCTCCTCTCTGGATCAAATCCTAAAGTCCACGAAGACAAAGTCGTGGGAAAAAACTGGTTGATCTCTAGTCGCCATACTTTATTTCTCTTCTGGATGTTTTTTCATTATCATGAATAATACGCAAACGAAATCTTGGAATTTTTTAAGATAGTGTGTCATGCGAATGAATCAAGAATGGAATACTTGATACAGTTTTTGCATCGTGGTATCGATTCAGGTACGAAAACAACGAAAGCGCGTTCCATTGCCATGTTTAATTCGAAAACTACAAGCATTCATCGAAACCTGAACGTACCTTCTGTGTCTCACCGTACCGGAGGTGTTGCCAGTTGCAGCTTAATTTGTTTATCTGCAGGATAGCATGCTTGCTAGAGGAGAGTATGCATGCCCCGGAGGGAAAAGCGTGATGGAAAGGGGGATGTGTAGGAAAGGGTAAGGGGTAAATTGCAGCGCGATCCGATGTTTTATTTAAATACGTCGCTGTGACCCTAGTCGCGGCCCCATGGGTGTCCTGGATCCGGAGCTGCCTGCACTTAATATGGGGAGCGACAGACCCATTTTTATTTTTCCGTACATGCTTGGTCCGTTCGGCCGCATCGCTTCCGCTTTTCTTCTTTCCCTCGATCTTTTTATTTCAGTACGAATAATGAATAGAGTCTGTTCACCGTATGTCGAATAGGAAACACTGCCCTGTTTGTCTTTGATTGTAGCAATTTCTTTGCCTATAACACAGTGGTGGAAGGCTTGACGGAGATACGACGACCCGTCTTTTTTTCTTCCAACACACTGAGGCGGAAATTTTACGAATGAACACATTCGTTATACAGAGACTAAAGTCACACGATGCCCCGGAGGACATAGTAATTATTGAGAACCGTATGCTTTCGCGAGATCGTGATTGAAGTAAAGCGGCAACCATTAAAATTTGGTAGAGACTCTGTTCGTGCTGCGGTGACTTTTGCACATATACGTGGGAACAATGGTCCGAGGGAGAGACAGGAGAGCGTTGTCCCGCGGATTCTGTAAGGACCGCATAAATTCTAAATCCACAATGGCGGTATCGCCAGTCCCCACGTGGCGTAATTTGAGTTAATTCCGCTGCAGGGAACACACCACCGATGTGGTGAAAGACGATGGAAAAAAAAGAGACATAGAAGGCGAGCTTGATTAAAAGTCTTGCGACTCGTATTGTCTTCTGTTTGCCCTGGGTGCATACTGGGGCTCTTGCCAATTCCGAGAAACGCCCGACGATTCCTGGGTCTCGTTAAAATTCATTAAAAAAATAGATGTACATCGAGTTCTCTCCGCGTCCCAGTGGGAATAGACATCGGTTCGAAAAATAACTGACTGAAAAAAAGGGGGCAGGGATGAATAAAAAGTATCAAAAATATATATATATATATGACACCGGGGCTGGCTGGACGAACGAAACTCCAGCGACAAATCTATAGATCGACGCCAAATATTGATGACCAATCGGAATGACATTTTTTTCTTTACTGTGCAACAATCCAATATCTGTTTGGTGTATGACACACCGAGAGTACATATATATTTGATCACAGAAGTTTCGATCATTGGTGTAGAGCAAGATGACAATCGGAAGTCACTAAAATGAATTCTAGGTTAGCCTATCGTTCAATTCAAACAGTCGTTTTATCGGTTCATCGAGGTCTGCGGATCTTCGTATCAGCATACTCTATGCTACATACATATCTATCCGGTAGCAAAGATCCGACGGATAATCGTATATTCTCTTTTCGATAGGGATGAAGAGAAAATCCCAGTGGATCAACAGAGTCAATGCTTTCATTGACTCTGCCGATCCGTTGGGGTTTTCTCGAACGACGGTTGGCGAAGCGTGAGCGTCCAAGAGCGCACCTGGAAAGTTTTGTCGCAAGTGTACTACGTGAAGCAAGAATCTCATCTAGATGGAAGAATCTTTGGTCGTCAAGCACACACAGCACACGATACGATACAAGTTCAACGGAATAATTCGAGATCTGGACAAGAATTTGATTTGCGAATATTCACCGTAAGGAACTGCCGCGCGCTGTTTTCCCTGAGTGGCCGGCCAATCGTAACTAAGGAGATACATAACTAGTAGTTTCCGGTCCGAGTAACTGCGACATTGGATCACTGAGTTGCAGGATATAGGAAGGTGTAGTCAAATACGGTTAACTCTGTTTGCTCCGGTTTAAATGGGGTAGTTATAGTAGCGAGAACCGAGCGCAAGTGAGACACGTTGCCCACACGTGATACAGCCTCTGAGCTACCTCGTCCATACCTAACGTGACGGAGGGACGAAGCAACGTCTGTCCTGAGAGTTCAGTTTCTCCGCTCTCGATTACTTTGCCAGATCCTTCGGTAACTCCGTGGGCATGCTCCCTTGTGCCCTTCGCCCACCTCTTTATACACTCGTCGTACCAATCGTACGTGGAGTGTACTCAGTACGGCGGGCCGTAGTCGGCAGTCCCTCAAGTTAAATAGTATAATGGCCAATTTAAAATGTCCTCGAGTATATGTCAGAATCCCTGTTTGCTGCGGCTTCGCTTCGCCCCTCCGGATTGCCTTTGTATGTGTTCTGCATGGCTCCGGAAAAAACGGAGATGCAAAGCTCGCAAAGACAAAAAAGGAAGAAAGAAACTGATAAGATCCATTATTGGACTCGTGTAGAAAGTTGTCCAAAATACTTTCCAAAAGCACCTGAACTGTCAGTGTGTCATCTGTCAGTAAACACAGCAGTGAATACCCGCAAGGAATAAAATTAAATATTACAAAAAGACAGAAAGATTTGAACAAATTGCGATCCCATTTCGCATTCACGACACCCCATGTGAATCATGTAGGGACAAGAGCGTGTTTAAAGCTGTCCATTTTTCACGTATCCCAGAACCGTCAGTGGTCTACGGTTTCGGGGCTAGCACCCGGGGCGTCACCACGTTGGAAAATTCTGAAGAAGCTTCCAACTGCTATGGCGCTGCTGGTTCTGTCGATCCTCGCATTATTGCATTGTCCAGTTTGATAGAATCCTAAAATCCTTCAGGTCCTGAGCCGCGAAGTGTGAGGTCAACGCGAGGTGCCTAGTAATGTGCCCTCCTGCCATTTCCCTTGGGCACGCGGTAACCCATCAAACTTTTAGCCGGACACACTACTACCGACACCCTTCACCCTGCGCACCGCTATTCTCTTACTTCGCTCTTGTCCCTTCGCTCCTTATTCTTCTTCCGACGCGAGGCAGTTCACGCTCATCTTTCTATATCTGTCTCTGCGTTCGCTTTTCTCTAAGATATATGTATCTTCGCGAGTATTTCCTTTCTCTCTCTCTCTCTCTCTCTCTCTCTCTCTCTCTCTCACTCTCGTTCTCGAGTGATGTGCCGGTACAATATGAGAGGGAGGAAAAAGAGAGAGAGAGAGAGAGAAATGAGCGGCCGTACGCGGGTCCATGTACGGCGGGGTGTGCCCGAGCCCCTGTGATGAATATTGCAGAGAGCGCTTATTGTTTCCACTCACAAATCATCCGCCGATGTCTCGCGGGGGTAGCGCCCCGATGTTTTATTCTTATATATTCCGGGCTAGGCGTGAGTGTAGTAAGAACGTGAAACACGAAAGAATAGCCGAAAGACCGACCAATCCGAAGAGTGAGAATTGGGAAATTGACATTGATGACTCTCCGTCTATAGCAGCCATTTTGGAAACCAACGATCCTTGGTGGTGCATATCAATGAAAGACCGTATGATGTCTATTACAATGAGGGCTAAATAGTATTATCCGTGTCGAAGGAGTTTGAGATTAGGATCGTTTTATTCCCATGCTCACTAAGGGATCAGTATCAGTATATTTTCGGAAATTTTCGATTTTCTAAAAACAATATTTCTACATACCTGTAGAAATACGATAGAGAAGGTTATTTAGGTCGGAGTGACCGATAAGGGGCTAAAAAGAGTGATGCAATAGAAGCCTCCCTGCGCGCTCAGCGCGCAACTGGGGTGCCGAGCGTCCAAAGCTCGCAGAACAATGATCCAAAACCAAAAATCCCAATAAAGTGAAGCTTTTGAAGAAGCTGAAGGTATAATGTATGGACCGGGCATCGCTGGTTGAGGTTAAGAGACTTTTTAAAAGTTTTATGTACATTTTTACAAGAGAAACTTTAAACGCGTTTTTCTCAAAACAACGTTTTTCGACCTTTTCGACATGATTTTGGAAAAACTATTGCACCGATTAGGCTCAAATTTACAGGGATTATTCTATTCATGTATCTCTTCGATCCCTACTAATGGTATAAATATTCACTAATATTTAAACCTATTTTTAAACAATTTAATTTGTAAAAAAACAGTCGAAAAATTCAAAAGTGCGCCATTTTGTTTCCTTTATATCGGGGGTAAAAGTTTTTAGTAGAGGTCATAACTACAACGCCACTTTATAATACAATACTCGACTTTTTGTTTTCAGATGTTCCAAAGTTAAGATTTCGTGTCGACAAGTTGAAAGCAGGGGTAATTTCAAGCAGCCAGATCACCAAGATAAATTTAAAAAAAATTTACATCTTTTTTTGTACTTTGAAACTTGTATTTTTATGTATAAAAGGATTTAAATATGAAGATAAATTATATTATGAGAAAAAAATTCTTAAAAATATGTGCAATAGATGGAGACTGATGCCTTAACTCCTGATATGTTCACATCAAGGCATTGATCTCCTAGAAATATTGGACACGCTTATTTGTTAACATTACCATATGTCAAAGATCCTACAACAGTAATTTTACAAATCAGACCCACGAATACAGTTGCTTAATAATGAAAAATCATGTTGTCGATAATATTCAATTTGCCAAGGTCCGAGGTAAATCTCGCGTGATGGGGGATGAATACGTATATCAAGCGGTATGGTACTCTGAGTAAAATCATTGTAGTCTTCTGAATTTTTCACCGGCCGGTTTTTTCCTAGTTTATTTTACAGATTCCTTTCTTTTTCCGGACACGCGGAAGGTTTTTTTTTCAATTGTTGATCCCGAGGAAGCTGAAAATTCAGATTTCTGGAGGCATTCGACGACCGGGTCTGTCGAGTACCCGCGGTCGGCGCACGGATCCATCCGACCAACGTAAGATATTCAAATGCAATATTCAAATACTGACCGCAATCCGTAAAATTTGATTTTCCCCTGTATGAATCAACGTCCGAGGGAAATTCCTTGGGGCGATGGACGCACCCTCATGGCTACCTTTCGGCCAGCAATCGAGGAGAGAGAGGCGCAACGGGATGAAGTTTTCTCGGAGGTGGTTGGCGGAAGGTTGCAAAACATACGAAATAGTGAACCATTCGGTAAATTTAAATATGACATAGCAAGGAAATATTTAATTTCGTATTATACTTGCGAACGGAGTATATCAGGTTCTTTTAAATCTATTTTTTAAGTTAAAATTTTGCCAGCTTATGACTAGTATGTTCCGTAAGATTGAAAAATTCTGCATTAATTTTGTCAATTTGTATCAATTTTCGCACTCGGTTGTGCGCTCAAAATGATATTTCAAAGAAACTTGAAGGGGGAAATGCATGTAGTGGCGTGGAAAAATCGAGTTTTTTTACGTAAAATGTTAGTTAAACATTTTAAGAATACACTCTGGAATCGTTGATTTGCCGGTAGTCATTGAAATTATTAAGTTTCCGTAGTTCGAAACTTTCAACACGTTTTTCTTAAAGCTACATTTTTTTAATTTGTGGGAAACATAATTTAAAAACAAGTTGTACGATCGTACTGAAATTGTACAGGCAACTCAATAACAATATCACCGTGAACTTATATTTATTTGTTAATGAAAGTCACTTTTAAAAAATACTTTCTTAATGCAAAAAAGACCGAAAGTTTTGAGTACAATTTCAATTTTTTTCCCTGAAGTGTCCCATATTTTAATTTTTACCTCTTCAAGTGTTTCTTAGATATAAGTTCAGCATTTAGATGTTAAAATACTAAAAATTCTTGACTCATATTTTCCAGATCAATATTGAAGTTGGTGGACTTCCCACCAGGGGACAACTGCCGCCAAAATCTTCCTGGAAGACCACACTATAACGTTACCATTTTGCAATGCTTTTTAATAAAAAAGAACTATTTAAAAAGTTTAATTATATAATAAATTGTACATAATGTTTCTTAAATGTAAAACGTTTCGTTTCTTTCCGAAAAAAATGATTAAAAATTGCCATTTTTATTTGTCGTCTACATGTATTTCCTCCCTTAATGTAGATGACTCTAAACATTTTATTCACGTACCATAAGAGATCAGAAATGACTAGCGAAAAATACGCAATTATCGGAGCCGTCCTCTCGCAATTATACGGACGGCTATAGCTGTGGTTAAAAGTTGGACGGATTTTCAAGCTCGAAAACGCATCGTGTCCATCCCCTTAACCGGCGGTTCGTCGGGTGCGAGGGAAAAAGTAATTGTGCGTGCACGATTTTATTAAATTTGTCCACAGCGTAACTTCGTTTGCATTTGTTAATGAGTTTTCGGTCCGTCGACGCTGGGTTGCCGGGGTCAGCATTCGCAGCACATCGGATAGACGAGGGAAACCGTTGGTTTTTCCCATCCCGTGCTCCACGGATTTGCATATTTTTTGTTCGCAGGCTGAAAAAAAAAAGTTCAGCAACATCAGAGCGGTAATATTGTCGTGACTGAATGCTTCGTATGGTCAAAAATCGTTTATTCGACGACTCGGTTCCATTTTTCTCGCTGCTACAGCGTATTCTGAAATAAGTACAATGCTACGGATGTGGATAAAGTACCGTAGATCACTCCGCGGTCCGAGCGGCATCTCAAGGGTCACATTATCCCCACCAAACACCCTAAGCAAAACCCCTTTTTGTCAGTCCTTTTTCCACAAATTACCTCCAGTGTGCTTCACCCACAGACCGCTCTCCGCTGGAAGCTTCCTCCCACGATGTGAAAGAGTTTAATCGGCCGGCTTGAGGAAAAAACAACGAAGGAAGAACGGGGGTAGAAGCGACCGGCAACCGTTTTCCTGATATCCAAAGAAACCGCAAATTCCCTCTTTTATCCGTGAAAAGAGAAAAAGTATCCCGAATGGACATAAATTGCCGATGATAAATTTGTAATAGACCGATATTTTCATGTACCTATCGCCTCTTATTTTTTTTTTACAGAAAGTGTACGTACGAAGATAAATATAAAAGGCTCAATTTGAAACGTTAAACTTTTCGCTCGAAGCGTTTATATCTTACCGATGTGTATCAAAAATTGCCGCAAGAGCGTCTCGCAAAGTTTCATGCACAATATTACGTTAAAATCTCGAGCGAACACTTTTCTTTCCCATATAATCGAGACATTGGGAAAAAGTTTTCTCGCTGCTGGAGGAGGATCGTCTGGTGATAATCCAAAATACACGTAAGGTAGTCTACTCCGAAGCAGATGCTTCCACGTTGACGATATCAAATCCCGGGAGATTTTCTCCCCGTCCTTGATGCCAGCGAGTCACACGGGAATTGCACTCTCTCAACCCCCTCTTTACCGCGTGTATATCACCTGTATGAAAATATACATGCCTGCTACTTCTACTTGTTCGGCGAATATGCCTGGCAGCTATGGGATATAGTGGAAAACAGGCCGATAAAAGACATTATTCAAATTTGCTTTCGAGCAAAATCTTGCTGCGTGCAAAGAGACAAGCGAGGGTGGAATGGCAGGAGGGTTACTGGAGTGAGAACTTATCTTTTGGATTTGCCAGAGAGATAAACACTTTCAGATTTAATTATTGCAACGGGAAAACTGCTTTTGATTTTTGTACGCTTTATTGTGCCAAACGTATGGCGTTTGGTTTAAATAGAATTGAGTTACAGAATTCAATTAAAAATAGAACCTACGGTAAAAATTAATCAACCTGAACAATATTTCAAATTTACGGCCCATTGAATAAAAAGTTTGGTCGAAGTAGACGCACGAAGATGTTTGAGGTTGGATCATTGAAAGTTGAAATGCAACGATTCATATGAAAATGTGCTAGTCGAAGACGTTTCCCATTTTTTCGTATTTATGGTATAGCACAAAAAATGTACACAAAAATTCAGCAAAGTACTCAATTATCGTTAGAATTATGTAAAATTGAACGTTTCCTATAGGAAGTATTGTGAAAATGTGAAATATGCAAAAGGACTCAAGAAGTTCAATTTGGGTTATAGTCAATTCTGATAGTACACTTGGACCACGGTTAAGAGAACTTCAATTTAAACACAAGTCCCCACTATACGGCCCTGATCGATACTTGACTCAAGTATGCAATTTACGCGAAAATCGATTGTCCGTTTTAGAAATTCTGCCAAAAATCGGAACTCCATGAATAAAACGACACTTTAAAGAGGACACGGCTACGAAGAAAAGCGCATAAAGCAGAATTGCAGATCCCAACAGAAAATAAATGATCGACGATTCATTGAAGCCACTAATTTTTGGCCGAAACAGGATTTTTTTTGTTTTTATAAGACTATATCGATGTATTTTAAGCCACTGAACACGAATTTACCATTCGTTTTCCCGCAGCCTTAGATTATTTTCAAAGATCGTAAAAACTGTGGAAAAATACGTTCTTCGCATTTAGCCGGCGTAATTTTGAGCTTTCGACAAAAACTCAGTCAGATCGATCGCTAAAACAGTTTGAAAGTCGAAAAAAAAAATTTCGACTTTTTCGGCCTCTTTTCCGGAATCGCGACATTTCAAACAGCCGTAACGTCAGTTCTATTTGAGTGAAATAAATGGAATAGGGGGGGGGGGGGGGGTTAAAAAAGGATTTCGATAGATTTGGAGAATACCGCTTGATATATCCCAATATCTCGATTAGTTTTTCCGGAAAGGCTATTTAAATAATAAACAAAAAAGAGGCATAGGGATATATATAGGGAAAAATTAGCGGCAATCGATGGCCCATCTTTGAAATTGTGCCAAAAATCGAAAAATCATCAGAGCTCAATAAATTAAGAAGCATTTTGAAGCGAAAATGATAACGAAGAGAATAAGTACAGAATAGAGTTCCAAATCGAAACAGAAAAAAAAGACCAACCCTTCAGTGAAGCCATTATTTTTTACCAAGATGAGAAAATAATTTGGATTTAATATTTTTTTCACAAGTTCATATCCATGTATTTTTACCCTCTGAATAAGAATTCACCATTTACTTCTCCTAAAACCCTTAATTATTATTAAAAATCGTCGAAAATTTATTTTATGTGGTTCACCCCCTTAAGCTTGTATCCGGAAAAAATGCAATACTGTTACCCATTGCTTTTAATTAAACGCACTGCATTCAAATATGGGGTGAGAAAAATAAAAATAAGGGGGTAGTTCGTCCCTTGATTTTTGTTTTATTTCAATGTACCCATGGCGAAATTCGGATCGTTTTCCATTAGAAGAATTTAGTTTCTCTTTGACTGAAATCGGTAGACTGCTTGCGGATGAAACTGTAAAAACGGCCGTTGACATGCTTCACTCTAAGGGTTGGTACCACCCTTTGAAACCGTTTAATTAACCGCCAACAAAAGAAATACGTATTTATTAGTTATTGCTGCCCTACCATATAAATGAGTTTCAACAAAATCGAAGGCGGACACCAAAGTGTTAGAGTCCTTGTTAGAGGCTGGAATACGCATATGGCGGCTGTATACACGCGGCATATGTATGTCTGTGAGAGACGACGACGTTGACGACGTTGTCGGAGATGGCGGTGACACCAGCCAGCGACCCACGGAGGGTTGATGTCTGCGAGCAATATCACGGGGACGTGGTCATCTTAATGGAGTCGTCGGTCGTCGCTCGGCGCATACACCCGTAAAGCGAAAGCCACGCACCAATGACTTTAATGAGATTCGCAAGTCGGACCCGCGGAGTCGTCCGCACCCAAGTGACGATATCTTTCTGCTCGAGTTTGTGGTAAAGCTCGCTCTGGCAGATATGTAAGGCATGAGCTGCGTAACACGATATGCTACTCCGATGGACCTCAAAGTTCTTGCATGAAGTAAGCGTGTACGTCATCTGACATAGCGGAAAGATTTTTACCGAGAGCTTCCGACTTCCTTTGCATTTCTCTTGCAATAAAATTGCGGTGGGACATTCACATTAAAAGGAAAATTACAGGCATCCGAATGGGAAAAAACGCAACCCCGTATTAGCCATTCCGATTTGTCATGAATAAGAGCGAGCATCGTGGCAGGCTCAGAGACAACGTTGAAGCCCTTTAAGTTGATGTTTGGAGAGAGATTGAAAGGATCGGTAGCAGGAGTGCATGATATCTATGATCCGGGAATGAGAACTTGCGGTGGATGTCCAAACCGGGACGCAATTGGGTTTTGTGGCGGTCTCTTTCTCGTCCCCATGGTATAAGAATATAAGCGAGAGAGAGAGAGAGAGAGAGAGAGAAGGGGAGAGAGAGAGAGAGAAGGAGAGAGAGAGAGAGAGAGCACTCGGACTTGGTAGTTTCTGTCGGTGAGAGTCTCTCGTTCGCGGGTGCACAAAGCGGTCTGCCGGACTTAACGTGATTAGCTGAGATACCCCGGTGGTCCAGCAGTAGCACCGCCACCATCGCTACCACCACCAGCACCAGTTTCCTATTATCCGCGGTCCAGACTCTCAGGCACAACAACCCTCCGCTGCTTTGCCTGCTTTTACTTCAACCCCTTCAACTCTCTGACCGGCACGAAGATCCGTATATAGTGGATCCCGACTATCAATGCCCCTTGGACCTACGCAGAATATCGTAGCATTGTCACCAAAACTTCCACAATGACCAGAATAACGTGTGCAGACAAAAAAGACATTTAAATAAAGTCCTTCAGTAGCTTCGTCGTAAGGCTGTCAACAACCCAATCAATACGAAATAAATAAATACAAATATTATTTTTCTTGCGTGATTATAAATAAATTATTGTAAAGAGAGGTAGTTTTTCAAATAATTTAGAAGTAACCGCCAAAGGAGGTGTATTTGAGTCCTATATGTAGCCGAATGAGCTGACAATATGAATTGGTGATTAGGTTTGTACCTGGTTTACGTTGAAGCTCGGCTGGGACGTGAAATTCCAAAGACTAATCGGGGCCGGCGTGAAATTCCGAAGTTTGAATGCTCCGACTAGATAATAAATTCGGAATTTTGAGCGTTCTGATCATTCAAAGTTCGGAATTTCAACTCGGCCGCGACTAATCATTTCCTATACGAACACTGAAGCGTTCGCTTTCATCGGCACTGGTTTTTTCCTGTTGTCTCTAGCTGATTGTATGAATGAATAACTCCATATGCATAGTCTAAACAACTATAATCTGTACCTGGAGACGGACGCGCAGTGCATCAAGCTTTCCGAACAGTCGCTGCTTGAAGCTGCAAACGAAGCACGGATCAGCTTCAGAGTGTTCAGAAAGGAAACAGAGAAGTAGGAGGTCAATGCGGAAGGCCAATTGTATGGTGCAGCCATCGAACATTAGCGGTATTTAGAATTTTTTTCAAGTTTGTAATACTGAAAACGGTTTTACGCGTTTTGCTGAAACGTGTTTTTCTTGAAAGCATGTTTTTTTAAGTGGGCGGAAATATAACTGGAACAAATGTTCACCAATCAATTTCAAAATTTAACTGTACATTCGAAACTAGATTCTTCACAGAAGCACGTAGGATGTTTCGGTCATATTGAATAATTTTTTTTTTCTAAACAATTATTTGGTGTTTTTTCCTAAATTTCATAATTTTTTTTTTCTAAAATGCACCATTTTGGCAAGAATCAATATATCGAAAAAATCCTACTTACTTCTGTAGCTGTTCTTATATATAATCGAAAAAAAATTGTTGTTTTGTTCCAGATAAAAAATTATCTGCGCTATGTTTCCGCTCGTGGATCCTTCCAAAAAACGGCATTAACGGAAAAGCGCTATACAGCTACCATTTTGTTATAAATCACTAAGAAAAAAATATTTTGTATAGTTCATTAGTAATATAATAAAGACCTGTACACGGAATTTCGATTTATTTTAGTATTTCGCTGAAAAAAAATCCCGAAATATGCTTATTTTTTTCTTGCCCTAGAGTGGCCTAACTCCTTAAAGTATTACTGGATAGATATTAAAAATTCGCCAAAAGTCTTAAAAATTTGAAGAATGATAGTTCTTGATAGAATAATAATACATGGATTTTTTTAGAATTTTTCACCAAATAATTTAGTAGTTATAAACATATGAATTGAACACGGTCACTTATGGGAAAACAGCTTTTGCAGACGTCAATGGTTGCAAAACGAATGGCACTAAATCGCCGCAAATTCTGAAAATATAAAATCATCAAGATTTAGGATCGAGCGATTGATTATGCAAAGTTTCAAATAAATCGACTGAGTAATTGTTGAGAAATTAATTAAAGTAATGAGGAGTATCGCCTTTTTTTAACAATGAATTAATAGCAATCTTTGGAAAACTCAATATATATTGAGATTTTGGGTAATTATCGATAATAATAAGATGATCTGAACGTATTAAATAAATTTAAAAATTAAGATTTGTTTTGTTGGACTGTTGAAAAAGATGTACAGTCACTGACAAAACCTCAGTCAAGCACATGCCAATATGGTCAAATTTGACTTCAATTATTATTTAAAGTGGAAAATTAACATTTCGAAGTATTAATTTATTATTAAATTAGCTATTTGTAAGGCTAAACATGTACGACATAATCTAGACTTGGAAATCCACGATTGGCCCATTTTGGACTGACTTTTTATCCAACGGTCCATCCAGTAATATCTTAACGATAAGCCCAAACAAATCAGTTGATTCCTGATTCCGATGTTAACACATCTCTGGATACAATTGTTTCGTGTCGAGTGCTCGAGAACACTCGATGCATGGATACGACCCATGGATTCCTACGATTAAGCCGTCCGTGAGAATATTCGTACATGCGCGTGTATTTATATATCCGGAAATTGGCGGTACTGCCGGCTGCCGTGGATTGTGGAAGCTGCAACGTCAGAGTGAGAGAGACCCTACGAGTATGAAACTCAATTTGATTCCTGCTTCGCCGACCCCTCGGCCGATGTTGGGGTTGTCCGGGAGGCCACGCAGAGGATAAAGGATGGAACGAGTAGAGCGAGAAAGAGGATAAGAGCAAAGATGTGAATCTGAGGGAGTGAGCATTACCAATGGCGGGAAAAGCAGTTAGAGGGGTGGTCGTCCGACGGCACCCGCCACCCCTACCACCCTAGAAAGGAGGTTGCTCCCTGGGGCGAACGACTGACCCGACATCCTGCTGGATCCAGCCACTCATATTGCCAATTACCAACTCGACGACCCTCTCGCTCTTACGCTCGCTTCGGACTTTGGATGATTCGAAGCACTTGCAGCCTGTTCCAGTTACAGGCGCTCTTGCACCACCCACCCCCTCTCGTCCCTCAGTCGCTCCATGGTCCGCTCGGCCACCCCTCGTTGCCCTTCGTTCCTACGTATTTCTGGACGTCAACCGGCTCTCGTCAACATTCTGGAAAGGAGCTAGAACCATGCAGAGAAAGAGTGCCGACCAATCTGTCGCTGTTCAAATGGATATACGTACTTTCAGTTGGAAAAAAGTTAACAGCACGTCGCAGGAAAATGAAACCGTTGATCATCGCTAGGGCTAAGAACAGACTACGAATCGAATTACTCCGGTTGAAGGGGGGCTTGGGAATCATTAGAGGAATTTGATTAGGAAAGGATACAGGGGCAGAAAATGGTTCTGCGGTGCTTGGGTAAGTTTAAAAATTTGCAGCTCGGTTTTGAAAGATTTCCGAATGAGCAAGGATAACGGAAGTATAATGCCACGTGTGTTTTATAGTCAACCTGGAATGGCAATGACAACAACAAAGTAAATTTATTCCTTCGTGGTGGGATGAACGAAAAATCTATCTCAAAGTATTCCTTAAGGGATAACTCCACTCTAGGATTTTAGAACAATCGTTTTTTTTTTGCTTGAAAAATACTTTGGGGTCATAAAAACAATATGGCATTGGTCCTGTAGCAATTTTTTTTTTAAACGTTCATTTGTCGATTTTCAATTTTAAACTCGTACAATCGGTACATCGTACGACTTTAACAACTTTAAACGCGTTTTTCTCAAAACCACTTTTTTCAAACTGGGAGGACGGATTACTCGAACACCTTTGCAGGGATTGATTTGAAATTTTGATAGTAGCTTCACAATTACATTCTCTATGGGAGTACCTAGCCGTTTTTTTATTAAATGCAAACTTTTTTTTATAAACAATTTACCGCTTATTTTTTGGGCAAAAAATCGATTTATTTCTTCCAAAGTGCGCCATTTTTTTTAAATTTGATAAAAGAAATCTCTACGTAGTCCCATAGCTAATAACATATAGATTATAATTTTTTTTGGTTTTTGTTCCAGTTCTTAAACTCTACGAGCAAACCGTCCTCCCGTGAAACTATTTTAAAAAAACACGTTTTTCAAGATGGGCTCTGGCGCCGCCATTGTGTACGAAAATTATAATAATTTTTTTTTTATACTTGAATATGTTTTAAATAAACCCTTTCAAAAGAAATCCTATTCCTTTTTTCATACTCCCAAAATAAATTGTCGAAGTTAGGCCTTATTTTCTGCCGCTAGAGTGGTGTTATCCCTTAAGGTATTTTGTGGGCGCACAAGCCAGGGCTCTTTTGAATCTTCAGTAGATTACATTGGCGCTTAATAAAAAATAAGTTACAATTAATTATTATACACAAGGATGAACTAAAATGAAAAATTTCTCATAGAATTTGTAGATTTAGAGATTTTTACATGTTTTCTCAGAAGTTGCGGTTACGAAAATTCTTCTGCTAGTCACTTTTTTCTAAGTTTTATCCTTAAGGCGTTTCCAGGTACTTCACGAAATGCTACTATTTAATTGAAATTTCCACAGTCAATTCTTTGTCATATACTGAATGTACCCTCCAAATTTTTAATTCATCGTCTACACCAGGTATCGGCAAGTATTTTATAACGGGGTCCGGATACTTCTGAAATTTTTTATTGAGGTCCACAGAAGAATAAAACTGCGAATATTAATTACAGGAAGCAGGTTATTATTGTTTCTCAAAAAGAATGTGGCTTATAA
This sequence comes from Ophion ventricosus, assembly GCA_963932345.1. Taxonomy (NCBI): domain Eukaryota; kingdom Metazoa; phylum Arthropoda; class Insecta; order Hymenoptera; family Ichneumonidae; genus Ophion; species Ophion ventricosus. Next base: position 5,644,435 of record OZ010720.1, read on the forward strand.
AAACACATATTACTGGTTTTTATTTTTATTTTAAAAATAATATACTCTACATTAGTTATTAATATGAGAAATTACACCTCCGATCTTGAGCCAGTTTTTTATAGTTTGGTTCTCGCAAGGAACAACATATGCGAAGAGTGTCTTCAAGACGGGCGTCCGTTAACCTTGAACGATATTTTTTTTCGTACAATTAATTTTTGAGAAAGATGCTTCACATATATATGTCGAACCAAATATAGTTGCCAGTTTTTTGCAATTTGCATACTTTTCTAAAACATGTTTACCCCAAAAATTCTTCAGTGGATGCAGATTTTTACATTTGCAAGAAAACATCTTGCAAGTTTATTATTTCTTCCGAACGGTTATTTTTTCAACTTTAGCTTAGAGTTAATTAAAGTTTTAAAAGATTTTCTGGCAGTCCAATTTTCTTCCCCTTCGTTAGCGACCATCTGTTAGCGACCGTTCTGTAAAATTGAAAATTGAAAAAACACTTTTAAACATAGAGCATTTAGAATTATGACACTGATGACGAATTTATCATAATGTACTGAGTGGTTTGACAGTTTTTCATAACATTTTAAACATCTTTTCACACTACTTCGTGCGTAAAACTGCCATTCAGTGATGAGCGTAGGCATTTAAAATATCCTCTCATGTTAAAAAGGTTTTTTTTTAATTGTAAATTTTATAGGGCCAATGTAGACGGTCGATTAAAAATTTGGAAGGTGCATTCAGTATACGAGAAAGAATTTACCGTATAAATTTGATTGAAATGGTAAAACTTCGCCAATTGTCCCGAAACTCCTTAATGTTTTTTTTGAACATTCAGTGACCCCCGGTTTTTCCTTGTCATAACGGATTCTTCAGAATGTTTACATGCTCAGAGCAATTCATATCAGACGTCAAAAGTTATTCAATATATAATTTATCAGACAGAAATGTGACCAACATGTCATCTCCATAAAGTGCTGCATAAGCTAGACGATTTTTAAAGTCGTTATTTTTTTGTTAAAAGTTCAGTAACTTGTCTTGAAATTTTACCAGTATACTGGGCTGTATTTTTATTTAATTCTCGATGAAAATAAGTTCATTGATAAATATTCGAATTCGTAATAGGAATACCCTAAACCTCCGTGAGCTCAAGTGCATGTAAAACTTTTTTACATAACACCAAAAGCGTCGAGGTGGAATTTTATTTCTGAAAATCAGGATACCTTCGTGCTGTTCTAGTACGGATGAACGTACGTCCTACATTTTTCAACGTGCGGCAGCAATGAAACTCCGAAACAATACGATCGGAAAATCACTTAGGTTTATTGGAAGGTGGATAGACGTGACTCTTTGCTCGTAGCTCTTTCACCATTTCTTTCCGTATTTTTTCGCCCTCGTATAGCCATTCGGTAATCGTAAATAGAATCTATATGTCATATATAGTCTTGGTGGCAAGACGGTTGCGTACTTTATAAAAGTGAGAGTGATACGGAAAGAGAGAACAAGAGAGAGAGAGAGAGAGTGAGAGAGAGAGAGAGAGAGAGAGAGAGAGAGAGAGAGAAAGAAAGAGAGAGAGAGACAGGGTCAGAGGGACAAAGGGATGGTCGAATGGCTTTACCGCGGGGAGGAAACGAAGATGGAGACGCCTCGTCGTCATTTGGCGGAGTTTTCGAAGCGAAGAGAAAAATAGAACAAGAACAGTGGAGAAAAGCTCCACCTGACAAGAGAGACCAGTGTGAGTTTAGCAAATATTGAAGTCCTGTGAAAACGTCGAAGCGTTCTTCTCAGCCAGCACTCCTTGCTATACGCTTTCCTAGCACTCCGCACGCGCTTTTCCTCGCACCCTCGTAAACGCCAAACTTTCGAGTTTTGAACTCGCTAAATGTTTCGAGGTTTTTTTTTTCTTCTTTTTTCCGTACACTTTGATATTTTACACTGAAATGTCTCGCGCGCATGGTCTTTGCCCTCGGGTTTTACGTTTTTCCGTCATACCTCCGCCAAGGAAGGGCACCAAGCTATACCATCAACGCACACGAGACAACAGATACGTTCCTTCCACGAGCGAAAGATATTCGGTCGCAAACACTTTGAAGCTCTTTTCAGCTCTTTCCTACTTCGCTTTCCATCGTCTCGCTCTTCTTTCCAATATCTTTCTTTTGGATGCCTATTTTTCTTGATCTGCCTTTCGTAGATCCATTTTTTATAAATGCCAAAGGCTGGAAATGCGACCTCTATGAATAAATGTGAATGCTGCGTCGGTGGTATAAAAAAAAAAACGGATGCATAAGGCAGGAGGTACACACCTTTGCTACTACCAGAAATCTTTCACTCACGATACGAGAGTTGTATGCATCCTCTTTGATGTTTTCACGCATGACTTTGAGATTCCAGAGTAGCTCACGATATCCAAGAATACGTAGCATGCACGTACGTTGAACATCCATACGTCACTCTGCGATCGAATGAAAAAACAAGAAGCAATCTTCTTGCCCCAATCCTGCAGAGAGCAATAAATAGAAGAAGAAGAAAAAAAATCCTATTTTTCCAACGTTATTTTCGAATTTTTACACGAACGATCGAAACTTCCGTTGGTAGTTAGTACCCACTTTTTCTATTCTCCTCTCGGCGAAGCGTTGAAAGCTTACCGGAAGTCAGCGAGAAAGAGCAACCTCGTAGAACCGCAGCCCGAAAATACAGACGACCATATACATGTTGCGAATACATCGATGCGCATACACTGTACGCAGCGAAATGAAACACGAAACGATAAAATGGAGCACGAAAGAGAAGCCAAGCGAATATATATCCCGGAGGCTGCAGTGCGAACTGCGATAGGAGGAGAGATGCATTTGTTGGCCGCGATTACGGACGAGCGAGTATATCGACGAAAGGGTGAGTCCGATTCGAGCTTCAGTGGTCCCCCCCACCTCCTCCCGAAAGTGGAGTTAGGTTGAGCGATCGGGTGAACAAGAGAGAGAAAGAGAGAGAGAGAGAGAGAGAGAGAGAGAGAGAGAGAGAGAGAGAGAGAGAGAGAGAGAGAGAGAGAGTGAGTGAGAGAGAGAGAGAGAGATCATTCTCGTTGGAACGGGGTAAAGGGAGTTACCGGACTATTCGCAAAGTACGTTCATGGCTCGTATCGGTCTATAGTATACGATGCTGTGGGGGGTTATACCATAGCGTATACCAGGAAGCAAGAGCGGGTGCGGAATAAGATGTAATTTTCAATACCCAGCTAGCGGGGTCTCTGGAGGGCGTCGTGGGGTAGCCACAATTCCGGGGGTTTACCGTACCCTGTCGACGTAAACTCTCCTCAGTCGTGTGCACGCTCTCCAAAAAGCTCGCCCTCACCCTCTGGCCCTCTGACGACCAAGAGCGAGTCACCTATACCCCGTGAGCACCACTTACTTCGGGCCCATCTACAGGTCGTGTATATTGCAACGTCTGTGATATCACTTGCAGTCACTGTCAATATATAACTCAATAGCCGACACGAATGTTGCGGTGAAACTGCAAATTTGCACTCGCGTTTTTGCAATGTTTTTCATGTCCTACGACAAATAACGTATATAGTGGCTATATACCAGCATTCTCCGCGGTGTACGAAAATATTTACAAGTATGTTGGCCGTCGCATTTTATCGGCAAACTTTATTTCGTGCTCGTTTTTTTTTTTTCGTGCCCTCTTCGACGTCGAGAACGTTGTTGGAATCAAGTAATAGAATGATGGGAAGTGGTCACGAATGAAATATTACAAAGAATATGGGTATTTTGTTATTATAAATATGGTTGCTCTTCGATGACAGTTCTTTTAAAACAAATATATTTGAAAATACTAGATTCATAACGAAAATTAAAAATAAATTTGTATTTATTTTTCATATTTATATGAAGTTTTTATTAATTTTTTCATATTTATATGAAATTTTCATCCATTTCATTTTTTATTCATTTTATTCATTCTTATTATGATAAGTCTTATTCTTATAATTTAAGGGACCATCCCAGTGTGACTGGCTTGAAAATTGCTGATTTTCATGATTTTTTAAATAAAATTCGATAATCATTCCCATTTTTTTTTAATTATTCAAATGACTTATGTTGTACGAACAATATTTTTTTAATATTTGAATTCAATTTTTTATATAATTTTCTTGACCACTGCAAAATAATGACCAAAAAAATAGTGCCTAACGGTGGAAAGTCCTACTCTTCCAAAAGTTGTCTGAAATAAAAAAAACCAAAAACAATGATTAACCAATATGAAAAACTGTAGAGGCTTATGGAGGATTTTTTTTCGATGAAAATTGACAAAATGTAGGCCATTTTGAAATTAAGTGTTAAATTCGGCCTTTTTCGACAGTTTTTCGTTTAAAAAAATGTGAAATTTTCAAATGGAAAAAACGCTTCGGTACGAATAAGAAATGGCGTAAAGGATGATGTGGCAATATTTGAGACGGAGAGCTTAAAAACTCTTCGTTTAAAATCTTCCACCGTTTCGAAAAACGATTTTTCGAGAAAAACGCTGCTCATGAAAAACGCGCGCGCGCATCTGGTTAAATCCTTTTTTCTAAGAGAGGCTGTAGCGACAGAAATAATTCGAATTTCCCGACCAAAACTTAACAGCATGTTTATGAAAGTCCATATTTTTGGATAATGCAAAAAACGCTTTTCAAAAAATTGTACACTGGAATGATCCCTTAATATAATTCATATATGGTTATTGATGTTTTTAATTTTTAGATGTATTATTTTATTATTTATTATATTTATTATATCAATTATATTAAATATTATAAGTATGGTGAAAATGAATATTTATGTCAAAAAATCATACTGTCAAGCCTAAAATGAGTAAAAACACTTTCAGCCCAATCTGTTTTCAAAAAAATATATATGAAGAGACCACATTCAAAACAAAAACTTTGAAAAATTCATATTTTTATAAATTTTTCATAATTATATGTAATTTTTTCATTTTTCATATTTATATGAAGTTTTTATTCACTTTGTTTTTCATTAATTCTATTCATTCTTATTAATTCATATACAAATGTTTTTATTCTTTTTTTACTTTTTTAAATGTATTATTTTATTTTTTTCTTATATTGATCATATGAAATATTATGAGTATTTTTAAAACGTTCAATTACGTCAAGAACTAATATTGTCAAGTATAAAATGAGTAAATACACTTTCATCCCGATCTGTCCAAATCGCTAAGACAATCCTGTCAGTGTAATCTGCTGATCCTCCATTGTGCCAATTTTTGAATAATTCAAAAAGCCCAGATATTGTGGTCACTTTTGCGCTGCTAGCTGTGCACTGCAACCTTTTTGTGAAATTTTACTACGAAACAATAATTGCGACTCAAATGCTCCAATGCTCCAAAAGGATTCACTAGCAATATTAATTTTTATACCCATCACTTAGGACACAATTGCGATCAATCGTGTTTTTCTTGTGAATCGTATTAAATTTGCGTTTTTGTCACGTTGCAATTCTATACGTGTTTACTGTCAGGTTTTGAAAACTGCAAGAAGAAGCAGCAGCTCAGATGCTTTCCGACTGGAAATGTGAGAAGCGCATGAGAGAGCATCAGCATCTGCGAGGAGACTGTGTGCAAGGCACGGAGAGCCCAAGGGAGAGCTGAGAGTCACACTGATGTTGCTCTTCGCGGCGGGAACCATTCGAGTGCATCTTCCTATCCCAAACTATAGTTATATAAAGGGTGTCCCAAAATTCACGCAAGAAGTAATTTTGATAGAAAACACAGGTTTTTAATTTAAAATTGAAACTTTTAAAAATTGTTTCATGAAGTATACAGTATAGGTTTATGTATGGAATAACATATGCATTTTTTTCTCAACAATCACTCGTGGATTTTCCGAACCCCAAATGCGACAATTTTCTCGATTAACGAAGCCATCGAAATGAAAATGAGCCTAATCGCTGAAGATAATTTTGTTCGAAAAATCAGCATCTATTTGTTGTTGTTCCATAATCCATTCAACGAACTCTCTTCGCTGTGCGTGGTCAGCAGACTTCAGTTCTTGAGTCAATTGAACTTTGTAAGCATGAAGATGGAAATCTTTCGTATAATACGCTGTAGAGAGCTTCTCGAAATGTCCAATTCTTGACCACGTTGCCGAATTGAGGTTCCTAGACTCTCAGCAACACTGTCATGAACTGCTTCGATGTTTTGTGTTGAACGACTTGTTGAAGGTCGGCCAGGGTGTCTAAGATCACTAATTGATCCAGTCTCCCTGAATTTTAAAATTAATCTCTTCACAGTTGATGAAGTTAAATCACTATGCCAACCATATTTTGTATGAAAATTGCGAAGTGTAAGTGTCAAACCTTCATTATTTTAAAAATATTGCTCAACAATGAAAACGCGTTGTCCTTTCGTCTAGCGCTCGATTTTTAATAACCCATCCAGCTGTCACACTGTCTTTTTCGTTGGCAACACTTTCATGTACAAATGGCGCAAAATTCGAATCTTGCGTGAATTTTGGGACACCCTTTATATATCAGAAATCGTAATTTTGAAGACTCTTGACTTTGAGGTTCGTCCTCAGTAACCTATAGTTCGCATACTCAGTATTTTGTAAAACCTGAGTTCAGTATTTTGTAAAACCTGAGTAAAACCGGATTTTGTAAAACCTGATTGTCAAGACAACTCAGGAGTTGTCTTGACAATCATCTGTAGACAAATGCAAGTATATTTATATCAAAGTCATTTCAACTGTCGTTTTGGTGCCACTACCAAATTACTCTTTTTTTTTTTTTATTGATAATCCACCCTCAAAACAATCAAATGTGCTGATACGTAACTTTACATAGATATATCGGTATAGATATATAGGACCGAATTTTTTTACTGAACTTTTCGTATACTTCCTCGCAGTGACACCGTTCTTCATATTCTTACGTCCTTTCTTCTTTCTTTTTCGTTCCATTACAAGTTACACTCTCGGATTTCAGACGCACCGGTATTCCATCGCCAGGATGAATGCAAAGTCTTGTGCCTTTTCTCTGAGAAATTTCGCTAGTCAAAAGGTCTCTGCGACAAAGTCGCGCAACCGTTGCACATTGATGCCGCTTTCCATTGCATCTGCGAAAAACTAGTTCATCCCTGTGCTTTCTCCCGAGGATACGTTGACTTCGATGTATTCCGTATTGAGTTACAGGGCGAGCTTTCACGCTCCTGTTTCAACCTCTTTTGCGAGTACCATTTTGTATGCATGTGTGCGTATACGTAAGGGTGTGTATATGTTTGTGTGTGTGCGAATCAAATAATTCGAAGATGCAAGAGCGTGAGTCTATTCCCAAGTTTCTTACGTTCTTCTGTGTTTGCTTTATTTTTTATCAACTCTTGTGTCGAACTCGAAATCATTATGGATTGAAAGCAATTCATTTAAGGGATTGCACTACCTTGGAGCTCGGAAAAGTAGGTATAAAAATAAATAAAAATTTTGACGCGACTATTAAATATATCAAATATTTTTTAAATTTTCACAAACCCATTATAGGTATATGAACAAGTTTAAAAAAATACAAAAATAGCGTAGATATAAGTGGTCTAGTAGGACCCTCTTTTCAAACTTGTGGACAAAATATCTCCAGATCTACTCGAACGATTTTGATGAAATTTATACCACATATTCTTTATAATATTATCTAGGATTTTTTAATAGGATTTTTTAATTGGATACCCCGTTCATTTCGGGTTAATTTAAAAAACTCGAAACTTCGGTAAAAAATCCGTTTTTTTTCCAAATACATATCATTTCTAGAATTCTTATTTAAAAAATGTTTTATCCCATACTACATTTTAGCTATTACTTTTCTTTACAAGATATTTTTGATCTTTATTTTTCAGTCGATGCCAGTCAGAGAAAGAAATTTCACCATCGGCAAGGATTTTCAAAAGTGGGTCCTACTAGACGACTTTTATTTCCGCCATTTTTAAATTATTTTCTTTCATTTTTTCAAAATTTATTCATAAAACTATAATGTATTTGTGAAAAATAAAAATTATTTTATAACACGTAATAGTCGCATAAAAAAAAACATATTTTTTATACTGATTTTTCCAAGCGCCAAAGTGATGTAACGCCTTAATTCGTGACGTTTTATAAATATTAGATGTACTATTTCGAAACTCCTTGGATTTGCAATGCATTTGACATTGGAGAGTTGAAATTATTTCGGAGTTTCGGCTTATGATATAGCGGCGTTGCATTTTCTGGCTTTTGTCTCCTATGTACCAAGCATATAATCGAGACATTGGATGAACGGAAAGAGAAGTCGACCTTTACGTTCCTGAAGAAACATCCATCCATTTATCCCGTTCTCTCATAATTTCACTCACCATTTTTTGTTGTTTTGCAATGATCGCTTATTATAACAAGAACAGAAACTACGAGCGGGGGAGGGGGGAGGTCTCTCAAGACCTGGGAATAGTGAAGTGACAATTGGGGGTGAATGCGAAAGGGATGAGATCGTAAGAGCCTAAAACGGTATATGTAGGGAGGCTGGGAAATAATAAAGAAAAAATCATACACGAGTTCCAGGGTTAATTAGCATAAAAATATAAGACGAAAAATTTCGTTTCAATAAAACGCAACTTTTGACACGTCGATTGTCCTTTAAAGCTATTTCTAGCGCTCGAAGTGTCAGAGAGCTCGCGAGAGAGTAATTGTGTGAAATCTTATTCGACCCTTGGCGAGGCGTTGGTGCTGATTGAGCTCGTGAAGAAGCAAGAGCGCGACTATACATATATCCGCGGAATCAAGGAAAACTCCGAGGGGAAAATTCCCAAAAGACAGCGAATCAGTTTCCGTTCGGATTCGTCCGATGGGACGACAGTAGGTGGAGCAGCTAAAGGGAGAAAGAAACTCGAGGAGAGTTGCTCGATAGGGTATTTTCTCTCTCTCGAACACATTTTTTTTTTACTTCTCACACCGCTTCTCTACGATCTCGTAACGCAGCGTCGAAGAAGAAGAAGAAAAAAAAAAGCAACGTCTTTCCAAGCGCTCGCGCGAGTTATCGAGCAAGCGGGGAGGAGAATCGAGAGCTCTGGAAATGCGATCGTCATCTAATTGGAATTCGATACCCGGTAACGAGGGTTAAAAACTTTTTTTTTTTTTTGCTTTTCTCACTCGAAGCCCGTTACTGCCGCATCTCTTTACGCTTTTCCTACGCTTCGTCCCCTCGATGTTCCAACGTCACGTGGAACCTCCCCCTATTTGACGCCGCAGTCTCCCTCGATTTGCCCCGGTCGCCACACGAGGGAGACTTTTCGAATAAAAAATTGTTATCTTATTTATGAGTACAGGCATCGGGGATGGTGGTGTATTGCGTATTAACAACTACGTGTATTTGTACAACGCTCGTTTTCACTCGGTATAATAATATGCACGATACGTGGGGCCCTCGTGTACGAGTAGTTTCACACCTTGTTGATAAACGACCATTTACCTCGTGATCTTGTCTTGTTTATTTTACATTGTGACCAAACATCTTGCTGGATAATAGTCTCTAATTAATTAAACAAGTATGTCAGTTGATTAGCGTGAATGAGAAAAAAATAATGCTCCGTGTGGGCTAAACCTTTTTTCTGCCTCGCAAATAAAACATTTTATCCAACAAAAAATTCGTTAATGACCCGATGATACGTATACTCGACTGCTTTTTATGGTTCGCTGCGTCATTTGTTTTAGGCAAATCGTCTGATAACGAAAAAAATGTGACAGTTATTGCCCACTCGCCAACTCGTGTCATCATTATACCAGAGTCACGCGAGTCTGGCGACACAGCCAACGAGACGATATATGGTACCCGAGGTGACGGAATTGTCGTCAAATTTACAGCTAAACGGCTTGTTAGACACCTGGAGATAGTCCAGTGTCACGAATTTTCATGCAATTTGGGTGTTGCCTTACACTTAAATTGAGATATGAGTCTTGGGAGACTATGATGACTGATCTTTGGAATATTTAACAATGAGTTTTGCTCATAATGCTAATGGTCAATGGAAAAACATAAAAGAATTGAAATCAACTACCACTGTATATTCCATTTTCATGTTTGCATTTCCAGTGTCGACTCTTAAGGTCTCGCCAAGGGGTTTTTCTATGGATTTTTTTTTATAATTTTAAGGACCCATTTAGACCACTATTAAGTGATTACCTGCAAAATTTTAAACGGATTCACCGTTGTGTATTCGAGATATTGGCAATCAAAGATTGCACGGTCTTGCATGTGTTCTTATGGGGAGCAGTGGAAAATTTCACATTTCACGCAATAACTTCGAAACTTTTGTACAATTTTTTTTTCAAATTCTCAATTACATAGGAACATATGACAAAGTGGGTAAAAAAAATTATGAATTTTGACCGTCTAGTTTAAGAGATATAGCGATTGAAATTAAGCAAGGTCTTGCGGCGATAGCGCCACGAAGCGACTAGAGCAGACTAGAGTTGGCGATCGCTAGACTACAGTAGTATGTGCATATCCGTATATGCAGAGTATCTACGTATTAGCAGCCGGAATGAATAGTCTGATACAGAAGTGAATGTTAGGTGATGGAGGTAACGTTGTTATTTTTGGAACTCTAAACATTATATTAGGCGTTTTCATCATTACTTTATAAATTTTTCCATCCCTATAAGATGTACAACCTACATTATAAGGATATTTCGCATTATTTCAAAGCTTTCGTCGATTGAGCGGAGAATACATTTTCAACGTGACTGTGGCGAGACTAATGCCTTAAGAATATGGCATACAAAGGAAATTAAAAAATTCCCAATGTTTACAAAGTTATAACGATTTCAAAACGGACATTTAGAGGATTCTAAAAAAGCTGGAACTGCTCGTAGGGAAGAACGAGCTTCAGAAAATCATAAATTCGAAGTCGAGGATGGCACACTGTACGAGGCAGAAACTATCGATTGATATAACGTAAGTATAAAATGCTATTATATCACTTGAATAGTTGCGGTTGCCTGAAATGTTACTCAAAACTTTAAACGCGTTTTTCTCGAATCTACTTTTTTCAACCTGGTGGACATAAAATCTCGAGTTCTATTCTTCAAATTTTGTATCGACCTTTAGTATGTATCTTTCTATCGTGCCTAGATCGTGTAATTATTATTATTACTATTAAAAATAAAAAGTTTAACTTTCGAAAAATAGGGCAAAAAATTAACTTGTTTTCAAACAGTCGCCATTGAAAGAAATATCTCTTTGGTACCTCCCATAATGGCATTCTTATTAATCGAGAAAATCGGTTGTATTTCTATTTCCGACGAATGGAAGCTTTGGAATCATGCCCATTGCCTCAACCATTTTTTTCACGGCCATATTGAGAGGCCCATATTTTTTTCAATTTTTATTTATTTTTGCACAAAATTTTCTTCAAATATCAATAAAAAGACTGTGAAATATGGATACTAAAGAGACTTTTTTTTAACAAGCCCGAAATGTAGGCCTCCAGACTAGAATACTGCCTTAAGAAGAACGGAATCAGTAATGCTTTAATGATAAACCGTATGAATCATTCAGTTAGTTAATTAAACATGCAGTTTTCGCAAAAACACTGACTCAAAAAAGCAATGCATTCGAAAAGTCACTACCCTTTTTACATCCGTATATCTGTGTGAGACTTGGTCCAGAACATTTTTGTTATTCCGTCAAGATCCTCTATGCGAATAACGTCTAATTGTCGATTCACGTGGATTTTACGAAGCAAACGAGAAACGGGGCAAATCTCTACGGATTACTGGTCCACGGACAAGAGTGAGACGCTGCGAGGCTTAAATTTCGAAGCACGTAAGCCACGCTGGGTTGGCTAGATTCCAGTAGAAGGAGGTGGCTGAGAGTGGCGGACGTTGCAACTCGGCGCAACCTTCCCTCTGTCTTTCCCTGACGGGCATTATACGAGCCGTACTCGATGCTACAACTCCTATATTCAGCTCGATCTTCGAGCATCCTAAGGGTTTGCGCACGGATGGTGGTGCATTCGAGACTGGTGGAGAACCGGCCGCGAGATGCCCCCTGAGGGAGGACCAGGAATAGCTCGTGAATGCAACACCAACCGCAGCAACGAGCGAGCAGCTTGGAAATCTGAGCAAAGAGATGCGGATACATCCTTGTTTTATGTCTACGTACATATTGTACGTATTTTAGCGTGGGAGGGTTGCAGACGTCGAGCAATAAGAGATCACGAATACGAATTTCACTGGGAAGAGGAGATGGAATGACAATGCGAAAGATGGAGAATCGAGGGTCGAGAAAGACAAGGAATGAAAGAGTTAACTCCTCTACAGCGATGTTTTGGAAGTGAGACTTTGCCACCCTGCGACGCAAGGAGGTGGGCAGAATACCGAGAGTGAGATGGTTGCACGGTATGAGGGAGGAGTTGTCGGATGGGACCGGGTGAGGTGGGTATAAGGTCGCTTCGAAGCCTCTCTCACAGCCTCTCCCACGAGGCCTCCGGTGTAATTAAGCGAGTGCAACCCCCGCCGCCACATGTCTACGTACGTTCACATCGCGTCTATCCATCTCTACCCACGGCAGGGGCTTGTTCTCTTCGTCGATCCTTCCCTCGTCCCTCAATGCACAGACAGCGAGAATGCAAGCGAGATAGGTAGAGAAGTGGAATCTCTCATCTTCGTTTAGTCGTCCAGGCTCTATGGATTCTCAGCCTTCCGTCTCCTACCCCCGTTCCTTCGCACTAGCGAGTACAACAATCTGTCGTCGTGATAAGGCAGCAAAAAGCCACAAAATATAGCTTGGCGGCGTGCTAGCCCTCGCGGTTGATACGAGGCCGAGCAAGTGAAGCAAGGAAATTGAGAGAAAAAAAGGGAAGAAGGGTGGAAGCAACAAAAAATTAATGAAGGTACAAGAAACCCCATGCTGTATCACTGCCACTGAATGAAGTCTCTACCCATTTATATAGCGTTTGAGGTAACGTAGTTAGGAACGAAATTAAGTTCAAAACCAGATGAGATAGGATTTGAGGAAGGTTTGGTATGTGAGAGGCTTACACATACTCGATCCACGACCGTACATCCACCGGGACGATTGACTAGATGGATGAGTATCTCCAGGCTCTCGTGATAAGGAACAGCAACAACTTTTCTCTTTCGACACGATCATCCGACGATCGGTGTAAAAGCCATCGTGGCTTGCTCGGGATATATCCGGCTCGCAGTAGCTGGGGGCACAGGATGAAAAACGTCGAGTCGACCGTGTTGCTGAGCCGAAGAGGAATCGAAGGTGGGCGAAACGAGGGGAAGAGAAGGAGGACGAATGATCCTCGTGTGGTTCTGGCTGAAGAAGAGGCTACCAGGGTTCCCGCGGGAACAACCCTCCAAGCATCTTTGCGCCACTTTCGTTGAAGTGGAATGATAGTAGCGATGGTCTAGTCGTGGATTTCAAATAAGAGCCTGTGTTACCGAAATGGAGCACCGGCCACAGCCAGTTACCACGGTGCCCGCAGAATCCTAACACTCTCGCTCACAACAGTATTACGCGCTAGGACAACGTTAGGATGATGCTTGTGTATGGTAATGGAGGGCCAATCATGCGGTAACTATCCACCCGAGGGAGGCGGTCAGGCTTGCCAAGCTGCGGTCAGCCCACGTCAATGTGTCACTTACGTTACCGGAATAGCCGAAACCCTCTGGACAGCCGAACAGCAACATCGCTGCATGCAATAGCAGCAGAACGCTACAACACTCACGTCCATTTCTCTTAGCGCCCGTCCTCAATATGACAATCACAAGGCCGAATAGGTCCGGCATGTCAATGCAGTTTCAATAAGTGTTCACGGCTATACGTCTATTGTAGACCCGAGTGTACAAGTATTCGCGGCAAAACAACAATAGGATAGGACGGGGCTGGTTGAGCCATTTTTCACTTAATCTGGCGAAACTCTTAACAGGTACAACAGATTTACTTAATATTTAACCTGTTACATGTGTAATTCATCCTGTTTAGAACGGTTCAAAAAACACTATTTCCGATGTGGTTTAGATGTTTTTGTCATGAATATGAAAAATGCGTTCAACCTGCCCCATAGGTGGGGTAAATTGAGCAAGGATATGAGACAACTTAGCAATGGAAGGAATTGGCTTAATAGTGATATGGAAATCGTAGAAATGACAAATAAAATTTCAGTTTACAATCATATATATATTTAAAGTTTCAATGCTAATTATTTAGTAAAACCAAAAGTACAATAGTATTCAGTGAAACAAACGCTCTTGTATTTGTCCATTACAGATCGTGATGCATCACTCATTGTCAGTTGTTGACTTGAAGCCGAACCCCTTGAAGTCTTTCTCTCCTATCTCCGCATCCTAATCCGCAATAAAAAACAAAAATTGTACTTCTTGTAGTAAAAATATTACAGTGGGGTAACGTGAGAAACGTAAGCTGAATTAGCCCCGACCCGAGACTTCTCGAAATAAAAGTAATGTAAAATTTATATGTGAAAAATATTTTTAAAAAACAAGCTTTTATTTAATGTACTGAAAAGTAGAAAATAATTTTTTTTACCAAGTCTGTGACTACAAATAAAAGCTTAGGGTACTCAACTTTTTGAATGTTTAATAAATTTTGTCAATTCAGCTTCATTAACCGTATTTAATTTGACACAATAGTAATTAGAGAAATTATTATAACATGTTTATAATCAGTTACAGAATTTTTATTTAAGAAATCTAAGGTTGTTTTGCAGTAAATTAAATACAGTTGATATGTTAACGGATTTAGGCAAATTAAAGATTACATGGCTAACTTTTGACCGCCCCAAGCTTTTATTTATAGTCACACATAGGTGACTAGGTAAAAAATATTATTTTCCACTTTTTAGTACATTAAATAAAAGCTTATTTTTTTACATATAAAATATTTTCTACTTTTTAGTCTTTAAGGCCTTATATACGCGAAAAATTTCAAAATTTTTCATTTTTTATTTATTTTTTATTCCATTAGCCTGAACGGATAGGAATATTTTAAGCTTTACAGAATTGAAAAATTCCAAAAATTGTTAAAGTTACAGCATTTAGAGCGTAAAAACTTTTATTTTCTTGGAAGCCGGCAGGTAGCGGCGGTAACCGGCCGCTAAAACCGGGTTTTGTCGCTTTGGTCTACGATAAAAGTAACGGTTTTTTTTTCGGTTGGGCACAAGCATAAAACCAGGAGGAGGAAGTAAAATTATTTAGTCCGAATTGAGACATTGTAGAGGCAAAACAAAATTGTGAGCTGAGACAGTTATATTTTAACATGAGTGATTGTGAAGAAACCCATACTAGTTTAGATAGGAAGGGTTCACGATTCATGGGAGGACGCCCAGGCATTCGTAAAAAACGTCTTTTTCACGGCAATCGGTATACGAAAAAATCGGAAGCCGAACTAAACACAAGTGCGTCTGCAAAAAAAATTAAAAGTGTCAACAGCGCTCGATGTAGATATTGACCGCGCACTTACTGCCACTGGAATTCAATCTGAAAAGGCAACAAAGGAAGCAAGGATTGTCGCCAGAAACGACAAAAAACATGCTGGAGACGTTTTAGATGCCGAGGAAGGCTCCACACATAGCGCAGGATGCTATTAAATAAGGTAAGATTGCATTTATAATAGATACCGCGCGGCGGGCCCGACTGCCAACTTCAAAGCCTTTTTTCCACGATTCACTTTTTTGAACCTTGTGAAAGTTCTAACTCTTGAACGAAGGTTCAGATCGTTTTGAAATTTTTACACCATATTCTTAGTATCATCACCTATCGTGTGAACCACAGAAACAAAAATTTCAATGACACAAAAAAATATAAAAAATAAAATACCGACAGAAAATTGAGTAAAAAAATTTTACGTTTCGAATTTTTATTATCATAATTTTTTAAAAATAATATTGTTGATTCACACTGAAGATATATTCATTATGCAATTATAAATATGTTCATTTTTTTTCAGACATACATTTCTTTTTTATGTTATATCTCCGTCATTTGTTAATATTTCTGATTTCTTTTTTTTACATATACTCAACCATGTGCATAAATGATCTGTAAAAAAAATGTTGTCAATATATGCGTCATTTTTTTTTTAATCGCGTCTAGAAAAGTACCTTCGAAAATCGGCGAAATCGCGTATATAAGGCCTTAATGGATTTTACTAGAACTCTGAAATTTTTGCAAAGAACGGTGTTATTATTGGTTGATTGGCAGGAGAAATCCTGGATAACTGTGATAGATAGCATATATCATAGATTTAGGCTCACTTTGTTTGTATGTGTTAGTGAGACTTTATATGGATGATGAGATATCGCTAATTTTACATGGAATGTTAAAAATGTTATGGAGATTTTTCTAAGGGACTACGTGGGTTTGCAAATTTCAAAAAATCCATTTTTAAAATTTTATTATCTAATAGTACTGTATGTCTGGAAAATTTTCCCAAAGTTTTAAGTCAATCGGAGTAAAAGTCTAGGAGAGAGAGAGAGAGAGAGAGAGCCTTTGGGAATTCCCCCCATTGGGAAAGACCGGCTGGGAGCGGCGCAGGTATAAGCATTTTTCTCAAAACACTATTTTTGAAGTCGGTGGACACGATTTCTCAAAAACTAATGGACCGATGTTATTGAAATTTTGCACACTTCTTCAAAATAGCATTGATTAGTGATTGAACGAAGGTTTTTTTCGATTATAACTAATTTTACAAGGCTATACGTAGTGTATATTGTACCAAAAATTGAATTATTTTGCATACAACTCTACCAAAAATTCATATTTCAATTTAAAAAAAATCCTTCATTCAATCATGAGCTATACTTATCTACTAACAGGAAAAATTTCGTTTTTTAATTTCAAATAAAACTATCATGAGTTATCCTGACCACCACGAAGACACTTTTTTTGAGGGGTCTCCGGAAATCAGGTCCCACCGGCTGAATTTCCCAAATTTGTGGATGAATTTTTTAAAAATATTATTGAAATGTTGCTCTTTTATGTCCTTAACATTTTGAATAAAATAATTTGTATATAATATTTGAAAAAAATACAGAAAATCTGCTTTTTTTGGCTTCGAAACTCACGGAACTCCTTAAGTGGAATCATGCATTGTCACCTGTTAGATGCATGTTTGCAAAATTTCGGAGCTCTAAGTAGTCGAGAAGTGGGTAAAATATCGAATTTCAGTTTTGCAACTCACAAAAAGTCAAGTTAAATAAAAGCTTGCAAAAATGGTAAGACTTGTGACTACACGGCCATTTTTATTCTAAAGCTCAATAAATACGTAAATCTTCAACACTTACGTGGTCGTATCTAGCTATTTTCATAAAAGTTAAGGCGAAAAGTAACGACGAACTTATTTTTTACTTTTCGAAAAAAATAAATAAAAGAAGCGTCAACGCATCTCACTCGTTCACCGTGCGGCAACTGGCGAACGCGCGTTCTGTTCCCCTCCCTCGTATCCGTCTTTCCATTATTTGAAACTTTGCCACACGTTTGCTTAGTTTTTGAGATCAATTGCCCAACGTGTCTCTATTCTCAACTAGCTCCGACCTACCCATTGCAACAAGCGTATAGTCATCATCCGAAAGAGCTCTAAAGACCGATAACTACTGAAGGACTTGAAGGTTATTCGTGATTCTCGCGGTTGTCATACTCCACGAAGTATCCGCTCATGAAACTGTGCTACGCAATACAGTATCACGTGAAAAAAAATCAAAATAAAAATACGCAATCTCACGTGTGCCATGATTACCACAACAAGAATCGTTCTTCAGCAACGAGAAAGGAAGAGAAGTCGAAGAGCTATAAGAAGCGGAGGCAACGATACCTCACCGCAACCCTCGTACGACCTTCTTCATCGTACACCACTATGAACCAACTTTGCCGTCAACATCGATGAACCTGCGATGAGGGTTACGCGGGGGGTGCGAGCTCTATTGCCTTCTGCTGTATACACAGTAGTGGATTATTCCCGCGCAGAAGAAAGCATGTATGTGTCTCATGTATGTATGTGGACGGGCTCGTGAGGGACAGAGATAGGATAACACACACGATCGCGGGAACAGGACGATAAATAACTACAGGATGAAAAAGGGGGCGCGGTGCACCCCCGGGGGCCCCTAAACCTAGACTATAGATACACCATGGACTATTCGAGCTGCCTCTGGCACTGCGAGAGAGAACTTTGCGCTGGCGCGCTGCGGAAAACCCGGGCACAGCCCCGACAATTATACCCTCGCACGCGAAATGTTTTATTACCCTGATGTATGTACTTATATATATATATATATAGATATATATATATACACACACAATATTGCACGCTATACCACCACCAAACGTATGCCACGTTGAACTGTGCAACTATTATACGATATATACGCGAATTCGCGATATACGTAATGGGTTTTCAGATGACCTATAGATTGGACCAGTTTTCATCCACTTGAAAACCGGCAACTAAACTTCTGGAAATTGAGTGTAACAAAATGGTATTGATAAAACTTTGGATTTGAGATGTTTCAAAGGGTGTGAGAGGAGACGATGGATATCATTGAGAGTTGAATCCTCAACTGAAAGTTTTTTTTGTAAACAAAAGCAATTTTGTACGAATAGTTACTGGTCTCATAGCAGCGTGACACCATATCGTCATTGTGAGGAATTGGTGCGAAAAAAGCGAAATAACGATATAGCCGGCGAATTTTGGCAGGCAGCACTAGTTTTCCAATGTAATATAATAAAAAATAATGTACTAAGAGTGTAAATATATCTAACAGTTGAATATAATTGTTTATAATATTGTATTGCGTCTAAATAAAACTTCTTCTCGTCGAAAAATTACTGTGATGCCACTTTTTATGCCACTGTGTGACATAAAAAGATGTGCATCGTCTCGATACCACGTAATCACAATTCATATAGTAGCAATTTACAAAAATCCATTTCGAGGCATTATTAATGTCTTGAGCGATGGTTTGGAGGTGATTTTTAGGATGGAGTAACAGTCAAACTGTTCCAGTTTACTTTATGAAATTCTTTACACATGTTTATTGAAACTTCAAGAATATATACAAATTAAATTTAAAAATGTATTACCATGTACTTTTGTAGGTTTGTTTATAACGGTGCATGGAAAACGCCCCCAATTGGCGATCAGTGTTGGGGATGTTGTATGGATGTGAAAAAAAACCAAACATATTCTTAATCTGTATGAGTATTGTGACGTTTAGTACCAGGTTCAACAGAAAAAGATTTTACAAAATGGCGGATGCTAAATTTTGATTATCAACTTTTCTCATGTTTCTCATCATTTTAAGAGTTATATAAAACAAAGAAAAATAATTTCCACTCAATTCTGCTACCAACTTTGGAAAATAGTCTACTGGAAGTTGTAGCCAAATGTAAATTCTATCGGCCGTTCGGTTATCGCGGAATCGTGCACGGAGAGAATTAAAAAGTAATTTTTGTCGTGAATTTCACGGTAAAAATTACCGTGATATATTTCAATGTGGTGACAAGTGAGAAAAGCATAATAATTCGTATGCGATAAGTTTTTTTTTAACTCACGTTACAGAAAATTTCAAATACGTTGCTAAAATTTTACTACACAAGAAGGGTAGCGCGTACGATAATTTTTACCGAGAGCACAATACATTTTCCTATAACACTCATTAAATTTTATAATAAATCTTAAAATAAATGTTATAAAGCCGATATTTTTTTATAGACATTTTTGAAAGGCATAAAATAATAAAATGCACAGTAAAATTTCGCTGATATTATATATTTTTTAAATTTAAGTTTTGCGTATTTTGTTACACATCGAAATTTACTAGAGAATCTGGTAAAATTTTCTATCTGAAGAAGAAATTTTATTTTATTTTCGTGAAAATCTGTGTTTTACTCAGTAATAATAAGCGAAGTTTCAGGGTTGTCATCTGGTTACCGTTACTGCACGGTAATTTTTAACATTCAATTCTCTCCGTGTGGTTGCCGATTTGAAAAACATAGCTTTGAAAAAATACGCGTTTAAAGTTTGCTGCGTCTTATAATTTCTATAACTCGGGTAATTTTATGAGTATGATTAAACGGTTTTCACAGACGTATTTAAAAAGGTATGTAGAATAATAAAATAAAACAAACGAAAAAAAAACGATCTGTTGAAATTTCTAGAGAACAATACTGTCTTCAACGTTCGTATTAAATTCCACCCGTGTACTTAAATGGTATATCAGAATGACCTTTATTGATAAATTCTTTATTTATAAAGATTTCTTTATTGATAAAAAATTTATTTGAAAAGTACGAATATTTTTTTTTTAATATAAGATAGAAACATGGAGGTTATGTGTGGAACACAATATCTGATAAACGGCCGCCTCGTCCCTGTTTGCAAACGTTCACTCTTTGGACGAAATTTTCAATAACATTTTGGCATAATTGCGGACTAATTTCATTGTTGGTGTGTCCAATTGTTTCTTTAAGCTCCGTAATGGTCTGTGGATCATTGGCATACACTTTTCCTTTCAGAAAACCATAAAGAAAGAAGTCCAATGGCGTCAAATCGCACGACTTGGTGGCCAATTCACTTTGCCGCGGCGGGAAATAACACGACTATGAAACTTCGTCTGCAATAACTGCATTGTTTCGCAGTGAATTTTCACATATTCTATGCGTTACTCGATCATGTAACTCTCCATGACTAAATCTCAATCTTCCTGATGCCAGTTGTCAAAGATTAGCACTCTATGTTCACCGCAAAAAAAATGGCGCGCAATCAAAAATCTCAGGTCAATTTGAGACACCCTTTATTACGTTCAACGGCTGAATAAAATGTCTTCGCGGACAGAAAAAATAAAGTATTGTAATGGTGCTATTTGATGTTTTAATACAAACCCAACTCTTCGTTTAACGCAAATCAAACTTAAACTTTTCTGATGAGAACTGTTACGAATATTATTAAATCCGATATTGAATCTACTATTCATCAACTGGGAATATTTCAGACATCATTTTGCATTACAACGATAAATTAACGCATTCGATGGGTACGAACATTGTTTTTTTTTCATAGCCCACTCAATATTTTGTTGATTTGCAACACAATCAAAACGTTGATTTGTGCATTCTGCTTGCGTAATATTTGTAATATTTCACACTGGGGAAAAAGTGTATTCGCCTAATATAGATTTAGGTTTATATTGAAACATCAAAGACTATAATTATATGAGGATACGTATACGAGGCGTGTAAATTAAGTAATGAGACTGGCAACGTAGCGTTGGATCTGGCAACAGTTGGAAAGCAGTACTTGGAGGGTCAGCAAGTGAACATGTCATACGCCTTCAGTACTAGTTTAAACTCGCTAGACTCATTTGGTTGTCCGTGGCAATTCTTTCTGTGAGCAATTTTTTCTAGTGCGTTCTAAAAATTACTGACATTAATTTCGAGGAACGGTACGCAATCAGGTTTTGCTCCCGACTTGGGCACAATGCAAGGGAAACTTTTGCAAAACTTCAGCAGGTCTACGAATACAGTATTTTATCAAGGGCCCAGGTTTTTCGGTTGTGTAAGGCATTTTCAGAAGGAATAAAGTCGATTGAAGATGAACCACGCAGTTTAAGGCATTTTCAGAAGGAATAAAGTCGATTGAAGGTGAACCACACAGCGGAATGCCTTCAGCTTCAAGAACCAATGAAGTTCTTGTTTGCACCTCAAGGCCAAACGGTCATTCAACATTTTTAGCGAGAGGATTTTGAAAAAAATCGAAAAAGGGTCATGCGTGTGAGACCAACCATCAAGAACAACTGGGTGTTGCATCACGACAATGCGTCTTGTCTCACAACAATTTCAATAATGAGTTTTTGGCCAGTAAAAACACTCCTGTGGCTCCTCACCCTCCTTATTCGCCTGACTTAAGTCCTTGTGACTTTTTCCTCTTCCCGAGATTGAAAAATCACCTCAAGGGACGTCATTTTCGGAAACTCGAAAATATTCAAACGGCTGTAAACGACCAGCTGAAGGCTATTCCAGTATCCGAGTTTCAGTACTGCTATGAGGATTGGAAGAATCATCTCTAGCGCTGTGTGGATTCCCAAAGAAGTTATTCCGAAGGAGACAATATTAAATCGTAGTTCTATTTGAATTAAAAAAAATGACTTAAATCAGTCTCATTACTTAATGTACACACCTCGTTTATTATTT
This sequence comes from Ophion ventricosus, assembly GCA_963932345.1. Lineage (NCBI taxonomy): Eukaryota > Metazoa > Arthropoda > Insecta > Hymenoptera > Ichneumonidae > Ophion > Ophion ventricosus. The sequence continues at coordinate 5,666,654 of OZ010720.1, forward strand.
TTTTTGTAGGTACATGATCTGCAAAATAATATTTTTCCTTTACGAGTAAAACGTCTAACGTCACGACTAACAAAACGTCATCAGTCCACAATACGTTTGTACAAAATTCGACGAATAAAAAAATGACCCGTGCTGCTGATAAAAGAAAATATGTGAAGAAAGCTGAGATGCGATTTTGGAAATACGATTTTTAGATCCATCGTGTTCTCAAAGCCCAAAATGACGTGATCGGTGGGGTGTGCGGTGCCGGCAAAAGTTTGCGTGTTAGGGTCTTCCGGGTGGTTTGAGAAGGGAAGCTTCTCTCTCGGAAAATCCGATTGGCCAATTTCGTGCGCCAAGTGGCCGATAAAGTCCTTCTCGTCTTGGTCCACGTCCTCGACGAGAGACGTACGATCTCGGCAGACACTTTGGGATTCTGCACTATCGTATAGTGTTGGTAGCGTGGACTACGGAGGACTAGAATGAGGGAAGCACGCGGCCCAAGGACCGCGCCGCTGAGAGCTAATTTTGTAATCCAGGCTCGCACTATCTTCGCTAACTGCTATACTAAAGCAGCCGAGAATCCAATCTTCCTTGCCCGTCGTCTGACAACATTACGTACCACTCGGCGCTGGAACTCTCGTTCGTCCGGCACAGTCGAGCGTAACGCGCCACCACCGTTTCTCCAACGACGCGGAAAGTGTCTTTGCCCCGCGACTCTTTTGCTTTCATGAATTCGTGAGTAATTAGGTTTCCGTGTGACCCGAATAAGCGCGAAATTCAACGAGGACCTCATCGATCAAAGTGTACGATAACTTTGTAAAACGAGGTTTACACCTACATGGAAAAGTTCACGCGTTTCTTCGTTCGTGCGGAATGACAATTACAGATATCCCATTGATACTGTTACCAATTTTCAAATCTAAAAAAAAACGACGAATCACTTTGAAAGGGGATACCCCCTTTCAAAGTGATTCGTCGTTTTTTAGATTTAGTCTAAATATTTGAAAATATCGATTTTTTGGCATTTTCTTGAAGTATAGGCTCTTAACCCTTCGTGGTCACAAATCCAAATTCAATTGCAGTGTCCACACTTGGGTCGATTCTACCCGGTCAGTTATCAAAAAAGTATTGTGACCAAACTATCCGTCCGAAGTGGTTCAAAAAATTACGGAACATGCTTTGAACTTTCTAGATAATGGACGAAAAGTTTATTTATGAGAAACGAAATGGCGACATATTTTTAAAAAATTATAAAGAGGTGGAAACTCAAAAAAAAAAGACACTTTTTCGCTAAAAAAAATCATAGTTCCGTGAATTTTCAATATTTTTACCTAAAATTTGGACGCGATACTCCTTAGATATGCTACTTTTGGGAAAAAATAGTAGCACAGTGCGCGTTCCAAAAAAAGTTTTTATTCCGACATTTGATGAAGGTAAATTTTGTGGTATGAAGTTCCTTCAAACTCCAGGTAAGATGATGAATACAGTCCCGTTAGAAACCGGGAAATTTTATATATTTACGCCAAATATTGGTCGACGGGTCGATTCATCCCAGGGTGACCACGAGGGGTTAAGAATATGTCCTCAAAAGGAAATTTCAATTTTCTGAATATTTACAAAGTTACAGCGATTTGAATACGGCAGAATTGAGAGATCGCACAGGCTTTAGAAGCTTCTAAGGCACCTAGAACTGCTTGCAGTGGAGAACGAGGTTCGGAAAATCATAATTTCGAAGTTAAGGAAGGCATACTTCACGGGGCAAAAATATCCGATTAATTTAATGTAAGTATAACATGCTATTATACCACTTGGATAGTTGCGGTTGTCTAAAATCGTATTCAAAACTTTAAGTTATTACTGGATGGATATTAAAAATAGTCAAAATTCTTGAAAAATTGAGGAATGATAGTCTTTGATAGAATAATAATAAATCGTTTATTTTAGAATGTTTCACTAAATAATTTAGTAGTTATAAACATATGAATTTAACACGGTCGCTTATAGGAAAACAGAATCTGCACACGTTAATGGCTGCAAAACTAATGGAACTAAATCGCTGTAAATTCTGAAAAAAATATATCATCAAGATTTAGGATCAATCGATTGATTATGCTAAGTTTCAAATAAATCGACTGAGTAATTGTCGAGAAATTAACTAAAGTAATGAGGACTATTGCCTTTTTTAACGATCAATCAATAGCAATCATTGGAAAACTCAATATATATTGCATTTTAGGGTAATTATTGATAATAATAAGTTAATCTGAACGTATTAATTAAATTAAAAAATTGAGAAATTTTTTTGTTAGGCACTTGAAACAGATGTACTGTCACTGACAAAACCTCAATCAAGCACATGCCAATATCGTCGAATTTGGCTTCAATTATTATTAAAAGTGGAAAATTAACATTTCTAAGTGTTAATTTATTATAAAATTAGCTATTTATAAGGCTAAACATGTACGATATGATCTAGACTTGTAAATCCACGGTTCGCCCATTTTGGACTAACTTTTTGCCCGACGGTCCTTCCAGTAATACCTGCTTAAACGCGTTTTTCTCGAAACTACTTTTTTTCAACCTGGTTGACATAAAATCTCGAGTTCTATTTAAGCGATTGACTTCAAATTTGGTATGGACCTCCAGTATACAGGGTGTCACAAAAGTAACGGGACGGCTGAATATTTCCGCAGGTAAGACAATTTCCCAAAACGTTAAGGTCGTTCTTGAAGTAATTTTTCCCAAGGAATTCAATGGTGACCTTCATTTTGACCTTGGCGATGTCCTTCAAGGTTATTTCAAGGTCAACTTTTGTTTTTCGAATGGGAACCCCTTTTTTTGACATCGGCAATCGATGACCCCCTTATCGATCAAGGAAATTGGTTCAATTTCTGATTCAGATGAATGGGAGCTTTGGAACCATGGCAAGCGTCTAAACCCTTTTTTTTCGCGGCAATATTTAAAGGCCCATAACTTTTTCGAATTTTTGTGCTTTTTGCACCACATTTTTTTTTTTGTAAGTTCTTAAAACATCAACAAAAATGCTGTAAGAAAAGAAAACGAAAAATATGTTTTTTTTTCTTCTATTAAGTGCGAAAAAACGCTCGAAATTTTAGCCCTCCAGACGCGAATACCCCGTGAACGAAAAAGCTCGCGAGGCTACATCGTAAATATTTGCTTCGTTACTTTTTTCCAACCGCTGTAATTTTATTTCGTCAATGGTTCACCGTTAGATCCGTACACCGGAGTAGCGCAGTAATTTCCGTGCGGTGGCGTTTCGCGTGCAAATTGACCGTTAATTAATTAAGAATGAAGCGGCTGACAGGGCGTTTACATGTGCCACTGTCGGCAATTCTTTCTCTTTCCTTCTCTCTCGTCCTTGTAGCTTGGCTTTCGCGTACACACATTTCCACCCCTCAGCCAAGTCAGCCCACAGTCTTCGGTTAACAGCGTTAGATTAACTCGATTAAACACGCCTTGACTCCTTCCTGTCATATACCGATAGTTAACGACTTGATGCGCACACACACGCACACGCGCACACACACACACACACACACACACACGCGCGCGCACGCACGCACGCGCGCACACACACACACACACACACGCGCGCGCGCACACACACACACACACACACACACACACACACACACACATACAAAGTTCTGTTTCCATCGTGCTCTCGAGGCGAGGCAAGCACGGCGAATTTTAAAGCCGCAGATGCACTGAAAAAATATGCGACCCGGTTCCACCCCTCAAAGTTGAAATGCAATGAAAAGAAGCAAAGTCCTCGCTAATATTCGATGGAGAAAAATCTCTTTCAACGAGAAGAGGCCAAGTATCGTGATCGCGGTGGAATCGATTTTTAAATTGCGTAATAAATAAAATTAGGACGTCGAGGGTGGCTTCGGGGCGGAGATCGCTGCTGTCGAGATGCGACGACGAGGGGTCGCGTTCTAACTTAATCAGGGTAACTTCCCTCGACTTAATAAAGCTGTCTCAATTTTTGCCTCATTACCGGTACGGCCTCAACGATTTTTCAGTCAATTTCCGCAGCATCCAACTCCAGCCCCCTCCCCTTCCTTCCACACCCACCGTGATTTTCGTCCTTCTATCTTATAACAATTTTATGCCTTCCTATTCTGTTTATTATTATTTCGTAAGAAAATCAAATGTCGTTTCGTCTATAATCAAAGTTATAATATTATTATATTATTTCGATTTTTACATTATCAGATTTTTTATTTTCTTACGATATTTAATAAATTAACATTACCCTTTTGACATAATATTAATGAAATTTTGCAAAAACCTTTCCTGTACAGGAGTCTTTCTTACTTATTTATTGTACACGAGGGCCATCAACCTTATCAACAAAAAGTGATAGTAGAAAAAAAATCTTTCACCATCCGATAGATGGCCTTGATATATGTAAACCGTAAAACTTTCAAATCATTCTGATAATTACTTTGTCTATGGCACTCTTCCAAAGTTGCCAGCTGACGTTGTTTGTCAACAATGAAAAAAACCAAGTATCGCGAAGTGATAAAGTTCCTTCATTAAAAGGAAAAAAAGAGTCAGGAAATAAAAGATTAGTTGTACTCTGTATGCGGTGAATTCTGCCCTTCATTTACAGCGGTCAAATATTGAGCGGTCGAGTACGGACGTGGTCTTACGAGCATTTTAAACGGAGAACGTTCCGGGCGCCCGAAAACCGCAACAACTGACGAAATGGTCGACGTGGTGCATCGAACCGTGATGGAAGATCGTCTACTGGCTGTTAAGGATATTGCTGAGGCTTGTGGGATATCATCTGAACGGGTGCTCAAGATTTTGCATCAAGATTTGAATATGAGAAAGTTAACCGCGTGCTGGGTGCCGCGGTTTTTAAGGTAGTAGTCTAGTCACATTCACGTTGATAAGTTTATTCTCCGCTAAATTGATGAAGGCGTCGAAATATTGCGAAATATCCTTATAATGTACGTTGTACATTAGAGTAGTCCAAAAAAAAAAATCTCTCCGATTCGGGCTCTCACCCCTTGAAATGTTGCTCGATACTGAAACAACGAAGCTTTTGAAAGGAGCCGTCGGTAGGTTAATTCTAACAGGTGACTCATGAGGTTTTCTTATTCACCATTTGATTTACACGTAGAAAATTCAAGTCTGCTCTTCAGATACGGCGAATTCTCGAAAAATACGAGAAATGGGGGTTAAAATTCAGTCGACGAGGTTCTTTTATAGCCAATGAAGTTGCACATATGTTTTTACCAATGTATTGTGGATGATAATTACAGATACAACTGTATCTGTAATTATTATCCAGTGGAAAGTATGTTTCAAGATTTTTACACGTTGAAATGGCTTCATTAATCTGTAACTAATAGGTCAACTTTATATCCATATACTTTTTATCTGGATGCAAGCATCAATCTACAAAATTCTTCTTGTGACAATTTGAATATTGCTTCCGGTGATTCTTCACAATCTTCAGAAGATACTGCTTCTGTTCGTCATTTTTTGTTAACAATCCATTATATTCTTCGATGAGGGCGACAGCTCGTTTAGCGACATCATTAACAACTTTCAACTCCTTAAAAACTGCCAAACATTCATTGAAGCTCAGGCTACGTTCCCATTCGTCGGGGCTTTCACGAAGAAAATCGTATGGCAATTCGCAGAGTTCAAACAAGTGATTTTTTGGTGATAAAATAACTGATATCAACATTAACTATGCGCTTGAATTCTTCGTCACTCAATACTACACGTTTAATATTTTCATTCAGACTTTCGCGTTGTATTGCCTGAACTATATTTGTTTCACGTTGAGCGGAATAGCCGGGTCGAAGAAGGATAAAGCTGCGATCTCTTCACGTAAATACCATAGATGTTCTCTCAGTTTGTTAGCAGCTGCCTTAGAAACGTCGGAATTGATAGCTTGAAACTTAATCAAATTATGCATCAACGACAAATCGTAGTTAGGGGCTTTGATTGCACATGGTGCAATCAAAGAAAGGATGCATGATTAGGAAGGCTTTAATTTGGAGTTATAAATCCGTTTACTATATATAATAATCCCACTGATTGGTCCAGACCACTCATTGGTGGAATCTAACGAAAATGGTTTGCATTGATAAAGAAAACGTTAATTTATCACGTGTAAATCAAATGGAGAATCAAAAAATCTCATGAGTCACCTGTTAGAATTAATCTACAGGCTACTCCTTTCACGAGCTTCTTTGTTTCAGTATGGAGCAATATTTCAAGCGGTGACAGTCCGAATCGGAGAGATTTTTTTTTTGGCCACTCTATTGTACATCTTATCGAGATGTAAAAACTTATAAAGTAATGATGAAAACCCCTAATATAATATTTACCTAACCGTCACTTTTGTAGCGGACTATACATTCCGGCCACTAATACGTAGATACTCTGCGTATACGGATATGCACACACTCCTGTGATTTAGTTCTAGTCTGCTCCAGTCGCTTCGTGGTGCTAGCGTCGCTAGACATTGCTTAATTTAAATCGCTATATCTCTGAAACTAGATGGTCAAAATTCATGATTTTTTTACCCACTTCGTCATATGTACCTCTGTAATTGAGAATTAAAAAAAAAATCTGTAGAGAAGTTTCGTAGTTGTTGCGTGAAATGTGAAATTTTCCACTGTTCCCCATAAAAACACGTGTAAAACCATGAAATCTTTGATTGCCAATATCTCGGAAATGGTACGGTGAATCCTTTTGAAATTTTGCAGGTAATAATTTAATAGTGTCCTGAATGAGTCCTCATAATTTAAAAAAATCTATAGAAAAATGCCTTGGCGAGACTACTATCAACAATAGACCAAAAGCGCGTACGGGCGGACATGTCTCGCGAGTGCCTGTATAAAAAAAAAAATAGGTGAAATTTTTGCAGCGAACGATAAGCATCGATGAAACCTGGATACATCGCCATACACCTGAGACTAAACAACGGTCAATGCAGTGTATCGCGGTGGAAGAAACAGCTCCGAAGGAGGCAAAGGTCCTTCTCTCTGCAGAAAAAGTGATGGCGACAGTTTTTTGGGATAGCCATGGAATAATTCTTATCGATTACCATTCAAAGAATAAAACAATCAACGGACAGTACTACGTTGCATTGCTGGATAAATTGAAGCCCACGATTGAGAAAAAACTTCCGCATTTGGCAAAAAAAGTCCTGTTTCACCAGGATCGGGTAAAGCCACCAAAGAGTGCGCGCTACCAAAAAGTACGCAGTACTTTCAATTGTTTTATTTTTTCTTGTGTTGGCAATACCACCTAACCTTTCAGTGGAATATGCCGTGTCAAGGTGTTGGACAAAAACTCGCTTAGTTAAGGTATTTATTTCCAATTTTATGACTAATTATAGATTTTCGATGTGTTTGATCTTATTTTTTGAACCATTTTAAACACGTTTTGTAAGGTTTGCGATTAATTTGCACCCAATGAATATTATTATACTTGAAATTTGTGATTCAAATTCTGTTTTTATTGAGAGGTTATGTCGCCGTTTTGCTTGCTTACGAAAATTATAGTGACCATAGAGTAAAAACGAGTATCTGGTAAGAGTACACACCCAAAGAATGCGCACGCGTACTCTTAGCTTGTATTCACTTGTGATATGTGCCAGGGCTGATGATCTCACTCCGCTCTCATGCGCACTCTTAGCTTCTATGGAAAGTTCTTACTGCGTACTTTTTGCAACACAGTACTCTAAGAGTGTGCACGGGACGAGTTCTAAGTTAAACCTTTTTTTCCATATTTTTCGAGATAGTCACGTAAGATTTATATTTAAAACAATGTTCCTAAATGACCAAAGCTTAATTTAAATAAAAAGTACAGAGTGTATTATCAAAATTGATAATACACGTTCATACTCTTCGCTGGCTTTACCCTAACGCTCAGGTTCACACGTGCATGATCGCGATATCAAAATTGAACAAATGAAAGTTAAAATTGCTTCCGCACTCACCCTATTTGCTAGATCTAGCGCTCAGCGACTTTTCTCTTGTTTCCCAATTTGAAAAAAAAAAACATCTCAGGGCAAAAGACCCTTTAGACCAGTATTCTTCGGGTTTAGAGAATCAATTTTTTTTGACGGTTTAAAAGGTTGGGAGAAGCGCTAGACCAAATGTATCGAGTTGAAGGGAGACTACGTCGAGAAATAAATTTTGGTTAGCCTTGAAATATGTACAATATTTCGTGAAACGGCCAGATACTTTTTAAATGACTGTCATATCCTTGCATATTCTCGTAACTTAATGTTTATAAATTATTTCTTATTAATTATCATTAATATAATAATAGTTATTAATTATTATGTGGTTTATGTGTGTGGTAGTTAATAATTATTATATGGTTTGTATGTTTTATACAAACCATATTTCTATGGCGATTCTTTGGTGAGACAACCCGGGGCGTATGTATTTTTGGTGACTGGATTGGAGTCCCAGTCGAGATTAGGATTCAATTACTTCATCTTTCGATTCGATCGATATTTCAAAAATGCTCGTTCTTGCCGATGTTTGTTCTTGCTCTCTTATAGTTTGCGAGGCATTTACGATCGTTGCCATACAACTGACTTCTTGCTGGCGGCCGCTGCTTAATTGAAATTTATTCCGGTTCTCTGGTAATAGTGGGCCGATATTTTGCGACGATCGCTCCAGATCGGGTGTCTGCGCCGATTCCCGTTCAACCCCTCTCGCCTCGCTCTCTACCTGGTTCCTACTCCCTTCTCTCCATCATCCTTCTCCACATCTACACCTTACAATCTAGTGCATAATTTCTGAAAAATCGATGTATGCCCGTTGTCGTTGAACCGAATGTATTTGCAATCGTATTGTGATTACAAACATTGTTTTTATTGTTTAGAATCAAAATCCAAGATGTCGAAAATGCCATTGGATTGAGTTTTTATCTGGGGCTTGTTTAAGTATACTGTTATCCGTTTCCAACAACAATACAGAACTTCTCCACAAGATTGATAGCCATCTATGAGTGGAATGTGAAAAACAGTCGAACTCAGAACTTCTGCAGAAGAGCGATTAAGCGCTTGCAAGGGCGGGAAAATAAACCGCGGTATGTGAATCATGTACGAATGAAAAAAAATGAGCAATTCTCATTTCGTACGTCAAAATCAATGACGTACACATATGTACGTCATCAAGATATATATATATATATATTTGCAGAATTTTGTCGAACGTCGCAGAGGACATTCGAGGGTTCTAGCAAGGGGGGTCGATTCAGCTCGACAGCCGGTTGATTAGTTACATGAGACCGAGTGCTCTGTCGCCGTTGTCCATGAACGTATATCCCGTTCCAACTTAACACACGCACACACATTTATTTATATATATATACAAAGAAAATAATTGCGAAGGCATACGACTTCACGGACCATCTTCATAGTTGCCCGATTGTCCTTACACTCCACTTTATATCAATTCCGATGTCACCATAATTACCTTCAAACAAATGTATGCATACTTAAACAAAAGTCGTTTCGGAATTGGTCCAATTCGCAAAATCGACATTCCTTTTTTTTAATTAAAGTAGTTGTTTCGCCACAGTCACGTTGAAAAGTTTATTCTCCGCTCAATCGATGAAAGCTTCGAAATATTGCGAAATATCCCTATAATGTAGGCTGTTCATCTTATCGGGACACAAAAACTTATAAAGTAATGATGAAAACACCTAATATCATGTTTACCTAACCCTCACTTTTGTATCGGACTATCCATTCCGGCTACTAATACATAGACACTCTGCGTATACGGATATCCACACACTACTGCAATCTAGTTCTAGTTTGCTCCAGTCGCTTAGTGGCGCTCGCGTCGATAGACATTGCTCAATTTAAATCGCTATATCTCTGAAATTGACGGTCAAAATTCATGATTTTTTTTAACCACTTCGTCATATGTTCGTCTGTAATTGAGAATTAAAAAAAAATTAGTAGAAAAGTTTCGAAAATCGTGCAATCTTTGATTGCCAATATCTCGAATAGACAACGGTGAATCCTTTTCAAATTTTGCAGGTAGTCACTTAATAGTGTCCTGAATGAGTGCTCAAAATAAATTTAAAAAATCTATAGAAAAACGGCTCGGCGAGACTACTACCTTAAGGAATGTCTTTGAAGCAGCAAGATCAGCTGATAGCCAACATTGTATTCATATAGCTAATATGAACGATCGTGTATATATATATATATATATATATATATGTTCATTGGTATATGTACGGGCAGTAATACACTTAAGCAGAGGTATGTATTAGAGAACACGTTCTCCAAATGCATAGATGAAATTCTCGGCAAGCGCGATAATCGTATGTCCCGGCATACACGTAGCAATCATGTTACATTATGCGTAACGCGGGTGTATCAGGGAGCTTTCCTCTACGCACGAAGCCAATACACGAATCTGCCTATCCCTCATAAATTGTTCTTCCTCTCATTTCTCCTCGCGTGCGTACGCTAGCATATAGCGTACACACGAGGCATGTATCTTGAACGATAGTCTACTGTCTTGATTCGTTAATTAATCATGGCGATAAAGAACGCTAATAATATTGTAAAAATAGAAAATTGAAATTATTTTTATTCCCTGATTTCCAACGTATACCCTTGTGAATTTTTACGTATTCCCCTTCCTAATTGAACCCTTCCCTATCGCTTTCTATCGGTAGTTTGCTAATCTAACCTAGCTTCCGTTGCGTCCACAGCAGTCTTAAGAGGGCTGTGGACGCAACGGAAGTAATACATGTTAAGAAAAATGCGGCATAAAAATGCCGCATGCGGCATGCGGCATGAAAAAATTGATTTTTTTGTAACATGTTAGTTAAACATCTCAAGAATACGCCACTGGAATCGCTGATTACTGTGACGAAAAAAAAAAAAAAACGTTATGCATGGGTGTTAGAAGATTCCACTTTATTTCGACATTTCAAAGCACAAAATGTGTCATCGTCGTGCGAACAAGATATGTATAGCCTAAAAAAATATATGTGGACGTTTACTACGTTAATAATGCTTGAATTTCTAAAAAAAGAAATTGTTTTTCACCAAGTTCATGTCCGAAAAACACGAACTAATCATTTACAAGGTGTTTGAATTGAACGAGCGTATATTTTCCTCTATTTGCCATCAAAAGATTTTGAGCAAGCAGAGGAAAAGTAATTAATAATACCAAGGATTAGGAGGGAAACGCGCGGTTCGGAACTAAAACACTTCAACATAAAACATAAATTGAGCATTATTTATAATGATCTCTTTACTATTTTTAATTCATCCAATTATAACCTTTTTTTAGCTGTCGTTAATAAAAAAAATATATTGACAAATACGTTCTAAGCCTTGCATACATATATTGTAGTGTATGTGTACGAGCATGACACTTGTGCTGCAATTTTCTTTACCAAAGTTTGATTTAAGTTTTTAAGTGTGTTTATGCAGTAGTTGCATTTTAGTTCATTTATTTTACATTTAAACTTCGTTGACGTAGTTATTTCATAAATAAAGTAACATTTCTCGAAGCAGTTTTTTTTATTGTCTGAAAATCTTAGGTGTCTGCCACTGGGGGTCTATCTCCTATGTGTACTGGCTACGTAAGGCAGTATTATAATGGCCTGATCAGACAATATGATAATGACCTGATCAGGCACAAAGGCCTGGTCAGGCAACCTGATAACTGCCCGACCAGGCAATCAGATAAGGCCCATATATGACAGAACGTTACACTCCCTAGCAGGGCGCTATCGGGTTCCCTTACAAGTGCCTGAATCGGATGCCTTATAAGTGCCTGAATAGGCTCCTGAATCGGACCCTATCGAAATTTCTACGTGGGAAGTTCACTTTGTGCTCTAGACTAGTTTGAGAAGCGTCATAAAACTTGCTAGCCAATGTATAACCTTTTCTTCCATGTAACACATCTTGAAACGCTTTTTACATAGCTTCTTTCGCCCATTCGCCCCTATTTGTTTTTCTTTGGTAATTTCGGAGCATTTTCTGAAAGTAAATGAAACAAAAATATGTAATGATAAGAAATGTTATAAAAAATATGGTGCGGGGTAAGATGGGGTACCCATAATGTAATGCCCCTCGTATATAAGAATGTAAAGCCTCGTAATGCCCCAATCGTACTTCTAAAATAAGTACATTTTTTTCGGGTTGTAAAACGGACGCGACCGGTACAATACTGCACCAATATTAAAGTTAATAGAACATAGTATTATAACATACTATCAATAATACATATTCTACGAACAATCACGTATCCCATAAATCAAGGAAATTAGATACAATAGTAACAAAATGTTTGTTTACTCACCGAATAATAAGGTGCACCTCCCGGTTTCCAACAATTGGCTCACTGAAAATATTTGTGCTAAGGCAACCAGATGGTTCTAGTAGCAACGTCGAAGCTCTACCCACGCAGAAATTTCTTAGGGATACCTAAGGTCCGATCGGATCCCGATCGGAACATGATACGAATTCCCTAGAAGGGGTATCTTAGCAAATTAAATACATCTTTTCTTAGTTCGAACGATCGCCATTTAATTTAAATATAATTACTTAGAATAAATAACCTATATCACTTCTCTCCAGTAAATATAAGTCTTTCAAGGTCTATATATTGTTTTTTCGAATTTTTAAATTAAATGTAAAGAATTTCGTTCGAAATTCTGTTATTAAAATATATGAGCTTTGACAGTTATACTGTAGCACCAATTTTTACCTAATCGTTTTTCAGATCCTTGAATAAATGATTTCAGAAAACGTCCAGCGTCTCCAGCTGATACGCATCGGTATCTCCTGGTGTTTTTTACATTCATCCCTGGGATTCGATTCGATATCGAACTAGATCTTGGTCTAGGAGTTCAGGTGTCTAGCCTGGATCCTATGCAAAGTTTCTATTTGGATTCTGACTAGAGTCCCTAATAGTTCCGGATTATGATCCTGGCTGGAATTAAATTAGCGAGCATTACATTTCGCTCCCGGATCCGACCCGATATCCGACTGAATCCCGATTGAGGAAACAGGATTCTAGTCCGAGTCGGACTGTATCCTGACAATATTTCTGCACGAGTATAACGATATAACATCAGTCCCTAACTTACCTCGCTACCCCGTCTCGCCCAACCTTCCCCAATCTACACCAATATCTGAGAAGTATTTGCCTTCCGCTGACTGGTTGATGCGCCAGCTGGTGCACGGGTAAACGGTCAACGCTCCGAGTATCCGGGCCATGCCCAAAGATGCTCGACTCGAAGTGCCACGGGAGCCAAGACCTAACCACCTATCCACCACTGTTGGTCGTAAAAAGAATTGTAATTATTATTGAATTATTAAAATTGAAATTAAAAAAAAATTCAGTCGAAATTGCAATAAAAGTCGGACAAAAGGGTCGCGCGGCGATTCGGCTAGCTTTGTTAATCAAACTTCGTATTGTACAGTGATAGAGATGGAAGAAAAACTCTGACTGGTGGTATTGCTACTCGCGGTGTCGACCATCAGCAAGGGCGGCTCGAGGAAACGCACGAGAAACGAACGAGAGACTAGGCAAGAGGAGGGAAAGAGCGAAATTCCATACCAGCAGTGCGAGCACCACAGGGTCGTCGCTGAGTTGATAAAGAAATAAAGAATCGTGGAAGTTGGCGGCGAACCCCACCCGCTATTCCCCAGTGGCCTTATGACTTAAAGTCTCCTTACTCCGTTAATTCCGAACATTAACAAAAGTCTCGCTAAAACTCGGCGCCAACTTCTCTCTCTCGTCGGCCTCTCCAGGGGCATGACGGTGGACTTGTTAATGAAAAAAATACAATAAAACCACGTCACGAGTCTCTTTCCTCCTTACATACTTTCCTTCAGTTTCCGTTGTTACTTTGTTTTCCTTCGTGTTCCTTTTTTTTTCTTCTTCTTATTACTCACGTTTGAGATTTCCACCTACGTCGGCCGGGCAGCCTCAGACAGACTGTCCGAGCTACACTGGAAAGAACTTTTGAAAAATTTTGGGAATCCTGCGTAATCTGCAATTATATAACGGGAAGTAGGATACGTTTGGGAAGCGACGCCACTTGAAATCTTAATACCCGAGTGACGTTATAAAACGCTTTATTATATCTTCGTTCTTTTATGGTACACGCGAGCCGCAAATCCGCGCGCTCGGCCCACCTTGCCGCCCTCCACAATCGCCTTTTTTTTATTCATATTCTTCGTTGTAGGATTAACTTTACAGAGATTTTAATAACCGCGCGATGAAAGGTGGGCCAAGGTTTTTTGGGTGACAGGGCAAACTGGTTTGCATTTGGTCGCTGGGACAAAACATTCTTGTAGGGTAGAGCCACCAAAGAGTGCGCTCTACCAAAGAGTACGCGGTGCTTTCAATTGTTTTATTTTTTCTTGTGTTGGCGACACCACCTAACCTTTAAGTAGCATATGTCGTGTCAAATTGTTCGACAACAACTCGCTTCGTAAAGTATTTATTTCCAATTTTATGACTAATAATAGATTTTTTATGTGTTTGATCTTATTTTTTTTTTCAAAATTTTAAACACGTTTTGTATGGTTTGCAATTTATTTGCACCCAACGAATGTTGGGTGCAAATGTTTGTTTGCACCCAACAAATTTTGTTTTTATTGTAAGGTTATGTCGCCGTTTTGTTTGCTTACGAAAATTATAGTGACCATGGACTAAAAATACGTATTTGGTAAGAGTAAACACCGAAAGAGTGCGCACGCGTACTTTTAGCTTGTATGAAGCGACAATTAACAGATTGCTTGTGTTTTATAAGTTTGTTTTTTTGCTATTATCTATTTCACAAGACTAGCAACATGGGAAAATATAAAAGAAAATCTGATAGAAAATTACTCTTCACTGAGGACATCCTAAGAGAAGTGAACAAAAAAAATAACAGGGGGTCGAAGCAAGAGGTCTATTGCGGAATCATTGAAGATTCCGGAAGCAACATTAAGAGAAAGACTGAAACTGCACAGACTAAGACTACCATAAGACTAAGACTGCACGGACTTCGTCCGATTTGAGGACTTCACTTGTGACATGTGCCAGGGCTGATGATCTCACTTCGCTCTCATGCGCACTCTTAGCTTCTATGAAAGGTTCTCACTGCGTACTCTTTGCAACACAACACCCTAATAGGGTGTTGTGTTGCAAAGTTCTAACGGGACGAGTTCTAAGTTTAAGCCTTTTTTTTATATTTTTCGAGATTGTTACTTAAGATTTTTATTAAAAATAATGTTCCTACATGACCAAAGCTTAATTTAAATAAGAAGTACAAAGTGTATTATCAAATACCCGATTCCTATATAATAGTAAAGTGTGTCGAAAACCAAAGTTTTAACTGTGGCCCCTCCTAACGATAGTGTCAGGCTAATTATATAACATTATTACGTGCTAGTGTTGAACTGTTTTCAACCAAAATACGTGCATTTATCAAACAGTTGCGCTTTTGTAAAAAAAAATGCTATTGAGATTTAAAAAAAAAGCTTTTTAAAGCTTCTATAAGCAAATATTAAATTTAAAGAAAGCAAATACGTAGAATGAGAAAAAAAAGAAAATATTCATAATTAAAAAAAGCTTTTAAAAGCAAATATTGATTGGTAATTAAGTTATTCAAGTTCAAACGCACAGAGTAAATTGTATATGTTAAGGTGCCACACCACCTTCGCGCTCGGAAAAATAGGTGTACATTTTTTTGTTGTTTATATTGATGCGACTATTCAATATATAAAATCATTTTTTTTCACAAATACATTATAGTTTCATAAGCAAAAAAAAACACTAATAAAAAAAATTTCAGGTGGATATATAAGTCTTCTGGTAGGACCCGTTCTTAAAAATCCTTGCCGATGGTGGCATTTTTTCTCTGCCAGGGATCGTCTTGAAAATAAAAAAATAATTTTTTCTTGTAAAGAAAGCTAATAGCTAAAGTGTAGCATAGGAAAAAAATGTGAAAAAAAGTTTGTGCAAATGACAGCTGTTTGAAGAAAACAGATTGTTCCCAAAATTTTGAGTTTTAAAAATAAATAAAAAATAAATGTGGCATGGAATAAAAAAAATCTATTCTACATGCTAGATAATATTATAAAGAATATGTGGTATAAATTTCATCAAAATCGGTTGACCCAATCTCAAGATATTTTGGCCCCCAGTTTGAAAATATGTCCGCCATTAAATTTCTTTTTTAATCCTTTTTTTAATTTGTTCATAAAACTATAATGTATTCGTGAAGAATAAAAATGATTTTATACATTTAATAGTAGCGTTAAATTCTTATTTCATTTTTATACCTATTTTTCCGGGCGCCAAGTTGCTGTAACCCGAAATGAGGAAAACTCAATTGAAACTTTATTGAAGAAGTGTGAGATTTTTTATTTTCGCGCACCGTGTTTTACAATTGCGTGATCAACGAGCTGGATCAACTAGAACTCTAAGAATTCATCAACATCATCAACCAATAAATCATTATTATTCAGCAAATAATATCTTGATTACGGCAATTAATTTCCGCAATACTTTTTCGTTCGAATCGAATCACCCTTTCCCGCCAGAGTGTCGTTCCCAAAATCCTCCCAAACTACCCGTAGCCCCTGATATATGGATCTAGTTATCGGTTGCGTAATCACCTAATCTCGTTGAGCGTACGGAGCACCATGATCTCCAGTAGTCATCAATCAGTCGCGAAAGCTTTCCCAATAGGTACCGCGCGTTTTCCATCCGAGATCTCTCAACATCCTCAGCTATACGTTACAACAATATTCATGCGGTTATCGCAGCAACGTAGCAAGCAATTTCATGCATCGCACTCTACCACCAAGAAACATAGCAAACAAAATAAAAACGAAAAAATACACGATAAAATCGAAGGAAAAAAAAAAACGAAAACCTTTCTATATCAGTTAGGTGAAACTTGTGAAAGGGCAAACGTTGAAAGATATATGTGCACATATACGTGTACATACCGTGAACTTGTACCGGCGGGGCAGAGCAAGGTGGGCAGAAAATAATGTTTGATCGCGCTGAAAATTAGAGAAGCGATCTGGCCGAGTGCGAGTGTGCGAGACCAGTTGCGAGAATGACGTGGGTGGCAAGTTCGAGGGAGACGAGAAGAACAGAGAGTTTGCTCGATCGAGGTTCGGCCTTCCTGCCTCCGGTAGCGATTCTACTCGACCGCTTTCCCCAGGGAAAAGGGTTTCCCCTCTCTCTCTCTCTCTCTCTCTCTCTCTCTCTCTCTCTCTCTCTCTCTCCCTCTTCCTCGCAAGCTCCAACATCTCCCTGCCTCTCCCTCTTTCTCGTTCCACCCTTCGCTCTTTCGTACTCTCGCGCACTCTGCAATACACACGCGCGATCAACACACATACACCCCCCGCCCTCCGCCACCACCCTCCACCCTTATACGCACGTGTGCAATTCGTTTCCCGCTGGTGCCTGGAAAAATCATCTCGCTGCCCATTTTCAAGCTCATCGCCGTGTCAGGGGTGGCCACGTCAAGCTGCCATTCGTATATCAGTCGTGAACGGAAGGAGAGGCGGTATATAAGAGCAAGAGAGAGAGAGAGAGAGAGAGAGAGAGAGAGAGGAAGGAAAAAAATAGAAAACCCGTAACCTGCCACTGATCCGAGCTATCAATACTCATCGCGAGCTCTTCGCTCTGCGCCTATCTGTCCCGATCCACCGGATATAATTTGTTTCACTCCAAACTGACGAGCGTGACTATGTATAGAGCTCAACGCGTGTATCCGCATACGTGTAGATGCCTATAGAAGCGGGCAACGAGAGTCGGAGCTATTGAAGAATATTATGCGGATTTGTGAGCGCATAGACACTGCAAAGCCATGTGTGTTATTTGTTACGTGTGAAATGTGTGATTTAAGAAAGCAACACGTGTAAATGGCATACACAATTTAAAACAACGCACTTATGTGTATTATAGAGAATTCAAACACATTTGATGTGTATGCAAAACGTGTGTGTGCGTTTGCGCGTTTATATATCAAACGTGTCTTAAACAATGCATTTTTGTGCGTTACAGTAAAATCAAGCAAATTTTGTGGGTATTTGTAAACAGTGGATCCGCATTACGTAAATTAAAATTTTTATGTACTTGATACTAAAAAGACATGTCAATTTTAAGAGATCATCAAAGTGTAAAATTTTCAAAAAATCGATTTCTTTTTTTTGTATTATCCAATAGCATAGACGGTTATAACCATGGACCTGGTATCGCCGATTGATCGTAAGTAGACAATTTGTATGAAAATTCCGCACTCGAAACTTTAAACGTTTTTTTCACGAAATGTTGTTTTTCAAAACGTGTCAACAAAACTCTTTTCAAAGGAAGTTTTTTCAAGATATCCGTCTCAATTTTTAACGCAACATTCTTCACGCCATTCTTTATCTTGCTGTGGAAGCTTTTTTTTAATCTTCATATTTTTTTTTAACGAAAAACTGACGAAAAAATAGGCTAATTTCGATACTTTTTTTCAAACCTTCGCCATTTTGTCAATTTTTATTTAAAAAAAACTTCCATAGCAAGATAGCGGCTTTCGTACTGATTAATAATCTGTTTACAAATTTTGTTTCAGATAATATTTACGGCCACAACCATGTACACCGTGAGGACTCCTTTTTTTTCGAAGACATTTTCAACCGTTAAAAAAAATGTAAACAAATAAAAATAAGCGTTAAAAAAATTATTTTCTGTTGTTCATGTGTGCTTTGATTTGACATAAAAATAATCAGACTGATTAGCGTATTTTAACAATCGATAAAAAATCGTGAAAATCAGCTATTTTTCGACCCGTTATACTGATGATTACACTGTGATACCCTTCTATCTCACTATCCTCACTTCACTATCTATTTAGATGAGATTAATCGAACAGGGCTTGTTAATTAAAATATGACGATTGAAAATACATTGACGTGTTAACATCTTTCTCTGTCTCTTCCTCATACCACCCTACCCCCTCTCTATTTCACGTATGAGAGATTCGTCTCCTGTCGAAGATCTGTCTCCTGTCATATATATATATATGTGGGATTGACAAAACACATAATATTTTGTTTAGAAGTTTCAAGAAGCAAGGCCATTTGTTAACATCCGTGTGTAACCAAAGGATGACTGGCCAAAAGAAGCGAGCAAAAAAAAAACAAGCTGATCAATCAAGTCAGAAAAGGAGATTTTTACGACGAACACCAAACAATAAAATGCTTCAGGGACTCGATAACGTACAGACAGCGTGCATAGTATATAATCAGGTATGTTGTACATTCGATTCCATGTGTAGACAAAATGTTTTCTTAAAAAAAAAATCATTTCCGGACGTTTCAGAATGACGAATTATAATAAAAAATTATTTGTGTAGAATTCAGAGTTGAGTATTCCATTCTATTTTTGAATTTATGAAATATTCTATGCATTTAGTAGACGGCCTGTGATGCCTCGAACCAACACGCATAAAATGTGTAAAAAATAATCAAATAATACACCAAATATGCATAGAAATAATAGGATTAAGTGTGTTATACAAAACACTTCAAGCGAATCCCGAAATTATACACATGGAAATATGTAAAAAGTGACCAGAAGGTAATAAAATACGGTGCTGTATTAAAATAATACACTTAGATTTGTGGTGCTGGTGTATTGGTGAGTGAGTGTGTGTGTGTGTGTGTGTGTGTGTGTGTGTGTGTGTGTGTGTGTGTGTGTGTGTGTGTGTGTGTGTGTGTGTGTGTGTGTGTGTGTGTGTGTGTGTGTGTGTGTGTGTGTGTGTGTGTGTGTGTGTGTGTGTGTGTGTGTGTGTGTGTGTGTGTGTGTGTGTGTTTGTGTGTGTGTGTGTGTGTGTGTGTGTGTGTGTGTGTGTGTGTGTGTGTGTGTGTGTGTGTGTGTGTGTGTGTGTGTGCGTGTGTGACTTTGAATTACAGACTTTGCTTTTACTTAATTTATTTTATTTGCTTCGAGTCCAATGTTCCTTAGTATGACCTTGTGGGCTTTGGAGATTCGTTCCTTTTTTCGTACTGAAAACTGTAAGTTGCGTCGAAAGTCTGCGCTGAACAATTCAAAGAGAATTATATTTCCGGTAGACGTCACGCTAATGCATTATTCCGTTGTACTTGTTTAATTTTTGTATTATAATTCAATTAATTCAAGGGGGGGATGCCTTTAGGCAGCTGAAAATAAGCGTATTATGGAGATTTTTTGTTGAAACTATTCATTCTGCACAATTAAAATGTTATGTAAATATTATTCTTTTAATTTGAAAAAAAAACAAATTGTTTGATATTAAAAAATGGCGGCTGTACGACACTTGCTTCAGACACGGTTGCCGCCTGAGTTGTTCCACGGCGTACAACCTAGCGTCTGGTCTATTTACCTTAAACATTGAAACCAAGAAGTTTTAGATTTCTAACACCCACACGCTCTATGTGATCCTTAAAAATTTGAAGAAAAGAGAAAATTCGAAAACTGATGCGTGTTTGAAAAAAATGTTCTATTTTCCATGGAATTTTTACTTTTATAGTATATATATATTTTATTTTATATATTTTATATATAAAATATATATTTTATTTTATATATATTTTTATAGTATTTGTCAATGAAAAAGTCGTTTTTAAAAATCACTTTCAAGGAACTTTAGATTCATTTGGACGGTAATTATGTTATCTAAAAGTGTGCAAAATGTATAAAGAATAATCAAATAATATACCAAATATGCATAGAAATAATACACTTTAATGTGTTATACAAAATGTATTAAGGCCTTAGGCCACTCTAGAGGCAAAAAAGGGCACATTTTGTGATTTTTTTTCAGCGAAACCATAAAATAATTCGGAATTACAAAATAGCGGTTTTATTATACACGTAATTGACTGTACAAAATTATTTTTTCACAGCGTTACATGTCAAAATGGCGACTGTGCCGCGCTTTTCTGATGACGCTTTTATTACTGAAAGGTCAACGTCCGGACCAACAGTTCCTATAACTTTTGAGTTATGATGAGACACTAAAGTTTTTTTCGATTATATATAGGAATAGCTATAGAAGTACGTAGGATTTTTTTGATATATTGTTTTTTCTCCAAATGGCGCATTTCTAAAACAAAAAGTATAAAATGCCATGAGAAAATCGTCAGAAAAAAGGTACGTAGTACCTCAGAAAATGTAATTTTAAATATACAGTTAAAATTTCAAGTGAATCGGATGAAATTTGTTTGAGTTATGAGTCCGGCCGACTTGAAAAATGGAGTTTTGAGATAAACGCGTTCAAAGTTAGTAGAAAGTTACGACATGAATCAAGTGGGGTTGCGCTAGAATTCGAAAATCGAGTACTTGGAGATTTTTCACACCGATAATCTTTTGGAATATAATTTTATAGGTACTAAGGTACATTTTTAATTTAAAAAAATCGATTTTTGGACAATCCTAGAGTGGCCTAAGGCCTTAAGCGACTCCCGAAATTACACACTTGGAAATGTGTAAAAAAAAATAAGCGCAAGGTAAGTAAGTAAGTAAGTAAAGGTAAATAACACAGATGTAGCCGTGTTAAAACAACAACACTTGGATTTGCAGTGCATGGAAGCGCCTCGAGTCACGGAAAAAGCATCGGGCTTGAATTAATAATACATATAGCAAACTCGTTATTTTCATATCTCGACATACCGTAAGAAATCGCTCTTCTTGCACACGCCCCCATGTAATATCTCGATCGGGTATCCACCACACACGAAAGGGGCCAAGTGAGAGGGTGCCCTCGTGTGTGTAACGAATCGTGAGATCAGACGGGAAACATTTATGACGACATAACTCGTTTAGTCCCGAGGTCTCGGACACTAGAGGAGGAGGAAAATTCCGCCGCACGCCATGTACCGCAGGTGGTCCCCGCACCAAGAATCTTATTACTTTCTGATCAATTCTATATTTCCTACTTCGACCTTTTCCCACAAGCTACTCGCTCCTGTACACACGAATTGCTAGGAAACGAAGGGACGTAACTGAACCGTTCAAAGATGTAACGCAAATGCGAGGAACGCCTCTCTCCTGGACTTGCCACACGTAGTTCACGATGGACAATATGCGCCCTTTGGTCGCACTAGTCCGACCCCGAGTTTGGATCATACGGCGAGCATTCCAATGCTCGGTCACGCGTTTGTCGTTTCGCGTTAAGTCGTGATTTGTATAAATGAAAGCGGGGAAAATCGTATGAGTGTCAGATCGCGTATGGTAGATAAACAGAAAATTGTCTTCGTATAACAGTTGGAAAGTGCAGGAATGGCGCACAGGCCCACCCACGCACATACAAATGCCACACACACACACAAACACACGCGCTCAGACACACGTTATATATATACTTGAGTAGGAATCTTGCTCCGGCTACAAGAAAGATTTGATTAGGCATCCTAATTTCTTTTTCCGGGCTTGATCAGGATTTTTTATCACGCCCTGATTATTTGTGATATGCAATCCCTGACTTCGGCCTAATCGGGGTAAGAAATCAAGGCCTGATCAGGGTACAAAATCAAGGCCTGATCAGGGCTTGATTTTTCAAGGCTTGATCAAAGTAAACCATCATAGTCTAGTCAGGATAATGATATGAAGCTCTGCTCAGGATGTCCTATTTATTCCTGAAATAAATAATATCACGCATATTCAAAATAGAAAAAGGCACGAAATTATAATTACGCTGATAATTTATTTGTTAAACTAAATATAAATTTTCATTTATCACATAGATTTTTCACATAGATCTATGTAGAAAACAAATACTTCGTCTCATAAATTCGATATGGAAAAACTCGAAATAAACTTTGATATTTTTTAAACAGAAACTCAAGAAACTTAGAAAATAAAGTAAAAGAATTTAGTAAATGAAGTAAATAGGGCTCATAAGGTTTTCATGAACAGACGTTTTTAGGGAACGTCACATTGTTCATTCTGTTCGTTGTTTTTCCGCGATGCTCCAAACTTGTCCCAATCTTTCGCCGAATTAAATACTGTTCCAACGGCTTGTCCAATTTGCTTCGAAAGTACTTCTATTCCGTGTTCCTTCTATTTCGGAATGACAGCCGCTGAAAAATACGAAAATATGCATCCCACTTAGAATTCAATGTCTACATATATATATATATATATATATATATATATATATATATATAAGGTATACATGCACCTTATAGCCTACGAAGTGCATTTTGACTTTTCCTTTAGTAAATACTACAACAAACATTTAAAAAAAATATAGAACCTATTTTCAAACACGTGCCATTTTCCGAATTTTTACTTTTCTTTAGATTTTTTAGGTTCACATAGAGCGTGTAGGTATTAGAAATCTTAAATTTCTTAGCTCTGGTGTTTCAGATCAATACACCAGACGCTAAATTGTACGCCGAGGAACAACGCAGACGGCAACTGACTCTGAGGCAAGTGTTGTGGAGTCACCATTTTTTAGATAATTAAAAAAATAATAAAAATTAACAGATGTACCGATATGTACAAACTTCAACTATTTAGAATAAATAGTTTCGACACAAAAAAATCTGGAAAATTCGCTTATTTCAAGCTGCCCAGAAGGATCTCCCCCTTTGAAGGCCGCCCTGGAAACATCAAGTTTTGCTGATAGCCAAAATTACATTGATGTGTCCAAAATGACACCTTTTCGCAGATACATCTACACCCACACACACACGTATACTTTGCCGGTTACACAGCGATCCCTAAAATTTTCTGCAGTAAAATCGCGTTCTCCGGTTCTCGAGCGCAAGCATGGCAGCAGGTGAATCGCCAGCATTGGAACGGAAAGGTCCGCGCGTGGGAATCCTCAGAGACCAAGAGATGCCGGATAGAGCAGGAAGGCAAAGCGAGAGGGTGGTTGATTTCTCGGCGTTTCGCTCCTTTCCACTCACGGATGCGCATCAGCAGAGTAGAAGCACATTGCTGGAGCGCACCTAGTTTTGATTCACCTCGCGGCGGCCTACAGGTCACGGGGCTGACGGCGCGTAATTGTTCTCTCGTCTGGGCGCCACGTTTCACGGTAGGAAATCTTCGCCTACTCTCGTTCTCACCCTCCGCGTTGTCACTGCGCTCCATCCTCCAGCTCTTGGCATCATCATCCCGTGTGCGCCTCATGCCAACGCCACTTTGAGCTTTCACGAACATCCGAGCGCAAACTCGTCTCCGTAGTTCCTCCGATTGCCTTCACGCCAAGAATGCATAAGCAGCTGCTCCGTCTATTACCGTGTACAACTTTATATACGTGCTGTACCCAATGCTGTATACTGTGCACCTCGAGCCCTTCTCAGTGTTTCGGAATCGCTTGCGATTCTCCCGTCTCCAATTTCAGCTGGAGCAAATAAAAGTAAAAATCATCACTCTTTCGTTGTTCACTGACAAGTACTGTTTGTAGTTCGGTGCTGCACTGCAAATCCAGGTGTGTTATTTGTTACACGCGAGGTGTGCAATTTTAGGAATTAATACGTGTAAATACCATACGAAACTTAAAACAACTCGGTCCCGTGTTCAAATTTGAATTTGGAAAAAGTACTACTCCGTATCTGCCTTCCCTAGATAATATCGGATCATGATCAAACCTTCCAGCATGGGTCAGGTTCGCCATGTAACAGGTCTTAGACCAGGCCCCGATCCGCCATTCCCCTTTTCGGGAACTAGCCAGGAAGTGATGAGGAAAGGAATCGGAAAATTGCCGCGAAACTACGAGGAAGGTGATGGTGTACTGGCAGGGTCCTGCATGAAAAATAAACCGGCGGACGGATAAATTAATTATCAGATACTGGACGGGCTTTCCCTGATATACCCGAGTAAAATAGTATCAGGTCGCACTGATAATTATTATTTCACAAGTATCACAAAATCATAGGCGAACATGCACGCCGTAAGCATAGCACTTCTGTACGTGATAAAACAAGGGGTTGAAGTTTTATCGTTGTATGATGGTACCTTGGTTACGCTAGCCGAGTCAAAATGTATAGCCTCCTCTGAACACTCACAGGACCCATTTCGTTTGTAATGCACAAGCTGCCAGCCTCCGTTGAACCTACCAAACCCCATTTGTCGAGTTCAGTGCCATAAAGAGGCCTCCATTTAGTCCAGTGTAGCCTCTGTTAGTCCTCCCAAACCTTCTTTCGACCCGTAGTTTCAGTGAAACGTGCAAAACACACGCCTCTCTAACCTGCTTTCTACCTCAAGTCCGTTGCCTCGACCTACCTAACCTGATTAGGCCCAAATTCGATATCTTCTCCATTAACACTCCATTGTGACCTGATCGGTAACCCGTTCGATGACGAATTAAATACGTTTTCGCTGAATGGAGGGTTCGGAGAGTCTACAGTACGCCTACATAAAGCTGTATCGAGAGTCCAGAGGATCGACAGTGCGCCTACAGTAAGCCGAAAGCGGGGCCAGCAGGTTTTACGGATGCACTCGAAGTAGGCTCACCTTGAGTCTCGCAGGTTCAGTCGCGCTCTGCATTAACCTCCTTTGAGTGACAACGTCCAGTTCCTGCCATTCGGAAGGTTCATCGGAGGCCTTAACGTATTGGTATTCCAAATATTGTACCCTTGTTTAGATACTAGATAATCCGCTATCGCGGATCTCTGCTCGGGAAAGGAGGCCTTTATTTTACGGGTTGAACGCGGCTCGAAAATTTTTACTCGGGACAGCGTGCGTAGCATAGACATACGATAGGCAGGTAGATTGTAGGTTCGATACCATGCGTAGGCGAAATGTTATCCTCGATAAAAATCGTTTTAGGACGTTTGGGAATGAAGAATTATAATTTAAAAAAATCATTAATGTAGAATTGTGAGATGAGTATTTCATTTTATTTTGGATATTACGATATATTGTATGCATTCAGTAGACTGTCTGTGTTGCCTAGAACCAACACGCATGCAGTGTATAAAAAAAATTAAACAACACACCAAATATGCATAGAAATTATACACTTAAGTGTGTGATGCAAAACGCATGAAGCGAATCGCAAAACTAGACACTTGGAAATGTGTACACAAGAAATTTGTATTTCCAGTGTGGGTATAGCGTTTTTATCCAAAAATCGTCGTAAATTTACCTTGATGAAAAATAAATTTGGAACCCTGGTAACGAGCTTTCAGCGTTCCCCAGTGGGTTGAGAAAACCCTGACAAAGTTGCCCGAAGAAAAACGATCCGTTATAGGCCGGTTAGACTTATATATATTTATACGGAAAGTATGGGTTATGCCTGCTTGTATTTCGTGACATGGCTCAGGAACCAATCAGCAAGGCTCAGTCAAGCACTGACAAACGATCCTCTCCCCGCACTCTACATAACGCCACACGAGATAACATATATTCTTTTACTGTGCGTTACTGATGCTTGTGATTCTCGTGCAGTAACAAACATAAAGATATATATATATATATATATATGTATATAACGAAAGGATACCTTGAACCCTTTGTATCGCGGTCACGTTGGCTATCTAGCTGTTTTAAGGGCCCTTGAGGTATTCCTTCCGCAGAGGGCCGTATTTTGTGGGCGCATAAGCCAGGCCCTTTTGAATGATTAGTAGATTACAGTGGCGCTTAATAAAAATAAGTTACAATCAATTATTATACTCAACGATGAGTAGGAATAGTAGAACATTTTAAATAGAATAAGTAGAATTAGGAAGTTGTACGGAGTTCCTTTTGTAAGCCCACCGCTACCCAAAATAAAGAATTACATACATACTCAACGACGAAGTGAAATGAAAAATTTCTCATTAATTTTCTTGTTTTACACATTTTAAAATGTTTTCTGAGAAGTTGCGAATATAAAAATTCTTCTGCTAGTCACACTTTTCTAAGTTTTATAATTTATATATTTTTTTAAACATTCGGTGACCCTCCCCGTGCAGAAATTTCTTGGGGAGTCCCCAGATCCTACCACATCCCTATAGAGATTTGATAGGGACGTCGCACGTAGGAAGTCCACATAGGAATTGAAATGGATGCTGTGGTTATTTCCCCATTGAAGTTGTTTGCGAATTTTTATTTTAAATTCTCAATCGTAATTTGTTGGTTTTTCCCATAAAAAAATATCCTTTCGTTATCTCGTTCACAAATTTGTTGGGGAGTCCCAAGATGCCCATACATCTCTATAGGGAAATGTTAGGGACACCGCGCATAGGGAGTCCTCATTGGGATCCAATTTGATTCTGCACTGTTCCCCGATTAACATCATTTGAGAATTCT
This sequence comes from Ophion ventricosus, assembly GCA_963932345.1. NCBI lineage: Eukaryota > Metazoa > Arthropoda > Insecta > Hymenoptera > Ichneumonidae > Ophion > Ophion ventricosus. The sequence goes on from OZ010720.1 coordinate 5,693,914, forward strand.
TACCACGTACGAATTGAAAATATGTGAAATGTGTATGAATACGAGAAAAAATTTGGCGTGGTGAAACATATGCTGTACGCGTCGATATACTTTTTAAGTCATTTATACATTTTTAACATAAGTTTTTTAATTTTTCAAGATCCACTCATTTTGTATACCTATATATTTTGTTTAAAAAATTAAACATACAGAATGCGATAGGATCCATCAAGAATCGTAATGCTGTTGAAGTTTGCATCTTTGGAACGCAATAGAAAATCTCTTTTATTTTCGTTATTATCCATTTTTATTGTTATCCAAAATCTTTTTCGATTTGTATTGTACGTCTGTGAGGAAAATCTTTTAAAAAGGTTGCCGTAGATTCGAACTGTCAAAAAAATAGGCATTATTTTCGTTGCGTTCCAGCGATTGAAATTTCGATATCATAAATCGTATGGAATTTTATTCGATAATGTGGCAATCGTCTAGGATTCAAATTAGACACGTACATTGGATTCCAATGGGGAATCCCGATTACAATCCAATGTACGAGCAGGACGTTTTAGTATAGGGATCCCATGCGATGACTCATCGCATTAGATCCCTATACTATCCCTATCAGGTAGTAGGGACAAGTTTGAGAATCCAATTGGATCCCTGCGACTATATTTACACGAATCTGTTTTGATTGTTGTTACAGAATCTTCAGAATTTTTACATGCTTAGAGCAGTTTATATCAGACATCTAGAGTTATTTAGTGTATAAATTATCAGATAGAAATGTGGCCAGCATGTCGTCTCCATAAAGTGCTGCATAAAATAGACGAACTTTAATTTTTAATAAAAGTTCTTTGTAATTTTTTGTTAAAAGTTCGGTAGCTTGGCTTCAAATTTCATCTGTATACTGGGATGTATTTTTACTTAATGTATTTTTACTATTCTACTCTGATGGCTCAAAAATATAAGCTATGTTTAATAATTTTTTTTTTCGAAAACTGTCGCATGTCTCCGTACAAACTTTTTTTTGCTCAAAGGCACACTCTCACAGAATAGAAAATATTTTTTTTTGTTGCATATAAATGTATATTTATTTAACAATTGATAATCGTGTAAAGGCATGGAAAAAAGTATGTCGCTGGCGTTGATGAATTGCGCTCTCCAGGTAATCTGAAATAAAAAATTCAAATAGATTCTTAATCTGTATGAGTGTCGCTATCGCCTGAACTAGAATTATTATTTTATATTGCAAAATAACAAAATGGCGTCGTTTTTTTGCAAAAGTGTTCGAAAAAACACGTTTTCTTTCGTCATAATTCGGGTGAAAGTATACGTAATAATTAATATTTTTTTAATAATTATAGTTCGGGCGATAGCGACACTCATACAGATTAAGAATCTTTTTGAATTTTTTCTTTCAGATTACCTGGAGAGCGAAAATCATCAACGCCAGCGACATACTTTTTTTTTCATGCCTTTACATGATTATAAATTGTCAAATAAATATACATTTATATGCAACAAAAATAATTGTTTTCTATTCTATAAGAGTGTACCTTTAAGCGAAAAAAAGTTTGCACTGGCACATGCAATAGTTTTCAAAAATAAAAAAATATTTAAAAATAGCTCATTTTTTGAACCTTCACAGTGAATAGCCCCTTAGTTATAGACGAAAATCAGTTAATTGTTAAGTATTTGGATTCGTGAAAGCAATACCTTAATATTTTATAAACGATTCGTTGATGTAAATATACTTACGGTCATCTGAGGGCAATTTTAAAGCTATTGGGGTTGACGCAATGCTTACTATGGGGACAACAGATAACTATCCGGACGGTCCTCAAAGTTGTGAGTCCTTAATATCGCCTTTCCATATATATATATATAAGCACGACGCAAATCCATCCATTCGTTCTGCCCAATGGGTTATTGATGATGCTGAACCTGTCACTCCATCCCTCTCGCATGATTCTCTTTATTTATTCGTGTCTCTGGTGCCGGATTCCTTGACCCCTGTTGGTCTCTCGTGATAAAAGAGAACGAATGAAAGAGGGAGAGAGAGAGAGAGAGAGAGAGAGAGAGAGAGAGAGAAGAAGCAAACGAGTCGGACATGATTTGTAACTCGTCACAGCTCGATCGCTTGCCTGGCTTGTTCGGTTTACGCATAATTTGCGAGAAGCTCGCAGTTTGTGGCAATCGTTTCGATCGTGGTATAATTGGCACCTGGCTCGACAATCGTTCCAATATGTCAGAATTCCGAGCATCACCAACAGGAGAGTGAGAGATGGTGAACTCTGCACGAATTCGAGAGTTTCAGCCTCCCCTTACACAACTACCCCACTGCATACCTGCCCCCTGCAACCTCGGGTGGATCCAAATGTCGCTTTCTCCATCTCTCTCTCTCTCTCTCTCTCTCTCTCTCTCGCTCTCTCTCTCTCTCTCTCTCTCTCTCTCGCTCTCTCTCTCTCTCTCTTTCTCCCTCTCTTTCTACCGTTCTCACTCACTCGTTTTACCTCCAACTCTCGGAGTTCTGACGTGTGACGGGATTTGTGCTCCTGGGAGACACCTCATTCAATTAGCCACTCAGTTACTCGCATCACATCACATTTACTCGTAACTCCCTCGCGTGCACCGACATTCTCTCATCCTCTCTTATGACATGTTGCCTCGAATATATATGTTTGATATACATACACACTAACACTAATGTAAGCGTGTAAACGTATGTTTATATCGAGGGACACAACAGCATCTTGGTGCCCAGTAATCAAAGAGATTTGCAGAGCTGCAACCTTTTCTAGTTATGGTGAAACTCCAAATTGATATCAATGAGGCGAAACATCGTCTTTCGATGTCCATTGCTGCAAATTAATCTCAGCCATGATAGCGAAGTTAAATAATCTTTGCCAATAAAGAGATTTTAAATTGGAAAAGACAGGGGAATTGGAATTTCCTGAATTTTCAAGATATGGTAACTTTGCGTTCATGCCCGGCCTTCAATCTTCCATACATACAAAACAGTTCCGTGACTGACTGAATGACGGACACGTAGACAATGCAGAGCCTAAATCACTGACGATAGAAACATAAAATTGGGAAGATATGGTCCTTAGAAAGTGTAGAGGTGCACTAAGAAAGGATTGTTCGAAAATCAACTCCCAAGGGGGTGAAATGGGGTGTGAAATTTTGTATGGAAAATTGTATTTCTTGCGTGTATCAACTTGAAACTTGGTATAAATATTCTTCAAAACAAATCATAAAATAGGTATTTAAAATTTTTTCTAACAACCCCTAATTACGGGTAAAACGGATTCCCTAGTAGGGGTATCCTCATCGGAATCCAAATGGCGCCTACTTAGTAGCCCAAGGCGGAAACGCGGTGGCAGGAATTTTAAATACGTATTGCAATTACGCATTGAATACATTGCTCTTAGCAGATTAAATATTATATATATTTTCTTAGTTGGAACGATCTCCATTTAATTCCAATATATTAGGTGTATGACTTCATTTTTACAGATTTTTTCTTCGAGCTTAAAATTATATTTAAAATACAAATATTTTTGCGGTATTTTGTGGTTTTGAAAGGATCGGACGCAAGGTTTCAGAACAGCGAACGACAAGTCTACGTGAGTTACATAACTTCTCAGAATAGCAGAGTTTACGATGGCAATTGATAAACAGCACATTCGGCACTGCATTTAATACGAATTTTAACAAGGAAAAAATGCTTCTAAAGCACGGGAATCAATTTGTAGTGTTCTTGGTGCCGACGTGGTGTCTTATGAAACGTGTAATTATTGGTACGAACGTTTTAGAAGTGGTGATTTCGATCTTAGTGACCAGCCGCGCCCTGGACAGAATATGAAGGGTGTGCTTTATTACGAACTCCTGGAAACTGGTCAGACGGTGACTGTGGAACGCTACAGCCGACAATTGAACAAACTGAGTGAAGAACTTGATCAGAAAAGGCTATTTACTGGGCAAGGAAACAGGCAAGTCATACTGATGCATGACAAAGCTTGACCTCACTTTGCTCGCGCGACTCAAAAGACCCTCTTGAACTTGGGATGGGAAGTTCTCCCGCACGCGATATTTACCAGACTTGGCCCCATCCGACTACAATTTGTTCCGGTCAATGCAGCACGCCTTAGTGGATAAACAATTCAAAACGCTGAACGATATGCGTAAATTCGTCGATGACTTTATCGCCTCAAAGCTTGCAAGTTTCTTTCGTGATGGTATTCGTATGTTACCTGAGAGATGGCGCAAGGTCATAGAAAACGATGGATAATATTTCCAAGATTAAGTTCGTTGTTCTCTATTTTTTTATATTAAATAAATTTGCTGAAAAATCTATAAAAATTAAGTCATACACCTAATAATTACTTAGAATAAATAACCTATATCACTTTTCTCCAAGAAATATAATTCTTTCAAGGTCAATATATTGTTTTTTCGCATTTTTTTATTAATTGTAAAGAATCTTGTTCGAAATTCTTTTATTAAAATATATAAGTTTAGACAGTTATACTGTAGAAGCAATTTTCACCTAAGCTTTTTCAGATCCTTGAATAAATGATTTCAGAAAACGTCCAGCGTCTCGAGCTGATACGGATCAGTATCTCCTGGTGATTTTTACATTCATCCCTCGATCCGATTCGATATCAAACTAGATCTTGTTCCAGAAGTTTGGAATTTCTAGCTTGGATTCTATGCAAAGTTTCTATTTGCATTCTGACTACAGTCCTTAATAGTTCCGGATAAGGATCCAGGGCGGAATCCGATTTGCGAGCATTACATTTCGCTCCCGGGTCCGATCCGATGATCGATTGGATTCCGATTGAGACCAGGATCCTAGTCCGAATCGGACTGTATCCATGACAATATTTCTGGACGGGAATTGGATCCCTATGACAATTTCTGCACCGGTTAAATAACCGGTGCAGAAAAACGGAGGCATTTTTATTTATCATTTTACTATGTACTGCGTAATTAAAAAGATAGCTGTCTTCGAGTACATTAGTATTTCTCTCAGTAACCGCCTACTTGTTTCAAAATATTTATTTCAAGTACTTTTTCTTCTTTTGCAGTAATAATTTGTAACTATAAGAGAAAAACTGATCGACAAAAATGAGACGAAGAAGTCATGGGAAAAGCGGTATCGGCTATGCTTGGCAATAGAATGGGTTTTCTTAGAGCTTCAGCTATTTATTATGTGCCAAAATCAACAGTATCCTCATTTTGATCCTTAACGTTTCCTGTTTCGCTCCAGATAAGGGATTAAACCGGAAATATGCCACTTTTTCTTTAGTTCCTATTAACTACGAAAATTTGTCGGTCAAGCTTAAACGTACAAATTAATATAATATGATACATAAGAATATAACTAATTTTTCTAATTTCCAAAATTATTAATAAAGCTGTTGATTTCTTACATATATAGCCTTGCTCAAAAGTATTAGGCACCCTGTAAGTTTTCTATCCGGACAAAAACTTGAATATCTCGGCGAAAAAAAATCGTAAGCCCATTTACCAAACAGGGATTTAAAGCGGATAAAGCCAACTTTGTTTTGCTTTTTGATTTTTATTTTTGCATTTTTTTTTGTGCCCGGTACGTCATTTTGAACATGCCAGTTTTTCACGATCTTCACACTTGGCAAAATCGCGTGCTGGACTTTGAAAAAAACATAATCTCACTATTTAGCGATAAGATCTTTGAAAATGACACCCTTATCTTTATTTTCGTTTTTTAAAAGTTTTTCCAATTTTTTTTCGCCGAGATATTCAATTTTTGTCCGGATAGAAAACTTACAGGGTGCCTATTACTTTTGAGCAAGACTGTATATATTTTTGTCTCAAGTAACCCATTTTACACCACTTTGCCCTAGCGAAATATTGCGACCATGACAAGTCTGTATCGGATTGATTAGTGGATCTAACATAGAATGCGTACATGAGCAATGATTTTCGTGAGCATTCTGAAGCGGAAGCTAAATATCTTTTGCATGTTTTGAGTTTTGTTCAGCAACAACAAAATACCGTGAATATAAGAAAGACACAGCGTGTATTTTGTCGACGTCATCGGTAACTGGAGTACATTATTCATCCAGCATAATTCATCCTTACTTTACCGTAGTTCGCATCACTCGAGTATGAAAAATCTTAGGTTTTACGACCTCATCTACCTTATCCTGTAACGTTTCCGTAGCGATGAATGATCCTCTCGACACGTTGTCTCGATGTCTCGAAGACGAGAATGCTTTTGAAAATACAAGAGACGATCTTGGAAAATCAAAAGCGATGGGAACTATTTGATATTCATGCGACACGCAAGTTAAGGCTCTCTCTCTCTCTCTCTCTCTCTCTCATGTGCGAACGGTTCAACTGTCACCGAAAACTTCCGGTTCACGGTCGGATCTTCTCATTCTAGCTAGATACTAGAGGATATAGACTTTCGGAATAGGTTGGGGCTGAGAGAAAGAAAAAAAGGTATATTCTAGCGAATTCCTACTCTGTCAATGCAGGACACGGGCGAGAGTGAGAGAGTGAGAGGGGAGGGTGGGTGGAGAAACACATACATACACATACACAGGGTAAAGGGCCGAAACCGCTGGCTTTGCGGAATTACTCGACGGTTGAATCCCCCGGGGTCGAACTTGTCCGCGACAATTTCAAACTTATTTTAACATTCATATAAGCCCTGGTCGCCCCACCATCTACGAATGGGAGGGATGGAAGGAGAAAGATAGAGAGAGAGAGAGAGAGAGTGTGTGTGTGTGTGTGTGTGTGTGTGTGTGTGTGTGTGTGTGTGTGTGCGTGTGTGTATGTGTGTAGAGCGACGAGATGTAAAGGGCAACACACGGCATCGTCGAACCGGCATCGGAGTTACCCAGGGTCTTCCCCTTTCCTGAACGATATCGCAGCATCGTCCTGGAGAATTCTTGTGGGTCTATAGCTTTTCGAGAGGGGGGCGAGTTAGAACGAAAGGAAGGATGTAGAGATAGGTAGAAGGATATGTAAGGGCGTGCGAGCATAAGGGTAGCAATGGATTTACATAAGATTATCCGGCGAGGCCCCTCGTTTACGTATCCAGGCTTGGGGATTTAACCGTTATGGAGGAAAGGAGCTGACATCGTCAACGAGCCACCCGGGCGTCTTGTTGTCTTCAGCACACAATTAGACATATGACGAGCAAAGTGACATCGCTGCTGCTTGAAAAACCCCCCCAGTTGTCATATTATATAATCGTCAAATCTTCGCTTGTACAAGTGCTGAATTATTTCCAACTGCTTTTTGTTTAGGCTTGGCGAGCCGAGAAGTAAATTATCAACGAAACGTTTTTTTTTGGAGAATTAATTATCGTAGTCGTGTGCATTTTTTTTCTGATACAAATTTTCTCCTAAAAACGCGATATTTGGCTGTAATATCTCGTTATTAGTTTGTCCGATATTTAAAACGGGTAAATATGTAGAAAAGGGGCTTTTTCTGAAAAACAAAATTGAACCTCTATTTGGGTGTACTTATACCACCTTATCACTAATACGCTATTTAAAATCGTCGCTTTCTTTAATTAAACATGGTACAAAGCAAAGAATACTAAACATTAAATAACAAGCAAAAAATATAAAAAATAGAAGCAAAGAATACCAAACAAACCCAAATAAACCCAAGCAAACCGAAACAAACTCAAAATATCGAACGTACGTGGCGCGAAGTTCGCGCGAACAATTCACGATATGGGACACGCGATGAGGCACATTTGGACGGATACTTGGCAGATTTTCGTTTCAAACGTTACTTTCCATTTAATGATCGAATATCGACGTTCTTCGATAGTATTGCTAAATTCTTTGGAACCAACTGAACTGATCATAAGATCTTTTCAGTACTGTTTCGTTAATTTTCCATTATTTGCACTCTTTTCTCGGGATATCTGTCGTGAGCGACAATTTTTTTCACATATTTATAAAAAAGATGAAAAAATACGACGGAATAGTGGTTCAATGTTGTTTTTCAAAAAGGACTCCTTTTCTAAATAAAGGGTGTCTCAAAATAACCAGACTTTTTCATTTATTAATGAAGCGTAGTATTTATTTGAAAAGTACGAATATTTTCATTCTAATATAAGGTACAAACATGGAGGTTACGTGTGGAATACAATATCCGATAAATGGTCACCTCGTCCCTGTTTGCAAACGTTCACTCTTTCGACAAAATTTTCAATAACATTTTGGCATAATTGCCGATAAATTGCATTAATTTTGCGTCCAATTGCTCCCTTGAGCTCCGGAATGGTCTGTGGATCATTGGCATACACTTTTCCTTTTAGAAAACTCCAAAGAAATAAGTCCAATGGCGTCGAATCGCACGATCTTGGTGGCCAATTTACATCACCGCAGGGTGAGAGAAGACGACTATGAAACTTCGTCTGCAATAACTGCATTGTTTTTGTAGTGAATTTTCACAATTTCTATGCGTTGCTCGCTAATTCTCGATGACTAAACCGCAATACTTCCTGATGCTAATTGTCAAAGATTAGTACTCTATGTTAGCCACAAAAAAAATGGCGCACAATTTAAAATGTCAGGTCATTTTGAGGCACCCTTTATATACTTTAAAACGGTGTGTAAGGTTTGTTGTAAATTCTTAATAACTCACCAAGCGGTTGAAAGATATTTGTTATTTGTTTTGCGTATGTGAAAGTCTAGATGAGCAGCGTCTACGATGTCTTATCAATCTTATTATTTATTTTTATTTTATTTCCTGAATTCCAAAATATACCCTCGCGGGTTTTTACGTATAAAACAGTTGATCTCTTTCCTATCACTGCTCGCACCTAGTCACTGCTTATCCACACTTCGCTAATCTAGCCCAACTTCCGTTACGTCCAAAGCCATCTTACGCTACTCTATACTGAATTTTTTGAGTGTACGGGGAAACTGTGGAAAACTCGTACCGGTATAGACGGCCCTATATTCTTCTGATTCTCTGGTGCACGCACGTTGTACTCAAGTATCTACACCAAGGTCTCAGAAGTATTAGCCTTCGCTGACTGGTTGATACGCCAGCCGATGTACGGCTAAGTGGTCACCGCTCTGAGTATCGGCCATGCACACCACTTTAGCGCTCCGAAAAATAGGTATAAAAATACAACATTTTTTCGACGCGACTATTAAATATATAAGATGATTTTTATTTCTCACAAATACATTATTTTTATGTAGAAATTTAAAAAAATAATTTAAAAAAATGTTATGACCGAGATATAAGTTGTCTACTAGTCTCTACTAGATTTTGATGAAATGTATACTGCATATTCTTTATAATATTATCTAGAATGGAGCATAGGGCTTTTTCGATTGGATGCCGCGTTCTTTATTTGTAATTTTTGAAACGCCAAATTTTTGTAAAAGTCAGAGTTATTTTCAAACAGCTGACATTTCGACGAATTTTTTTATTTTATTTTATTTTCGTATACTGCAGTTTAGCTATCATATTTCTTTATGGCAATGCCTGACATAGAAAAAACGTCCACCATCGGCAAGGATTTTCAAAAGAGGATTCTACTGGACGACTCATATCTACGCTATTAGAAAAACAAATGTAGTTGTTTTTTTTTCATTTGTTCATAAAACTATAATGTATTTGTGAAAACTAACAATTATTTTATATATTTGATAGACACGTCAAATAAAAAAAAATCGTATACCTATTTCTCCGAGGGCCAACGTGGTGTAACGCCTTAACTCGAAGTATCGCCGCAACCGGACCCCGACCAGCCATCTACCCGCATCGGTGTCTTCTATGTCTATTATACCGGTAAATAACGAAAAACGATTTTTTTCAAATTCTACCCGTTGCATGACAAGGTATATTCCCCACATTTCCGTGAAGGAGTCTCGAAAACGCTGATTTATTCGGAATCCATTATCTGTTCCTTTTGCTAAGTGGAGATCATAATCAAATTACGAGATATAAAAATTGAATGGTTGTGCGGTTTCTTCATTGCCCTGACGCAAAAACTAATGTTGAAGCCGGCATTCCTTATTTCGAGACGATTGTACATAGTTGTATTAAATATCTTACACGACTCCTGATATCCTCATTAATCATTGCTCTGGTGAAAATTCCCGAGTCAAAATTTATAGCCTCCCCTGAACACTCTTCCGGACCCATTTCTCTTATAATGCACAGCCGCCATTCTCCGTTGAACCTACCAACGCCAATTGTCGCGTTCAGTTCCATAAAGAAGCCTTCATTTGGTCCAGTGTAGCCTCTCTTAGTCCTCTCAAACCTTCTTCCGACCCCCAGTTTCAGTGAAACGTGCAGAACACAGACGTTCTTAAGGGCTTACGTGGGTTTCGAAGCCAAAAAAAGCATATTTTCTCTATTTTTTTTTAATATAACATATAAATTATTTTATTCAAAATGTTAAGTACATAAAAGAGCAACATTTCAACAATATTTTAAAAAATGTTCATCCAAAAATTTGGGATATTCAGCCGATGGGACCTGGTTTCCGGAGACCCCTCAAAAAAGAGTTTCCTCGTGGTGGTCAGGATAACTCATGATAGCTTTATCTGAAATTAAAAAAAAACCATTTTTTTTCTGTTAGTAGATAAGTATAGCTCGTCATTGAACGAAGGATTTAAAAAAACATTGGAATTTGAATTTTTGGCAGAGTTGTATGCAAAATAGTTCAATTTTTGGTACAATTTACACTACGTATAGCCTTGTAAAATTAGTTGTAATCGAAAAAAAACCTTCGTTCAATCACTAGTCAATGCTATTTTGAAGAAGTGTGCAAAATTTCAATAAGATCGGTGCATTAGTTTTTCGGGATATCGGGTCCAACGACTTCAAAAATAGTGCTTTGAGAAAAATGCGTATACCTGCGCCGCTCCCGGCCGGTCTTTCGCAACGGGGGAATTCCCAAAGGCTCTCTCTCCTAGACTTTTACTCCGATTGACTTAAAATTTTGGGAGAATATTCTAGACATATTGTAGATACTATTAGATAATAAAATTTAAAAAAATGGATTTTTTTTAATTTTCAAACCCACGTAATACCTTAACCTACTTTCGATCTCAAGTCCATTGCCTCGACCCCACCTAACCTGTTTTGAGCCCAAATTCGATTGTGGTCTGATCAGTTATCCGTTTATTATAAATACATTTTCGCAGAATGGAGGGTACGGAGGGTCTACAGTACGCCTACAGTAGGCTGAATGGAGGGTCTCGAGAGTCTACAGTGCGCCTACAGCAGGCTGAAAGGGGGGGGGGGCAGTAGGTTCTGCGGGAGCGCTCGAAGTAGGCCCGCCTGGGGTTTCGCCGGCTCAGGTGCGCTCTGCATTGGCCTCCTTTGAGTGACAATGTCCAGTTTCTGCCGTTCGGGAGGTTCATCGGACGCGCTAACGTATTGGTATTCCAAAAATTGTACCCTCGTTTAGATACCCGATAATCCACTATCGCCGATCTCTGCTCGAGTCAGGAAGCCTTTATTTTGCGGGTTGAACGCGGCTCGAAAATTTTGACTCAGGATTTGAAAATGAAATTACGAAGTTATATAAATAACAAAATATTCCGGATTTTCATTTCAACCAATGCAAAAGCATTTTTTGGACAAATGTTCCTACTTTCCAGCCGATAAGTGCACATTAATACATAAATATCCTATCACTTCGACGTTGTTTGGGTTTTGTATAAAATGGGATCGAGAACAAGCAAGTACGGTGCGTTTGTACCGGATCGAAAGATTACAAATCTATTAAGAGCTTACATGCACCTGGGTAGGTCAAAAAGATCGATTTTTCAAAAAGGTGCTCATTTGAAAGTACTATCCATTGTCTACCCTGAAAATTTCATAAGGAAATTCGCAGTAACGACGAAGTTATAGCGTTTTGTAACTGACCGGGTGAGCAACGACTAACGATTGGGGCGCAGGTAGACGCGGCCTTTGTCATCTGTTTGACTATGAGCCGGGTGAGAATGAGGTTGACAGAGCCAAAAAAAAGATCTAATTAAAGCGTCAACATCTAAAGAAGATCCGTCATATGGCCCAGGAATCAACGGTTTCATGTAAGTTTAAAATAAACTAGTTATTTCAGTGTAAAGTGTACTCAAAACTTTAAACGCGTTTTACTCGAAACAGTGTTTTCATAATCGGTACCAGAAATATATCCGCAACTACTAGACCGATCGGGATCAAGTTTTGCACAATTATGCTTCACACAATAATCTAGTACTTATCGAGCCGTTTTTTCGATACCTGGCATAGTTTTTTTTTTTCATCATAAGTACTGAACAATTTTGAGGCGAAAAATCGCCTGTTTTATTCCAGTGACTGCCATGACCCGAAAAAATTAAATTTTAAAATTCCGGCTCGATAAGTACTAGTTTTATCTATCTACTTTAAGAAACAAATATTTTTTTTAGATAAAAAATGGCAGAGACACGTCTGGTACCGCAAACGCTGTCAACAAAAAAACGTCCCAGGAAAAAGACTGTAACTTTTTTACCGTTTGAAATTTTTTAACCCAATTTTTCCACAATGTAGATAAAATGTCATACATTAAAATGTATATCATGGTTGTTCAATAAAATTCAGTTGCATACACAAAAAAATTCGTAAACATAACCTTATGTTTTTTAGATAAAAAATGGCAGAGGCACGTCTGGTACCACAAGTGCTGTCAACAAAAAAACGTCCCAGGAAAAAGACTGTAACTTTTTTACCGTTTGAAATTTTTTAACCCAATTTTCCCACAATGTAGATAAAATGTCATACATTAAAATGTATATCATGGTTGTTCAATAAAATTCAGTTGCATACACAAAAAAATTCTTAAACATAACCTTATTTTTTTTCGATAAAAAATGGCAGAGGCACGTCTGGTACCGCAAACGCTGTCAACAAAAAAACGTCCCAGGAAAAAGACTGTAACTTTTTTACCGTTTGAAATTTTTTAACCCAATTTTCCCACAATGTAGATAAAATGTCATACATTAAAATGTATATCATGGTTGTTCAATAAAATTCAGTTGCATACACAAAAAAATTCTTAAACATAACCTTATTTTTTTTAGATAAAAAATGGCAGAGGCACGTCTGGTACCGCAAACGCTGTCAACAAAAAAACGTCCCAGTAAAAAGACTGTAACTTTTTTACCGTTTGAAATTTTTTAACCCAATTTTTCCACAATGTAGATAAAATGTCATACATTAAAATGTATATCATGGTTGTTCAATAAAATTCAGTTGCATACACAAAAAAATTCTTAAACATAACCTTATTTTTTTTAGATAAAAAATGGCAGAGGCACGTCTGGTACCGCAAACGCTGTCAACAAAAACACGTCCCAGGAAAAAGACTGTAACTTTTTTACCGTTTGCAATTTTTTAACCCAATTTTTCCACAATGTAGATAAAATGTCATACATTAAAATGTATATCATGGTTGTTCAATAAAATTCAGTTGCATACACAAAAAAATTCGTAAACATAACCTTATGTTTTTTAGATAAAAAATGGCAGAGGCACGTCTGGTACTGCAAGTGCTGTCAACAAAAAAACGTCCCAGGAAAAAGACCGTAACTTTTTTACCGTTTGAAATTTTTTAACCCAATTTTCCCACAATGTAGATAAAATGTCATACATTAAAATGTATATCATGGTTGTTCAATAAAATTCAGTTGCATACACAACAAAATTCTTAAACATAACCTTATTTTTTTTAGATAAAAAATGGCAGAGGCACGTCTGGTACCGCAAACGCTGTCAAGAAAAAAACGTCCCAGGAAAAAGACTGTAACTTTTTTACCGTTTGAAATTTTTTAACCCAATTTTTCCACAATGTAGATAAAATGTCATACATTAAAATGTATATCATGGTTGTTCAATAAAATTCAGTTGCATACACAAAAAAATTCGTAAACATAACCTTATTTTTTTTAGATAAAAAATGGCAGAGGCACGTCTGGTACCGCAAACGCTGTCAACAAAAACACGTCCCAGGAAAAAGACTGTAACTTTTTTACCGTTCGAAATTTTTTAACCCAATTTTCCCACAATGTAGATAAAATGTCATACATTAAAATGTATATCATGGTTGTTCAATAAAATTCAGTTGCATACACAAAAAAATTCTTAAACATAACCTTATTTTTTTTAGATAAAAAATGGCAGAGGCACGTCTGGTACCGCAAACGCTGTCAACAAAAAAACGTCCCAGGAAAAAGACTGTAACTTTTTAACCGTTTGAAATTTTTTAACCCAATTTTTCCACAATGTAGATAAAATGTCATACATTAAAATGTATATCATGGTTGTTCAATAAAATTCAGTTGCATACACAAAAAAATTCGTAAACATAACCTTATTTTTTTTAGATAAAAAATGGCAGAGGCACGTCTGGTACCGCAAACGCTGTCAACAAAAACACGTCCCAGGAAAAAGACTGTAACTTTTTTACCGTTTGAAATTTTTTAACCCAATTTTCCCACAACGTAGATAAAATGTCATACATTAAGATGTACATCATGGTTGTTCAATAAAATTCAGTTGCATACACAAAAAAAATCTTAAACCTAACCTTACTTTTAGCCGTCTCAGGTGTATGTAAGCCCTTAAAGGGTCGCATAACTTTCGTATCGGATCTTATAAGCAATGGATTACAGTTCGCTTCTACAGGAAACATTAACTCATGGCGCTAGGTGTGAGAAGGTAAAAATCTATTTTGCAAGGGCGGTACGCCCGTGACTGTTTTATATTTCAATAGGCTGAAGAGATTTACGCTCGCGTACAGGAGCCTCCCACGATGCTCGCGGGATGGTTAAATCGTTGGCGGATACCCCCCCCCCCTCTCATAATACATTCCGTCGCGGTTATGCCTTTTGTATTCATAGTCTGAAGAGAAGTTGCTCCTAGAGCACAATAAAGCTTATACGAGCCATAAAGTAAGTCGGAGCAACCGCGCGCCGATGTTTATTTAGGAGGCTGAAGTTATCGCGCGGTACTGTATTTCCGGTGAATATATTTTCGTATTACTATGGTGTATCGGCAAAAGTGAGTGAACTTACTGTAGGTCGGTCTTTGCTGAACTGTAGAGATCTTTCTGCCGTTATCCCTCCGACACTCCGGCGGTCGACAAGTGGAATTCCGAGCTTGGTATCCATCGGTCGGTATTTTGGTTATGCTTCTGGCTTACGCGTGACCAAAGGCCGATCGTGCAGATGTACCATCCCAGTGAGCAAATTGTATTATCTGCAGTCGATAAGTTGGCAAAAATCGGTTGAATTTAAGGAGTTACGCCACTTTGGCACTCGGGAAAAATAGGTACACATGTTCTTGTTATTTTGCCGCGACTATTGAATATATAAAATATTTTTTATTTTTCACAAAACATTATAGTTTTATAAACAAATAAAAAAATATAAAAATAGCGGAAATATAAGTCGTCTTGTAGAAATCTCTTTTCAAACTAGTGGACAAAGTATTTCGAAATCTACTCAACCGATTTTGATGAAATTTATACCACTTATTCGTTATAATATTATCTAAGATGCAGCATTTTTTTATTGGATGCCACGTTCATATTTTATTAATTTTTGAAAACTGAACATTTTGGTACTAATAATTTTTTTTTCAAACAACTTGCATTTCTGCAACAACAAAAAAATTATTTTCCCCATCCTACATTTTAGCTATTACCTTTCTCTACAAATTATTTTTTTTTCAATTTTTCAAACGAATCATGCCAGACAAAAAAATTCCATCATCGCCAAAGATTTTCAAAAGACGGTCCTGCTAGAAGACTTATATCTTTCCGATTTTAAAATTCTTTTCATTTGTTTCTTTTTATTATTTGTTGATAAAACTATAATGTATTTATGAAAACTAAAAATGATTTTATATAAATTAAATAGTCGTGTCAATTTTTGTTTAATTTGTACACATATGTTTCCGAGCGCCAAGATGCTGTAACGCCTTAACCAAAATACCTAGACTTTTCACGCATTTATATATAGCGTAAAATGATTTTCTGTTAAATAGTATTCGGGTATATTGAGGTTGGAGCAGTCCAGTTGAATCAAATGACGGTTTATGCGTTTTTTTCTCAATAAACTTTGAAAAAATACATACGAGGTAGAGATTTATTCTGTAGATGATAAGTTATTATAAAATATATAACTAAAGGGCTAAACAATGTATTTTTATACTTTTATTACGTGAAAAAGTAAAACTGTTGCGTTACTGCCAACTTGAAAAAGTATAACATTATTGATGATTATCATGAAAGAGTCGTAATCTTTTATTAGATTTAAACGATTAAATGATTAAAGTAATGTTTTATCAAACCTTGATGGTTCAATATTGAATATATATAGTTTTCGATGGGAAAAATGAGTTTTTTTTTCTTCTAAATGTATACAACGGTTTAGTTTACGTTAACCCGTTATTAGGAATGGTTTATCTTGGTGCGTGTTGACAATCTAACCCCGCGTAAAATTACGTACATTAAACTATTTTTTAGCTCTGGTATTTTATGGTGAAAAAATTCGTAAAGGTTCAGTTTTGTCTGGACAATAAAATGTATATGTATATTTTTTTAATCTGGGATGTGGGTAACGCTTCAACCTTCATAACAACAAACTGCAAGATATAGAATTAATAGAAGAAAAAAAAAACAATAACGAAGAAACAAAGCAGCTCTACGATCATACGCCGATCGCGCCAATCGTCTCAAGCTGTATTCAAATCTTCTGCCAAACTTTGGCGTGATTGCCAAATTTTTGTTCGTTTTTTTTTATACGTCTCTTCATATTTGTAATCACAAATAAACAAAAAATGCTTCTCTACAAGACTTATAATCTTTTACTGGAAAATGTCATCAGGGTGAATATTCCTGTTTCCTGTCACTTACATACGTCAAACATTTGGCGGAAGGCCAAGAAAACTTTAAAGAAAAACGTTTGCGAACCAAGCCCCGTAGCGATCGTGAGTTTTTAATTAATGGACTTTGATTTTATTCTTTAGCTTTTTATCGCAATATTTTATTGGACAAAAAAACATGACAGATCCTCTGCGGCGTGGGGGGTTTGGATGGCACGGAAACTGCGGAAGCTGTCTCTCTGGCGATCCATTGCTCCGAGAACAATTTCACGCCGTTATTTTACGCGCCGGACATCGAAATTTGCGGGCTCGTAAATCATTTGACCAAGAAACCAGACGATGCTAGTTCACCAAGGAACGCTCTTATCGAAGCTGCTAGATTAGCGAGACCAACGATAAAACCTCTCTGCGAGTGCAATGCCTGTACCGCTGAAGCCTTGATCATTCCTGGTGGTTATGGCGCCGCTCGTACCATGTCGGTATAATAATTGATGAAATGATCTCAAGATGTGTCCCCGGAATAATCGAGTTTGTATAATCTTCTTGAAGGAGTGACTTCGCGACGAAAGGAGCCGATTGTACCGTTCTCCCGGAACTTCGGAGTGTCATGGAGGAATTTAATTGCGAGAAAAAACCAATTGGTACACTCTGCATTGCTACAATGTTGCTCGCGAAGGTCTTCAAGGGTTCTAGAGTAACCCTTGGAAAAGAAGGTCAGTTCTTGATTTGCCGAATCAAATGACAACAATAATTACTGAAATTTCACACTGAGAGTTGATGTCTTCAACCATATTTTTACCATATTTTATATTGACCCGAGGAGTCAACAATACTTTATAGTCATGGTTACTGCCTAAAATATAATACTGCTTGTTGATATTTTAGCAGTTGCGTAAATTAAGCACATATGCTAACCGTAGCCAACAATCTTACAAGCATACATCAATTGTTCAATGCTATATAATATAGGTAGATTTGCATAAATGGATATTTTCTTACACTATCAAAAACTAACTCCCCCAACATCCCAATAATGAACAGGACTAAAATATACAAACATTAATAAAAATGTTGGTTGTAATTTGCAACGATGTTTATAGTGATTGTACCATATTGTATGGTACGTCTACAAAATGTATAGAATATTTCATAATCCAAAATAAATTTAAAAAAAATACTCAATCAAGAGTTCTACCTCAATGATTTTTATCATAATTCGTCGTTCCCTAACCTCCTGAAGTGATTTCTTTTGACGAAAATATTTCGCCTAAACATGGAATCGAACCTGCACAAACTACCTACCTACCTTCTGCCTATTCTACACGCGCTGCCACTATGCTATCGGATGCCTATGTTTTTTTGAATCGTAGATTTGGCATAACAGACAAAAGTAATTCCGGCTGTAATTCCGAATAGTTGTTGCCTCTGATATAGGTGAAATTTTGCATGGATCTTCTTTGTGACAATATAAATTGCGAATTTTAAATTTCCAATTTTGAAAACTCAGACACTAACTCGCGTATATATATATATATATCGACCATGGCGTGCTAATGCTATCTTCACTATATTGACACGATCTGCAAATGATTTACGTCTTCGCTATAAGTAAAGATTACCATAATTTTTTTCGTATGGTCACTTTTCGTAAGATCATGTAACAAATTATACCCGACAAATGTTAATGTTAATCATATAAACAGTAAAACTTGCACTGAGATAAAAGTGCAAGTGCATTTATAAATTTAAAAAAACGCTCTTGGTAAAAGAGGGTAGAGTTAAATTACCTATAGTTCATTCACACCACACTCATAATATGATTAACACAACTATTAGCGTATATTATAATCTGGTTAACACAACTATAAGCGTACACTAGCGGCGAAAAGTTTCCGGACAAAAATTCAAAAAAGTTCCGGAACGATTTTTTATGCCATTTCGCCGATAGTTGACATAAATGAATTTAATAAACGGCATTTTGAAGGGGAAGAATTCACCTTCATTCCGTTTTTTTTTTAATTTTTTACTATTTTTTCTACGAGTAGGACCCTTTTTCGAAAACGACAATTTTTCTCCTTTTTTGTTCCTTTTCTGGTGGACCCCGTTTACAGACAACATTTTTTTTATGCATTTCTTTGATCGGTATCATAAAGGGGGAAGCTCAAGCTTCAATATTATTTTTTTAAAGCTTCGTCCGATTTTATTTCTAAAGATATTTTGATTTTTTTTTTTAAGAGACAATTTGAAAAATATCGTGTAACGCGAAAACGACAAGGATTCAAGGAAAACCTCAAGATAGTAACAGTTGAATCGGTTTTTGTTGAGTTCGCGAGAATTTTTTTCAGATTTTTTCTTTCGAAATTTTTGTTTCACCTATTTTCGGTAAAAAATCAGATGATTTAATTACCGTAAATGGAGAAAAAAATGTCGAAAAAAATCTGAAACAATTCTATTGTGTTGAAAACAGAAAATCAAAAAAATTTCCTCCTTTGAAATTTTACCACAAACCCCTTAGTTCTCGAGTTACGGTAATTAAATCATGAGATTTGTTACCGAAAATAGGTGAAAAAAAAAATTTTCGAAAAAAATCTGAAAAAATTCTCACGAACTCAACGAAAACCGATTCAACTTTTTACTATCTTGAACTTTTCCTTGAATCCTTGTCGTTTTCACGTTACACGTTATTTTTCAAATTGTCCCTTTTTTTAAATAAATCAAAATATCTTTAGAAACAAAATCGTACGAAGCTTTAGAAAAAACAAAATTGAAGTTGGAGCTTCCCCCTTTATGAATCCGGTCAAAGAAATACATAAAAAAAATTTGGCTGTAAACGGATTCCATCAGAAAGGGAACAAAAAAGGCGAAAAATTGTCGTTTTCGAAAAAGGGTACTAGTCGTAAAAAAAAATAGTAAACATAAAAAAAAACGGAACGAAGGTGAATCCCTCCCCTTTAAAATGCCATTTGTTAAATTCATTTATGTCAGCTATCGGCGAAATGGCATAAAAAATCGTTCCGGAAATATTTGGAATTTTGGTCCGAAAACTTTTCGCCGATAGTGTATGTCGACACATGCCATTTTGGTGGTGTGCTTGACTATCTGGTATCTCCGAAATAACTATTAACTTTTGTGAAAGGCTTTACAATATCGATATGGTTAATTCAAAGCTATCATAAAATCGGTGCACAAATACTAATGCTATGAATAGAATAGTAGAAATTTAACCGGAACAAAACTTACGGTATACGGTACTAGTATTTGTGTGCTAATTTTAAGATAGCACTGAATTAACCATATCCATATTGTAAAGCCTTCTAATAGTTTATAGTCATTTCCAGAATACTAGATAGTCAAACACGCCATCAAAGTCGCATGTTTATATATACTTTTTGCTTATAGTTGTATTAACCATATGATTGCGGTGACAATAAACTATAGGGAAATTGACTATACCCTCTTTTACCATGCGCGTTTTTTGTAAATACCCCACATTTTTCTCTCAGTGCAGGCTTGAAAGAGAAAATCGAATTTGGTAAAGTCGAAGATCAAAGAAGATTAAAGATCGTGATTTTATGATTATGTATTTAATGGCTGGCTTCCTTACAGAAAAAAAAAAAATTCCGTCATTTATAGTGGAGTAATTCGCGAGAAGTAATTTGCCCTTTTTTTTGTCCTTTTGCATAATTCCAAACGTTTATTCCAGGTCCAAGTGAAGATTGGCCCTATGCCGAAGCGATAAAGCGCGTTAAGGACATGGGTGCGACAGTTGAAATGAAGGAGGTGAGCGGTGTCTCTTATTGCAAGAAATACAATGTCTTCAGCAACCCCGCGTGGTTGTACGCATCCGCAACTTATGCCGAAGTTCATCAAGGAATCGGCAACCTGATATCGATGATGAAAAAGAACATGTCACGCTGACGGATAAATATGTGTTTTGTGTATGTGGGTGAAGTACGTATCATATTTTTCCATCGACGAATGTTGGGAAATAGTTTTTTACCAAAAATATAGTTTATTCGTATGTTTCCATGTGTCTTGCAGTGTTGGGTATGACGAATCATTTTTCACCGGCGCCTTAAACTTACTTTTCCTTTCTTAATTTTCATATTTATTTTTATTTTTCGCTTAAGATTATTAGTGCGTAATACTATACCGCTAAAAACTACAATAGTCAACAACAAATGAGATAACAATGTATCGAAACATGCGGCAAAGATTGAAATTCGTGTGTAGGTAGAAAAAAAAAAGAAAAATCGTTGTGTCGTTTTGTCTAGATTCTCAGGGGCAGCACCAAAAGCTCGTAGAATTAACCAGTATGCTTTCGTCAATCGGCATCGTCGCCACGAATTTCAATCAAGATGAGTACCGTCGTGCTGATTTTTTTTTCCGGACCGACAATAATAGCGCAGAACCGTTCAGGTCGTCGAGGGGGAAAAAAAATGTTACTGAACGATAATGAACGGAGTTCGAAGTACCAATCGATCCTTTTCGATCAGGATTCGCAGTGTACATCCGTTTTACATTTTTTTTTTTTACACGAAATTATCAACTAAATGGTTTGCCGAAAACTATGAGTCTCTGATCTCCCCATCGCGCTTTTGAACTTTTACGTATGTATGTGTCTTTCTTCTCTTCGCATCCTTTTTTTTATATATTCTAACGTCAGTCGAAAGTGTTCGAAAAAAAAAAATAGAAAAGAAAGCCGGAACTCTTAAGCTTTGGGCGAGATTCGGCGTATAGAGAGAATTCCGACGTGCAGCCTCGCCCATTGCCCGATAGTACACGTTTTTTAAAGAATGTTTATCAGCATAGCGAATTGAGTAGAGAAAACCTTACGATGCTAGAGGATGTGACGTTCAACTGAGAGCAAGAAGAGGCTCCACGATGACACGAGATTTCCGACCTTTGTCCTCGTGATTCTTTTTCATCATTATGAGTTTCCTTTTGCCCTGACTGAGTTTCTTCGTCGGCAGTTCGGTGGTAGTGGTGATCGTACCGTCCAGGGAGTCAGTCTCGTCGTCCTCTTCCTCGAGCATTCTCAGTGTCTCGATTATATTCCTCGGCTCGTTCGAGCGGCCTCGAGTACCGTTTCTATTCGCGTAAACAACCGAGAGATGGGAAAAACTGGATTTCGGTGGCGCAGTAATGTCGGCGAAGTCACGGAAGTTCGCGAAGAAATCACCACCCCGGATCGGTTGAGGTTTCGGATTTCTGTAATAATTGGCGCGTGCACGTGGTGCATTTGCGGAATAGTAAGGATTGAAGGGACTCTCGTCACCGCTGTATTCCTCGTTCTCCTTATCCTCGGGATAATAAGTGCCACCGCGTATGACACCGAAGTTGCCGGAACCGAGGAGCGGGTGCTGAGTGTCCTTGACGTTGGAGGCAGCCGATTGATAGGCGCTACGATCACGCTGAAAATAACCCAAGAAGCGATTGGGCCTGTAGCGTTGCTGTTGTTGTTGCTCGGTGTAGGGTAGTCTATGATTGGCGAACAGTTCAGCGAAAGACGGGAAGAAGTTTTGGCTATCGGACTCGAGACTCTTGTCGTCGAGTTGGCGAGCTGCCGGCGCAACAACAATCTCTTCGTCCTGCTGCAATCTAGGATGGGACATCGTTGCGCTAAAGCGTATCTCTTCACCGCTTGGATTCCTCTGGCTGACACTAACCGATGAGGAAGTTACCGTTTCGGTACGTTCCGAGACGCTCTCCTGGCTCGCTACGTCACGATTTGTTTCGGCCCCGTCAGGCTCCATGTACATGTCGGAGTCATCTTGGTCGTCATAGTCGTCAGCATGGATCTCCGATGCCGAAGCCACGGAATCCTGGAAACAAAGCGGTTGACGGTGAGCCTTTATATAATTAGAAACAACAGCAAGCGAAGTTCTAAAGAGTTGTGCTCGAAACACGGTAAATATGCTACCACGCCTTTTCTTTTTCTGTTTGACGGTAAATGTAACCTATTGCGAAGAACACACGGTCTCGATCAGTCTGAATGGCATCAGGAATCATATACTGGAGACTCTATCCGTGACACACATGGAGTGGGTCGCTTTACGGCTGTCTCGATTGCAAAACGCAAAAGTCACGACACGCCTAGCATTGTTACAAGTGCTGTTAGATCCCAGCTCTTGCTTCTCCGTCAGCCACCTAGGTTTTCCAGTTCTTCGCTACGGGTATTCGAACCACCATGTGCCTACGACACAATTGGGTCACTGAGCTACGGCAGTTGTTGTGAAATTCTTTCCGAAAATGGAGCGCAATAGCTGAATTTCTATTGGGTCACGGAACATTTTTTTTTCTTCACGTTTCTATCTTGTATCGTAGTCAATCGTGTTTCAAAAATCTTTGCTGTTGCGCATTTGACTTTCACACTGCCACGGATTTCTTAAGTCAGACCGGTCCTGTGTCTCAAAATCGATTATTGCACTATTGCGTGCTTTTACTTACAACGAATGTTTCCTTACTCCGTAACCGTTTGTTTACAGAAATCAAATTTCTTGGCGCCCATTCGTAAAGAGCAAAATATAAAAATGTGGACACTTCAGGAAGCCTAAGTCGTTGCTTAAGTAGGGAAGACTGGGGCTGGAAGTTACAGGGGTAAAAAGTTACAGCGGAAATTGCCGATCAAAAAGTGAAGCTACAGAAATGTTGGAAAGAGAGGAAAGATGCGGTAACGTTGCACTTTACGTCAATGGTGCTAGTTGTGCCGTATTTGTCGACAGGAGGACCCGCGCATGTTGGTGCGAAATAAATGCAGGTTTGTAACATTTTTTATATTCATTATATTTAGTCTTTACCTGTCGCTATTATGATTACTGTATTAAAATTGTGTTATGGCATGCATTGATGTATTCTTTATAAGCTAAAACCAAGATTTTATAGCTGAGATGACCTAAAAAAATATTGTAACATTTTGAAAGGTAAATTTTGTTGATGGGGTTAAAAGTTACCCAAAATTTTGAATAGTCAATTTTGTTGATGGTGTTAAAATATCGGGGGTTGGCATTGACATGTTACAGCCTGCCCATTTAGTAAAAGTGATTTATCTGATTACATATTGTTTTCGTATAAAAGAAAAACGAAGAACGTATAAAAGAAAAACGGAGGGCGGAACGTAGTCCAAAGACATCTACGCGCAAGAAGATTTTGGATGAAAACGAAATAACTCTGACCGCAGTTTGGTAAAACACTTTGGACTATGTCATATGTGATTAACTAGGTATTTGAGGAAGAGAAAACAACTACAGAATAAAATAAACGTAAAAAATCTTCAAAAAAAGAAGCTTTTATTTAAAAGGTACTGTACTAAAAAGTAAAAAATAATGTTTAGTAAAATTGAATATCAAAACAGTATAACTACAAAAAAGTTCCTTCCTTGGTCACTCATCATAAGTGCAAGTATTTAAAAGGTACATAAACGTAGATATTTTTTAAATATGAAATATAAATTTTAAAAGCTTGAGGTTTTTTTCAGAAATTAAAAATTAGTATTGGTACTCATGACGTTTGGCGCCTGAAGCTTTTAAAATGTATATTTCATATTTTTTAAAATATGTACGTTTGTCTACCTTTTAAGTACTTGCACGTATGATGACTGACTAAGGAAGGGACTTTTTGTAGTTATTCTGTTTAAATTTTCAATTTTACTGAACATTATTTTTTACTTTTCAGTACAGTACCTGTTAAATAAAATCTTGTTTTTTTTATGTTTCTTTACGTTTATTTTATTTTATACTCTTTAGTAGTGAAATTTGTTTATTTATTTGCCATGCCAGACCTCCATGCCATTCAGACATCGGCGTAATAAAAAACCTTGCCTTAGGTTATAAAGGTGTCACGAGAAACTTTATAATAGTGTAATTATAAATAGTGCTCAAGTCAACGACGTTAATGAGCCCAAACTCGATTGTCCTACCATTTGCAATAAGGAAATTTCAGTTCCCACCTCCCACCACTATTATCAGACTCTTGTTATCATGTGTAATGAAAAGTGCTCATGATAACAAAACATGAGCACAAACTCGACTGTCCTAGTATATGCTATTAAGGAGTTGCATTGCCCACCTTCCACCTCCATCAGACCAGTTCCATGGTACCACATTATTGCATTGTCCAAGAAGTTACATAGGTATGCCAAATTTAAGTTCAATGGGATGCCGGTTTGACTGTCAAATGCTTGACAAATGGATTAAAAATTTTGAAACGGAAAGACAGATATACAAATGAATCAAGTTAAATAAACGCTTGTAAAAATGTGACTGATTATTCCGATTAATTACTTTGTGATTTAGTGTCTTTTTATGTTTGATTCCTATAGATTAGGCCTGTAGATTATGAATAAGAAAAATAGAAGAGAAAGACAGAAATGTATACGCCAGAGGAGCACAGATTGAATAAAATTACAAGAGTTCGTACAGAAATCCAAAACAATCACCTAAAATATATCTTTGTTGGAATAATACAACAATTTCCCGAAGTAAATCAAGATTTTCTATATTACGAACATGGAATCAGTGCAGCTAAGGTAACAGGTTGTTCGGTATCGCATAGTGTTACGTCTATCGGGGATCCTCACACCCAATGCGTGTTCAACAAATCGTGTAAGAGTAAATTCATGAAAACACGTACACACGGACATGAATAGGTGAACTCGAGCTGTCTTCACTTGGATCAATTAATGATCGGCGTGTGTAGACAGCTCGGCGTTCACTTTCGAATCTATAACGCATCAATTAAGTGAGTCAGTGAGTTGGCGATCGATTAAACAGCTTGTAGTGCAACGTGAGCTAAGAAACGATGGATTTCGCTGCTTGATGACGTAAATATATATATTTTCCTGCTACAGAATTATATATTTAAGGAAGTGCTTGAATCTGGCATTGGACAGTGATTGTCATGATCTCCTTGCCGCAAAATCAAATGGTGAGTCCGCGATCAAACATAGAAAAACGGCAAGAAGAGTTGTGCCAATGGCTACTCCATTTTTGTTTTCGCAAGTGGACAATCACTGCGTCGTTTACTCACGAGGCGAGACAAAGTGAATATTCTAAGAGTGCAGCGTATCTTCGGCAGCTGTCACTTTTCTGCAGAAAGATCGATCGATGTTTAGACACATTGCAGCTCCAGTACTGGTTTTTCTCCTTAGTTCACGTATGTGGGTATAGACGAATACACATGTACACGTGTGCAGTCTACGAGAGAAAGAGACGTCATTATTGCGTGATTGCAGGACGCGAATTAGTCTCGCGCCGTTTGCACTGGCCATAATACACGCTTGGTCTACCTCTACCCTTACACAAAGATTATTATATTAAGCCTCGCGGATGTTCGTGCTGCGTTCGCAATCCCCGCGCTCTATTAGGTATTTGCTCGAGCAGGCTTTACATGAGAATCAGGGGAGTTCGTTACCTATCCACGGTACACCCTTCTAACTCGGTACTCCGAATGTACAGACTTTTCACCGCGCATGAATTATATGTGAATTAAGGGCAATCAACGAACGAACCCCATCACGCACTTGCCACGATTCTTTTCAGTCTCTCGTAACGTTTACACGTGAATATGACACGTAGCGTGCGGGAATCATCCTCAGAAAATAAAGAGAGAGAGAAAGAGAGATAGAGAGAGAGAGAGATAGAGAGAGAGAGAGAGAGAGAGAGAGAGAGAGAGAGGGAGAGAGACAGAGAAAAGAGAACGAAGCGCCGCGGGATACATACACGTGTGATTCTGATTGCTAAGATCGGCACTCAGAGCTGTTGTGACACTCGAAATCGTGGGCAAATTGATTTTCCCGCTTCCATCTCTCATCTTTAATTGTCGATCGTGCATTGAATTCACCATGTAAGAAATTGTAAGGGAATTTTTCGAAACTGTTGCGAAAAATTGTGCAATGCGCGCATGTAGCTCGTGACGAAATGATGCGGAAGCGCGTGCCCGTACCGTTTTTTTTTAAGTAAGTAAGTGTGAATGCGTTATTGCACGTTTCTAAATATTCCATTAAGGGGGTAAACGACATTCTATACGTTTTCGACGATTTTTAACGAAAATTGAGGGTTTTAGAGGAAATTAATGGTGAATTCGTATTTGGGAGGTAATAATACATCGACAAAAAAAAGTTCCTTCACTGACTCGTCGATAATCTTCTTTTGTTACGAATTTGGAACTCAGTTTTGTGCGCATTCTTTATGTAAGCGTTTTATGTTTAAGGGAGGTTTCTAATTTGTTGGACCAAAAAAAATTAATTTTTTTTATTTTATGTCGGAAAGAGCCAATCCTGAATACGCTTAGGAAATTTCAAGTCAATATAAATAAAAACCGCAAAGTTATAGGCCGACGAAGAGTAGGTATGAAATACGTAGGTATGAAATATGGGATATATGAGATATGGTGCACGTGAAAAAAAAAACTGACGCTGCACATTCCACTGCATCAAAAGAGACAAGATTGTCCCGAAGATTAGCCCCGGAGCGGACGGCTCAAGAAGAACTTTTAGAAGAAGAGGAAGGTGTACTTTATGGTCTTGGCATAGCAGATGAGGTATACGTATGAAACTTTTCACTTCATTCGCACACAAACTTCAGTTTAACTTTAAGTAATTTCGATACCAAAGTCGAAATGGTGATAGGCGATTGGAATTTATATCACCGAGAGATTAATTTAGGATGCATTGACTGTTCAAAAATCAATCAGTTTTACAACATAGTTTCGGAGATTTTTCATGTTCAAGATGAACCTTTATCCATTTGATAATACATAAGACACCCCATTTGGTAATACATAATCATCGAAAATATAAAAGAAAGACTGAGAAGAAATATACCCTCAAAATTTTAATAATTGCTGTAAGAAAGATAAAAAACAAAGAATTAGGTTTTGGACAAGCCAAAAAATATGATATTCCGATACCCGTTCCATAGCGTGGTAAGAAGTCAGTTTTTAACAATATACAACACTTAACGAGAAGAGTTGGTGCAGTTCATCCTCAAATTACCCCAAAACGTGTTCATATTTACGCTAATGGCATTGGGTAATTAAGGCCTTAGGCCGCTCTAAAGTCCAAAAAGGGGCATATTTTGGGATTTTTTTTCAACGAAACCATAAAATAAATCGGAATTACAAAATAGGGGTTTTATTATACACGTAATTGACTATACAAAATTATTTTTTCACAGCGATACATGTCAAAATGGCGACTGTGCAGCATTTGTCCGATGACGCCTTTATTTCTGGACGGTCAACGGCCTGACCAACAGCTCCTATAATTTTTCAGTTATGATGAGACACTAAAGCTTTTTCGATTATATATAAGAATAGCTATAGAAGTACGTAGGATTTTTTTGATATATTGTTTTTTGTCAAAATGGCGCATTTCTAAAACACAAAGTATAAAATGCTATGAGAAAATCGTCAGAAAATTGTTTATAAACAAGGAACTATGCAATATAATAAAAAAAATCCGACGTAGTGCCTCAGAAAATGTAATTCTAAATATACAGTTAAAATTTCCACTGAAGCGGTTGAAATTTGTTTGAGTTATGAGTCCGGCCAATTTGAAAAATGTAGTTTTGAGATAAACGCGTTTAAAGTTAGTAGAAAGTCACGACATAAATGAAGAGGGGTTGCGCTAGAATTCGAAAATCGAGTACTTAGAGATTTTTCACGCCCATAATCATTTGGAATATAATTTTATAGGTAATAAGGTACATTTTTAACAAGAAAAAATCGATTTTTGGAATATCCTAGAGTGGCCTAAGGCCTTAAGGACAGTAAGGGTTTATTTAATATTAATGATCGTTGATTAATTACCAATAATTAATTATGTTGATCTCTTAAGGTAATGACCAAAGTTTAATAATTGATAAAAAGAGATTAATTCATACTAATATTTTGACTTTTATTGAAGGATTTCTTTAAGCGTCTGCAATTATTCCACTCTTCCCTACTAATATTCGGGGAATCGGTTTGGGGAATCTTATACTTTTTTCCAAAACTTGTCTATGAGAACAAGAACTTTCGGCTTTGCTTGTAAATAAAAACCAGTACCGCTATCGATTGAAAGTGAGTGACGATGTACGTCTAGCTTCAAGCAATACTATTAGCCCCAGGATTACACAACTTGTGAAGGAAATGCGAGCTCAAAAGTCACATTGATAAAAACGATATGTAATTTTCTAACCATTACGTTCTTATCATATTGAAATAGTGCCCATTCTCAGTGCATGTCACGATTATGTTTCAAGAATATGTTGAAAGTTTTTATTAAAGTTCGTGTCACGATTAACACAGTTTATTATTCTTGAACCTTGTGGTCTCTGTCAGGAACAAAAGCATCAAAGTGGTCCCTGGTCATAAAAAGGTTAGTAACCACTGCTTTAAGTGGTGGTTTCACCCTTCAAAACCGTTTTGCCGCCGATAAAAATATACGTATCTCATAGTTTTTAATGCTCTAACAAATACACGAGTCTCAACAAAATCGATGATGGACACCAAAGCGATGTTTCTTTTAGTTATAAATCTTCAACGAAGATCCTCAAAAGGTTTTTGCGTGATTTTCGTAGCCTTAATCTGTCGCAAGAAAGTGGGAAATTCACAGAGAAGATTTTCCATAAAAAAACTCGAATTGACATTTCCAACTCAATGTTTGAACTTTCCTCGAATTGAACAGAATTTGTTGGGCTTTTTTTATCGAATCTCGAAATCACGAAATATATGTCTCACGATAAAAATTAATTTATCCAGAATAAAATGAATGTTTCATGCCCTTTCGTAAAATAGCGTGTAAACGAGTGTGCAAATAATTCACGGATTCGCTTGTAAACGTCAACGTTCTTTTTTTATTTATTATTATTATCGCGGCGAAAACAACAAAAGCAAGCGATCCACGATTCGTATAAATCC
This sequence comes from Ophion ventricosus, assembly GCA_963932345.1. NCBI lineage: Eukaryota > Metazoa > Arthropoda > Insecta > Hymenoptera > Ichneumonidae > Ophion > Ophion ventricosus. The sequence goes on from OZ010720.1 coordinate 5,723,683, forward strand.
TCTGTGGTGTACTTTAATCGCTATTATAAATTGGCATCACGATCACACGTGAATTACAATTTGCAATGTACGGTCTCACGATCGGCGTTGCAGCAACGCCGCGAGTCTTCTCTCACGGTGAGGATTTTCGTGTATACACGTATTCAAACGTTACTTTGATTTGCTATATGTAGTTTTTTTTTCTTCAATAGACTCGAAGAACCGCTATGTACGTAATGCTCGCACTCTTTGGGCGAGCTGTGAATCTCTCGTGGGACAGCAGACGTATCTTAGTCTAATCAACTATCGCTGATCTGTGACACCGAATGGTCACAGATCCAATCGACACTAAATAGACGCAATTCCAGACGAAACTTATGCATGCACAACGCGGAAAATAAGATCAGCGAATTCGACAGGATCTTCTCAAGGCGTTTCGCTATAAATGTGACTTCGAGCCCCCCTCCCCACGCTGTTTTCTAAAATTGGTTTTATTCTAATTGGCATCGAAGGTCACGTGATAGATCCTAAATGCAATACAGCAGGAATTTTGATCTATATGGAATGAACGGAGAATTTCAACCCAATTAAATTTACTTCAATATAGATTTTACAATAGATTAACAAATATTGCTTCTTTTTTGTCGTAGTGAATATTAGCATTTATCCGGATTCTCCATTTATTGTGTACCAGGTGTAGAAATATGAAACCGGAATTTCCATATAGATGGTGCTAGCCATCAGTTTAGGGACCGTAAGACCGCTTCTGCAGCGCCATCATCTCCGTCTAACAGCTGACGAAGATTTTCAACACACAATAACCCAAGTTCCCTACACCGGTATATTTTTCTATAACCTTAAACATGTCGAGTTTTGTGCCTACGAACTACGATTTGCGGACAGCATCGGTTTTCTGTTATCATTTGAAGAAAACTGCTGCAGAATCGCATCGAATGCTTGTCGAAGCTTACGGTGAACATGCTCTTGGTAAAACACAGTGTTTCGAGTGGTTCAAAAAATTCAAAAGTGGTGATTTTGACGTGAGAAACGAAGAACGGGGGAGGCCACTGAAAAAGTTTGAAGACAGCGAATTGCAAGCATTGTTGGATGCTAAAACCTGGCGAAACTGTTAATACTGAATGCTACGAACAACAAATGATCGATTTGAATCAAGCTTTGCGTGAAAAACGACCAGAATATCAAAAAAGGCAACACAAAGTCATTTTGCTCCATGATAATGCTCCATCACACACAGCAAAACGGGTCAGGGAAACGATCGAGGCATTCAGTTGGGAAATACTAGCGCATGCGGCTTATTCTCCAGACTTGGCTCCGTCCGATTATCATCTATTCGCATCAATGGGACACGCTCTCGCTAAACAACGCTTCAATTCGTATGAAAATGTATGAAAACGGCTCGACAACTGGTTCGCTTCAAAATAAGAAGAACTGTTTTTTTGGCGTGGCATTCATAAACTGCCGGAGAGGTGGGAAAAATGTATAAATAGCAATGGAGATTATTTTGAATAAAATATTTTTTATAATTTTCAAACAACAGACGTGTAATTTTTACAAAAAAAAATCCGCTTTCATACTTCTACACCTGGTACTTCGAATTACGCCTTTCGGCATTGCAGACGAAACGCAGAGTGAAAATGTCGGAAAATTTTACACTATTATACGGTAAATAAAAGAAAAAAATTGTTACAACGATTCATGATAATTGCGGCGAGTTTAATAAATAAACAGATATTGTCAGATTGTTCGATCGAATGATTAACTCTTTACTTTGGAATACATATATAAAGAGTGGCTCAAAATGACCTGACGTTTTAAATTGCGCGCTATTTTTTTTGTAGCGAATATAGAGTACTAATATTTGACAACTGGCATCAGGAAGCAATGAGGTTTAGTCATGAAGAATTACACGATCGAGCAACGCATAGAAATTGTGAAAATTCACTATGAAACAATGCAATTATTGCAGACGAAGTTTCATGGTCGTGTTATCTCGTGCCGCGGCTATGTGAATTGGGGCGAACAAGATCGTGCGATTTGACGCCATTGGGCTTCTTTCTTTGGGGTTTTCTGAAAGCAAAAGTGTTATCCAATGAACCACAGACCATTCCGGAGCTCAAGGAAGCAATTGGACGCACCATTAATGAAATTAGTCAGCAATTATGCCAAAATGTTATTGAAAATTTCGTCAAACGAGTGAACGTTTGCAGACAGGGACGAGAAAAATGGAGAGAAAAAAAGAAAGAAAAAAAACAGTGGCGCTAACGTTAAAAAATATGTTTCCCAAATTCATTCTCCCTGACTATCATTTAATTTAATTATTTCTACACATGCGATCGTAGATAGGTATTCTCAATCAAAACCGTGTCGATGTATGCGGATATGTACAGTAGATAAAAAATATTTTCACACTCTGCTATTTCCTATGTATTTACCGTGGAATTTCTCCAACGCATACATTACTTGTACCCAAATTAAAATACGGCATTTGTATTTGAAAGAAACTGTTCAATAAAATAATAGGGAGAAGTATTCTTGTTTTGTTTTTTATCGAAGTGTTATTTCGGTAAAGGGGAGTCCGTAAATACTTTTTTTACCCACTGTACATACGCGAGCCTCAGTTAATTGACACATATTCCTCTCACCTCGTGAACAGCTGCGTCATCAGGGACCGGAGCTCCGTCTGGAAAAAGAAAATAGGCATTCATTAATTCTCTTAGTCCTTCGTACGCCAGGTATACGTGAGATGTCAATGAAAAAGGATATTCGAGGCGTTTTTTTATCGCAGAACGATTATTCTCAATAATACAGGACAATTTTTTATACTCATAAAGTTATAATGAAATTTAAAAATAAAAATAATTGGCCATTTACAATTGAATTGCCAATTATTAAAATTTGCATCAATCGAACGATGCAAAAACAGGAAGGACCTTGTCCTTGCGTCTTCTGTTCAACCTTTTCTTGTGGGTTCGAATTAACAATTGTTGATATTTATATCAATCGAAAGATGCAAAGTAAGAAGAACTTTTTCCTCGCATCTTAAGCACATTTGTCATTCCGTTCAGTAAACTATTCTAACATCCTGCATATCCGACACACGCAAGGGTTCAAGGTTTTCAGAGTGTAGTCCCGCTCCCCGTGTTCTTAAGGTAGTAGTCTCGCGAAGGAGTTTTTCTATAGATTTTTTTTTATTTCGAGGACCCATTCAGGACACTATTAGGTGATTATCTGCAAAATTTCAAAAGCGTTCACCGTTGTGTGTTCGAGATATTGGTAATCAAAGATTTCACGGTTTTACACGTGTTCTTATGGAGCGCAGTGGAAAATTTCACTTTTCACGTAATAACTTCGAAACTTTTCTACAGATTTTTCTTAAAAAATTCTCAATTATGGAGTAACATATGACGAAGTAGGTAAAAAAAAATCATGAATTTTGACCGTCTAGTTTCAGAGATATAGCAATTTAAATTAAGCAATGTCTATCGACGCTAGCGCCACGAGGCGGCTGGAGCAGACTAGAGCCGGCGATCTGGCAACGCGGCAAGTGTTCGGCGCGTTCTTCGGTAGACAATGTATCAGAGACGCGGCAGATTTTTTATATTACTATTACATATATATATATATATATATATATATATATATATATATATATGATATTAGGCGTTTTCATCATTACTTTATAAGTTTTTACATTCCGATAAGATGAATAACCTACATTATAAGGATATTCTGCAATATTTCGAAGCTTTCATCGATTGACCGGAGAATGAACTTTTCAACGTGACTGTGGCGAGACTACTATCTTAAGGATGCATGGTAGATATCGTCACTGCCAAAAGTATTGTGAAATCAATTTTCTCACTTTCAACCATGATAATTTTATGTAAACTGGTTTTGAATAATTATATATAGTAGAAAATGCATTAACGCACATGCCTAGACGTTATTTAATTTTAAAAAATTGAGTTTTCCTTGAAAAATCGTAATATTTCGGCCAAACCAGAAAAAACGTTTGGACGCGAATCACACATGAATCTATCTGTTGGAAACTTGTTTATGTGTCGTATGTGTATGGTGTATGTATGTATCGCGTGGTTGCCACACCTCATGCGTCGTTTTTAGATATTGACAATTTTCTCTCGGATTTTAATTAAATATCGCCGACATTACTTTGACCACGCATACAAAACTTTGAGAATAGATTCTTGAATGTGTTCTATACACGTCGAAAAATCTACGACTCGTTCCTATGATTTTATATATATTTTCATAGTAAAGGGTGTCTGAAAATGCCGGGGCATTTTTATTTATTAATAAAACGTATTATTTATTTGAAAAGTACGAATATTTTTATTTTAATATCAGATAGAAACATGACTAATTTTTTAAATAGTGCGTCCAATTGCTTCCTTAAGCTCCGGAGTGGTCTGTGAATCATTGGCATACACTTTTCCTTTCAGAAAACCTCAAAGAAAGAAGTCCAATGGCGTCAAATCGCACGAACTTTGTGGCCAATTTAACGAAGTTTCATGGTAATACAACCATGAAACTTCGTCTGCAATAACTGGACTGTTTCGCAGTGAATTTTTACAATTTCTATGCGTTGCTCGATCATGTAATTCTCCATGACTAAACCTCAATACTTCCTGATGCTATTTGTCAAAGATTAGTAGTCTCTATTCGCCACAAAGAAAGTAGCGCGCAATTTAAAATGTCAGGTCATTTTGAGACACCCTTTATAAATATCAGAGAATGTGCTATTTGTCATAGGAGCCCACGTTAAATTAGTTATTGTATATATTTTGATGTGTTTGGTTAATCGCCTTCAAATGTTGCACAGGAACGCTAGCTTGGATTTTTGAACGATATGTCAAATTTTGAACAGTTTATTATGATTTTCAGTTGTAGCCCATATATCCTTAAGGCCTGTTTCGTGCAAAATCAACGATGCAGTCCTACCCGAGATGAATAAAAGAAGAAGAAAAAGACCACAAAAGAGAGAAAAACCAAATGCAAAGGAGGAACGATGATCGTGGTACGACGACACTCAAGGAAAGAGAAGACATTGGAATTCTTGAGAACCGGATATCGAGTGCAGCACACGAGGAGGATCAGCACGGGATACAAATTGTTGGCATCGAACCGGCCTCTCGTAAAGTTCTCCCGCAACGACCACACGAGGCACATATGAAGGATAATTCGTTTTTTTTTATTTTTTCATCCCGCATAGCAGCGAAGATACAGGACCCGTTCATCCCCGTTGTCCTTGGAACGCATTAAAACCAATTTTTTTTTCCCAAACAAAGTCAACTGCCAGTGAGAACTTTCGCACAAAAGGCTCTCGAGAGAAAGGCGAAAAATCGCTAGGATCATTGACGAAATATTCTAAAAACTGAACGTATGAAAAAAAATATTCCTCTGACATCCGCCTCGTGACGTATCATCGAGGAAAAAAAAAATTAAGCGAATTCACGTTGTCGTGGATAGATGCGTTTTTTTAAAGACTTTTTAAAAGCGGCAAGTTCGTTCGATCCTATAATTATATGACAATTAACCAGGTAGTCTCCGGCTAGAAACACCTGAGCTGAGATTGGCCCGTGAGCAAAATGACGAGGACTTGGAAAGTACTCTGGTATTTTCTCCTCTGCGAGACAAACGTCAACTCTCCCTTTCTCTCGAGTGACTCTCGAACCCCTTTCTTTCTCCCTCGTTATTAATTAGCTGGAGTTAGCGGGTATGTCGCGGTACGAGAATCCGTGCAGATAATAACGGCAGGTATCTCTCTCTCTCTCTCTCTCTCTCTCTCTCTCTCTCTCTCTCTCTCTCTCTCTCTCATTCTCTCTCGCACGTTTCTCTGCTAACAAATCTCGAATGGTGATTAACGATTAATTACGTCCACGTTGAACTGTCGCTGTATATCTGCACACAAGTCCTTGCTGTTACACCGGTAAACTCACGGGAGTTTGAGTTCCTCCCTCTCACAACGAGGGAGAAAGTCAATTACGTCGGGGGACGAGTGCCACCGTTTATATATATATATATATATATATATATATATATATATATATATATATATACACACACACACAACTGTACACAGAGTCTCGGAACATTGGTCGTTTTGCGAGAAGGAGAGAAGTCTCCCGAGATTATTGCTCGATTCTTTTCTTCATCGGGAACTTCTGTATACAACAGGAATAGTACCTTGCCTCAAATAAGAGAGCACGTATGTTCACCTGAGTGACTCGACGAAGCTATACACACTTGATCTTACTCCCTGTGTATTCGTTCCAATTGCCGATTATGCCAGCAACGACTATTGCACAGCATCGTGCACCCGTCCCCCGCGACTGTTCACTTGCGCTCGATCGTTAGGTTCTTACCATGAAACCGACAGAGCACTTCCGACATTTCGGTTTTTGTCCGAGAGACTCTCCGGCGATGCATTGTTTCTTGGGGCAAAAAATTCATCTTTGGCTAAATCCCAATCACGTAGTTTGGACGCGTCTAGCTATATTTGATTTCATCAAAATCAATATCAATATCAAACCAAAAAAAAATATCGATATGGTTAATTCAGTGCTATCACTGAAAGAAAAGTGCATGGTATTTGGAATAAACGCGCATGGTAAAAAAGGGTATAGTCAAATTCATTTTATTTTACCGTAATCATAATACGGTTAATACAACTATAAGCGAAAAGTATATTTAAACATGCCACTTCGGTGGCGTTATTCGACTATCTAGTATTTTCGAAATTATTATAAACTATTACAAGATTTTACAATATGGATATGGTTAATTCAGTGCTATAAAAAAATCGGCATACAAATACTAGTACCCTATACCGTACGTTAAGGCCTTAGGCCACTCTAGGATTTTCCAAAAATCGATTTTTTTTTGTTAAAAATGTACCTTAGTACCTATAAAACTATATTGCAAAAGATTAAGGGTGTGAAAAATCTCGAGGTACTCGGTTTTCGAGTTTTAGCGCAACCCCTCTTGATTCATGTCGTGACTTTCTACTAACTTTAAACGCGTTTATCTCAAAACTACTTTTTTCAAGTCGGCCGGACTCATAACTCAAACAAATTTCAACCGATTTACTTGAAATTTTAACTGTATATTTATAATTACATTTTCTGAGGCACTAAGTAGGATTTTTTATTTATATTGCATAGTTCCTATTTTATAAACAATTTTCTGACGATTTTCTCATGGTATTTTATACTTTTTGTTTTAGAAATGCGCCATTTGGACAAAAAACAATATATCAAAAAAATCATACGTACTTCTATAGCTATTCTTATAAATAATCAAAAAAGCTTTAGTGTCTCATCATAACTCAAAAATTATAGGAGCTTCTGGTCCGCCGTTGACGTTCCAGAAATAAAGGCGTCATCGGAAAAATGCTGCACAGTCGCCATTTTGACATGTATCGCTGTGAAAAAAATAATTTTGTATTGCCAATTACGTGTATAATAAAAACGCCTATTTTGTAATTCCAATTTATTTGATGGTTTCGCTGAAAAAAAATCACAAAATATGCCCCTTTTTGCCTCTAGAGAGGCCTGAGTTTGTTCCGATTAAACTTCTACTATTCTATTCATAGCATTAGTATTTGTGCGCTGATTTTATGATAGCTCTGAATTGACTGTATCGATATTGTAAAGCTTTTCACAATAGTTAATAGTTATTTCGGAGATACTAGATAGTCAAGCACACCACCAAAATGGCATGTATAGATATACGCTTATAGTTGTGTTAACCATATTGTGATTGTGGTGTCAATAAACTAAAGGTAATCTAACCTTAACCTCTTTTACCATGGGCGTTTTTTATAAATACCATGCACTTTTATCTCAGTGCAAGTTTTTACTGTTTATATGGTTAACATTAACATTTGTCGGATATAATTTGTTACATGATCTTACGAAAAGTGACCATACGAAAAAAAATTATGGTAATCTTTACTTATAGCGAAGGCGTAAATATTTTGCAGTTCGTGTCAATAAAGTGGAAATAGCATTAGCACGCTATGGTCGATATATATATACGCGCATTGATTTCTCAGTTTTTTAAATTCGAAATTTATATTATCACAAAGATCTGTGCGAAATGTCACCTATATCGGAGGCAACAGCTATTCGGAATTACAGCCGAAATTACATTTATCTCTTATAAAAAATCTACGATTACAAAAACATAGGCATCCGATAGCATAGTGGCAGCGTGCATAGGCAGAATATAGCTAGGTAGGTTGTAAATTTGATTGCATGTGTAAGCGAAATATTTCCTTCAAAAGAAATCATTTCAAGACGTTAGGGAATGACGAATTATGATAAAAATCATTGAAGTAGTACTCTTGATTGAGTATTTTTTATTTATTTTGGATTTATGAAATATTCTATACATTTTTTAGACGTACAGTACAATATGGTGAAAATCTCTATAAACATCGTTGCAAATCACAACCAACATTTTTATCAATTTGGAGATATTTTAGTCCTGTTCATTACAAGGATTTTGGGGGAGTTATTTTTTGATAGTGTAAGGAAATATCCATTTATGCAAGCCTATCATATTATATAGCATTGGACAATCAACGTATGCTTGTAAGATTGTTGATAGCGGTTAACATATATGCATAATTTACGCAACTGCTAAAATATCAATAAGCAGTACTATATTTCGGGCGGTAACCATCACTCCCCTTAGAGTAATATAAAATATGGTTAAAATAAGATTGAAGATACCATACATTTCTTTCAGTGTATTAAACTCTTCTCGGATTCAACACTTTAGTGAAATTTTCGTAATATTTTGCGGTCGAAAATTGTTTATTTTATTTTTTCGTACATTTGTTTTGGTTGGGTCCTTTCAAAAGTCTCTTGTTTCTTCAATGCCTTTTCAGGAGACATACACATGGCCTTAATTCGAAATTTCACGTGGCACTCTTTGAAGAATGTACGCCAACTTTGCGATACAAGGTGATCGCTGCGAACCGTGCGTTTCCTTTTCTACCAGATTAGTAAGCGAAAGTTGCGAAGAGTGCGCATGAAAAAATTATGTTTCCATATAAAACAGTTTATCACGCAACTCGTGCGATTTGCCTATAATAAGGGCGTACCTGGCATTCCTTTGTGGGCCAATTTATGGAAGTTAAGACACGGTGTTTTATGGAATTTCTTTAGGCTTAGTTCAACGTATGGAGAGTTGCCCATACGTCTTCTTGATTTTCTTAAAATATTTCGTGGAAGGAAGCTCCCAAGTCTCGCTTCCGTCCGATGTTTTATCGTTTTTTCCGCTACCTGTACTTTTGCGCTTGGTCGATCTACCGAATCACTTTCGTTTCGTGTTCCTTCGCCTCGCGATCTGTTAGAGAGAAGGCATTTTCTACGGATTATAAGAAAGTTACGAGCGCGAGAGAAAGAGAGAAGCCACGATATATTTCTTATCATCAGCCTCTTTCAAGACTGGCCGCGTATAATAAACATCCGGATGACTGAAACTCGAAAAGAAATGGAAGAAAAAGATTGTTTGAAAAAATCGTTCATAGTTCTTCATAGTAATGAAAAGAAAAAAAATAGTTGCATTAAATATATCAGATTCAGACTTATTTGTTGCTTAAAAAAATGTATTATTAATTAAAAACGTTGCATCATTTTCTTTTCATTCTCTCCTGTTCTCCCTTTCACTTGCTTTCTCTCTCTCTCTCTCTCTCTCTCTCTCTCTCTCTCTCTCTCTCTCTCTCTCTCTCTCTCGCTCTCTCTCTGTCTCCCTTTTAATATCTCAATCTTAATTTTATTCAACCTTTTTGATTTTACTCAATTTGAAGGAAAAGATTGGATGAAAAAATCCTTGGTGGTACTTTGCCCTAATGAAAAAAAATAGACGCTATATATGTATATGAGAATAAAAGACGTATTTATTGGTTGAAAAAAATAGTATTCTTGAAAAACAAATATTTGAATAATTTTTTTGTTTAATATACCACGTTTTTAAAACGGACTAAAAAGTATAAAATAATTTCTCCTAGCTCCATACAGACTTATAACCCCACACAGATTCCTAACTTCATACAGATTGTCCTGAACATGTGTGATTGTGATTTTTTAATAGCTATGAAAATACTCGTAAGATTTAAAACGAAAAACGTGGGGCGCATACAATAGATAATTGATGCATGAATAGTTCACTTAAGCCACTAATAATTTTATTGCACTGCAAATGATATGAACTGTTGTGTGAGTTTTCTCAACGACAGCTACTCCCTACACTCCTTACTATTATCTATTGCATGCGCCCCACGTTTCTCGTTTTACAGCTTACAAGTATTTTCATAGCTATTCAAAATTCACAATCACAAATTTTCAGCATAATCTGTATGGGGTTATAAATCTGTACGGGGCTAGGAGAAATTATTTTATACTTTTTATTCCGTTTTAAAAACGTGGTATATTTTTAAAAAACTATTTAAATATTTATTTTTTCTCTTCCACCAAACTATATTTTATTTATTTATTTTTTTCAGAATTTGTTTCCTCTTTTCCTGTCTCTTGCAAGCTTAAGACTTCAATCTGAAACCTGTTGCAAACTGTTAAATATTGTATATATTATTTAAATATATACAATTTCTATTTGTATATTATATTATAATATATATATTTTTTTTAATTTATCTTTTCTGTCTGTTTCTTTGTTTGTCATCCAGTGCTGAGCTATGTCTCTAGCTCATCCGGAAGTTATTTTAAATAAATCAGTCGTAAAATTTGTACCGAATAGACAAACAAACAAACAGACAGACAAGAAAGCGAGTTAATGAAAACGTGGTAAAAATCGTTGCATCGTTTTCTTTTAATTCTCTCCTGTTTTCTCTCTCTCTCTCTCTCTCTCTCTCTCTCTCTCTCTCTCTCTCTCTCTCTCTCTCTCTCGCTCTCTCTCTCTCACTCCCTCTTTCTATCTCACTCTTGATTTTATTCCAAGTAACGGGAATAGCACACGCCCAGAGCTATTTTGTAATTGTAATCGTTGGTGAGCCTACGAACGACATAATCGAATAGCGAATAAGCAGACTTATATGGTAGTCTCTGCCCCAGAGCGATCCACGTATCACTGTCGACGAGGAAGCGATTTGAATCGATCTCCTGCAAATCGCACGTCCACATTTGTTTGTTAACACTCATTTTCATCGTGTTTCCATCGTTTTGCCCGATGTATTTCTGTCGGAGCAACAGCTCGAGAGCTCGAGAGCAGTTACGATCGCGGTATCGTTAGAATCAGACGTAAATTTGTTTTCATCTGTACCGGGAAAACTGCACGAGAAATTGATCTCGGCTCTCGTGAAGATTAACTGCCACTAGAAATCACGTATTTCCTGCTTGGGATATTCTGTTGCTCTCCAGCAATCATCCTCATTACTTTCTTTTTCTCATAGTGGTGTTCTTTCTCGATGCTGTTACACTCGACAAAAAGAAAGACGAGACCGGAGGCGAGAAAAAAAATTAACGTAGCTATGCAATTTTTTGGGGTTTCCCCAGATCCTACCACATCCCTATATGGATTTGATAGGGACGCCGCATGTAAGGAGTCCACATTAGAATCCAACTGGATTTCGCGCTATTTGCCGATTGACATCGTTTGAGAATTTTTCGTACAGAATGCGATGGGATCCATTAAGAATCGAACTGGATTCCGTTTGACAATGTAGGAATCCTCTGCAATTCAAATTGGATTTGTACATTGGATTTCAATAGGGAATCCCAATTAGAATCCAATGTACGAGCATGACGTTTTAATCTGGGGATCCAATGCGATGGCCGATAGGATCCCTATCAGGAAGTGAAGACAAGTATGGGAATCCAATTGGCTCCCTACGACAGTTTCTGCATGGATAGTGAGGCAGTTGATGAAGAACATCCCGTGCGGATTCGGGCTTCATCGGGCCCAACTTAATTTGCCCTAACTTTATTAAGGCCCTATTCTGGAATAGGGCCATTGAAGGCAAAATCACCAGGACCTTTAAAATTGCCTCAACGGTGCCTCATAACAAATTATTGTAGCCATATGCGTACATGCATGTGTGCACTGTGAAAAAGAAATGTGTTATTTCAATGCATTTGAGGCTTAGAATTCTGTCGCATATTTTGACGCGTTTGATCCCGCGTTGTTCCAATGAACACACTGCATGCGAGTTGGTCCATGGCATCACAGTTCGTTGACTAAATACATCGTTTAATTATTATCTGTAATCGATCTCGATAATTGTTATGCCACAAATTCTTTAGTCAAACAATTTATACTGATTCGCCCCTATAATAGCAAAGTCTAGTAGTATTAGGGAAATCGCTACTAAGGAATCTACAATACACCCCTCAAAGGCCTTTAATTGGTCTCCGTACTCAGATCATGGTTTTAGTCAACCTACTTACTCTAGCGTTCTCTAATAGGGGACCCAGCTCTTTTACGGAAAATCCTACTACGGAATCCACAAATAATCCCATGAAGGCCCCGAATTGTATCAGGGATACCCTGCCAATTTTCCGCACGGGATGCAGTCACTTTGTATCATGAGCTGTGGACTTTGAAACTTCTGCATATGTAGAAGGGAATATTCACTCCAATCAATTTTAGAGCCGCTACTGCGAGAAGAGATTCGCCCGATCCTAGCGAAACTCGAGAAATTAGAAGCCACATTGGTCGCTGTATACTTATATACGAGTGCAACCGAGGAGTGACGAGTCATCAGCTGAGCAACATGCGATTTTCAGGAAGCGCCACCTGTCGCGCATCAATATCGTTAACGAGGCAGTACGACGATTCTCGATGCTTCGGAATCGCGGATCCGCTCAGAGATATGCAAAAACCAAGCTTCATAAACATTAATCCCGTATATAACTCCGCGTCGTTGCAACGTTCAATATACATGCCTCATTGGACAGAACCACCACGGCAAGCGGATAATATCTCTCGTACCATCGCCCGCGCGATCCTTTTCGCTAACAGCTATACACTGAGTTTGTTTTCCACGTTAAATTTCAGTAGCAGTCCCCGAAGAATTTATGGGTTCTGCGACGACGGCGCAATTATTTTTACTGGGTCTCGGTGCATCGCTGGTATGTAAAAAGCGAGGCAAGATTCTATTCGGTACACTCAGAGTTCGGGCAGATGAGCTTGGAACGTTGTAGCGATTGATACAGTGAGTGCCAACGAAAAGCAGAGTTGATATTTCTTCATTTTTTAAATTGAGATAGATATGAGTTTTTTTTTATTGAGCAGGACTCCATTTTTAGGTTTTTGTGCCCGAAGGGCAAAACGGAGCCCTATTGCTGTCACTTTTCTGTCTGTCCGTATGTCACTCTAGATTGTAAACGGAAGGAATTACAGGCCTGAAATCTAGATATTTTATGTAGAATGTTAACCCAAAACCGAATATTGAATTAGAAGTTCAATTACATTATTTTTCATGGGCTGTCCCATACATGAAAAAGGGGGCAACAATAAAAAATGTCTTACCCTGGCATGTGGGGTGTCATTGTCTAAAGCCCGTTGGGTAGAGTACAAATATATTTTTTATTCTTTTTTATCTTCAAGAATAAAGAAATGACGGGCCGTCAAAGTTGTTAGTGCTAGACCATTCCAGAGTAGAAATCTTGCTCCGGCTACAATAAAGGCCTGGTCAGGCATCCTGATTTCTTTTTCCGGCCTTGATTAGGATTCTTGATCAAGCCCTGATCATTTTTGAAACGCAATCCCGGACTTCGGCCTGATCAGGGTACAAAATCAAGGCCTGATCAGAGCTTGATTTTGTAAGGCTTGATCAAAATGAAAAATCATAGCCTAGCCAGTATGATGCAATAAAGCCCTGCGTAGGATGTCCTAATTATTCCTGAAATAAAAATTACCACGCATATTTAAAAGAGAAAAAGGCACGAAATTATAATTAACGCTAATAGTTCATTTTTCAAACTAAATATACATTTTTATTTATCAAATACATCTTTCACATAGATGCATGTGGAAAATAAGAACACTTTCTCTTAGAGATTTGATTGAACCTGCACCGATGGCATCACATTCACCGGACTGAACTACCCAGTCAACTTACTACTGTTCAGTCAGCCTACGCTGTCCAGGCTGCTGACAGCGCAGTCCAGTTCAGTGAACGTGAGGCCATCGGTGCAGGTTAGTCCATTCGAAATGCCCTTGGAATGGACATTACATTCACTGAACTGTACTACGCTGTCAACTTACCACTGTTCGGTTGGCCTACGCTGTTCAGGCTAATCTGCACCGATTGCATTACATTCACTATACAGAACTACTTTGTCAACTTCCCATTATTTGTTTGGCCTATGCTGTCCGGGTTAACCTGCACCGATGAATGTGATGCCATCGATGCAGGTGAGCCCGTATAGCGTAGGCCGATCGAACAATGGTAAGTTGACTGCGTAGTTCCGTCCGGTGAATGTGATGCTATCGGTACAGGTTAGCCTTAATTTTACAATTCTTTACAATTCTTAAATCTTACACATTACAATTCTTATTACAACTCTTAAATCTATACAAATCGATTTAATAATTGTAAAAGTCGTGGAAAAAATGTTATACTAACCTAACTAATTATGAATTGTTAAAGTCGTTGAAAAATTATTATACTAAACTGCTGCTGTATTATTTCTTCTTTATTTATCCTTATTAAGTGCCCGCCATTCTCGCAGACACAGTCGTTGGGAAAATTTCTGCCGCTTTCGTTTATCCATTTAATTCACAACATAAAGTTTATATACGAAAATGTGTAAAGTGATTAATGTTTGGTGCTTCTCTCGTGTCTCTCTAGTACTGGCAAGATAACGTTAGGCACGTTTTTAGCGCCAAACTGTATAAGTCCGGCTGCTTGACCATCGCCTGAAGCTAGCCGGATGAGGCAAATTGAAGTAAGCCGTAAGTCCGGTTGTTTGACCAGCGCCTGAAGCTAGCCGGATTAGGCAAATGGAGGAGAACATGCATCCAGTTGCCTGACTATCGCCTGACACCAGCCGGATTAGGCAAATTAAGGCATGCTTTAAATAAGGCCTACGTACTACAACTTGATCAGGCCTGGATAAAATATCAGTCCAGCCTGACAATATTTCTATTCGGGTTTTTGTTGCGGAGTCTATCTCAAAAACCAAACTAGTTAGGAATTTGGAATTTCTGTGTATTATGTACCATATACTGTATTTAAACAACAAATACTGAAAACGCCGATTCATAATGTAGTATATATTTCAATTTAAAGTATACATAAGATAAATTTATAATCAAAATATATAAAATTATTGTTATTTAAATATTTACTATACCAAATGACTTATTTTTGGAGTCGTTACCAGCCAAGAACAAGAAGTTGACGTCACGGAATAAACGAGATTGCAAATTAACAAAAAAAGACTAGATCGTATATTTCATTTATTTTTCTTCGCCTCCTCTTTTTCTGCGAAAAATGTGAATATTTTCATATATATTGATATATTTTCAAATTTTCGACTTACAGCAGGAGTATACAAAGCTTTCGTTGGCTATCATCATCCCATATGGTTTGAGTTTAGTACTACCTAAGAACTAAGACAGAAAGAAAGCATTAGCTAATTGAATATCTAGTTTAAAAAAAGAGTTAATTGATCATATGTACGGAACCCTAATAGAGCAATGCCCGAATCGCACTTGGCTGGTTTTTTTTTTTTATTTCTATCACTATTTTAGACTTTGAGTACACTTGTAGCTTGCATTTTTTCGGTCATGAAAAATAATACTTTACATCCCGTGCAGAAATTATCGGAGGGATCCAATTGGGTTCCCATACTTGTCCCTATATTAAAACGTCACGCTCGTACGTCGGATTCTCATCGGGATTCCCCATTGGATTCCAATGTAAAAATCCAATTTAAATCTTAAAGGATTCTCACATTATCCAACAGAATCCGATAATATTCTTGATGGATCCCATCGCATTCTGTACGTTGAATTTTCTAAACAAAAATGTATAGATATACAAAATGAGTGGATCTTAAAAAAGTATAAATCGCTGAAAAAAGTATATCTTAAAAATCTATTTGAATCACATCACTGAAAGTCTACTGTAATTATCGTTGATTATTTATTTTACTGTGTTTTGACATATCACCACACACCTACTCGCTCACGAAGCACCCTAAATATATTTCAACACGCCGAGTATTTTCTCGGGACTCTTCACATATTTTCAATTTGAACGTGGTAAGAATTCTCAAACGGCCTTCATCGGGGAACTGTGCAGAATCCAATTGAATCCCCATCAGAACTCCCTATGTGCGGTGTCCCTAACGAATCCCTATAGAAATGTGAGTTCATCTTAGGAATCCCCAACAAATTTGTGTACATGATCACGAAAGAATTAATTTTTTTCGGCGTTCCAACAAATTTTGGCTGAGAATTTCAAATAAAAAATTTCCAAAGGACGTCAATCGGGAAATAGTGCGGCATCTCCTTGGATTCCAATGTGGACTCCTTACGTGCGACGTCTCTATAAAATCCCTCTAGGGATGTGATAGGATCTGGGGACTCCTCAACAAATTTCTTCACGTGATTCAGTTGGAACTCTCTTAACTTTATGCGATTCTTGTTAACGTCATTTTTGCTTTTCGCTCATTTAAACATTCCGCTCAAGCTTTCCACACCATGGCAATGAAGTAGTACTCTGAATAAAAGGCAGCGTAAAATATTATTTGACATCATACTATTCAATGGATGAGGTAAAATTCATTCAGTGCTGACATAATTTAGTACCATAATCGACCCTACTCTTGGCCGTGATGAAATTTCAACTCCAATCGTGGACCATTAGCATAAAATCAAGATATCGAAGCTACTCGTTAATTTGCGGACTGTCGACTCGATTTCTATCCCGTAAATTCATTACTTGCGTAAAATCGGTTGGAAATCGATAATATTATTGCCCACCAACGATATATTACCGGTAAAAATATTACGCTATATTCTTCATTAACGTTTCTTTTCTTTAATTGCGTATTTTTTAAGAAACCTGTCACGTCAGAGCTCATTACCGTCTACAGAACTCTACTATCATTGGCCATCCAATGCACAAGTTTCGCGAATGTGGTTGTTCGGAAATATCAGACTCATAAAAAAAAAGTCTGGGTACCGAAGGATTCACACGACGCTTTTTCTCGTGGAATCGCCGCAAAAAGTAATTTTCATGATGAGTCCTAATTACAAATACAATCATTAGGCATTTTACCTACCACAGCTCGTGACTAGTTTGCCAATACGATTTCTCTGTACTGAGAATATACGTCCGTAAAGATTACTCGCAATAGTGCACTCGTGGCAAACTACGAAGTGGTCTTGGGCGCTGCGTACAATAATCCCAAGACCGATTACTTTGCCATATACGTAACAAATGCCAGTTGTGCATACATATGCAGCAAGCGCATATGGACTAGTGTACATCGGTATTCGTATACACGCGAGTACACTTGTGCATTAAAGATGCACCGCGATAAAAGTGCGTGTGGTCACATGTCTAACCGCCATACTTCAACGCAAATGTGCGTCACCCGACGCAAGTCTTTCAAACCTCATACCAGTTAATCCTCACAAACTCAACAAAAGTGTTCGAGTACCGCAACCTATCTGGAAAGCACATACCGTGAATTGGGGTTACTTTGATCAATTTTGAAATGAGAATAAATATAACTCTTTAAATCGTAAAAAAAAAATTGTTTAAAATGGAAACATCAACTATTATTAGTCTTTTTATATTCCAAATTACAATTTACAAAATTTAAACATAAATGAGAAAAAATAATAATTAGTCGTGATCAAAGTTATACTGAGAGTGGGGTTACTTTGATACCCGCCTTTTTCTTAATGAGAATCGGAAATAAAATAAAGCAAATAAAGTCAAATAAAAGAAGAGGAAGGAGCATTTTTCCTAAAGAAGAAAAAAAAACCGTCAACGGGATCAAAAGTTATAACGATTTTTTATTGTTCTGGGATTACTTCGATCGAACAAATATTACACCTTTACTTTTCAAAATCAACTTTATTGATAAATAACTGGTATTTTATAATTATTTATGCGGTGACACATCCATAAACTTCGAAACATTAAAAAACTACAATAGAAAAATCAAGTTGTAAGGTAGGTAACATACTTATGTATACCTAGGTAATCTAAACCACAAAAAGAGATCAAATCGTTCATTAGGAACATTTAATAACCTGCAATACTGCAACATTAATATCAAATGAGAATTTAATATAATAATTTTTATCGATAGGTTTCGGCAAGAATGATACTATATGAATGTTATCGATATCAGATATATCTCCTTCAATTCTCTTGAATCTTGTTTTACTTCCAGCTGATTAAAAACCTTCCACTAGTAAAGGGTCTAATTCCATTATTTGGCAAGCGTACTTGTACGTTTTTTTGCCACGACTGAGTATACTCGGAGACTAGCAATAAAGATAATACGTGGGGTGAAATTGATCAATGATCAATGTTACCCCGTCGAAGCGATCAAAGATACCCCAACGAACAACTGCCGCTCATAAAATATGTTTTTGAGATTATGCCACACAACAAAGTATAATGGTGTAGTTTAATAAACATCTGAAAAGGTGATTTTTACCAAAAACATGTAATTGCAACGCTCAACTTGGTATTTTTGTAATTATTCAAGCATAAAGAATAGTTTAAATACATTACTTCAGTTTTTTTATATTTTCACGATCACTTAAATCCGTTCGTCCGTGCTGCATCTGAATGATGACATAAAGAGACACTCAGGCTTGCCAACCATAAAAAAAAAACTTTCGGTCGCCTTCAGGAACTTCGTAATTTGAATTTAAAAACAAAACAAAGTTTTTATCTAAGTAACCCCACGAATAAAAGTGACTCCAATCCAAGATATCCCACAATATTCGTAAGAACTTATTTTCGTAGCTATTCCAGTGGACTGAAAAATGTTGAAAATTACATATTTACATTTGAAGAATGGATACATCGACATGACAAGTCCGCAATGCAACATTTGTCATGTGTTCCTGCAGTGTATCTGGTAAACGAAATGGGGGAATATTTCCAAGATGCTTTGAAGGATGATCGTGAGAATCATACTTGAATCAACTCAGCTGAAGGCGCACCTTACACAAGATATTGCTACACACCAAACTATTTCCGAGCATAAATCTACAGATATAGAGGCAGAAAACTTTGGCCTTTGGTTATCGGTTCTCTTGTGATCTTTCCCGTCTCACCATTCTCTATCTCACTCATGAAGATTTGTGTTAACATTTTTAATACGAGAAAAGAGTGAAAGTAGGTGAAAAAGGGTCGAACCTCGGGACAAATCGCTCGTGAGTAAAGGCAATGATCAAACTTTCGTTTGACACGAGCTCTGTACATTTGCACGTATGTAACAAACATATTATAAATATATATATATATATATATATGTATATATACACACAGGCACACATACGAATTACACAGTACGGCTAAGAACTGAAACCCGATCGGGGAGCCAACTTTCTCCCAAAGGGAAGAAGCAGCTCTTTGGAGCCCGATGTGCGCTCATAATATTTTCTTCTGATACTTTTACGCTCGTAAAGTACGTCATCACAGATACATATTCGCTTTAGCGGCCCGCTCGGAATGTATTGATAAATGCATATACGTAACACACGTAAATAAGTAAACAGCCGTGTGCTCGCGAGAGTTTTAACTAATTGGACAAGTGCATAATCAAATGCGTCAAATTAGCGCTTTTTTTTTTAATTCATTATCAGTCGTAATGTGAAAGAAGAATCTCGTAAAACGATGAATGATACGCGCAGATGCGTTCCTTGAGGAGGGAAAGCGTTTCGTGATTTAAAAATTAAGTAACTCTTTACGACGTTGATTTATTTTTACGAGTTTCCGACTTTTCTTTCGAGCACAAAGACGCGCGTTTGCGCACGTGTTGTTGGCATATCCCGATCGTTGACTTTAACGGCGCGCAAGAACCAAGCGGTGCGTAAAAAAGAAATCGTCGAAACGTTGTATAGATCTATAAAGTTGTCAGAAAAGAAACTAAGAGTTTGAATAATTTTAATTGAAGACAGATTACTTGTTTTTATTTTGCAAGCCAGGAGTTTAATGAGGTTCGAAAGATCTGGAGGTAACCAAATTTTTTCATTGTGACGACGGAGGTGTTGAGATTGTGTGCGCGGTAAGGATTGAGGATAGCGTGCATCTGACCCAGATCAGAACTGGCCACTATGGCCGATGATTGATCGCCTACGTTAAACACGTCCGAGACAGTCGAGATCGTTGGCCTTGACAATGTGACCAACGGCGCTGGACTCTCGTTTCTTTCTGTCGGGTCGCGAGCTATCTTTGTCTTACTTTTGATCTCCCTCTCTCTCTCTCTCTCTCTCTCTCTCGTGATCGTTTGCCTGCCGTGTCTTCGAGTCAGAGACCGCGAAGGTAGGCGTTTCGAGATGTCTATACATATACAGGCAATGTGCATTTCCATGATGCTTCGATCAGGTTGACCGCGTCGCGGGTTCGTTGGCACTTTCTCGAGGACAATTCGCAACGAGCATCCTACACGATGAAAGGATGCATCCAATCGAAAACTTGTTTTTCAGCCCACACCCCAAATTCTTGGCCAGGTTCTATTCTTGGTTGAAGATCTCTAGGGGAAATGGAAACGAATGCATGGAAATTGTATACAATGGATTGTATATGAACTCGATATCAAATATACGACTCATTGATTATTTCAATCAATTATTTATGAATTCGTTCATCATTCTCCAACGCTATTCATTATTTACATTAATTTAAATTAATTATTGAAGATAGTCCATTATGGATGTGATGATCATTTGTGTGTTGGTTAATTTCTTGAGTCTTCCATAATTTCATTATATCTCCGTCCCTCTCTTTCTCTCTCTCTCTCTCACTTGGTAACCTCTAATTCTCCTTTTTTCCGCCAGCGTAAACAGTTATTATCAATCCCCATCAATTATTCATTATCGCCGTATTAATCAAACTCGATCACATATAATGCCCACATTGAATTTGATGCATTCACTTGGAAATACATTAATAACGGCTAGGAATGACGGAGAAATGAGCGCGAAACGATGAGCCGTTGCTCAATCAAACGAACTCATTAATATCAATCCAACATATCCAGCTGTATACCTACACCATGCATTTTTTTCTTTACGATATCCTAATCGTCCTTCGTAGCACGAATGTACGATACGTCTATCGAAGGCAATACCCACATATTATCTGGCGAAGAGCAGAGCAATCGTAGCTTCGATAATCGCGACGGTGCACTCAAATGTCCCTCCCGATCAATCCTGGAGATCCTTGGATCACGATCCAATTAATCGAGACTATACGTAAGGCCTGTGACTTTTTTTTTCTTGTAACGCGAAACACCTTTCGCCATCCGGGTATTGATTGGAATTTCGATGCATGCATATTGTATACCTGTGATCGTGTAATACTGTCCCATGGGACCATCAAGTGAAAATCTCAGGGCCCACAGGGTTCTCTATACGAGGACCTGATGTATCTCTCTCTCTCTCGTTTTCTTTGCACGTATTACTTTCTCTCAGGTCGTGAGACTCTCGCGTGCGCATGACTTCCGGGTGAACGAAAAAATACTCAGAGATGGAGAATCCGATGACTGACGACGTGGCACAAGTCCGCTACGTTTGTATGCACGGTTCGTTGCATGAGGATATTGTGAAGATCTTTGATGGATATAGCAAAACTAGGTACGCTGTAATTTGTTGGTAACCCCGTGCAATTTGAAAATCGATAGGAAAGATTGATCGATTATTTAAGTTGATTTTACGATGATATTTATTCACGTGTCGAAATAAATATGCAACATTATATAAATATGAATATCGGCCTTATGCAGTAATTGCAGCAATTTCTAATAAGCAAATACATGAACACTTATGGATAACTAACAGGTTAACGAATATTTCAATAGCTGTACATCATTTAACTGTTGCAAGGACGCAGCACACTTGTTTCCATTTTTATCCTACACTGTGCTAATAGCGCAAGTGAACGGGAAGACGCGTAAGGATCTGGAACATGAAGAGCTAGGACGACGAGTAATCATCGATGCAAGGACGATCATTAACGTTCGCTGCGATTCAATTAGATGCTCGAATGCTCCTCTTCATTCATGTATGCATCTGTATACACTTCAAACGTCTTAACGCGTAGTTCTCGTTTTATTTTACTCGCCACACTAACATCTGTCCGACTAGATCAAAGAGAGAAGAGCTGGGATGACAACGAAGCCCACGAAGCAGCGACGAAAGTAACGACATGACGCTGTTTGCCCAGGAACTTATTTAACGGTCCTTCATTTAATAATTTCATAATGACGTCTAAACGTTTCTATATTAATGTGAGCTGCAACGAATGCTCGATCTTGTGCAAGCCTGTGACGTATACAAGCACATTTATAAGTGAAATCTAACAAGAGGTTACAACTACCATTCTCTTGGGCGTTAAATTGTCCGACCTGCGCCCTTTTGTTTGCTAATAGACGATATTTGTGTGAGTGTGCGTGAGGACAGGTAACGAGTAACGTAAGAAGCGCAAATATAGGTACGAAAGCCGAGTAGTGAGAGTGGCCCTCAGGTAAAACAATTTTGCTGGCTGTCCTCCACCTGACAGTTGAAATTGTATCAAGCGACAGTCGTCAACTAACCGCATTACTCGCTCGAAGTCTTACGGCTTTCTGCTACCGTCGATCACCCCGCGGCTTTATACCTCGTATACACACGGGGCTAGGTTTCCGGGTCATCATGGATTTCTTTTTATTGAAGAATCCATAACGTTGGATGTTAGCCCTAGACCGCAAGATCGGCGTGGAGTTCCAGCCTAGGTATTGACGACTTGTCTCTATATTCTACGCCAATCAAATGGAATTTTCATCAACTTCAATGGGAATAAATTTCTTGCATGCTGCCTTCTTTGCTGAAGAACGAAAAACAAGTGCACGCTGTTGAGGTCCATCATCTTTGTAGCAATAGTTTTACCAATGGGAAAAGCGTGGGGTAGACGTTCATCTTGGAGATGTAGGGCAGGGAGGGGCATGTTGAGCAATCGAGTAAGTTGGGCAATCGAAATATCCGGAAAGCCTGCGGCGTACGAGACGATAACACATGCGATGTTTCATTATTTTTCCACCCAAAAGTAAAAAAAAACGTGATTGAAAGATTTTCTTCTACCATTGTATGAGAAAAAATATTTCCAAGTTCATTGCAATTAATGTTAATGTTTCAAAACTTAACTAATTAACAAGCAACTGTTGGTTTATTACTGCATTGTACTAAATCATGTTGCGTACGTCTGATTTTTTAATGCAATTCTTACTTTGCCCAACTTATACTCATGCTCAACTTACCCCACTATCGGTAATTCCAAACTTGCTCAACATGCCCCTCCATACCCTATTGGAGGGTAAAGAAATGGATTGTCTTTTTCTTACTCTCCCCTTCTTCTTACTCTCCCATGGATTGTCTTCTTCTTACACTCCCAGAAGCAAGATTTTAAAAATTTTAGTATGAAGAAAGCTCGGTACGCCATTCAATTGTAATGAAAAGTAGGGTACACCGACCAGTGAATGAACGAGGACCAGTGAATGGACAAAAGCTGATTTACATTGGAAATAAATAAAAAATATGATTTGTCGATAAAAAATGGCATAACTATAATTTAGCAAATAATCAGGGTGTTGTTGAAACCAATTTCTTAGTTTAATATCGAATTTTCATGGCACACGGAATTTTTCTATTTTGTGGTACTTGCATACCGCGCAACTTAGTTATGATACGGCGGAGCACAGTAGGTGTTATAAAGGCGAAAACTAGACTTTTTATGAGTTTTGAGGGTGAATATTACTTTTATTATTTAAGACAAAATCATTCTTCGACTTTTTGCAAACATTTTAAATAAATTCGTAATAATAGGTCGGAAATAGACATGTTTATTCACCAGTGCTGTATTCGAACCTTCTTTCAATGAATGGACTATGGGCTATGTTCTGATAAAATTCTCAAAGCTGAGTAAAAAAACTCATCTGCTGAAAATTGGAAAATTAAATACTTTTAAGAATTGAGATCGTACATTCCATCAAATCTCATAAAATCATGTCACGAGTTTTTTAAAATTTTTACAAAATTGCAATATCTGTATACCTGTCTAAACAAACTTTAGTAGTTTTTTTGAGAATGTCACGTTGAGGAGTTTTGGGACAATTGGTCAAGTATTACCATTTTATTCAAATGTATACAGTAATTTTTTTCTTGAATGCGCCTTCCAAATTTTCTATCGATCGTCTACACCATAGCTATAATATTTTTCAATTAAAAAACCCCTATTTAACATAAGGAGATATTTTAACTGCCTACGCTCATCGCTGAATGCCAGTTTTACGCACAGAATAATGTGAAAAAGTGTTTAAAATGTTATGAAAAACTGTCAAATCACTCAGTACATTATGACAAATTCATCATCAGTGTCATAATGTTAAAGGCTCTGTGTTAAAAAGTGTTTCTTCAATTGTAAATTTGATAGAAACGGTGTAGAAGATCGATAAAAAAATTGGAGGGTACGTTTGGTATATGGCAAAGAATTTACTGTATAAAATTGAATGAAATGGTAGCATTTCGTTGAGTGTCCCGAAACTTCTTAAGATGCAAAGAAGCTTTTTATATTTTCTACGGAATCGTAATACCAAATATAATACGTATTATAATTTTTGTGCAACACGATGATCTCTAAATCTAATATTTAACAAAAATAACTAATAAATCGTTATCCTTTATAGCGTTCATCTATACTACACGTCCATTTACTGGTAGGCAAGTGTCCATTTAGTGGTAATTTCATCCATTCACTGGCGATTTAGTCATTTCGTTATGCATTTATCAATACCTCCAACATTATTTGCTGCAATTACTTCGAATATTTGTTTCTTGTATCAGAATAACTTTTATTAGCTGTAGCAATCAAACCGTTTGTTTTGATAATATTTTCATTTTATGGTCCACCTTAATCCTTTTCGCTTCGAGCTTTGCACGTTTCGACATCTAGTGGTCACAAGTGTAGTACTAATGTCGGACCGTTACGTACTGTATAATATGCAACGACACAAAAATATATTTATAATCAAATGAAATTCCTTAGTTTTCAACATTTATCATAAGAATTACAAGTTGTACAACAGTTGACACATTGTCAATCAAAAAAAGGCAAGTAAAGTAATTCATGTACCTTTTAACCGAACTTTAACCTGTACGTTTAGGTTGTTCATAGGCTGACGGGAGTGTGAGGTATTTATGCATTTTTGCTTAGCTGAAATGTAGTGAAGATCATACACAGCGATCTTAACTGTTAAAAACATAAAGACATAAATATTTCATACATTTGTTGCATCTAAACGAAAAAAATGTACCTAATATGTTATTTTTGACAGGTTAAGGTTGAAATGAAAAATGAACATTCACATAAAAGCAGGGTTTAAAAAAAAGCCGAAGCATTTCATTGCAATCGGAAACTGTTAAAAAAGAAAAGCAACTGATAAAAGCAATCACATGTTATTAATGTTGGAGAGCTAAGGGAAAATGGATGCAGCTATCATATAGAGGCTCGAGTTATAAGACAAACTTCTGTAGCACCCTCACGATACAAAGTAACGCTAAATGTAAGTTTCATATCTATCTAATTGTCAATATTGATATATCTACATACATATACATAATTATTATAATTATCTACAATTAAGATTTCAGATTTATGCAAATCGAAAAGCTACCAAAGTTTCCTGTGATTGCATATATAATACAAGCGACAAATGTAAACATATCGCGGCTGTAATAGAATATATTAATAATGACTGATCCATTTTTTTCTTTGCTGCAACGTATGAGCCGCTGATGGAAATCGGTAAAATTTATATTCACTGTTCCTTCCCGCATTTTTACATCCACGTACACAACACGTAGAATGTCCCATTTTTTATAACAAATTCCGTATGTATGTAATGACAAGTCACCCACAATAGTTCATTTTTGGTCCATTTCGTGCGCCACAATTTTTTTTTCGTGTCCCCATCAAGCGACGGAGCGAATAGTGTCTCCTCCATTTACTGGTCGGTTTACCCTACTCCATTAGATCACCAGTCAATATGGTAATAGACTGAGATAACAGGCGGGTCAGATGCGATCAACGGCTGCCCCACAATCCCACATGCCAACGATTCGTGGCATTTTCAATCTTCCAATCTACGACTACAGATACTTCTCCTCGATACTAAAATCCGCGTGTTCAATAATTAAAGTTACTTTATTGAGCAAACAAAAAAAACCCATTGCTCTGTATGCGCCAGTAGTGAAAAGTAATTTATGTACTGTCACGAAGCTCATTAAAAGAGACTATAAATTCCAATGCGATCATAACTTTGTGCACTAATCTGCAGCGTTCGATCGACGTGAGATTGGACATGGAAAATCAGGAGCAAGCGTCTAAGAGAACGCAACGTTCTTACATTGTCTGAGAGTTTTCCGTCTGACTGGAAATGGAAAAAAAATACCGCACACTTTTCGCAACTACATCTGCACTTTATGCGTAGGTGTTTTTTCTATGTACTCATTGTTGGATTCGCATTTACGCGAGCCCCGGTTAACCCGTTGAGAGAAAGAGCACTACCACGCGTGAATGACGTCGAGGGGGGTCGTCATCGATCACGTGTACACGCGTGTACGACGACCCGATGAACGGTGACTCGTGAGCCTTGGCACGCATAAAGAAACGGTATACGCGTTAATACTGTCATGTTCAACGACCCCTTTGCAATTCTGAATATCGTTTTATAGCTCCGGGCGCGTTTTGCGACGTTTATTGCACGTGTCCGGGAGGAACGAGGTACGCGATATACGCGAAGTATTATTAATTGATGTAACTGCCGCGGTTCACCCACTATCCAAACCAGTGGCAATAATAAGGTGCCTCAATGTGAAACGATATTGTTTTTTTTTTTTTTTTTTTTCGGAATATCCTAATGCATCGACGATTTTACGGACGCGGCTCATCCCGTTCGATCAACGTTTGGCATATGTTTGATGACGTTTACTTGATGGAACGTAGTTGAGAATGCATGTAGCGCGACGATCTTGAGAATAATCGAAACGTCGATGATGAACGAGCCGACCATATTTGGCGATGGAATTTATTAATTAACAGGCTTCGAACGCAATACGGTAATGAAGTCATTTTACGAGGGAGCAATTAAAGTTAACACCGGGTTAAATTTAACGCCAACGTTTCTCCAATAAAGCGCTTATATCATATTCCATCGTTTTTTTTTCTTCTTCATGTGCTCAGCATACACGGTGTAATGATGTTATTGATACGTCAATACGACCTCGCAACTTTATACTCGAAGACGCGTCATCGATGTTCGCTTACCTCGGCAATGTTACGCACGCCTTTCGACGAAAGTGCTTGTTTTCAAATTAAGCCCCGAAGAAAATGGGCCATAGGATTTAAGGGGTTACACCACCTTGACGCACGGGGAAAAGATATAAAAATTAATGAAATTTTGACGCGACTTTAAAAAATATAAAATCATTTTTATTTTTCACCAATACATTATAAATTACTCCAAAAAATAAAAAGAACGGAAAATTTCTTTAATTTTTAAAATGTTTTTTGAAGCGCCGTATCTCTGTGGCAAATGCTCGTATCGAGATGAAAAATTTTGAAGCTTCAAGACTCTGCCAAATCTGAGCTCAATCGGCAAATTAATTATCGAGATATCGTGGTTTTCGATATGAAGAACATAGTTTCGAAAAAAACGCGTTCAAATTTGCTTCATCTCGACCGCGCTCCCCGACGGTAATCCTTAGGATTTCTCTAACTCGGCTTATTTTATGAATATCATTAAACAATTTTCACAGATGTATTCAGAAATGTCTGTAAAATAATGAAATAAAATTAAAATAAATAAAACGATTTTTCAAATTTCTCGCCAACAATACTGCCTTAACCCCTTCGTTGGCATTGACGCAATAGTGCGCCAAATAATTCCGTGCCCTGTGTGGCATTGACGCAATAGTGCGTCAACCCTTATTTTCCTATTTAACTTGCTCTGATTTGAAATCGGAGCCTCACTCGGGGGTTTTGGGCTCGCTGAATCCGAATTTGAAGCCAAAAGTTGGAAATTCAAAATGGCGGCGCCAATATGGCGGACAAAAATCAAAAACTTTACTCGATTTAGATAAAAATTGGTACTCTGGGATTTTCGAGGTTGCTTATTACGAATCTGAACACAATTCGACGGTAGTATGGCAGAACGTGCTATCTCAAATTGTGATAGAAGAACGTGTTATCCCAAATTGTGATAGAAGAACGTGCTATCTCAAATTGTGATAGGAGAACGTGCTATCTCAAATTGTGATAGAAGAACGTGCTATCTCATATTATGAGAGAAGAACGTGCTATCTCAAATTGTGATAGAAGAACGTGCTATCTCAAATTGTGATAGAAGAACGTGCTATCTCATATTATGAGAGAAGAACGTGCTATCTCGAATTGTGATAGAAGAACGTGCTATCTCGATCAGTCAACATATTTTCATTGATACAGCACTGGTATTTGGGGCACCTCTGTATACAGAGCACTTTTTCTGTTAGGTTATATAATTTTCTAATATGATTTAGCTCGATAATAGAAGAAAGTTAAGATATGTTTGAATAAACAACTTTTTTTTAATCATCAATATATTTATTTATATGGAATTTTTAGAACCTACAGTAACTGTAGATTCTAAAAATTCCATATAAATAAATATATTGATGATTAAAAAAAAGTTATAATATGATTTAGCTCGATAATAAACATTAAGATATGTTTGAATAAACAACTTTTTTTTAATCATCAATATATTTATTTATATTGATGATTAAAATAAAGTTGTTTATTTAAACATATCTTAATTTTTTTCTATTATCGAGCTAAATCATATTAGAAAATTAAATAACCTAACAGAAAAAGTGCTCTGTATACTGAGGTGCCCCAAATACCAGTGCTGTATCAATGAAAATATGTTGACTGATCGAGATAGCACGTTCTTCTATCACAATTTGAGATAGCACGTTCTTCTCTCGTAATATGAGATAGCACGTTCTTCTATCACAATTTGAGATAGCACGTTTTTCTATCAAAATTTGAGATAGCACGTTCTTCTCTCATAATTTGAGATAGCACGTTCTTCTATCACAATTTGAGATAGCACGTTCTTCTATCACAATTTGAGATAGCACGTTCTTCTATCACAATTTGGGATAGCACGTTCTTCTATCACAATTTGAGATAGCACGTTCTTCCATACTGCCGTCGAATTGTATTATTTGTATTTTCATTCGCCGTATTTGTTCGTCATTGTGAATTCCTGAATTTTGAGTTCAGATTCGTAAACAGCACCCTCAAAAACGCCAGAGTACAAGTTTTCAGGATAAAAAAATTTTCCTGCCATTTTGGGCACTTTTTGTCGAATTCTCTCTGCCAACGAAGGGGTTAAAACGTTTCATTATTATCCCCGTGATACAGAAGAGACCCATAGACCTAAAGTAGTTCCAGTAAAATGCAAATGAGTTACATTAATACTAGTTTACCGGGATGATGGCATTTAACTCCCTTGAATGGGCTTTAATTAATTACTATAGCTACTAATCGGAATAAACGCGTATTGTTAATAGGAAAGATAATTTGTGAGGCTATTTGTTGTTTTTTTTTCTCTGCAACATTTCTGGCTTTTATGTGCACAGTGAAACTTTTGTCTCGCGGGATGCATCAGCGAGAACAGTGCATCACGATGTGTATCAGGTATGCAAGAAAGCGTAGTGTTAAACACGTATATAAACAGATCGGTTGGCACATCGTGATAATTAATGCACTTTCACGTCGTCGTCTGCGTGTTCGCTGAAGAGTTTTCCGTGCCAGATAGAAAGTAACTAATTGCGCAAAACAATTTTCTACTGTTAGCCAAATAATATAGGTTTTTGCAACACAGGGCGCGCACAATTATTCGCCAAAATCCTTAATTACTCGACATACATAGATCTACATATAATATATAAATTTAAGTCGTTTCTTAAATAAAAATTGCAGCGGTTTGAACTCTTGAGGGTTTATTCGGGTTACTTTGAGGTAAAAAAAAAACACCAAACATAACCTTAATCTATCGAATATTTACAAAGTAATTACAAATTATGTAAAAAAAATCGTGAAAACACAATTTTTCACCTTCTTTTACATCGAGTTTCTCGCATGAAAAAATCTTTTTTCATTAAAAGATAATGCGAACG
Organism: Ophion ventricosus; assembly: GCA_963932345.1. Taxonomy (NCBI): domain Eukaryota; kingdom Metazoa; phylum Arthropoda; class Insecta; order Hymenoptera; family Ichneumonidae; genus Ophion; species Ophion ventricosus. Next base: position 5,754,133 of record OZ010720.1, read on the forward strand.
CCTTATAGGGGATATTTTGAAGTTTCCAGAATCATACTACAATTTTCTGTGCGATCATTGTTACACGAGTTATGAGTTATCGAAGTCAAAGGTGTCGTTTTGGCTTTGACAACTGATAACTCGGGGACAAATCATGGTACAGAGGGGGAAAAAAATCAAATTAAAGGGGAAGAATCAATCTAAAAATGTCTCTAGATGGAATTACGAAAAAAAAAAAAATTATTTAGGTTGGTGGACCTTTGAATATTAAGCAGAAATTTAGAGAAATTTGTGTTCGATTATTTTCTCATAAACTGTCAACTATTTAGCATTTTGCATGCTGGAACTTATAACTAGAGACTTCAGGCTTTAATTTGTTTTTTTCTTCATTCTTCTACGAGCATTTTTCAGTAAGTTACAGCCGGTTGAAAATCACAAAAAAATTCCGGATTTTTTATCCTTTAATTTTTGTGGCTAGTGTATATATGACGGTATCCTTTCATATAGGGTATAAGTCTTACGAGAGAAGTGACATACTTTTCCTTATATGAGAAGGAGATCAGCTAAGAGCTCTGTAGGGAAAAATCGAAACTTTTTGTTATTTTGGAAGAGAAAGAAAATGTCCGCGAAGATATTGATCTGGATCTCATTAGAGGTCTCGTTACGGAGCCAGATTCTCGCACCCGCACAGGACACTATATTCGCTTCGACTTGTTTCTCCATTCATGAGATACGATCGCGAGATAAACGCGTGCCTCTCGATAACGCGATCCGTGGACCACGTTCAGCAGGAATTCCGGTGTGTACTACCGTGCACGAAGACTTCTGAGATTCAACAGGCACGTATTCTGCATCGTCCTATGTACCGAGTGGCGGGAGATACGACCGTCTGGCTTTCAGCAGCCTTCGAACATCGGAGTTTGTCTACAAAGCAATCGTACAGCTGTAGACCGTTATACCTCGTATACACGATACTTTTATCGACTTTTTTTCCACTCTTTGGAATTTAAATCGGCTATTGGTGAATTATAGGTCGACACGATTAACACCGTAGTGGTTAATTGCCAACGTGTAATCGTAGCAAATCACGTTATACCCGACAGCATTCGCATGTGGTGTTTCAAGGTCAAGGTAGATTCTCTCTCTCTCTCTCTCTCTCTCTCTCTCCCTTCCTCTCCCTCTTTCTGTCACACTCACATCGTTAAAAGAGACGATTAGGACAATGCCGACTCGAGACGGCCTTTTGTAAGATGGATTGTTAACGATCGTTGCTCTCTATCGATCTTGCCCTCCATTTCTTTCTCTCTCCACTCTCTTTAAGCCACTTCCTTACTATGTCTCTCCATAATAATACCAGCTTTTGACTATCAACTGTTAACTCTGAACTATTGACCCCACGCTATTAAATATCGCCTATCAATTTTTAATGATCGAATATTAATTATCCACTATTAACTATCAACTATCAACTATTAAATATTAACTATCGAATATCAACTAATATCAAGTATCAACAATTATCTATCGAATATTAACTAGTAAATATCAACTACCACCCATTAAAAATTAAGTATCAAATGTTAACTATCGAATATGAACTATCAGATATTAACTTTCAACTATCAACGATTAACTATTAACTACCAGCTATCAACAATTAACCATAAACTATTCACTATCAACTATTAACTATTAACTATCAGCTATTGAGTGTCAACTATCAACTATTAACTATCAACAATTAACTATCAACTATTAACTATCAACTATTAACTATCAACTATTAATTATCAACTATTAACTATCATCTATTAACTATCATCTATTAACTATCGACTATTAGCTATCGACTATTAACTATCATTTATTAACTATCGACTATTAACTATCAACTATTAAATATCAACCATGAACTGTTAACTATCGAATGTTAACAATCAGATATTAACTATCAACGGTTAACTGAGAAATTCCAACTATTAACAATTATCTATTAACTATCGACTATTAACTATCAAGCATCAACTACCAACCATCGGCTTTTAACTATTAATTATCAATAATTAACTATCAACTATTAACTATCAACTATTCGCTATCAACTATCAACTATTAACTATCAACTATTAACTATCAGCGATTAACTATCTACTATTAACTATGAATTGGTAATTATCAACTATCAACTATTGACTTTCAACTATTACCGATCAACTCTTAACTATCAACTATTAACGATCACCACTTAAGGGGAGATATATATACACCTAGGAGCCGGAAAAAAAGGTCATTTTTGTGAATTTTTTCAAGGAAAACTATTTGAAATTTCGGATTGGGGTTTTAATTATCTAAAAGTATATACATTCAAAAATATGTTTAATTTTCTTTATTTAAAAATATCGAAAATATACAAGGATATTGTATGATCCTTGGAGCGTCGTAAAAAAATCTGCCTATACGGTACCCACTGGCGTTTCTTCAAAAATCATCTGAAAAAAAAAACTAAAAAGATTATTAAATTAGATACTATAATCGAGTACTTGTCATAGCCGATTTTGAAAATATCGATTTATGACAAAATGGCGGACGTTTGAACATAAATAGTGATTTTTGGGCCAAAAATTAGTTATTATTTTGCCTATAAAACAAAAACTAAGTAACGGAAAAAAAATCCTCTGACAAGTACTAGATAATGGTGTATAGAATAACCACAAAAAACCTCAAGGCAATCGGTTCATTGGTTTTCGTGAAATTTTGGGTACCGATTTGAAAAACGTGGTTTTGAGAAAAACGCGTTTGAAAATTTGGGAATGAATAAATCATGAAATTTGTCAACTTACATGGAATCATCCATACCAGGCCCATAGTGTAGTTCTTCTATGGTCGACGGAATGTTCATAGCTTCTAAATTTTGTTGTCGGCGCCGTATTCGACCTTCTTTCGTCTGTTTCTTCCGCTTGCAGCTCGGCTTTCGCTATGCGAGTTTCGTCTTCTTGCGCAGCGTACAAGTGCGCTCCTGATCCAACCGATATTCCTAACACGTTCATAACTTCCAATAATGAGGTGACACCATTGTTGAACGTGCATGTTGCAAGAAAGACAGCAATGTTAACGATTTTGGCCCCGCTGTCCATCGTTTTTGGAGCTATCTTCCAATTAAGTTGGTTGAAGCTCTCATTGCAGTTTTGGGTATATCCGCCAACACAGTGTTCTAACAATTTGTCGTTGCTGAGGTCTTCGTATATTGGTTTGATGACATCCAACACCATTTTTGGCAATGCAGAATAATCGTGACGGAAATTTTTCAGTTCTTTTTTAGCTTTTGCTTGTTGCCACTTGCACCACGATTCGGGGCCTTTGGGACAGAAATGATGTTGAGGCTTGCTGTCTGTTGAGCCGTAATCATAGAATGTTGCCCATATCGCTTTTTGGATGTCATCCTTGGAGTTACAGTTTCTGCGAATAGCTAAACCATAGTAAATGCTCAGTTTATCTATAAGCTTTGCGGTCAATTTGTTTTTGCCGCCGATTCCAGGATTGTTTTTCTTGCATCCGCGAAGACGGGCTCCCATTCGCTTTTGAAATAGGCCTAGACACGCTTTGTTCGAAGGGTCGCTTGTCGCTACCTGCCTGTCGGCTCGGCGCCGCAAAACAAGTTTCACTTTCCCGGCTGTAACTGGCTTATTTATCGAAATATTAACTTGCCGTTTTCACCAGATATTCTGGAGACCTCAAACTTCAAGAAAATGCAAAAAAAAATCGATTTTTTTCGACCATCTAGGTGTATATCTCCCATTAACTGTCAACGATTAACTATCAACTATTAACGATTGACTATTAACTATCAACTATTATTTATCAACTATTATTTATAAACTATTAACTATAAAATATTAACTATCAGCTATTAACTATCAGCTATTAATTATCAATTATTAACTGTCAACTATTAACTACCAACTATTTTAACTATCAAGTGTTAACTATCAACTTTTAGCTAGTAGGTATTTAACTTTTTATGCAGCTCGCCACTATCAATTATCGACCATCAGCTATTAACTATCAAGCTGTCACCTATCAACCATCAAGTACCAACCCTTAAGAAACTACTATCTAAATGGAACATCAGATTGTTGTGATAATTAGTAAACATTTTTATTCGTATATATGAACATTTCTAATTTATCAATATAAGTACCCGAGCAGAAATTTGTTCAGGGTGAAATCCGGACCCGATCAGGCTGCCACAATAGCAAATCCGGGCCGGATCAGGCAAATTTAGTCCGGCCCTGATCAGGGATGTAACGCTTTTGCAAATTCAGGTCCGGATCAGGCACCTTATCAGGCTCTGATCAGGCGTTTTATCAGGCCCGGATCAGGCACCTTACCAGGCTCGGATTAGGCACTATATCTGGCTCGGATCAAGCAACTTATCTGGCCCGGATCAGGTGCCTCATCCAGCCTGAGACATGCGTGTCATCTGGCTCAATCATTTGATTAATTTTTTGTTCAAAAATAGATCAACATTTATTAAATTATTATCGCAGTTACACGTTATCAAGTTTACTAACGTTATTAAAAATATGAAACATATGAAAACATTTTTTTAAAGTTTAAGTTTTTATTTTACTTGACTTGATCGTTTAGTTTTTGTTCCGGTTTTGGCGATGACCGTCCCAATCTTTCCGGCCCAATCTGTCCGGCGCAAATCATGCGTGCCTGATCAGGGCGCCTTATTGATACCTGATGAGGCTTCTATACGGCGCAAATCAGGCGTGCCTGATCAGGGCGCCTTATTGATCCCTGCTCAGGCCCCTGTCCGGCGCAAATCATGCGTGCCTGATCAGGGCGCCTTATTGATACCTGATAAGGCTTCTATCCGGCGCAAATCAGGCGTGCCTGATCAGGGCGCCTCATTGATCCCTGCTCAGGCCCCTGTCTGGCGGAAATCAGGCGTGCCTGATCAGGGCGCCTTATTGATCCCTGCTCAGGCCCCTGTCTGGCTCAAATCAGGCGTACTTGATCAGGGCGCCTTATTGATCCCTGATCCGGCCCTGATGGATCCTCAGGCAGCCTGATTAGATTTCTGCTCGGGTATTTGAACACATTCGCAAAGAAATTTGATATTTCTATGATTGATCAACGCTACTGTATCTTCCTTCGCCATCCCACCCAACAAATCTTTGATACACATGGTTTAATCATTTTCGCGCATACTCGTGGAGGCGAAACTCATGTTAATGCATGCTGGTTTTCAGTAGCGGGTGTTCACGGATGGCCGAACAGGTGAGGTGCATAAGCGAATATATATGGTATGAATTTCCGCCCGCCCGCGCGCGAGGTAACAGAACGAGTTGAAAAAAGCTCTGACGCGTGGCGGACTAAGAAATAGCAGAAGTGAATATACGTACATGAAAAAGGCAGAGGCAAGCATCGATGCTCCGCTTCCTGATTAACGTTCAACTTTCATCGTTCTTTGCATATATATATATATATATATACATATATATTTGTTATAATGCTTGTAGTTACTTCGTAGAAGAAAACACTTCCTTGTAAACAACGGGCTTCTTAGTAAAATAATATTCAGACGATCATACAAAACACCAATCATACTGATATTTATCCATACAGTTGATTGAGGGAGAAAGGAAAATATCGTCATCGCTAAGAAGCTGAAATTACAACAAAAAAAAACTGGAAGAAAATTGAAAGTTGTAAGAAACATGACAAGAGAAATTGACGTTTATAGTTGGACCACTAAACAGACGCACATAAAAATAAATAATCCCGAGATGGAGTCGTTTTTATTTTGTCGTTAAATTTTTACACATTCAGCGCCTTATTCAATTTGTAATTATTCATTTTATGTTTGCTCGATTAAGGACTTCTCGGTCCATGGCCTTATGGAATACGAGATCGCGTGGAACTGTATTTACCAACTTTGATACACCGTTGTGGAGAATTACGCGATATACGTACGACAACTCGATCACCTCTAATACATCTAAGAATAAACTTAATTGGCCATAAACATAGTTCCGACTCTGTGGATTAATGTTTGAAGAAAAAACTTTGAAGAAAAGTAACATCGTGATCATCAATGGAATAATGCTAAATAAAATTGGGAATTTTAATTGAAAAAAATCACATGTAAAAAAAATATTTATAAAAAACAAGCTTTTATTTAATGTACTAAAGAGTAGAAAATAATTTTTTTACCAAGTCACTTATATGTGACTATAAATAAAAGCTTGGACCGCTCAACTTTTTCAATGTTTCATGAATTTGATCAATTCAGTTTCATTAACCGCATTTAATTTGGCACAATTGTAATTAGAGAAATTATTATCACACGTTTATGTTCAGTTGCATGATTTTTATTTAAGAAATCTATGGTTGCTTTACAGTAAATTAAATACAGCTGATATGTTAACGGATTTATGTAAATTAAAGATTATATGTTTAAATGTTGAGCGCCCCAAACTTTTATTTATAGTCACATATAGGTGACTTGGCAAGAAAATTATTTTCTACTTTTTAATACATTAAGGCGGGCAACCACGTTAGGAGAGCGCAAAGCAGATGATTTTTTGAATTTTTTTATTGTGAAAAAGAAAAGGAAATTTCCGCATTCTTGAGATGTTTTTAAAGAACATGAACCTAAATTAAAAAAAAAAAATCGAGAATTGAATGTTGTGAAACGTGTTTAAAAAAAATGATCGATATTTAGAATTTTTTCCCGGCATTTTGCAATAATAAATATGTTTTAAGCAATCTAATCTTTCCAGCTTTAGGTTCATGTTTTAATAAATTATATTATATAAACGTGTTGCAAATTTGAAGATAATCCATCAATTAGTGTTTGAATTACGATTCCCGCAAATGGAAAAAAAATGTCGTTTCGTGAAAAACACGTTTAAAGTTTCGCAAACGAAAAACTCAAAGTGAAATGTGTTCAATCAAATGATAAATTGTCTTACCGATTAATCAGCGATTCCAGTACCATACAGCAGTCCACCCTTTTCCTCATGCAACTCATTTGAAGCTAGCATTTCCTCTTTACGAGTTTTTCGAGCTTCTTTTGTCTCTAATAAACTTTTTTTATTTTACCGAGCCACGCGCATCTGATCCATTTGCTCGGCATATCCGTAGCTCTGCCTGCCAACTACGATTTGTAGTTCATTCGTACCCAGGAGTAGGGCTGAATTTCCTTCATTGAATAAAATAGCAGCAAGAAATGCAGCTACCTTGATTATTTTGTACTCAGAATGGAGATGTTTTGTAGCTAATCGCCAAACCGTCGAGTTTGGGTTTGTTCGGATTATGAAAACCTAAGCAAACCCAAACAAACTACCTAACTGAGCGCTCGTGGATACCTGAGCGCGCTTGGGAGTCGAGCGGCAGTCTTTATCATTTATATACATACCGTTAGAAGGAATCCGAATTTTGTTTTGAAATTTTCAGGGTGTATTCTTAAGATATTTTGCTAACGATTCATGAAATTAAAAGAAATTGATTTTTTGAAGCATCTGAAGTGGATGCCCGCCTTAAATACAAGCTTGTTTTTTTTAATATTTTTTTTACATATGAATTATTTTCTACTTTTTAGTCATTCATTTATTTTATTATATTGATTTTACTAGTGTTAGTGAGATTTTATATGGAAGATTAGATATCGCTAATTTTACAAGAGTCGAAAGTTTTATGGATATTTTTTTATCTTGAATCATACATTGTCACCTCTTAGATGCATCTTTGCAAAATTTCAGAGCTCCAAGTATTCGGGAAGTAGATGAAATATTGATTTTCCGTTTTGCATCTCACAGAAAGTCAAGTTAAATAAAAGCTTGTAAAAAAAAAACAAAATTAAATCGTAATTATGGATAAATGAGTTGAGGGAAAAGCGAACATATCATCGCGAAATATAAACCGATATAACCAAAAGCTATGCGAGAAACTTGCATAAAGTTATAAAGAATAACACAGAACAAACTGACGTTTACGTACTATATTTAATCGAGAAAAAATGATAAAATTCAGGATCATTCCGCAACAACCATATACAGAGCAAGAGTAAATGCTCCATTACCGCGAGATTCATTACCGAATTTATTTTCGCATACAATTTCGTTCCAACGCGGACAGCCCGGAAAAGAGTCCCGGCGAAAGTTTTAATCATCATTGCCGTATAAATTGCACATTGCATATCTCATGGGCATACAGACAAGTTTGAAGTATGTGCGTATATACACTTTACCCACACTCGCTACAACCAACGAGGAATTCGATCGGAAATCCACAGATCGCGATCGTATCCTGGGTCGCGTCGATGGCCTCTTGCATTCATTCCCCGAGCTCTAACGATGATACGGCGCGGTGGCTCAACAGGTTTCGAGGATGAGTAATCCGCGCGTGTGTGCTCACGTATATACCGCAAGTGTTGGGAGGGAACAGAGAGGGAGAACGCGAGTGAAAGATATTCCGGTCCAGCTGGATCTGGAGAAAGTAACCTCTGCCTTGTCCGCTTTGAGACTCACATGTGTTAATGCATACAAGTATCTGCACATAGGTATACGAGTAATTCGAGAGCGAATGACTCGGGGATTCTAGATCTCCACACGTCCCATCTCACCTATGAAAGAGGATCGTCCTCTTCGCACGATCAAAAGATTATTTATCGATCGTTATAACAATCGTTGACGCGATCTCTCATTCCGCTACTGCTATTACGAAGCTCATAGGCGTGCGTGTCAGTCTTTCTTCGAGTTCGTTGAATCTATTATTACAGTTGAGATCCCTCTCAACATCTGCATTACGCTGGGCGAAAATCGCGTTTTTTTTTTCATTCACTAATGAGATTGTATTCGTTGCTAGTCACGAATAAATTCGTCTGAGTATACTTAACACTTTTTATCTGACCCGGGAATCTTGTACACTCTTCGAATATTGATTAACTATCAAATATCAACGCTCAACAATTAACTATCAAATATTAACTATTAAATATTAACTATTAACTTTTAACTATTAACTGTCAACTATTCACTATCAACGATTAATAATCAACTATGAACTATTAACTATCAACTATTGACTATTAACTATTGACTATCAACTATTAACTATCAACTATTAACTATCAACCATTGACTATCAATTATTAACTATCAACTATTAACTATTAACTATTAACTATTAACTATTAACTATTAACTATTAACTATTAACTATTAACTATTAACTATTAACTATTAACTATCAACTATCAACTATCAACTATCAACTATCAACTATCAACTATCAACTATCAACTATCAACTATCAACTATCAACTATCAACTATCAACTATCAACTATCAACTATCAACTATCAACTATCAACTATCAACTATCAACTATCAACTATCAACTATCAACTATCAACTATCAACTATCAACTATTAACTATTAACTATTAACTATTAACTATTAACTATTAACTATTAACTATTAACTATTAACTATTAACTATTAACTATTAACTATTAACTATTAACTATTAACTATTAACTATTAACTATTAACTATTAACTATTAACTATTAACCATTAACTATTAACTATTAACTATTAACTATTAACCATTAACTATTAACTATTAACTATCAAATATTAACTATCAACTATGAAATTTCAACTATTAACTTTCAAATATTAACTATCAAGTAATGACTATCAACTACTAACCATCAACTATTAACTATTCACTATTAACTATCAACTATCAACTATTAACTATCAATTATTAAATATCAACTATTAACTATCAAGTAATGAATATCAACCACTAACCATCAACTATTAACTATCAACTCTTGGCTAGGAAGTATTTACTATTTATGCATCTAGCAACTCTTAATTATTAATCATCAACTATTAACTATGAACTATAAGCTGTCAACTATGAACCATTAAACATCGACTCTTAAGGAACTACTATCTAAATATAAAATTAATAAACATTTTTATTCGTAGATATGAATATATTCAGTTATCCGTTGCTAGTCACGAATAAATTCGTCCCAGTATACAACGTCCTTGATCTGTCCCAACAATCTCGTACACTCTTGATTCGTCGTGCGGGTATTTTACATCTCTGATTTTATGAAGATACTTCGTATCCTTGTACCAACCATTTGTACCGACTTTGCCGATGTGAGAGACGGTTCTTGAGTTCGTAATAAAAATGCTGAGACGTACACACAAAGGCTACCCGGCGATCTCTTCCTCGCATGTCTCTCGGGAGCTCGTTTATTCTGTAGTCGGTTCAACATCCGTTTGAGGACCCATCGCCTTGGATATACGAATCACATCGCATATACTCATTACATGTAGATGTATCTTTCATAAATATAATATATCTGCAGTGTTTGAATTAGAAAACAAAAATCATGAAGAAAAACCACTCGTTAGAGTAGATGAACTTAAAGATTGGGAAAGCATGAGACTCTTCCTACTCAGCTGGAGATTTGCTGAAATGGAACGTCCTACTTTGGAAATTGAAGACATATGTACACGCTTCGAATGTATTCTCATTGAGCAGCGTTGAATAACTAACAAGGCTTAAGTAAACAATTTAATAACAATGACGAATTAGAAGAGAAATCGTTGCAGGTGATTACTAGATGGGCCTAGACAATTACTGTAACATTCGTCCAGAGAAATACTCTAGCATCGGTGTGGCCATTTATCAGATAGAATTAATATTTCTTCGCATGGCCGACACTGGTGGATATCCCGAGCAGAAATTTGTTCAGGGTGAAATCCGGACCGGATCAGGCTGCCACAATAGCAAATCCGGGCCGGATCAGGCAAATTTAGTCCGGCCCTGATCAGGGATGTAACGCTTTTGCAAATTCAGGTCCGGATCAGGCACCTTATCAGGCTCTGATCAGGCGCTTTATCAGGCCCGGATCAGGCACCTTACCAGGCTCGGATTAGGCACTATATCTGGCTCCGATCAAGCAACTTATCTGGCCCGGATCAGGTGCCTCATCCAGCCTGAGACATGCATGTCATCTGGCTCAATCATTTGATTAATTTTTTGTTTAAAAATAGATCAACATTTATTAAATTATTATCGCAGTCACACGTTATCAAGTTTACTAACGTTATTAAAAATATGAAACGTATGAAAACATTTTTTTTAAGTTTAAGTTTTTATTTTACTTGACTTGATCGTTTAGTTTTTGTTCCGGTTTTGGCGATGACCGTCCCAATCTTTCCGGCCCAATCTGTCCGGCGCAAATCATGCGTGCCTGATCAGGGCGCCTTATTGATACCTGATAAGGCTTCTATCCGGCGCAAATCAGGCGTGCCTGATCAGGGCGCCTTATTGATCCCTGCTCAGGCCCCTGTCTGGCACAAATCAGGCGGGCCTGATCAGTGCGCCTTATTGATCCCTGCTCAGGCCCCTGCCCGGTGCAAATCATGCGTGCCTGATCAGGGCGCCTTATTGATACCTGATAAGGCTTCTATCCGGCGCAAATCAGGCGTGCCTGATCAGGGCGCCTTATTGATCCCTGCTCAGGCCCCTGTCCGGCGCAAATCAGGCGTGCCTGATCAGGGCACCTTATTGATCCCTGCTCAGGCCCCTGTCTGGCTCAAATCAGGCGTACCTGATCAGGGCGCCTTATTGATCCCTGATCCGGCCCTGATGGATCCTGAGGCAGCCTGATTAGATTTCTGCTCGGGATGCTGTCGGGGTTTGACGCCGGCGGTATTTCGAGTTGACGCCGTATTCTAGTCGAGAAATTTGTAAAAATTCTTATTGTTTTGCATTTTCTTAAAGTATAGACTCTTGAGAATATGTCATCAAAAGTAAATATCGAAACTCCCAATATTCACAAAGGTAGAGCGATTTGAATACGGCCGGATTGAGAAGCCGCATGGGTGCGAATCGAACAATCAGCAGATTCTAAGGAAGCTAGAACTGCTCGCAGGGAAGAATGGGCTTCAGAAAATTATCATTTCGAAGTCAAGGAAGGCACACTTTAGAGGGCAGGAATGGCCGATTAATATAACGTAAGTATAACATGTCGTAACGTAATTATATTCAAATTAAATGGAGATCGTTCGAACTAAGAAAATATGTATTTAATTTGATAAGAAAAATGTAATACGTATTTGAAATACGTATTTCAAAGTCTTGTCACCACGTCTCCGCAACGTGCTACGTATTGGGCGCAATCTACATTCCGATGAGGATACCCCTTCTAGGGAAACCGTATCAAATCCCGATCGGGATCTGATCGGAGCTTAGGTATCCCTAAGAAATGTCTGTACGGGTGATAGGAAAGGATTCAATTGGGAAGGGTGATATGTAAAAACGCGCAAGGGTATACGTTGGAACTCGGGTAATAAAAAAATATATATTTCTCCGCATATTTATCATCGATAAACCGTGTCATGGATAATTTTTCAAAAACGGCGCGAACTCGATTGGTTCAAAAATCATATGTTTCAAATTCAATAGAACATTTAACGGATTTCTGGAGAGATATTCTTAGATATAAAACATCTCTAGCTATTTGACTCGAATGTTCGGAACACCCACTTCGAAAGGTACACGAGTGTGTATACACATGCTATGTGTGCGTTTACCCGGGAAATTCTGTATGTCTCGTAGATGCATTATATTCCAGATCGAGCGGAGCCGTGTGTACCAGATCCTTGGCTCCGAGCACATATGTCTGCTGAAGTGTCAGTTGCAAATGTTTGTAGATTTCGAAAGTGACGTGCATAACGTTCGAGAAGAAAATCTATCTATCCACTGTACTTTGTGAAAGGGTGCAAGCGCAAGCCCTGAGCTCGCTCGGTCGTCCTTATTTAGCCGCGGAACGCCACGATATTGAGACATCGGAGCTCACCGGATGGATATAAAGTACGATCGTGAATCATTATAGGTACCCTCACAATCTGCTTCTCCACTTCTCTCTCTCTCTCTCTCTCTCTCTCTCTCTCTCTCTCTCTCTCTCTCTCTCTCTCTCTCTCTCTCTCTCTCTCTCTCTCTCTCTCTCTCTCTCTCCCCCCCTCCTTTTTTTTTCGAATAAACTCAGTTCAGTGAACATCGTGCATCACCGTTTATAGTATGCCTCATGACCCACTCTTCACTCGCTATAAATATATATTAAGCTGATGTGTGTATTCTCGTTGCAGAATTTAGTAACCCAATAATTTAATCAGAAAACTGTCGTTGCGAAGCACTCGTTAAAGAAACACTTTAACGTCTCAATGTCAACTATTAAGCAGACACGTATAAAAATAAGTAATCCAGGAATCGTTTTCCTTTGAGCTGGTCGTTAATTTTTTTTTATACGTTTGCAGCAATTTTTCGTTTTATGTTCACTTGACGAAGGAGTTCTCGCTCCACGCATTTACGATGCGTACGAAATTGCGTGTTATTATATTTGCCAACTTTTATGCATCAGTCCTGCAGCAGAGACATTAACTCTATCAGAATGTTTCGGACATAAAAAAATCGAGGGGCTCAAACAAAAATATGGCTTTTAAATGAAACTGGGGGACTGGCATAAAAATATTGTAGACACTTCGTGGACTGGTCTGTGAAAAAAAATGTGAATAAAATTGCAGTTATTAATTGCAAAGAACATAAGATAATTAAAGTGATTTATAAAATAATAAATCTCTGTAATTACGTACAATACGACACGTCCACAGGTTTTCCAAAATTCAAGATCACCATCCAAGAAATGCTGTTCGTGATTTTTTTCCTCTCAATACCGAGTAGAAATTCGAGTCGGAAATAAGTATCGCCTCTTATCTGCCTTCCCCAGATAATATTAGGCCATGGACAGGCTGTCCAACGTGGATCAAGTTGGCCATTCCGTGCAGAAATTTCTTAGGGATAACTAAGTTCCGATAGAATCCCGATCAGGACATGATACGGATTCCCTAGAAGGGGTATCCTCATCGGAATTCAGATGGCGCCCACTAAGTAGTACAAGACGGAGACACGGTAGCAAAAATTTGAAATACATACTTCAAATACGTATCAAATACATTTTTCTTAGCAAATTAAATACACATTTTCTTAGTTCGAACGTTCTGCATTTACTTTAAATATAATTACTTAGAATAAATAACCTATATCACTTTTCTCCAGGAAGTATAAGTCTTTCAAGGTCTATATATTGTTTTTCCACATTTTTAAATTAAATGTAATGACTTTTGTTCGAAATTATGTTATTGAAATATATAAGTTTCAACAGTTATACTGTAGAACCAATTTTTACCTAATCTTTTTCGGATCCTTGAATAAATTATTTCAGAAAACGTCCAGCTTTTCCAGCTGATACGGATCGGTATCGCCTGGTGATTTTTATATTGATCCCTGGGTTCCGATTAGATATCGAAGTAGATCTTGTTCTAGAAGTTCGAGATTCTAGCCTGGATCCTATGCAAAGTTTCTATTTGGATTCTGACTAGAGTCCTTAATAGTTCCGGATTAGGATCCTAGCTGTAATCAGATTTTCGAGCGTCACATTTCGCTCCCGGATCCGCGATCCGATATCCCACTGGATCCCGATTGTGAAACCAGGATCCTAGTCCGAATCGGACGGTGTCCATGACAATATTTCTGCACGGGCAGATGCGCTTTTTTTTCGTAAACGTTCGTCAAACGTGATGATTATTTTATAACTGACAGTTGGTAACAGTCAATCGGCTTCACGCATAAGCATAGGGCACTCTCCTCGTACTTCACCCTCAACAGCTAGACCCCATAACAACCATAAGATCAAAAGCATCGAAAAACCGAATTGACATGTTCCGCCACAGGGAGACGCTCTGCCATTCTCAAACGTGAAATAATTGTCCATTTTTACACGCGAAGCCCCATAAATTCGAGTAATCAGTGTATCAGCTGCACGTTAGGTGTTCGATTACTTTATCCACTGGCTAACCGGAGTCAATAATTCTTTGGTAATCGAGTCGGGTTTTCAATACATGGGCGTATCTGAACGAGGAATCAGATAAATGAATGCTGTGTCCATAGATCCATTGAGATCGCATGCAACGAGGACGACCAGTCGACAAGCTTCCTCGTTTTACCAAGCTGCTACCATATGTCGAGGCTGCTGTTGCTTGTCAAGTTTTACGTGTCTCCTCGTCGCATAAACGTAGCTGTACGTGAAGTTACAATACCTCGTAAGAGTACGCACGAACTGATCGCCACTTCAAAGAATTGACCGTTACAAATCACGGTGAGGCTGAGATCAGTGAGAGGCAGCTTTACAGGTACGAGTGCTCGTGATCGGTATACAGTTTTATATGGATTGCAGGATATCGTCGAGGATAGAGCGTAGATCGGCAACGACCGGTAAAGCTTGCGTATGTACACCAGATGGGGAATGTCCGCGACTTGCCATTTTCGTATAAATAGACACCTATAGGATAGCAATAGCTGAGGATCGCGAGAGGTCGATGACGCGCTGAGGACCGTCCCCAAAATAGCCAAGCGTACCGATAGCCAACGTTCCGTAGATATAACGGGTTGAAAATTGCACGTCCCTATACGTAATGTTCGCGAGTGTTACGTTTTCTTGCTTGCCCGAGTGGGGCAAAGCCGCTCTTCTGCGATCCTGACATAAGTCCGCTGACAGGAGGTGCGAAAGTTTCGTTACTTCATCGGGCGTTCTTTTCCGTACGCGGTCACCGGAGAGTTGGAGGCGCGAGATCGCGGCTTAAAAGGGTCGTGATATGAGGAACCACTGTTACTTGTGAAGCTGGATCCGCGTGCTTCTACCTTATACCTTGTAAAGTGACTCTGCTCTATGTCTTGTATATATTTTTTTTTTACTTCGTTTCTTTTGCTCAATCTTTTTTATTTTGACATGTCGCTGTCCTGTCTCTTCCCTTTGATCGTCGCACGCTCCAGCTCCCTCGCTCCCGCGGCCGGGATTTCGCTACGCAATTTTCCGAGAAATCGCGTCCCCGGGAGGAAAATTTCCGCGGAGACGAACGTGACGTGAATTAACTGTTCCATTCGACAACATATTACGTTTCCATTTTCTCGTCTCTCCTCGCCCTCTCCCTCCCTCTCTCTCTCCCTCTCTCTCTCTCTCTCTCTCTCTCTCTCTCTCTCTCTCTCTCTCTCTCTCTCTCTCTCTCTCTCTCTCTCTCTCTCTATTTTTCTCTCTATCGCTCTCTCTCTTACTCGATATCTCGATGATTTAGTTTGCGAGGTCGTGCACCTACGAGCATCGACTTTGAATGCTCATTTTCGATCTCCCGAAACATCGCAAACGAGCCCGCGATATGTCAATTGTGATTGGATCAATTCAATGGTATGTATTATGAGCCTGCCTACGTCCCCTAAGCAGCCTACCATTATAGCCTGCTTAGAGGACGTCCACACGGAGAGAATTAAATGTTAAAAATTACCGTGCAGTAACGATAACCAGATGACAACCCTGAAACTTCGCTTATTATTACTGAGTAAAACACAGATTTTCACGAAAATAAAATAAAATTTCTTCTTCAGATAGAAAATTTTACCAGATTTTCTAGTAAATTTTGATGTGTAACAAAATACGCAAAACTTAAATTTAAAAAATATATAATATCAGCGAAATTTTACTGTGCATTTTATTATTTTATGCCTTCCAAAAATGTCTATAAAAAAGTATCGTCTTTATAACAGTTATTTTAAGATTTATTATAAAATTTAATGAGTGTTATAGGAAAATGTATTGTGCTCTCGGCAAAAATTATCATGCGCGCTACCCTTCGTGTATAGTAAAATTTTAGCTACGTATTTGAAATGCTCTGTAACGTGAGTTAAAAAAAACTTGTCGCATACGAATTATTATGCTTTTCTCACTTGTCGCCACATTGAAATATATCACGGTAATTTTTACCGTGAAATTCACGACAAAAATTACTTTTTAATTCTCTCCGTGCATTAATTATGTGAGGTGTTTTTTTTCTTTCATTTAGACGCTTCCTCTCCCCTGGTGAGATTTGGCGAGATGTAGAGGCAGCCCCCTCCCCCGCACGTCAGAATTTCCCCATAATTTTTAAATGATTACGTTTGTTCGATATGTTCATGTATTTTGCTTCTTACCACTAATAAAGACATAGATTGTTCTATCAAATACATTTTTTCTGTGAAAGAAGAAGAGCAGAAAAATGATACTACGTTTAAGGTGCACTATAACGACTTTAATTTCGTGTTATTTAGTTTAAAAAATATAGGGTAGGGTAGGGTAGTGCTCCGACGTCACCTTCCCTACTCGATTCATGGCCAACTTGACTCTAAAGAATATATTAAGATGAACAAAAAAATATTTAGTTAAAATTAATGAAGAAGATAATGAAGCGATAACTTAATTAATGCCTAAGAATAAAATAAAAAGATTAATAAGAACATTTTATTATTTTTATTTCATACTGTTAATATGGACACGTGCCTGCCTATATTTTCACACCAGTCTGGAAATATCGACATTTCACGGGTTTAAAAAAAATATTTATTACTAAGGATATATATACTTAATAAGTCTGATTATTACCAAATATAATGAAGCAATTGCAATGGTGTTATTATTCTTGTTTTCTTAAAATATTTTCGCTTCTAGAAAGATCCAAGCCTTCAGGTGTCCATATTTGCACCCTGTACCTTACAAAATGTTATAATAGATATTTTCTCAGTTATAAAGTTGACGCGAGATTTTCATTCACCCTTCCTCCCCCTAAATAAGATTTGGTGAGATTTTGACAGAACCCTCCCCTCCCCCCTCCCCCACCAATTTGGAGTTCACGTATTTGATGGACGTCCTCTTAGAGAAGAATCCGTGCAGTAATTTGTTGGCGGTGTCCCCAGATCCTATCACATCCCTATAGGCATTTGATAGAGACGCCGCACGCTGTCAATATTGGGATCCAAGTGGATTTCCAATTGAGGTCGTTTGTAAATAAATAATAAACGATAATTACAGTGGATTTTCATTGATGTGATTCAAATCGATTTACTTTTTTAGCGATTTATACTTTTTTAAGATAAGATTTATACTTTTTTTTTAAGATCCACTCATTTTGTACATCTACAATTTTGTTTACGAAATTCATCGTACAGAATGCGATAGCATCTATCAAGTATCGTATCAAATTCCGTTCGGTAATGTGGAGGAATATTTTATGATTCAAATTGGATTCGTACATTGAATTCCAATGGGGAATCTCCATTAGAATCCAAAGCAGGAGCGTGACGTTTCAGCATAGGGATCCAATGCAGTGACCTATTGGATTCCTACAAGGAAGTGGGGATAAATATGGGAATCCAATTGGATCCCTACAACAATTTTTGCACGGTAACATGTATCAGTATCGTACGAATGGTTGGATGAACAATGAGCTAGCGCCATAAAAGTTGCGACCTCGCTGCCACCCCATAAAATTCTTCCAAAAGTGAGGGGTCGTAAAGATTTTTGTTGTTGAACTATGTTTCGAGGCATTACGAGAGCGGCAAAGAACACAGTGCGATGTCAGAAAGATAGGGGAAAGCGATCGTTTTGTTGTCGGTGTAAATCACCGGTATTCGTTAGTTCCCGATTTTATGGAGCAACCCGAGCACTCAGCCGCGTTATTCCTCTGGATACTTTGTATACGGGCACTTCTTATGTGCTCTTGCAAATATATATGGCGCGAAATCGAGTTCAAACTTTCGAACGATAAACTGTAAAACTGATGCGAAAATTTGTATATATGAATATTACAGGTGGCTTGCTACTCCCCTGCGACTCGGGGAGAATTAGTTCGTTAGTGAGTTCGTTCTTACTCGGTCTTGCACACTCTCGCCTCACGGTGGAACTCAGAAAACTAACCTGACGTAACGTGCGAACGATTC
>OZ010720.1:5773220-5799848 GCA_963932345.1 Ophion ventricosus
AATGTCTTTTCAACGCTGGCTCGATGGAAATGACAAACTGCGGATTAAAAGAAGCGGAATAGCCAAATGAGAGTTGAACACTTCTTTTAAAGCTGTTATTTCAGTGTCTCGATGACTTATTCGCATCACGATCAGAGCCGATATATATACGGAAAGATGATTTTGAGTACATGCGACTTGAAAGTTCTTCCTGTAATCCTCCATGGTAAACTAATGTCTCTATACCGATCATCCTATGCAGAAATTTGTTGGAGAGTCTCCAGATCCTACCACATGCGTACGGGCGTCTGATAGGGACGCCGCACGCAGGCAGTCCAAATTGGAATCCAAGTGGATTCCGCGCTATTTCCTAATTGACGTCCCCTGAGAATTTTTTATTTGAAATTCTCGGCTTGAATTTTTTGGATCTCAAAAACAAAATATCCTTTCGTGACCCCGTGCACAAATTTGTTGGGGAGTCCCAAAATGCACCCACACCTCTATAGGGATTTGTTACGGACACCGCACGTAGGGCGTCCTCATTGGGATCCAATTGGATTCTGCACTATTCCCCGTTGAACGACGTTTGAGAATGCTTACCACGTTCGATTAAAAAATATGTGAAAAGTCACGTGAATACATAAACTGCACGCTTCGTGAGCGTGTACGTGTGTAGTGATATTATATCAAAGCGCATATACTTTTTAAGCGATTTATGCTTCTTTGAGATCCACGCATTTTGTCTATCTGTACCCGTGCTGAAATTGTCGTAGGGATCTAATTGGATTCACATACTTGTCAGCACTTCCTGATATAGGGATCCAATAGGTCATCGCATTGGATTCCATCAAGAATCGGATCGGATTCTAGTCGATAATGTGGGAATCATTTAAAATCCAAATTCTTATATTCCATATTCATGTATTCCAATGGGGAATCACCATAAGAATTCAATGTACGAACGTGACTTTTCACTATAGGAATCCAATGTGATGTGCCTTAGGATCCCGATCAGGAAGTAGGGATAATTATGGGAATCCAATCGGATCCCTACGACAATTTCTGCACGGGATTATATAAACCCCAATACCTTCAAACTCGCCTTTCGATAAGTCTTGGTACATGCATTTGTTTTAGAGCCAAAATAAATGTCCATTCAGAAATAATTTAAAGTAGAAGACTCGCCAAGGCGTTTTACTATAGAATTTTCTTCAATCTTGAGAACACATTCAGCACAGTATTAAGTGATTTCGTGCAAATTTCCAAAAGGATTCACCGTTTCGTATTCGAGATATTGACAATCAAAGATTGCACAGTTTTGCACGTATTCTTATGGGGAGCAGTGGAAAATTTCACATTTCAAGCCATAACTCCAATACTTTTGTACAGATTTTTTTCTATTCTCAATTACAGAGGAACATATATGACGAAGTTTGTTAAAAAAAAGTCAAGAACTTTCACCGTCCAGTTTCAAAAAAATAGCAATTTACTTTCTTATTTTATTTTATTATTATTTTTTTCATTACTTTATAAATGTTGACATCTCGATATGATGTAAAAACTACATTATAAGGATACTTCGCAATATTTCGAGGGTGTCATCGATTGCCTAAAGAATAAGCAGCTAAGAAATCAACTTTTCAACGTGACTGTGTCGAGACTGCTACCTCAAAACAGTCAGGCCTCGTTGAAGTCAGCATTACGCAGACATAAGGAGTTCAAACTATTATTTCACGAATACCAATGTGAGTGTCTTGAAAACACGGCTGCATAAGACTACGCGATACATGCGAGTCTTGCATACGTGTATAATATAGCTACGGATGTTGCGTTGTAAACTCATTAGACGAGTGGTATATAACAATCATTCGAGGGAATAGTTCCTGAGCGCCTCGTGTATTATTAATCCGAACTCTCGTACTTCTCGTAAGGAAAAAAAAAACCCGAGAAAAAGGCTCAAGTTGGTCATCGAGAAGTACGAGGGTGCCCATAAAGAATATTACGATTCTTTTAAAGGTTCGCAAAAACTATAATTACGAGGATACGCGCAATGGAAGAATGAAAATTGCAGCGCTGTCAGACTCTTCGGAAAATTTCCCGCGAGCGCACGGCGCAACATGGAGAATGATTTATTTTCAATAAAATATTATGGACCGTTGGTGCACGCGGATGTTGCAGGTACGACATCTGCGAACAACGAAACATCGAACTCTACGTTTAATATTCTTTTTTTTTGCACTTTTTTCATCATCTACCCCGATTGCAAAAGGAAATGTATCCATGCTCGATTATCCCTCTGTTTGAAATAGAAGGCAATTGCGATATCGTATGAGCAGCTTCATTGTCATTCCGAGCACGTGCTGAAACGCATCGGCTGCTAAACACACGACAAACCACTTCGTGCAGTGCCTTGTAGTTCATTTGAATGTATGGAGCAATGCACTTTCCGCAGGCTCGTGGATGTACATCCATACATACGTGTACACACACACACACATATATAATAGACGGCGTGGGAAGGCGCGGAGGGGAGAGGGGTCACGAGGAATGGCGTAGGGTGGCAAGGGGGCACGAGGATAGGCGAGGGGAGGCTTTTATCTTCCAGCCTATAAAACTTTCTTATATACATTTTAATTTCACATTCAAAATGAATTTTCTGTCTTCCAGTAATTATCGTTTAATGTATCGTCTTAAGGCAGGATTGTTGTGTAGAAATTTGAAAAAATCGTTTTTTTTTGTAATTTTATTACTCTACAGACTTTTCCGAATGCGTGGGTGAAAACCGTTTAATGATAATCATAAAATTAGCCGAGTTATAGAAATTATAAGGAGTACACTCGGGGAGCGCGGTCGAGACGCAGCAAACTTTTAGGTATTACTGGGTGGACCGTCGGGCAAAAAGTTAGTCCAAAATGGGCGAATAGTGGATTTACAAGTCTAGATTGTGTCGTGCATGTTTAGCCTTACAAATAGCTAATTTAATAATGATTCAACACTTAGAAATGTTAATTTTCCACTTTTAATAATAATTGAAGTCAAATTCAAGGATATTGGCGTATGCATGATTGAGGTTTCGTCTGTGACTGTAGATCTGTTTCAACTGTACATCAAAAAAATTTCTCAATTTTTAAATTTAATTAATACATTCCGATCATCTTATTATTATGAATAATTACCCAAAAACTCTATATATATTGAGTTTTTCAATGATTGCTATTAATTCATCGTTGAAAAAGGCGATACTCCTCATTACTTCAATTAATTTCTCGACAATTACGCAGTCGATTTATTTGAAACTTAGCATCATCAATCGTTTAATTCTCAAACTTGATGATATAAGATTTTCCGAATCTACGGCGATTTAGTTCCATTGGTTTTGAAACAATTAACGTCTGCAGAAGTTGTTTTTCCATAAGCGACCGTGTTGAATTCATATGTTTATAACTCCTAAATTTTTCAGTGAAAACTCCAAAATAATTAATGTATTATTATTCAATTAAGAATTATCATTCCTCAAACTTTCAAAAAATTAGGCGATTTTTTAATAACCATCCAGTAACACCTTAAACGCGTTTTTCTCGAAACTATGTTTTTCAAATCGGCAACCACGATAGTTCGATAACCGATTGGCAGATTGAGTTTAGATTTGGCATACACTTTCAGTAGACTGTTTTTCAACGACGGCAGCAGAATTGAGTCAGAATAATTTTTTGTTTTATATAATTCGTAGAATTATCAGAAAAATAGGAAAAATTGATAATGAAAGTTTAGTATGCCGCCATTTCGTACATTTTTTTTTGCTGAATCTGGTAATACGCATTACGAATGTATTTGGTTTTTTTTCACATTCATACAACCTCCACGATACTGCTTGCCAATTGGGGGTGTTTTCCGCGTACCGTTGTAAACAAACGTACAAAAGTACATGTCGATACATTTTTTTTTTCAATTTGTATATATTCTTGAAGCGTCAATTAACAAGTGTACGACGCTTCGAAAAGAAAACGAGAACAGCTTAACAGATGTTCCATTGTAAAAATCATCTCTAAAACAGTGCTCTGGACAACAATCCTGCCTTAATGCGTAATATGATGCGCACAATGCCTACTTATAATCTTAATCTTATTCAAATGTACATTTCCGTGCAATTCTGATGTTTCAGCCGGCCTCCCAAATACCTTAAAGCGATGATCGACAAAGTCCTCATAATAACTTCAGTAAAAAATTCTAAAAATTGCGACCAGCAACCAGTTTTCCCTTTGGGTTTGACAAAGTATCGGAATCGTCCCCGCATCTGACAAATGCCTCTATTTGTACCATTAGCGTCCGGAAATAGTCACAGCATGAGAACCTTCAGCAATAAATAAATAAATATAAATATGCGTAAAATGGACACATGTTTAACCAGATCGTAACTCGCCCTGCACAGCTCGAGCTAAACAATGTCTGACACATAGCTATATAAGGCTAGAAAAATGATGTATGAGTACACAGTACAAGAGTGCAAATATTATGCCATGTATAGTTGAATTTTATCGGTGTTCTCTCATGCGTTGAACGCAAATGAGACACACGCCGACGTGAGTAATAGAACCAAAGGTAAATACCGTAGCAGTGCATGAAAACTAAAACGGTGTGTATATAAATGATGTCGAAGTTTGCATAATTGGGAAACGAAAATCAATTCTTTTTAATTGATCGAATTTTGTTTGCCTGTGAAAATCACTCAAGCGTTTTTTACGTATTCCTATTAGAGATTTACGACCTCAATTTGCAATAGAAGAAGGCTTTTGCTAAGCATAAAAACGAAGAAATGAAAAACGAAAAAGATCTTTGCATTTCAACGATCTTTGGTGCTACTCTTCCACCAGGAAGTCTACAAGAGTATCACAGTGGTGGACAGGAGGTCGGGGTTCAGCCCCAGTGGTACTTCGATTTCAGCAACGTTGAGCATGACCGATACTCGGAGCGGTGACTGCCTAGCGGTGCAACGGCTACCGCATCAACTAGTGGGCGAACGGCCAATACTTCTGAGATATTGGTGTCGATGCTTGAGTAAAACGTTTGTGCAGTAGAGAATAAGATGAACATTGGACCGTCTATACCGGTGTGGGTTTTCCACAGTTTACCCGTACCCTCGGCAAATGCGGTATGGTGTAGCTTAAGGCCTAAAACCGACTCTAGAGGCCAAGAAAAGGGCATATTTTGTTATTTTTTTTCAGCGAAACCATAAAATAAATCGGAATTACAAAATAGGGGTTTTATTATACACGTAATTGACTATACAAAATTATTTTTTCATAGCGATACATGTCAAAATGGCGACTGTGCAGCATTTTTCCGATGACGCCTTTATTTCTGGAAGGTCAACGGCCGGACCAACAGCTCCTACAATTTTTAAGTTATGATGAGACACTAAAGTTTTTTCAATTTTATATAAGAATAGCTATAGAAGTACGTAGGATTTTTTTGATATATTGTTTTTTGTCAAAATGGCGCATTTCTAAAACAAAAAGTATAAAACGCCATGAGAAAATCGTCAGAAAATTGTTTATAAAAAAGGAACTATGCAATATAATTAAAAAATCCTACGTAGTGCCTCAGAAAATATAATTCTAAATATACAGTTAACATTTCAAGTGAATCGGCTGAATTTTTTGTGTTATTAGTCTGGCCGACTTGAAAAATGTAGTTTTGAGATAAACGCGTTTAAAGTTAGTACAAAGTAATGTCATGAATCAAGAGGGGTTACGCTACGATCCGAAAATCGAATACTTCGAGATTTTTCACACAAATAATCTTTTGGAATATAATTTTATAGGTACTAAGATAGATTTTTAACAAAAAAAAAATCGATTTTTGGCAAATCCTAGAGTGGCCTAAGGCCTTAAAGGCCCTTACTTGGTATCCGTACTTAGAGCATAGTTTTAGTCACCCTACCTACCCGACCATTCCCCAATAGGGGCCCCGTATCGGCTCTTTTACGGAAAACCCTACTGTGGAATCCACAAACAATCCTTTGAAGGCCCCGAATGGTATTAGGGATGGCCCTGCCAATTTTCCGCACGGGCTAGCTTAAGACGGGTGTGGACGCAACCGAAGTTAGGCTAGATTTAGCGAAGTGCAGATAGGGCGTGATCGGCACCCGTGCAGAAATTTAAACGAGCATTCCCTACTTTGTGTTGTTCTCTGACCAGGCTTGCCTCGTCGGATTCATCTGATCATTAAAAACATCCCCGACTACAGCCATGATCAAGATTGATAAAGTTTTCTCTCCTCACGCTCAACCAGGAAAAAAAAATTAAATAAATCTGCCCATGCAAGTATTGCACGATTGGATCAGCTGCTAGATATGCTCAAACGCGACAATACACATGCAGAATCGATAAACAAAGCTGGCATTGTTCATTGTCGTGCGACGATGATAAAACGCTGTAGATTTGAGATATACGACCAATTATTTATTCAAGCTCATTTTGTAGGTTATGTGCGCAAGCGAGACACTCCGTACAGGCACTATCGCGTAAAATCGTTTTCCTCGGAATGAAATTCACTCATACGAGCATTGAAGGCAATCAGTGGCGTACGAGGCTGCGAGGTCGAGGCTCAGGTTGGCTGGGCAAGCAGCTGAGTTTCTTTTGCATTCAGGTTGTCGATCTCTGATCCGCTCATACATCGCGTCACTCTTCCACCTCTCGCTCAATCTCGCCTTGCCATAGTTTGTAGAGCTACGTGTCGACGGGTTCGATAGTATCGAAACGTTTAAATCGCGAGTACTTCGAGATTATGCGTGTGCGCCAGATCTCTAGACCGCCAATGAGATTTGCATAGCCGTGAAGTGCATGCGATCGACGGAGCGTTGGCATTAGCGTTTCAAAGATCGTTACACGTACAGCGATATAGGGTAAACCGACCAGTGAATGGACGAATAACGACACTGCAGGATTCGGATGGACTGTAGAGTGAAAATATTATCAATACAAACGCTATAATTGCTATAGATAACAAAATATATTATTCTGATAGTAGAAAAAAATGTTCCATGTAATTGCAACAAATAATATTGGAGGAATTAATAAATAAGTAGAGAAATGACTAAATCGCAAGTAAATGGACACTCGACGACCAGCAAATGAACGTGTACCCGTGCAGAAATATTGTCATGGATACAGTACGATTAGGCAGCGAAATATAACGCTCGCGGATTCCAGCCAGGATTCTAATCCGGAACTATTAAGGACTCTAGTTAGAATCCAAACAGAAAATTTGCATAGGATCCAGGCTAGAATACCGAATTTCTAGAACAAGATGTAATTCGATATCGAATCGGATCCCAGGGATCAATGTAAAAATCATCAGGAGATACCGATCCGTACACGGAGAGAATTAAAAAGTATTCTTTGTCGTGAATTTCACGGTAAAAATTACCGTGATATATTTCAATGTGGTGACAAGTGAGAAAAGCATAATAATTCGCATGCGACAATTTTTTTTTAACTCACGTTACAGAAAATTTCAAATACGTAGCTAAAATTTTACTATACAAGAAGGGTAGCGCGCACGATAATTTTTACCGAGAGCACAATACATTTTCTTATAACACTCATCAAATTTTATAATAAATCTTAAAATATCTGTTATAAAGACGATACTTTTTTATAGACATTTTTGAAAGGCATAAAATAATAAAATGCACAGTAAAATTTCGCTGATATTATATATTTTTTAAATTTAAGTTTTGCGTATTTTGTTACACATGAAAATTTACTAGAAAATCTGGTAAAATTTTCTATCTGAAGAAGAAATTTTATTTTATTTTCGTGAAAATCTGTGTTTTACTCAGTAATAATAAGCGAAGTTTCAGGGTTGTCATCTGGTTACCATTACTGCACGGTAATTTTTAACATTTAATTCTCTCCGTGTATCAGCTGGAGACGGTGGACGTTTTCTGAAATCATTTAGTCAAGGATCTGGAAAAGATTAGGCAAAAAGTGATGCTACAGTATAACTGTGAGAACTTGTATATTTTAATAACAGAATTTCGAACAAAATTCTTTAGATTTCATTCAAAAATTCGAAAAAACAATACATAGACCTTGAAAGACTTATATTCCCTGGAAAAAAGTGATACAGGTTATGTATTCTAAGTAATTATATTTCAATTAAATGGAAATCGTTCGAAGAAAATATGTATTTAATATACTGAGAAAAATGTATTTAATACGTGTTTGAAATACGTATTTCAAATTCTTGCCACCATGTCTCCGCCTTGTGCTACGTAATGGACGCCATCTGGATTCCGATGAGGATACCCCCTTCTAGGGAACCCGTATCATACCCTGATCGGGATCCGATCGGAACTTAGGTAGCCCTAAGAAATTTCTGCACCGGAATGTTCGACACAATGTAACATGTCTGTCACACTTCCTTTATTGCTTTATAACCCTCATTAAATCTTTAAAAACTGAATAATACGTGTTTTTTATTATTTATTAAAACCTACCATAAAGTCAACTATTTTTTAATGTTTGCATTGTTGAATTATGAAGGATTAAACGGTTGAAGATGTACGCCTTTCTTTGTTCAGAGTGTGCTGTTTAGTTCATTGGCGTTCGTTTGAGCTTTGTGTTTTTTTTTTGATACTGTATAATATAAGAAAATCGAGTTTTACCACATCGATGTTTTACACGTTTCGATTTTTTGGAGAATTGATTCTCAGACATCCGATTCAGAATCGATCCCGAAATCGATTTTTTTTAAAGATCAAACCTCCCTATTTAAAGGATCAAAAAACGTGTAGAAAACTTCAAACCACTAACTGAATATTATTATTACGTATTGTTTAAGATGTACAAACTGTAAAATCGCACGCATAAGAAACTTTGCACGAATATAAGGGGACGTCCATTAATTAAGTGAGCTCGAAATGGAGGGAGGGATCTGGCAAAATCTCACCAAATCTCATTTAGGGGGAAGCAGGTGAATGGAAATCTTACGTCAACTTTGTAATTCAGAAAATATACTATTATAACATTCTGTAAGGTACAGGATGCAAATATGGACACCTTAAGGCTTAAATCATTCTAGCAGGAAAAATATTTTAAAACAAGAATAATAACACCATTGTAATTACTGTATTATATTTGGTAACAATCAGATTTATTAAGTATATATATTTATCCTTTGTAATGAACATTTATTTAAGACCAGTGAAATGTCGATATTTTCAGACTGGTCTGAAAATATGGGCAGGCACGTATCCATATTAACAGTATGAAATAAAAATAATCAAATGTTTTTATTAATCTTCTTATTCTATTCTTAGGCATTAAGGCGGGCAACCACTTTAGATGCTTCAAAAAATCAATTTTTTTTATTTCATAAATCGTTAGCAAAATATCTTAAGAATACACCCTGAAAATTTCAAAACGATATTCAGATTCCTTCTAACGGTATGTATATAAATGATACTCTCCGCTCGACCCCCAACACGCGCTCAGGTATCCACGAGCGCTCTGTTAGGTAGTTTGTTTCGGTTTTCATAACCCAAATTTGGGCTTTCATAACCCAAACAAACCCAAACTCGACCGTTTGTGCGATTTGCTCAAAAACATCTTCATTCTGGGTACAAAATAATCGAGATAGCGGCATTTCTTGCTGCTATTTTATTCAATGAAGGAAACTCAGCCCTACTCATGGTTATGAATGAACTACAAATCGTATTCGGCAGGTAGAGCTACGGATATGCCGAACAAATGGATCAGATGCGCGTGGCTCGACAAAATAGAAAAAGTTTATTAAAGACAAAAGAAGCTCGAAAAGCTCGTAAAGAGAAAATGCAAGTTTCAAATGAATTGCATGAGGAAGAGGAAGGACTGCGGTATAGTGCTGGAATCGCTGATTAACCGGTAAGACACTTTATCATTTGATTAAACATGACATATTTGAATTTTTCCTTTGTGAAACGTGTTTTTCTCGAAACGACATTTTTTCAATTTGCGGGAATCATAACTCAAACACTAATTGATGGATCATCTTCAAATTTGGAACACGTTTATATAATATTATTTATTGAAACAGGAACCTAAAGTTGGAAAGATTAGATTGTTTAAAACATATTTATAATTACAAAATGCCGGCAAAAAAATGCTTAACATCGATCATGTTTTTCAAACACGTTCCAACATTCAATTCTGGATGTTTTCTTTCAAAATTAAAGTTCATGTTCTTAAAAAACATCTCAAGAATGTATAAAAATTTGTTGGACTATTTCAGATGCGAATTGCGAGCTGTACAATTCTCGCAAATCGACAACGACGATGAGGACAAGCCAAGGGACACAGCGGATTACACGTTAATTAATGCATTAAATAACTTGAAAAAATTACTAGAGATGTATGAAAATATGAATAAATTATTGTCAGAGTTGCGGAAATTTCCGTTTTTTTTTCACAATAAAAAAAATCCAAAAATCATCAAATTTTCGGTCTCCTAAAGTCGTTGCCCGCCTTAATATATTCTTTGGAGTCAAGTTGCCCGTGGATCGAGTAGGGAAAGTGGTGTCGGAGCACTACCCTGCCGTACCCTATTTTTTTTAACTAAATAACACTAAATCAAAGCCGTTATTGTGCACCTCAAACGTAATATCATATTTCTCCTCTTCTCTCACAGAAAAAAATGTATTTGATAGAACACTCGATCAGTAAGTCCTTATTAGTGGTATGAAGCAAAATACATGAACAAATCGAACAAACATAATAACGTAAAAATTATGGGGAAAATTTCACGTGTGGGGGAGGGGGTGCCTCCATATCTCACCAGGAGGGAGGGAGACCCCACGTAATCAATAGACCCCACGTAATCAATATACAATAATGCATTCCTTATCTGTTGATCTCGCATATCAATTATCTATAGGGAGCTGAGCTTTCCAATTTTCCTTCCCCAAAAATGGAACTGTAATCCTCCTTAGTGGATGTTTTAATTTCCATGTTAATAAGCGTGAGAGTTCAACGAGCAACTGTTGCGCAGTATTTCCGGAGCCGGCTGAGCGGATAGTTAAAGTTGGTGAATGACCAAACACGAAAAAAGTTATAACATAGGGACGACTTAAAGTTTAACGCGGGGTAAAATCAGAGAAGGCGAGCGCTTCTTCAAAGTCTGTCGAGCATGAGTAAGACCAGTGAGGTCTATGGTTCTGTGCAAATGTTGCATCAACGTCTCCCTCTCTCTCTCTCTCTCTCTCTCTCTCTCTCTCTCGCTCTCTCTCTCTCTTTCTCTCTTGCCTTCTCTGCCGTCTCTCTCGGTAAAAGCGTAAGAGATCAAGACAACAAAGAATAGAGTGTACACTTAAAGCGAGAGTTAACGCTCGCCCGGGTGGCCCCGTTACTCCGAATAATTGTTAAGAAATTAAATAAACATTCTCGTACAAATTTCTCCGCCCCGAAGAGCTCCCCCACCGCGCGAGCTGTTAATATATTTACGCGCGCGTTGCGCCGTATGTTTCATTACACAAGTTTTGCATTACATATTGTATAATATTAGCAACGCACTCTTTCGCACATCGGTTAATACTCAGCGTCGAGAGAGAGAGAGAGAAAGAGAGAGAGAGAGAGAGAGAGAGAGAGAGAGAGAGAGAGAGAGAGAGAGAGAGAGAGAGAGAGAGAGAGAGAGAGAGCGCGAGAGAGAGACACGTTCCCTGGCTATGCTTCAGCAACTCAACACAAGCGAAAAAGAAATGCATACTATACATACGATTTTTTAACAGCCTTTTTCCCTATTGGCGTTTGGTTTTTCTTTTTGCAATTCCTCTCGTCGGGCGTCTTTTGTCCGCCACCTTAATTTCTTAAATTATTTCATCCCTGCAATTATGAGCTTAAATCTCAATAACGATAATAGGGAAGAATACGCTTTTTTTAAATGCTTTCATTCGAAACGTTATATGCCCTTCCTACAGCAAAATTTAACTATACTTTCATTAGTTAAAATGAGTACGGAGAACGGCTAAAATGTTCACTGCAGGTTGCAATGACTTGCAAAATATCAAGAGACGCGGCAGCGCCTCGACGCCAAGTAATAAAAAACATCACTGTGACGGACAACGACACGCCGCGACTCTTTATATAAAATATACACCTAATTCTCCCGCAAGGACACAACAGCTCCTCAGAAATTACGCACTTTAACGCTATTAAGGGGTAACACCACTCGAGGATTTTGAAAAAAAAAATCATTTTTTAAATTACTTAAACAATGCTTTAACATCGTAAAAACAATATGCACTTAGTTTTATGGTATTTGTTTTTTAAGGCTCTGTCAACCATCTTGCCGCAGCACCTCGGAGCGCCCACTAAGCACGGTCAATCACTCAGCACGCGTTTTTCTTGAAACCACTTTTTTAAAACTTAACGAACACATTACTTCAACACGGTTGCATGAATCAATTTGAAGTGTTGATAGTAGCTTCACAATTGCCTCCTTCATAGAAGTGCGTAGGGGTTTTGTGATTCAATGTAAACTTTTTATTTTATAAACGATTTACTGCTTATTTTTTAGCAAAAAAATCGATTTTTTTTGTCAAAAGTGCACTATTTTTACAAAATTTTATTAAATAAAAAAATCCCTACGTACTTCTGTAGTCGATGGTATATAGATTTTTTATTTTTTCGGTTTTTTGTTCCAGATCTTATATTTCACGAGAAATTTGTCCGCTACTAGAGGTGTTTTTTTAAAAAGATCATTTCGAAAATTTACTCTCTCGCCGCCATTTTTACAAAAATAATGATAAAAAAAATTCTATACTTAGATATATGCTGAATAATCCCTCTAAAAAGAATTCCCATTCCTTTTATTATACTCCTAAAAAAAATCGTCCAAGTTAGGTCTTTTTTTCGGCGCTAGAGTGGTGTTACCCCTTAATAAATGGGCCAATCACCGACTGCCTTCCACCCATATAATCATTTCGTGTTATTGTCACATTTGATTAATTTCAATTATTTACGTACGTGAAAAATTCAAATTCTTGGCACTTATGGTTTTTAAACTATGAAAAATTCAAATTCTTGGCACTAAACCCAAACAAACAAACCCAAACAAACAAACCATATGAATTTCCTATTGAAAGGAAACTAACTAAACTAATTAGGGGGGAAATACATGTAGACGGCGAACAAATAGCCTATTTTGATCGGTTTTTTTTTCACAGAGAACATAATGTTTTATATTTATGAAATGTCAGGTACAATTGATTACATAATTAAACTGCTTAAATTATTTTGTCATTGCAAAATATTGCAAAATTGCGACATTATGGCGTGGTCTTTCCGGAAGGTTTTGGCAGCAATTGTCCGTTCGTGGGAAATCCAACGACTTCAATACTGATAAAAAAAATATGAGCCAAGAATATTTAGTATTTTAACATCCAAATGCACAACTTATATCTAAGAAACAATTAAAAAGTTTTTTTAAATAGGACACGTCAGACAATTAATTGAAATTGTACACATTTTCGGTCTTATTTTTCTATAAAAAAGTACTTTTTAAAAGTGATCTTCTTAAACAAGTAGGTATAAGTTCAAGGTAATATTGTTATGAAGTTGTGTATCCAATTTTAGCACGATCGGTCAACTCGTTTTCAAATTATATTACCCACAAATTTAAAAAATATATTTCTGAAAAAAAAAACGTACATAAAGTTTCGAATTACGAAAACTCAATGATTTCAGTGACTTACCAGCTAATCAGCGATTTCAGGGCTGATTCTTGAGATGTTCAACTACCATTCAACGTAAACAAAAAAAAATGGACCCTTTCATGCCGGTACATGTATTTCCCCCCCCCCCCTCAACTAATTTTTATTGCTTATAAACGGAAAAAAAATGTTTTGATATTTATATTCATGAAGAAATATAAATTTCCGATTGAAAGGCACCAACAATATGCTTTATCTTCCGTATTATGCGTACTTGTATTTTCAAGTCCCCATTAATGCTAATCCTTCATTGATGCTCAGTTCACGCATATACAGTTCGATAAAGTGATACCGGTAAGGCGTAGCCTCGAGGGCTCCAAACGTATGTCATGATGGTTTAGAAGTAATGGGCCAGTGACGGCTTATTGCCAACATTTTTTTTATAAACGAAACAAGATATAACCGTAGAAAACAGTTGGGTAAACGGACAGCATAATCGTAGAAAACAGTTGTGCAAACGGACGGCATAATCGGTAGAAGATAATCGGGCAAATATACGGCACTAAGATAGTCCGTAAAACGGTACCTTTGCCGATACATACCAATCCGAGATGTATCAACCCGCGTAAAGTGATGTTCTGATTGCCCCGCAAATTACCAGATGTACGCACTGTACATTCCAGAATTCAAGTGAGCACTTGTAAGCCGATCCACGATGGAAATGGAATCGTCGTGAGTAGAAAGCCGAGAGAGAGAGAGAGAGAGAAAGAGAGAGGCTGAAGGAGAGAGATCGAGGGAGAGAGAGAGAGAGAGAGCGAAAGAGAGGAACCGGATTCTTCGTGGTGCAATTTATTAATTGCGGAAACCAGAGACGGGCACTCGTGGTCTGATACTGCAACGCTACGGTACTACTCGACGCAACACCGTTCCACGTACGTACAATTACGTACACATTTGTGTTTCTGTCACACATACACCTTGGATGCGTCCCGAAGGCGCAAGTCGGTAGAATCGTGTGCAATTCGAGCGAGTGCACGTTGCACCTTAAGATGAGAACTCATCGTGGAGCGTGCGTGCTTTAATCACCCTGACTCTTGAGCTCAAGAATCTGCAGCTTATGAATTTCTTTTTGTTTGTTTCTATTATTTACTCAATTTTCTCGAAGCAAACGCTCGGGAACGTTCTTCGTGATACCATCGCGCAATGTTCAGCTTGATCTCCGGCAAAAAACGGTGTCTCTGCACTTCTCAACTCGTATGCCTTTCCTGTATGCTTGCATATATACGTAATGTTCAACCACGTGTCATAACATACGAGAGATTAACCTGCTATACCGAAACGATCTTGAATCTCGCCGTGGTGGCTCGTGACTCTTGCTGGCTTTTCTACAATTTGTATGTACGAGTATACATGGTGACAACTATAAGGAGCCTTTGTGTTATTTAAGGGTCTTGCGCGGAAATTTTTCGGCTGAAAAAAAAATGTTTTATGATTTTTATGGTGTAAAAAAAATATTGAGCGTTTGAACCGGTGTGATGGTCTGGTGGTTAGCGTGCTTGCCTCTAAACCAGAGCATCGGGGGAGGGGGGTTCTCGGGTTCGATTCGCAGTCTCGTAGTCTCAAAAAAAAATTAATACATGCGTGACGTAGCTCCGGTTGTACACAGGTGTCGAACGCACGGACGGGTATGTGTGTGTGTGTGTGTGTCGGGCGAGTGTACCTGTAGGCCGTGATTCGTTCCTCGTCGAAACGCGACTAGCTCCGAGGCTGGGAGCCGAACCTGCGACCGGCTGTATTGGTAGAGGTTTTCCGCAGTTTCCCTATACCCATAGCAGACATGTCATGGCGAATGCGATACAGAGGGGGAAGTCGGCTGTGGCCGCAAAGTGGGGAATAAGAACGTTGTTCTTAAGCGGAATGTTGTAACTTAGGATATATAAGGTACAAAAATGTAATAAAATACTGTAAGCTGGGAAAATGTCACAGCATTCGCAAGACATATGGAAATAAACTATCATCGACTATTGAGCGTTTGAAAAAAAAAAATCAATTCCAGTTTGGAAACAGCAAAATTAAAATAACTAAATTTCGGAAAAAGAATGGAAATTCTATTCAGAATTTGGTAAAATGGAGGGGTAAATATTCGGAAGTGACACTCCTGTCTGAATCGAGCTGATTTTTTTTTTGTGTGGTTTCTTACAGTTAAAAAACATCATATTTAATATTATTATGGCAGCGCCTCAACAAAAAGAATGTAAATAAATATTTTTTTAAAGATTTTTATTCGTCGATCTACAAACTATTTTGACAATCCTTTATTATAAAATCGCGCCATACTCTTTCAATATTTTGTGTATATGCTCCCGAATCTGGATCGACGAAATTTAATGAATGATTCACCGTTAGATGTTGAAATTCTGTGCATAAATCAAATACATCAGTAGCCTACACCACGGATGGGTGTGTGGAATCGCAGGGTGTGTAGAGCACTGGGGTGGGCGGAGGGCACCTCGGATGGGTGCGTGGAATCGTGGGGTGCGTAGAACACTGGGGTGGGCGGAGGGCACCTCGAATAGGTGCGTGGAATCGTGGGGTGCGTGGGAGTGACAAGATAAAAATCTTTAAAAAAATATTTATTGACATTGTTTTTGTTGATGCGCTGCCATTGTGCATCCCATCATCAAGGAAAAAGATATATCGATTAAAAATATATATATTGATTAAAAGATATATTGATTAAAACGTATTATATATGACTAGATTCTACCCGCGACGTCGTCTGCGTGGACCTCGCAATTTGTGTTAAAATACCCCTCAATGGATTATTTTTTTAAAGGCTGCCATACGTCATTCAGAATTTAGTAAAATATGTGATATTAGATTCTATTCGATTTTGATTATATTTTAGACGTTCGTATTCTATGAGAATTAAAATTTCATAATTAGATTTTATCAAATTTAAATTATGTTCGATTCGTTGTATTCTATATGAATTTGAATCTGATAATTACATTAGATTTGACACGAATGTTATAATTAGAAAAACATTAGATATATTTATATTAGATTTGATATTATACTATCATTTATTTCAATTAGATTTGATTTGTTTGTATCCTATAATAAGAATTATATAAGACTGATAATTTCATAATTGAATTAGATTCGAGTCGAATATTAGAATTAGAAAAATATTAGATGTATTTTTCATAGCCTATCTGTTATTCGAATTAACTCTCAAAATGTGTGCCAAATTTCATAAAAACCGGTTCAGCCGTTTAGGCGTGATGGTGATACAAACATCAGGCATACAGATTAGAAAAATATTAGATATTAGAATTAGAATGAAAAGTATCCTATGTGTCATAAGCTATCTACATTTTAAATTTCATTGATTATATAATAATTTAATAATTAGATTAGATTTGAGAATATAATATTATAATTAGAAAAATATTAGATATTAGAATGAAAAATATCCTATAGCTTAACCCAGGCCATAAGCTATCTACCTGTTAAATTTCATTGAAATCGATCAAGCCAAGTTTTGGCGTGATTGAGTAACAAACAGACAGACAGACAGAAAGTTAGATTTATAATATTCGTTAAAATTTGCAATATTAATATATTATTTAATTTCTTCGAAATCATGATTGATTATATTTAAAAATAATAGAATTTAATTTCATAAAAAAAAGTATTGTGGAAGTGATTCGTGTTCGTAATTCGATTATCTTCATTCTGCTGAACTCAGAATTTTTCCAGAATGGGCAATTTTTCTGTGATATTTCAGCGACATCAATGCGTATGCTTATGTACAGCGTCTCATTACCCGTTAGAACGAGCGTAGCTTAACGAATGCAAAACAAGGAGGATCTGTAAATCGTGATATAAACGTCAGTGTCCGATGATGTCACAAGCTTATTGCTCGCGTTACGTCTAACGAACAGATATTACGTCGGGACAGCGCATAGAGTTACTGCTTGCCTTTAGATCTGCATATATATGGAGTTAAATATATAGTTAGACGAGTATATTTAAATATATATATATATATATGTGTGTGTAGTAAATCATCGTCTTTTATTTTTAACGATAAAGCGCCGTAGCGTCTCGTGCCGTTGCGCTCAATCTTTCCGAGGCTTAATCGCAAGGCACACGTTAATCGGCCCAATCCTCGTTATTATGGCCAGGCCTCTAAATCGATCGCGCTTTTCATCGGGCAATTTCGAGTGTGAGAGGTTGTAAACATTCTGAGTAGTGATAAATGATTGCAGTGCTTTTTTCCTTATATTTTCGAGCATTTCCCGATTATAAGGTAATCAAAACTAGGAAAGATGGGATTTGATTTTATCGAACGACTTAAGCTTTTTGCTATTCCATTTAGAAAAAAAAATGAATTTTTTTTTTCTAAATGCGGAAATAGCGTTCGGAAAGAATTTCTGCACAGGTTTCTTTTTAGAATTTACGTCATGACATGACGTTTTCGTAAACTTGTTAGGGAAAATTGGTTCTAAAGTGATGAATTATGCTTTTAAGTATTTATTGAGCTGAATCCGGCGGCTCTGCAATGCCGGCACAACTCGCGTTTGCCCCGAGCAAGCCCAGGGTACAAACTATTTTCAAAAATCAGATTAATATACTGGCTCTCATATAGAGAGCGTATCAGATATTAAGCTGATAAGAACAGATACTACACTTTGATCTTAGCCATAGGCCGAGAAGCGATACTGGTCTCTGGCGCCTCGCTTGTTAAATAGACGTTCGGGGATTGCAGCACCTACGAGAAACAAACACGCGTACGCCATCTAGCGGGTGCTCTGGGTACTATTGGACATGCTCCTTTTCTGCATCGCAAAACCGCAACTATATTCTGTACCCCCTCTACTCTACTCTCTGGTAATTGTAATTCTTTGAAAAGACATTGTAAAAGAAACAAAATAATGTATGAGATTATACTTTGGTTTTTATAAGTTTGTAACAAAATCAACGGTGACATATATAAGTGAATTTAATTATAAAAAAATGTGTACACAAATATACGTGAATGATGACCAAGAAAACTGACTCTTTTGTATAGGATTAATTCAGACAATAGGCAAGTATACTACAATAAACTTTTAGAAGATCATGTATTTAACAACATAATTTAAGGTTTGGAGCCCGGTTTTGGAGGTGACTTTGTTGTTTGGAGCCCGGTTTTGGAGGTGACTACGAGGATGAAATAACTGTTAAACTGTTCCAGTTTTCTTTCTGAAATTTTTTATACATGTTTATTCATCCTTCAAGATGTACAAATTTGAATAACATTTTTTTTATCATGTCCTTTCGTACGTTTTGTTTTTAACGGTGCGCGGAAAACGCTCCCAATTGGCAATCGGTGTTGTGGGTGTTGTATGGATGTAAAAAAACATATTCTTGATCTGAATGAGTGATGTTTGGTACCAGATTCAGCACAAAAAAAATGTACAATGTATGATAAACATTGTTTTTTCCTTTTTTCCTATTTTTCGACCATTCTAAGAGTTGTATTAAAAAAAATATTTCGACTCAATTCTTCTACCAACGTTGAAAAACAGTATATTGAAGGTGTATGCGAAATCTGAGTTCGTTCGAGATATTGTGGTTGTCAACTGAAAAAACAGAGATACGAGATAAACGCGTTTGAAGGCAGGTTACCGTTCATGAAGATGAAAAATTCAATTCTTTTTTAAACATAATTTGCATCGTTAAAGTGTTTGGAACACGTGGGTAAAAGGATGTTTTCATATCTAAAGTATTTTAGAATTTACAGCCTAAACGTTAAACTTTAGATGCGTTTTTCTGGATACGCAACATTTTTCAGCGCACGGAGCGCTCTACAGCTTCAACAGATGAACTGATCCACATGAATGTCTGCGCAATTAAAAGGAAATTCAATTCGCGGAGCCATAAGGAAGCGATTTTTGTGAAAAATTGATTTAGAAATATTTTGTTTGTCCGTTGAAGCAAAAAATTGGGTTTTTATGTCAAACGGCTACCATTTTGTTGTCCAGAGGTTTTTCCGAAAACAAAAAAGATAAGATTCCCAAAATTTTTTTTTACTTTAATCATTTTGAACCCGTTTTTGTTGCAGATGAATTGGCAAGACAGTGGAGCGCCCCGTACAGACCAAAACAAGTCGTGCATTGCTTTATTTGACGGGAGCTGGAGCCGCGATTTTGGATTTTTTTTTATAAATAAAATCTGAATTTACTCTCCACTCATAGAAGAATAAAATACGTTGAAACCCATTTTCAAAATGGGTTTCAACGTATCATTAAAAAGTATTTATTTTATATAAAAAAAATTCCCGAAGCTCATGTATTTTTCATGCCTCTCGATGATTAATCTGCACTTAGGGTATTACTGGATAGATTAAAAAAAAACCGCCAAAATTCTTGGAAATTTGAGGAATGACAGTTCTTGATAGAATTATTTAAAAAATTTTCATTAAATGATTTAGTAGTTATAAACATATGAATTTAAAAGTTCGCTTATGGGAAAACAGCTTCTGCAGGCGTTAATGGTTGCAAAACGAATAGAACTAAATCGCTGTAAATTCTGAAAATATTATATCATCTAGATTTAGGATCAAGCGATTGATTATGTTAAGTTTCAAATGAATCGACTGAGTAATTGTCGAAAAATTAATTAAAGTACTGAGGAGTATCGCCTTCTTTAACGACGAATCAATAGCAATCATTGGAAAACTCAATATATATTGAGTTTTTGGGTCATTATTGATAATAATAAGATCTGAACGTAATCCTTAAATTTAAAAATTGAGAAATTTTTTTGTTTGACAGTTGAAACAGATGTACCTACAGTCACTGACAAAACCTCAGTCAAGCACACGCCAATATCGTCGAATTTGACTTTAATTATTATTAAAAGTGGAAAATTAACATTTCTATGTGTTAATTTATCATTATATTAGCGATTTGTAAGGCTAAAAATATACGACATGATCTAGACTTGGAGATCCACGATTCACCCATTTTGGTCTAACTTTTTGCCCGACGGTCCATCCAGTAATACCTTAAAGTTTCCCGCGTCCCAAACGCGCTCAGCGAATGTACTCCTTATAATAATTTCTATAACTCGGCTGATTTTATGAGTATCATTAACGGTTTTCACGGACGTATTCAGAAAGGTCTGTGGAATAATAAAACACGTTTTTTCAAATTTCTACACACAAAAATTTCCTTAATACCAAAGAGGAATTCCTTGGAAAACATGTGTGTCCTATAAATAGAATATGCCTTTTGGGTGAAGTGATGCGGATTTTTTTTACAAATTCGCCAACGTTGATGGGACGTCCATCATTCACCAAAGGAGGATGTTCTTGAGATACTGTAATTTTCTCTGGTTCACAGGGAATTGGTAGAAATTATGCTTTGAATGTTTATTGAGCTGAATCCGGCGGCTCTGCAATGCCGGCACAACTCGTGTTTGCCCCGAGCAAGCCCAGGGTACAAACTATTTTCAAAAATCAGATTAATATACTGGCTCTCATATAGAGAGCGTATCAGATATTAAGCTGATAAGAACAGATACTACACTTTGATCTTAGCCATAGGCCGAGAAGCGATACTGGTCTCTGGCGCCTCGCTTGTTAAATAGACGTTCGAGGATTGCAGCACCTACGAGAAACAAACACCCGTACGCCATCTAGCGGGTGCTCTGGGTACTATTGGACATGCTCCTTTTCTGCATCGCAAAACCGTACCTATATTCTCTACCCCCTCTACTCTACTCTCTGGTAATTGTAATTCTTTGAAAAGACATTGTAAAAAAATCAAAATAATGTATAAGATTATACTTAGATTTTATAAGTTTGCAACAAAATCAGCGGCGACATATATAATAAGGGCATTTAATCATCAAAAATGTGTACACATATACAGTGAAACTTCGCTTATACGTTTTTATCATTTATACGTCAAATGTCTCTGGCCCCCGGCAAATTCCGCCTATAAAGAATGTAATAAAGCTTCATTTCTACGTTTTTTTCCACTTAGACGTTTTTTCCCACTTATACGGTATTAATTTTCTTCCCCAGCGTCCATTCGGAGTCCGTTTTTTTCTCAGTTGTACGTAAATCAGTGTTCTGTGACACAAAAAGAAAACAGGAAAGAATTTTAAAGAGTTCACAACACGTAGCTTAATTTTTTCCAGTGTAAAATTCTAGGATCGTACTATGTATGCATGTAAAGGGTGTCTCAAAATGACCTGACATTTTAAATTGCCTGTCTTTTTTTTGTGCCGAGCATAGACAACTAATCTTTGACAACTGGCATCAGGAAGTATTGAAGTTTAGTCATCGAGAATGATACGATCGAGCAACACATAGAAATTATGAAAATGCAATGTGAAACAATGCAGTTATTGCAGACGAAGTTTAATGGTCGTGTTATCTCGCGCTGCGGCGATGTGAATTGGCCACCAAGATCGTGCGGTTTGACGCCATTTACACTTCTTTACTTGGGGGTTTTCTAAAAGGAATAGTATATGCCAATGATCCACAGACCATTCCGGAG
Source organism: Ophion ventricosus (assembly GCA_963932345.1). Lineage (NCBI taxonomy): Eukaryota > Metazoa > Arthropoda > Insecta > Hymenoptera > Ichneumonidae > Ophion > Ophion ventricosus. Next base: position 5,795,451 of record OZ010720.1, read on the forward strand.
CTCAAGGAAGCAATTGGACGCACCATTATTGAAATTAGACCGCAATTATGCCAAAATGTTATTGAAAATTTCGTCAAATGAATGAACGATTGCAGTGTCGAGGAGGCCATTTATCGGATATTGTGTTCCGCACATAACCTCCATGTTTGTACCTTATATTAAAATGAAACTATGCGTAATTTTCAAATAAACAATACGTTTTATTAATAAATTTAAATGTCCGGTCATTTTGAGACATCATTTGCTTAAGTGTGATTACCTAGCTCTTATACGAAAATGTCTGTTATTTTCTAGTCGAAAACGTGCAAAGCTTTAATGTTACAAAATGGCATAAAATAAAAATTCTAAACGAAAATAAAAAAAAAAGATTGAGTTGGCTCATTACTTCGTTACTACCAATCAAATTTTCAATTGGAAAACCAAATATTATAATATAGGTACTGCTATTAAGAAACATCGGGAATTATGCACCGATCGCCATTTTCAAATGCCAAAGAGTTTCCGACACATATTCTATTTCACTTATACGTTATTCTAATTTATACGTCATACTTGCTGTACCCCTTGAAAAACGTATAATTGAAGTTTCACTGTATACGTGATTGAAGGCCAAGAAAACTGACACTCTGGTAAAGAATTAATTCATACATTATGTAAGTTTAATACAATAAACTTTCAGGCGATCATGTATTTTGTAGCATAATTTGATAGTAAGGAAATCCTTCAAAAATGTATGTGTCGTAAATAAAAAATGCCTCTTATGTGAAATCATGCGGATGTTTTTCAAATTCCCTATAAAAAAAGTATGTGTTATCGATATACGTGGATGATTATAAAACATGTCTGAGGTGTACATTTTACGATGTCTTTGGTACATTGTATTTTAGCTCTAGAGGCAATAGAAATGCTTTCATCGTAAAATCAAAATTACTTCCATATTTGTACATCCCGCTGGTTGTACAAATACAGTCGGGGTGTACACAAAATCGTCTGAAATTGCAAATATAATACCAGTCTTTTCTTTTTTTTAATCGTTAGAGGGGTGGGGGAGGGGTCGTTGGTAGTCTCAATCCAGATTTTTAGCCTGATTCTACAGTAGCTTCGGCGACCAGTTTGAATTTAAGGTAAATTCGTTTCTGTCAAATAAATCGTGCATTTTCAATTTCTGACTGAAAATGGTCATAACTAAACCTGTGGGAAATTTAATTGTCTACAACTTTGGTCATAACAATTCTTCGTCTACGATCTATATCTTTCGACTTAAGCCGGGAAAAGGGGACGAAATAAAGTTTTTAAATAGTTGCGTTTATTTGCAACTTTAGTTAATAAACAAACATGAACAAATTTGTAGGGAATAACATTTTCTACAACTTTGATTATTAACTTTTTTCCCTCACGGTACATATTTTCGTTCTTATGCCTACAGGAAAAGAGGGCTGTCAAAGATTTAAAAAATTTCGAAGAAAAAAAATGTTAAAACAACGTCATAAACTTTCAAGTAATAATGCGTAGAGTAAGCCTATAGGAGATAACACGTTAAAAAAACGCGCTCGATTTTTGTTACAGAAAGACATACAGTTATCTAATGGTTCGTGAAATAATTCAAAGCGGAAATATGTACCCTAAGGAAAAAAGATAATGACCAAAGTTATAGAGAATTTTATTACCTACAAGTTTGCTCATGTTTGTTTATGCGCTAAAGTTGAAACAAACGAAATAATCCAATATTTCAATCTCGCCCACTTTTTCCGGTTCAAGCCAGAAAATATCGATCGTAGGCAAAAATTGTTATGACCAAGGTTGTAGAGAATTATTTTTCCCACAAGTTCAGTTTCGACTCTGCTTAGTCAAAAGTCGAAAATGGACGAGTTATTTAACAAAAAAAATGACCCTGAAATTCAACATGGCGGCAGAGGCTACTGCAGAATTTGATCGAAAATCTTGATTTGGACTACCAAACTCGCCATAACGATTAGAAAAAAATACTGGTACTTAAAAATTTCAATTTTGAATGTACTTTTCAATTGGTCTAAAAGTAAAAACCAGGCGCTAGGTTCAAAGAAGACGATAAGGAAAGTAGCTCGCAGCAAAGTACGCTTATCCGCCTAATCATCAAGCGATGGGCAATCCGTTAAAAAGCATCGATATAGACAAAAAGTATCGATATTATCACGACGAAAATACCGATATATTGATATATCGGTGAATATTTCCAATATCGGTAGTTAGTACAAAAATGTTGATAAAAAATAGAAAAATCTCAACTAATATTTACAATTAAGTTATAATTACAAGCAAAAATCAATAAAAGACGCACAACTTATAAAAACGACATTTATTTAAAATAGTGAAAGTCAAAGTACGAAATTATTCAGTCCAATATTCGTCAGAAATAGAAATTTGAGAAAACTCTTGGCTTCACATGTTCCCCTGCCAGCTTGGTTCGGTTATCCGGTACCTGTAAGTTGATTGTGGAAGTTACTCTTTCGGAAGATACAGAAGATGCTTGGTACATCATATACTTTGGTTTGACAATACTATTTATTATTTAGCCGATTTTAATAATAGGTAGTAATATCAACAAAAATACAAAATAACTTATTTAAAAAATCAACATTTAATCGTCTTCTCCAGACGAATTATTCGCCACGAAATAACCAGCGACCATCAGACGCCACGACTTACAGGGAAAGTAGGTTTAGTGATATAAACACTAAGTTGGCAACACAGCATCAAACACATTAATTCGAACCATAGATTTAAAAAAACTTGTTCAACGTGATGTGTATGTGACAGTAGATACGGGAATGTGTTTTAAATAAAAATTATCGCTTTTGATACACCAAATAAGATATCGATCTCTATATATCGACCAAATAAAATATCGATTTCTATAATATCGACGATATACATCGACATTTCTCTGCAAAAATATCGATATTGTGATATATCGATATTTTTTACCCATCCATAGTTCATCATTCAAAAGAGATGTTTCTTGAGACATCTATGGTTGTCTCTTAATCAGAGATGTTAGTATAATTTATGCTTTGAGTATTTATTGAGCTGAATCCAGCGGCTCTGCAATGCCGGCACAACTCGCGTTTGCCCCGAGCAAGCCCAGGGTACAAAACTATTTCCAAAAATCAGATTAATATACTGGCTCTCATATAGAGACATTTCTCTGCAAAAAATATCGATATTTTGATATATCGATATTTTTCACCCATCCATAGTTCAGATCATTCAAAAGAGATGTTCTTGAGAGATCTATGGTTGTCTCTTAATCAGAGATGTTAGTATAATTTATGCTTTGAGTATTTATTGAGCTGAATCCAGCGGCTCTGCAATGCCGGCACAACTCGCGTTTGCCCCGAGCAAGCCCAGGGTACAAACTATTTTCAAAAATCAGATTAATATACTGGCTCTCATATAGAGAGCGTATCAGATATTAAGCTGATAAGAACAGATACTACACTTTGATCTTAGCCATAGGCCGAGAAGCGATACTGTTGTCACTCTCGTCGCTTCTTATGTCGAAGCTCGGGTATTGCAGGGCTTACGAGAAACAAACGTCCGTGCGCCATCTAGCGACGACTCTTGGTACTATTGATCATCCCCCTTTCGCGCATCACAAAAATCGTGCATGCCCTCTTTAGCGCCACTACCCTGTGCTCTGCTAATTGTAATTCTTTAAAATTACATTGCTGGAAAAGTGATTTGCTCTTTTGTTGGAAAAGTATGAGTTAAGCTTTTCGTTGAAACATTTTGAGTACGTAATTTTTTTTTAGCGTAAAATGATTCCTCCTTGTAAATATATTAATTAATCCAAGGGTCCAACAATTTTAACGTACATTTTTGGAACAAACATTCTCCATTCTTTTCATAAAGTTTGTTGCATTAAAAATGAGTGACCTGTTGATATATTGAAGATACTGAGTAGGATTTGATAAAAATATAATTATGTTTTATCAGAGGACGTTTTATAAACAAAAATATTATCAACCTGTAAATATTGCATTTTTACATATTAATATTTAATAAATAATACATTAATTAACTTACTTATTAATTAGATAAGGTATTTTATTTAAAAGTTTACGAATTAATTAAACAAATAGATTTCTAATTAGATAAAGTATTTATTTAATTTTTAAGAGATTGTGAATTACGGTAAAAAACTAATTGACATATTGCTTCCCTATAGTTGCCGGGACAAATAAGAATAATCATAATCTTCACGATTAAAACGAAAAAATTGTGCATAATATTTGATGATGCATACATGAGTAAATCGTATGCATTATCTCACGAAATAATAAAGTGTGCTCATTACAATTGCGTTCCTCCCATCTATCATAATTTTTTACGCAAAATAAATTTTGCCGTTTTAAATGT
>OZ010720.1:5800048-6047176 GCA_963932345.1 Ophion ventricosus
TTCAGTGAAGTAAACCATAAGTATTATCGCCTTTCTGTACTTTCTGTACCTGTCTAAGAAATGTGTAAACGTACATAATAACGTACGCATTGATATTGATGGTCGTCATTTCGAACACTTACTATAAACGTAGTAATTTTATTTACTACCGAAACTGTAAGTATTATCGCCTTTCTGTATTTACTATGACCTTCAATGACCTTATGTTATAGGTCGTTGAACTCGTTTTAAGCTCCTCTTTCATGATACAGAAAAAAAAACATACCGATCCATTTTAAAAATGGAGTTGACCGTCAAATGTCCGAAGTACCTCCACCTGCAAAAAAACTATTATCGCTATCGGATGGCCCCTTTCGTACTGTGCAATTTCATTTCAGCAAATATTTCTGTGAACCTTATAGTTTCGAAGATATCCAAGGTGCTAATAGTTATTGATCCACCCTGTATATTTGTTTATTCAAATCAAGATCTATTTAATATCGTTTAATAACTAAGTATTCAATTTATACTTAATAAATCTGTAATTTGGTTTCATCTCTTAGTATAAGACAAAAGAGACAGACGGAAAAATGGTACACGATTCAGTCTCTCAAAAATCTCATGGCTTTGTTTTCATTAGAAGACTGTTGTAACATTCTGCAGTTGAGGAAAAGGGATAGTCTTTCTATACATAAATAGTCGCGCCTGTCAAGAGAAGGCACGACTGCAGCTTTCTTTTTTTTCCAAATAACAGCCTTGTTAGTGAAAAAAAAAGAAAAATAATTTAACTTTTTTTCACCGCACTTTTATGTCATGCGATTTCTTTCTCGTATTCATGCGATATATCGTGTTTTATCTCTATTTATTTAATTTCAAACTAATCTTTATTTATTTAATTTGAATATATTTAATATTTAAAAAGAACAGTTTGAACAAATAAAAAATAATATTTGAGACAAATAGGGTGGTAGTAGGCTATGAGATAAGGAAAAAGCCTATTTGATTTAAATAGATCCTATTCAAATTCATTGTTTTTTGTAGTCTCGGTTCTATTGATATTCGAGAATTATACATTTTTGCTCCCTTTGCCTGAAATTGCATATTTGAAAATCGCAAAAAAAAACGTGAAGAATGTTTTCGCATAATGTGAAGACGCGGAAAAAATGTTGAATTTTTATAAATAAATTTTATTTTGGTATAATAATGATCAGTATAAAAATATCCATCTTTACACGGTATTTACTGTTGTCAAACAACTAATTGATATCAGGCAAATCGAATATGTATAGTCTGATTCGATTTGCTTTCTATTTCATTGGAAAATTAGAGAATTTGTTGTGCTCCATGATTACGTGAAATTTAGAGACACGAGAGAGAGAGTAAGAGTGACAGAGAGAGAGAGAGAGAGAGAGAGAGAGAGAGAGAGAGAGAGAGAGAGAGAGAGAGAGGTTCGATTTCTCAGATTGAGTGACTTAATCGTTGGCTAGTGCAGTCGAGCGAAGCATCGAAATGAACCAAATCGTTCGAAGACGCAAAACATTTGCGCAGATATACTTTATGCATTTTGCAGTTCCGTCGAACCGTTTTAACGAAAACGCTCAGAGTCCGATCAAATTGCCTCGATTTGTATGCTGATTACGGACGTGATGAGATATACGTCGCCGATCGATTAGACCTGATCAGGTGAACGGACTCTGAGCTTGGCGAACCTGTGAATTTTACGATCGCACACATCCGGAAAACGGACTTTTACGTTATACATAAATGACTCAACTTGTATGTCATTCGAACCTAATTTGTGTACCTAAAATACAATGTATTTGTCAAACTTCATAAGTCAGAAAATTTACAGCTGTAATAAACGTTAACTCAAATAAATTATGCAAGATCTACACATATTTCCTTCGATTTCCATAAACTTTATTAATATTGGATCAATCAGTTTTGAATAAGTCGTTAAAGATACGAGCAATCAATTCTGGTCGATAAAATATGTAAAATCAATGTAAATAAATCAAGTACATCCAGCATTTTTGCATCCATCCTGGAAATTTGTCGTTTTTCAATGACTTATGATTATTGTTTGGCTAGGTTTTACCTTGCGACTTTGTGGGCTTCGAGTAAGGGGTCACTGACTGTAGCTAACGCAGGAACAGTCGTTTTTGTAATACTTTGAATACGAATTCACCATTTGTTTTCCGTGAACACTCAATACTTTTTTTAATCGTAAAAATTATGAGAAAATCTGTTTTTCACGTTTATCCGATGTGATTTGAAGCTTTCGATAAAAACTTGGTGATATTCATAATTGGCAGAAAATGTTTACGTCGGATAGAGCCTTAAAAGGGTTGGAAAAGCGATAAAAAAAATTCGACTCTTTTGGGCACTTTTTCGAAATCCCACAATGCATGAATTTCGAAAAGAATTTTGGTAGACTTAGAGCATGCCGCTTGATTTATCCCAATATGTCAATTAGTTTTCCCTGAAAGTCCACTTGAATAATGGCAGGTGTGTAATGGAAAAATTTTGCAAAAAGAAGGGTGTATAATGGAAACATTCGCGAAATACGATGGTCCATCTTTGAATTGCTGCCAAAAATCGAAATGATTATCGAAACTCCACGAATCAAACGGTATTTCAAAGAGAAAATGATTACGAAGAGAATGCGCACAAAGGGGCAGCAGAAAATAAATTATCGACGATTTAGTGAGGCCACTTATTTTTAGCCGAGTAGTAAATAAATTTGATTTTAAATATTTTTTTACTATTCTATATCGATGTATTTCCACCAGTGTTGGGCGTTAATCAATTAAATTTTCAATCAGTTCATTAATTAACTAAAAAGTTATTGCGATTAATTTAATTGCAATTAACTATTAATTGCATGTTGTAATTAATTTATTCGAATTAATCTATGTTAATCGCAACTCGCAATTAAAACAATTGCAATTAACTTTTTTAATTGTTGTGAGAAACGATTGAAACTAAGAATTGTATTGCGCGCCTCTTTCCTCAAGATCAATCGTAGTCCATCTACTTTATACCGATGTCGCCACAATTTCAAAGCTAAAGTAAAAAAACTTTTGCTCGTTACCTATGCCACTCGTTATTCTCATTCTTCTGTTTTGTGCCGAATAAGCCACATGTGTCACCGAAAAAATGGAAAAGAAACGCGTACGCAATAAGGATTTCGAGGAGGAAAAAAAAAGAAAAAACGTCGTTACAAACGTTTTAAGGGAGCCGAGAAGAGGTTTTGGAAGCAGGAAAGACGTTGGCGGCGAGCGCAAAGGCGCAGTAAGTACATTAATTTTTTCAGGTACGCGTATCAACGCTCTCAGATGACAGCGAGTTATAATTGTATAATGAATTCGAGCCACAAGTAAATACTTGAATTAATGGGTCGTATTTATACCGCACTGGTATAATAATACTGGCCTGCAGCTGCTGCTGCTGCAAAAAAAGAAACAAACAAAATCGTTTGATTTGTTTACGCAACGTAACCCGGTCCTTGTGGGTGAGCAGATGGCTTACTAAGGTACCTTGTTTCTCCTCATTTATCTGTCAATAACAGAAAACCGAGGAGGAAGCAGCTCATATGACTCGAAGGGGGAACAATTCTCCGAAGCTTCTCAAAAGTCGCTCAGATCTATCGCAGACGTACGAAAAAGTCCCACTGATACACAGAATAATGCATCCGCAATTCATCTTGGATTCTCTCAATGATCCATCGCCAGTCACTGGTTCTCAATCAAGGTCTCATACTGAGTCCCTTCCAGCATTGGGTTCACAAGAATCTCCATTTGCAAACACTGCTCAACAGACTTCGCTGCAGTCTACTGAGCACAATGATTCAGCAGGACAAAAAATTCCTGTGATTTCGCAGGAAGTCGACAAGTTGGACGAAAAAATTCTCGAGCTAATGGGTAAAAGACTCATGCACGAGAAAATACCTGCTCCAAATATCCATAAGGATTTGGCAATAAGATGGAAAGACATTCTCGTAAAAGGATTACCAGCGGATGATAAAAAACAATTGATCGAAAAATATCCTCCTCCAGCAAATTGCACCGCTATTGAGCCACCTAAGCTCAATGCTGAGGTTAAGGCATCCCTACAGGAAGCCATTGTGAAGAAAGATGCCCGAGTTGTTTTGAGCCAGGAAAGAGTTGGGGCGTGTCTCGCATCCTTGGGAAAATCTCTTTCTTACATTCTTAAGGAGAATCGTACAGAGAACTCAGTTCTTTTCGAGAACCTGAGTGATACTGCAAGTTTATTGCTTGACGTCCAGCACGATGATTCATGGATCCGGAGAAGCTTGATTCTGTCGAACTTGAATAATTCCCCCAAAGATACTCCCAACTCCACTGTGGTTGACGAATGGTTGTTTGGCAAGGACCTTGAGGAAAAAGTGAAATTAGCAAAGTTGCTGGAACGTTCGTCAAAGGACCTTAGACCGGAATTGAAAACTTAAGGTTTAATTCTAAAAAACTCGAAGGGCCCGCAACGTCGCACGTTTTACAAGAAGGCAACGCAGGGCGGGCAACAACAACAACAACAACAACACTCGGTAAATCAAAGGGGCTGGGGATATCGAAAGCTTCTACGAGGACAGAGCCGAGGATACCAGAATCAGAGACAGACGAGGAGGTAGATTCAACTCCTGTAAGTAAGCTGGCTGGGAGGCTTAAACATTTCATAAGTCAATGGAAGATGATAACCTCCGATGCAGTGATTTTGCAATGGACTAGAGGGTACGAGATATCCTTCGAATCTCCGGTTTCTCAAGCATTGCCCCCGAAAGAGACTTCGTGGTCGTTTAGCGAGAAGTCAATGATTCTCGAAAAGATTAATGAACTATTAGAAAAGGGCGTTATTCAAGAATGTCAAGATGCTACGAAACAGTTTATTTCTTCGATTTTTCTCGTACGTAAAACAAATGGGTCTCAAATGTTGATTTTAAATCTCAAGCAATTAAATGAATATGTCCAAAAAGAGCACTTTAAGTTAGAGGATCACAAGACAGCGAAACGCTTGGTCAATCCACATTGCTTTATGGCAAAAATTGATCTCAAAGATGTATATTATGCTATTCCTATGGCAAAGTCGAATAAAATTTTTCTGAAATTTCGATTTAAAGGTCACCTTTTCGAGTTCAACTGTTTGCCATTTGGTCTTACTTCAGCTCCCTACGTGTTTACTAAGATAATGCGACCGGTAGTAAATTACTTGAGGGCTTTAGGATATCTTCCAGTCGTATATCTTGACGACTTGCTATTGTTCGGAAATTCATATGACCAATGCTTAAGCAATGTTAATAAAACGTGTGTTCTTCTACGCAGATTGGGATTTATTGTAAATATAGCAAAGAGTCAGATGATCCCTGCCAAGAGATATACGTTCCTAGGCTATGTTTTTGATTCCGAAAAAATGACGATGGAGCTTCCCGAGGAAAAAATGCAGAAGGTTAGGGTTCAGATTGACAAGTTTAGTAAAACAATCAGGTGTAAAATAAGAGATTTCGCAGCTTTTATAGGAATTTTAGGCTTTTGTTGCCAGGCCATTAAGTATGGTTGGGTGTATGTAAAAGATTTTGAGAGACAAAAATATCTATCCCTCTCCCAAAATGGGGACAATTATGACACTTTAATGAACGTCTCTGGCAGTCTCGGGAGTGATTTTGATTGGTGGAGAATGAACATTTCTTCAACGAACATGTCCATTAAAGAAAAGAAATTTAAATTTACCATTTCATCAGGTGCATCACGCTCGGGCTGGGGAGCCTGTTGCAGAGGTAAGACAGCTAATGGTCATTGGAAACAGGATGAGCACGAATATCATATTAATTATTCAGAACTGCAAGCTGCTTTTGTCGGACTAAAATGTTTTGCTGACGGGGCTAGGAACTGTGGCATCCTTCTTAGAATCGACAACACAACAGCTATAGCTTACATCAATCGGATGGGTGGCATTCGCTTTGCAAATTTGAGTAGGCTAGCCAAAGAAATGTGGTCGTGGTGCGAGTCTAGGAATTTATGGATTTTTGCATCATATATTTCATCAGCCAACAATACTGATGCAGATTTAGAATCACGAAAATTAGAATCAGAGATGGAATTTGAGCTGGCAGATGAAGCTTTTGAAAGAATCGTACAGTCCTTCGGACGTCCAGAAATTGATCTGTTTGCTACTAGGAAAAACGCAAAATGTGAGACATACGTTTTTTGGCAGCGCGATCCTGAATCTGTCGCGATTGATGCTTTTACGATCAATTGGAGATCATATTTTTATTATGCGTTTCCGCCGTTCGCGACTATTCTACGTATCTTAAAGAAAATAAGATCCGAAGGCTCTAGGGGAATAATGGTTGTTCCTCACTGGCCATCGCAAGCATGGTTCCCGTTGTTTGAATCGATGTTTGAAACTCAGCCGATTTATTTTAAACCTCACATTGATCTGATTCGAACCAGCGACCGAGATCCGCACCCCTTGTGGCGGAAGTCTACACCCTGGTGGCCGCGAGGTTATGCGGAGAGCTTTCGAGTCAAGGGACATCCCGAAAGAAACGGTCAATATAATGATCGCTTTTATTACCGATTCTTCAAAGGAACAGTACGAAGGTTCATTCAAGAAATGGTGGAGATTTTGCCACCCCAGGGGTGCAGACCCTTTGACTGCGTCGGTAAAATCGATTATTGAGCTTCTCACGGAAGAATATTCGCAAGGAGCATCTCACGGTTCCCTAAATTCCCTGAGGTCAGCAATAGCACTGCTGCTCGGGCCGGAAGTCGGTCAAGATGATCGAATTCGAAGATTCTTTAAGGCAGTTGTCAAATTAAGGCCTCCGCGACCAAAATACGACTACGTGGAACCCGAAGTTAGTTCTAAATTTCCTATCTCGATGGGTTCCAAATGAGGAGATGTCTTTGGAAAAGCCCTCCCAAAAGCTGGTTACGTTGTTAGCCCTTGTTACGGGCCATAGAATACAGACGTTAAGTCTTATAAACATTACGAACATACGTAAGACTGATAAAGATATCGAGGTAAAGATTCCCGATAGAATCAAGACGACAGCACTGGGAAGAAATCAGCCAATATTATTATTGCCTTATTACCATAGAGATACTTCGATTTGTGCCGCAACTACACTCGAGTGGTATATTTCAAGAACCAAAGGTTTGCGTCTAGCCATCGAAACCTTGTTTATTTCCTTTAAAAAACCGCACAAGGCCGTGTCCAGCCAGACCTTGAGTCGATGGATCAAGAAGGTACTGCATAATAGCGGCATAAATACAGAGCAATTCTCAGCCCATAGTACACGACATGCATCAACATCAGCGGCTAAACGAAAGGGCATAAACGTCGATTTAATTTGTAAAACCGCAGGTTGAACGGAAGACTCCGCAACCTTCGCAAAATTTTACGATCGTCCAATCTCGCAAGATAAAAGTCAGTTTGCAAGATCAATATTAAATAGCGGAATATGAGAATGATATCTCGTTTGTTTTTTTTTTCTTCACGTTTAATGGTTTGTAAAACAATTCCTTGTTGGGGAGTTCAGTTGGAGGATAAATAGGAATGTTTGTTTCCCCCACTTAGTGTGCAATACATGAATTGACCGCCGTAATGAGCTTTGAACATCTACGATTGATCTTTAGGAAAGAGGCGCGCAATCCAATTAAATGATTAAACGAACTTACCTGTAAGTGAAGTTCTATCATAATTGTATGAAGCGCCTCTTCCGAAAGATCAGTTCCACCCTGAATACCCTTTTACTTAACTAGGTTAGAATACCCTTAATCGGTTACGGCGGTGCTTTAAAAAGAATGAGAATAACGAGTGGCATAGGCAACGAGCAAAAGTTTTTTTACTTTAGCTTTGAAATTGTGGCGATATCGGTATAGAGTAGAGGGACTACGATTGATCTTTCGGAAGAGGCGCTTCATACAATTATGATAGAACTTCACTTACAGGTAAGTTCGTTTAATCATCTAATTTACCTATTTAACTTTACAGATATCAGATACGACGTGTTTGTTTGGGTTTTGTAGGCTTACGCAGCGCCTTATACAATAATCAGTTTTAATTGTTAGTTTTTAATCAAATACAGTAAAAAGATTGAAAATTGATTAGCTTCTAATTGTGGAAAGTCACGATTAACAATTGATTAATTGTTCATTGCTACTACAGCAATTAACAATTAATTAATTGTTAAGCTTTAGTTACTCTGCCAATTAAATTTCGCCCAACACTGATTTCCACCCACTGAAAACGAATTCACGATTCATTTCCCACAAAACAACAATGTACAAAACGTGATTTACCCCCTTGAGCTTGCTATACGTCAAAACTACACAAGTACGTGAACATTAATTTTGTTTCCATACGTGTAACCCGTTACGTTCAATTAGATGCACCTCTTTCGAATGTGGGGTGAGAGAAAGAAAAATTAAGGGGTGGTTCATCCCTTAATTATTTTTTTTTCACCCCAATGTACCCATAATGGATTTGCTGATCTATTGGATTAGAAGAATTTTCGTTTCTGTTTCACTGAAATCGATGGACTGCTTGTATTGATACACGAATCAGAACGATATCACGTCGTAGCCTTAGGCAAGCTCCTCCATATAATAATTCACCGTCCAAACAACAATCGGAACGAAAAAAAATTCTTAAAACCGTGTTCGATAAATTCAATTATCTTGACCGGCAGTTTGCACAGATTTTCTTATACATACATATTAGAGCAAGCAAAAAATGGCAGAGGTCGGACCGTGGTTTCATAATAATTATGATAAATTTATTGTAATGATTCACCAATTGTAATGGCAAGGCTACGTCTCGAGGCGGAAGGATAATGATTCAAGTCGAGAGGGGAGGTTACACGGATCAATGATTATCGAGATTAGCTTATAAATCACAATCCCGACTGTTATAATTCGTTCTCATACATCGGGGTGTGCAACCGCTCTTTATTTACCCGTCGCCGATCTGATCATTTTGGTGCTCGAATGTCGATTTAGTAGATGTCTAAAAACTGACGGAGGCTTGTAGATAATATTTCGCAATGTAGTTTCCTATGTTTATAAATAAATAAATGTTTAATTGCATTCTCAGGGATCGAGCTGAAGGGGTTACGTGGGTTTGAAAATTTCAAAAAATCCATTTTTTTTTCATTTTATTATCTAACAGTACAATATGTCTTGAATATTCTCCCAAAGTTTTAAGTCAGAGTAAAAGTCTGGGAGAAAGAGCCTTTGGGAATTCCCCCCATTGGGCAAGACCGGCCGGGAGCGACGCAGATATACGCATTTTTTTCAAAACACTATTTTTGAAGTCGGTGGATAAGATTTCTCAAAAACTAAGGCACCGATCTTATTTAAATTTTGCACACTTCTTCAAAATAGCATAGACTAGTGATTGAATGAAGGTTTTTTTTTCAATTATTACTAATTTTACAAGGCTATACGTAGTGTAAATTGTACCATAAATTGAACTATTTTGCATACAACTCTGGCAAAAATTCAAATTTCAATTTTTTAAAAATCCTTCGTTCAATCACGAGCTATACTTATCTACTAACAGAAGAAATTTGGTTTTTTAATTTCAGATAAAGCTATCATGAGTTATCCTGACCACCACGAGGACACTTTTTTAGGGGTCTCCGGAAACCAGGTCCCACCGGCTGAATTTCCCAAATTTTTGGATGAATTTCTTTTTAATATTGTTGAAATATTGCTCTTTTATGTACTTAACAGTTTGAATACAATAATTTATATATTATATTTAAAAAACCTAGATAAAATATGCTTTTTTGGCTTTGAAACCCACGTAACCCCTCAAGCCTTCAAGAGGAGAATGTTACGATTTTTCGTTGATCGACCTTTTGAGAAACGTTGTTATCTTACTCCTAATAATTCTAGAATACTAATAATTATTTCACTTAACGGCAATTTGAGGTATTGCTTTTGGGAAGGGTCGTATTTTACGGACGCGTAAGCAGGGCCCTTTGAGTCATTTGTAGATTACAGTGGCGCTTAATAAAAATAAGCTACATTCCATTATTATACAAAACGATGAACTGGAATAAAAAAAAAATCGCATAAATTTTGTAGATTTAGATATTTTTACTTTTTCTTTGAAAAGTCGCGGTTACGAAAATTCTTCTGCCAGTCACATTTTTCTAAGTTGTACAGAGTGTCTACCGACGTGACAAGTTATGAAAAGTCTTAAATATCATGAAATTACACTCGACCCTGAAAAAGTCGCCAAATGTCATGAAAAATTACCAGACTACCTGATTTTTTAAAGATCTCTGCAGCGCTCATTCTCATGGTCGATTTTTGTATTAATTTATCTAAAATAATTTCAAATTTTCGCAGCTTTGTGACAATTTACGGTATTAGAAAAAAGGTAGTAGAAAAAAAATGCTTCGTTATCTCAATATATTAGTTTTGCTTCGTTATTCGCATAAAGCGACTAGATGATATTACTCAAACTTACTAAATATATGTAATATTTTCCGAGATGTTCCCAAAATATATTTCTTCACAGCAAACTTGAAATGATGTTTGTCTCACTTTTTTATACTACATATGAAATTGTACAGTTTGGTGACTTTTCGTTTATTTTGTATACTTTTTATTGGCATACAACACACATCTGTTTCAAAGAGCAGAAGATAAATATAAAAATTTAGAAAATTTGTCGCACTAAAGAATTATAAACTATACTTTTATACCAGAAAGTCGTACTAAAAGTCATGAAAACATCTTTAATCCTTGCCTTAAAAATCGTTAAATGTCATGAAATTTCAGTTCTGGTCAAAATTAGACACCCTGTTTTATCGTTAATATTTACATTCAACATTCGATTAATTTGAATTGCTGTTGTTATTGTCGTTACGAAATCTTCAGAATTTTTTACATGCTTAGCGCAGTTTATATCAGACATCTAGAGTTATTTAGTGTATAAATAATTACATAGAAATGGGGCCAGAATGTCATTTATATAAACTACTGCATAAATTATACGATTTTTAAAGTCGTGATTTCTTGTTAAAAGTTCGGTAACTAGGCTGGAAATTTAACCAGAATACTGGGATATATTTTCACGTAATAGAAGCCAAAAAGCAGTTAATTGTTAACTATTAGGGTTCGTGAATGGAATACCTTGAATTTCCAGCATCTTTCGATGTGAAACTGAAAGTCTTTTGGTTAGAGCATTGATATATGTTTCTTTGAAGATTTAAACGAACAAACGAAATGAAAATGAAACTTCTTTCGCTCCGCACTCCCATCATTGCCGACAGCACACCCTATGTAATTGGTGTCATTACTGTACCCCCATACACGATGGATGCATTCACGTGTTCCACGATCTCTGACAAAGAGCACTCCTTCACTTTTCTTCAGTATCTACATATATATACACATACATAATATACGCAAGTCTATCCCAATGACAGTGCCTTTCAGTTTTCATATTCGCATTATCTCCATGAAAAGCGGTCCCTCCCCCTCTTCGCTGCTCTCCTCCTTCAACAAGTGCAAGAAAACATATTTCTCATATACGTATCACGCGATCATTGTCTACGAATTGCATCCCGTTGCAATTACGATTGGCAGTCGAGCATGAAAGAAATCACGATTGTTTTTTGTCATTGCAGAATTGTAATGTTGTCGATTCAACCAACAATTTCCAATGTACAATGATACTCCCAATTTGCAATCTTTAAATTGCAACAAAAAAAAGATAAAATTGTGCCAATTATCAAGTTGCGGAATTATATCGATCGCTTCGGGGCAATGGAAAGCGTCTGCGTTCGACTTGAATTTATAATCGCGTCGTCAGCAACGGACTCTTTTATTTTCCGGACGTCTGGCTGGACGTTTTTGAAGATCATCCCGGATTGAATGTTGGCCATAATATGGTCCTACCACGAGGCTGCAATTTTCGTTGTTTAACCTTGTCAATCAATTTCTCGATGAGAAGGCCTCGTACATGTTTTTACACCCCGTGTCTGGTCGGACAGTCACTTGTGAGTCAAGTCAGCCGACATGTATCCGTCGTTTCGCGATTATCCAACCTTCGCGAGGCGTTTGACAGTTTTACAACGTTGTACGCGCCATATTTTACCCGATCGATTATCCCCCTGAGTGTAATTATACGGCGATAGGTAGGCAGGGAGGAAGGGAGAGCCCGATCGACAAAGTCCGTTATTCACCTCTTCTATTCGAAAATACGTACTCGTGACGAGCCTTCGTAATGAAACACAGTGGAAGGAAGAGTGTCCATTCCCGTTCAATCGAACCTATTCCGAAGATTTTCCATTCGTGATACTTGTGCAGCGCTTTGTACAAATGCCGTAGGGAAGACCGAGAAAGTTCGTGACAGAGGAGAGTTGTGACAAAGTCGATTTCTCGGAACCTATGATCGTTAGAGAACTAGCAACGTCGCGCATTTAATGTTTTTTCGACGCGCCATTTAAGGGCTTAGCTACACCTGGGTAGGTAAAAAAGATCGATTTTTCAAAAAGGTGCTTATTCGAAAGTACTATCCTTTGAGTGTCTACCCTGAAAATTTCATAACGAAATTCGCAGTATTGACGAAGTTATAGCGTTTTGTGACCGGGTGAGCAACGACGAACGGCTGAGGTGCAGGTAGACGCGGCTTTTGTCATCTGTTTGACTATGAATTTGACTATGAATGAGGTTAACACAGCAAAAAAAAATATCTAACGGAAGCGTCAACATCTAAGGAAGATCCGTCATATGGCCCAGGAATCGACGATTACATGTAAGTTGGAAATAAACCAGTTATTTCAGTGTAAAGTGTACTCAAAACTTTAAACGCATTTTACTCGAAACAGTATTTTCAAAATCGGTACCAGAAATATCTTCGCAACTACTGGACCGATCGGGATCAAGTTTTGCACAGTTATGCTTCACACAATAATCTAGTACTTATCGAGCCGTTTTTTCGACACCTGGCATAGTTTTTTTTTTCATCATAAGTACTGAACAATTTTGAGGCAAAAATTCGCCTGTTATATTCCAGTGACTGCCATGACCAGAAAAAAATTAAATTTTTAAATTAGGGCTCGATAAGTACTAGTTTTATCTATCTACTTTAAAAAACAAATATTTTTATTTTTTAGATAAAAAATGGCAGAGGCACGTCTGGTACCGCAAACGCTCTCAGGAAAAACACGTCCCACGAAAATGACTGTAACTTTTTTACCGTTTGAAATTTTTTAACCAAATCTTCACACAATGTAGATAAAATGTCATATTTTAAAATGTATATCATGGTTGTTCAATAAAATTCAGTTTTATACACAAAAAATTCTTAAACATAACCTTACGTTTAACCGTCTCAGGTGTATGTAAGCCTTTATGCAGTAGGCGCAGACGGTCCACGGGAAGCGGTTGCGGCTATACGACGTCAGCGTCAAAAAATTGCCAAAAATAAGGTTTCGACCAAAATTTCGATATGCTATTTCGCGATACGTATTACGTATCGAGAATCGAGAACGTATATTTGTTTTAATATGTATCGGCTTTTTAAGTTTCATAGTATGATATTGTTTTTTTTGGGTTCGCTTCCGGGTTGGAGATTAAAAGTTATTATTCTGACCAAAGTACGATTATTTGCACCTAGGAGAATTGCGACAGCTTGTCACAACTCTCCTATTGTTTTTTTTCCTAGCAATAATGTTTTGTGGTGTGACTTCGCATGCTGAATTTTTATTTTATTGTTTTGAAAATCCCTAACAAATATGTGAGAAAAGACTGAAGATCGAAGAAGATTAAAAAGAAAAATAACATCGATGACGAAGAGAACGAAGATGCAAAAAATAATTGTTTCTGCTTGTGTTGCCTTCAGCCCTTTACCAATAGCTAATTAAAAGAGACGTGGGTTGAGTGCATCGAATGCAAGGGCGGGTCATATGAAGCTTGCACTGGAGGAGAGTGTCGATATATTTATCATACTTGCTTGTCGGACTAGATTTCGTTCGGACCTTGATATTTTACTTCATCTTAATTCGATTGATCTCACATAAATGCTGTATGTTATTATTGTTATAAGGTAACTAAAACTGCTTATGTTGATTATTAACATTAAACGATATTTAAGTTCGTAATGATGTTCTAAAGGATAAGCAAACGAGTCTTATTAGTGTTAAAATAAATAAGTGGTTATTTTTGGTTATATTTAAATACCTAAGGTTGATTAAGGCAAAACAAATGTGTAATTATACATTATTAATATGAATATTTGTTTTATTCACCAACAGCCGCATTTAAATCTAATTTCTTTCCTCATAATCACCAAATACATAGGTGTCACAACTAACCACCACCTCAGTCACAACTTACCTCGGTACTAGGAGTTTTTGTCGAAATCCTCAGAAACCTTAATACTTTTATTTATTTTTATGTTTTTTTTTATTAGATGTATGACTATAGATACTACAGACACAGTCGCCATTTTGACATGTATCGCTGTGAAAAAATAATTTTCTATAGTCAATTACGCGTAAAATAAAACCCCTATTTTGTAATTCCGATTCATTTTATGGTTTCGCTGGGAAAAAAAATCACAAAATATGCCCTTTTTTGATCTCTAGAGTGGCTTAAGGCCTTAACTTATAGAGTTCATAGATATAGGACTTTTTTGACTAATATTTGCTATTTAAAGTAAAAATTCTCACAACCTTCCTTGGTCTCCCCTAAGCCTCATACCTGCGAAAGGAAAGTACCAATAAAAAAAACTGTAAAAAATAATCTAGGAAGAGAGAACGCGTAATCGAGTGTACCAAGGTGTACGCTCGGTGCCTAATTGAATATATAGCTGAAATAAAGACCGTCGTAAACTCCTTTCGGCAGAAAACAATCATGAAACGCGGTGCTTCCTGTACGTTGGACGCGAAGAAGATGAATGCTGACGAGCGCGTCTTACGGAGACGAGTACGAAAAGTTTCAAGAGTATGTTCGGCGAAACTTTCACGTTTACTGCAATTCGCCGGAATGATACATGCATATACCTACACGGGTTTTAGAAAACACGGTGGAGATTATGAGCCAAATGAAATGGTGATCCTAACTTACAGTAAAGTACACGAACATTTCGTTTCGCTTTTGCTTTATCTCTTTCTCCTTTCCTCTCTCGCTCTCTCTCCCTATACATATGATGGAGAACCGGAAATCTGTGAGCTCTTAGTACGGAAGGAAGCGTTACGGTGTTTTGCGTTGCGTAAGCCGGTAAGCCGAATGAAAAGCCAGGATGACTCGCGACTGCTTCATGAGAAAAGAGAAGTCTCATTTCTTTCACATACTCGACTCTGCATCGAGTCGTTATAGTCAAGGGTCAGAAAAAAAGACTTGACCCATCCGAGAAAGTGGATAACGAGAATGCGGGAGGTGTGTGTTTTATAGTCTATCATACACATACTATGTGAAAAAACAACTCTAAAGATACTTCACTCCAAGGACCGTCCTAGTTTCCGCATACATTATGTAAACCCATTTGCCTTTGAAATCACTTTTCAGCAAATGTGAACAGCGAGTCATTGAAGAAGAAAAAATTGAAGAGCTGTTATCAAAACAGCCAGATATGAATGGTTAAAATTACAATATCTATTAAAAGTAGCACTGGTGTGCATGGGCGGCCGGAGTTCGACTCAGGCAATACTTCGAGGCAAGCAGCATTGTGCAGGGGCGATACTCGGAGCGATGACCGTGTAGCCGTGCACCGGCTGGCGCATCAACAGTCAGCGGAAGACCTGTACTTCTGAGACCTCCCCGTGCCGAAAATTGGCAAGTTTTACGTAATACAATTCGGGGCCTTCAATGGATTATTTGTGAATTCCATAGTAGGGTTTTCCATAAAAGAGCCGGACCGGGCCCCTCTTAGGGAATGTTAGGGTAGGTAGGTTAACTGAAACTATGGTTTAAGTACGAAGACAAAGTAAAGGCCTTTAAGAGGTGTAGTTGTAGATTCCCTAGTAGCGATTTCCTCAATACTACTAGACTTTGCTATTATAGGGGCAAATCAGTATAAATTGCTTGACTAAAGAATTTGTCGCATAATAATTATCGAGATCAATTAAATATAATAACTAAACTATGCCTTTAGTAGACGAGCTGTGATGCTTTGAGCCAACACGCATGCACTTCGTTCATTGGAACAACGCGGGATCAAACGTGTCAAAATATGCGACAGAATTCTAAGCCTCAAATGTATTGAAACAATACATTTCTTTTTCACAGTGCACACACACGCACGTACGCATATGGCTACAATAATTTGTTACGAGGCACCGTTGAGGCAATTTTAAAGGCCCTGGTTATTTTGCCTTCAATGGCCCTCGGTAGCAAAGTGTGACCGGCCACTGATGACCCATGTAAGGCTTCCAGACTAGGGCCTTAATAAAGTTGGGGGAAATTAAGATGGGCCCGATCAAAGCCCGAACTCAATTTCCGCACGGGTCGATGTAAATACTTGGGTGAAACGTTTGTGCACCAAAGAATCAGAAGAACACAGGACCGTCTATACCGGTAGGGATCTGCAGCGTCCCCGTATTCTCGACAAATGCAGTATAGTGTAGCTTAAGGCTGTACGGCTGTACTGAGAGAAATGTATATTATATGCAACCATATTTTAACCATATTTCATATTTCCCTCAAAAGACAAAAATATTTGCAAATTTTTGCAAATTTTTCAAATTTATTATTGATTCATAAAGTATACAGTATATTATTATGTATGGAATAGCATATGCGTTTGTTTCTCAAAAATCGCTCGTTGATTTTCTGAACCCCAAATGCGACAATTTTGTCGATTAACGAAGCCATCAAGATGAAAATGAGCCTCATCGCTGAAGATGATTTTGATCGAAAAATCAGCATCCACTTGTTGTTGTTCCATAATCTATTCAACGAACTCTATTCGCTGTGCGTGGTCAGTAGGCTTCAGTTCTTCAGTCAATTGAACGTTGTAAGCATGAAGATTCAAATTTTTCGTGAGAATACGCTGTAGAGAGCTTCTCGAAATGGTCAATTCTTGATCACGGTGCCGAATTGATGTTTCTGGACTCTCCGCAACACTCTCACGAAGTGCTTCGCTGCTTTGTGTTGAACGACTTGTTGAAGGACGGCCAGAGTGACTAAGATCACTAATTGATCCAGTCTCCCTGAATTTTTTAAATTAACCTCATCACAGTTGATGAAGTTAAATCACTATTCCGACCATATTTTGTACGAAAATTGCCAACTGTAGGTGCCAAGTCTTCATTATTTTACAAATATTGCTCAACAATGGAAACGCGTTGATCTTTCGTCTAGCGCTCCATTTTTAATAACCTTCAACTGTAGGCTGTCACTTTTTTTTCGTTGGCAACACTTTACGACACAAATGGCGCAAAATTCAAATCTTGCGTGAATTTTAGGGCATC
Organism: Ophion ventricosus; assembly: GCA_963932345.1. Classification (NCBI taxonomy): domain Eukaryota; kingdom Metazoa; phylum Arthropoda; class Insecta; order Hymenoptera; family Ichneumonidae; genus Ophion; species Ophion ventricosus. The sequence goes on from OZ010720.1 coordinate 5,817,483, forward strand.
TCTATAAAAAATTAATTCCCCCAAGGTCGTAATAGTTAACATGACTCAATTATATATACATTGGCTAGCTTTTGCCCCTGACTGCGTCCGCGTGAACTTTAGGATTTGATCCAGCGAGCAGATGAACAAAGACCGAAAAAATGAAGAAATAGAAAAAGAAGGTAGAGTGTCATATTTCTCAGACACGGAGGTAGACTGACTGATTGAGGTAAGGGTTGGTAATTAATGAAATAGTATAAAAGTGCCAACTTTCAAGTCCAGTATCATACAATGTCATTGTTGTCCACATAACTCCACGGCTTTGCAATATCAAGTTTTGTGCTCTCGAAACTCTCGAACAGCCAAAATTTAGTTGACCATACGAGAAGCTAATCCTTTCTTAGTACACCTCTACGCCCTTTTAGGGCGTAGAGGTAATAATACGTAAAAATCCGCAAGGATATTCGTTGGCAATTAGGGAATAAAAATACATAAGATTTTCGACACTGTCTCTCGTTCATTAAGTAATTTCTACAGAAAAATTATTGAAATCGCGCTTATACATATGCACGTATAAATGTACACCCATAGAGTCATAAGTGCGTGTATAGACGTATAATAGACATATATCGAAATATATACACCCGGAAAGCACGACAATTTATCGCAAATCTGTTAAGTGTCGTATCGCGTTTGTATAATTTATTCTATGCATTACCTCGTCATACTCTCAGCACCTATGGAACCTCGGAGTTCGCATATAAGATTAACATTTACGAAAAGCAACAATATTTTTTTCATAGAAAAATAGATAATATTAGTCAGAGTCACGCAATGCCTCAATGAAAATGTCTGTCGCGCTAACGATACGTTCGCGTATAAACGCGGAGGTTGATGATATACGACGAAATTAGTTAATTAATTTGGTTTTAAATTAATAGACAAACACGTTTGACTCGATGTACGGTAGGGCGAAGTCAAAAGACTTGACGCGTATCGCGGTGGTCACTTCGAACGGCGGGCGGATCGAAAACCAAGCAAAAAAAAAAACCTCGGTGACTGTCCCCTTAAATTATCATTTATTTTCATTTGCTATCATTTTCTCGTCATCTTAACGAGGAAAGTATAGGTACTCACGTGAGGACAGCACGCGGAGAAACTTCTATCTATACATATATGTTCATGTGTGTGTGTGTGTGTATGTGTGTGTGGGTGTGTGTGTGCGCGCGCGCGTATACGGTGGCAAAACAGGCTTCGCACACTTTCAAGACTCGCTATTACGCTTATCGCGATTTTCCGCGTGCAAGGTACACTCGGCTTAATTCCCAATTACATGCGCCGTAAAACGAGGTGTAACACAGCCACTTATGTAAATAAGACGTTCGGATAGCGTGCCGTGAATTAGATGAGGGTGGGGCGCAGGCCCGTGCACAGGGGCGGTATCATTTTCGTGGGCAAGATCTTTTTCCGGTCTCGCCCCTTGCAAAACTGAATGTTCGGGACACTCGCGAACCAACGATTTTAATACGCTTACAGCCAATAAATGCGAGTGCAGATAGATATGCATGCGTGGGTGTGTGCATGTATACTGTGTTCATAGAATCGTTATATATATATATATATATATATATATATATATATATATAAATACAGTTTAGTGTGCACATTCGTATGTATTTTCATAAAAATCGTTAGTTAAGCAGGTAATCGTTATTCACCGATCGTGCGGCGCCTCGGGCTCAATCGGTTGGAATTTATGTGAGCGCCGATGAAAAGACGGGATTTTTTTTGTTCAAGCTGCTAGTAAAATTAAGGACAGCTCGCGCGATCGAAATCGGTTATGACAAAATGCACTGGTAATGCTGCTGGACGGAGTTCACGTTTGAAAAAAAAAAAACATCTGGTATAATATATGTAATGAGTATCGCATGACTTGGAATTGATTTTTTTTTTTTTTTTTTTTATCGAGTTATCAACGGATCGACCGTTCACCGTGAACACGTGTCAGATCGGTCAGAAGACAGGCACGTCACGTGCCTCGCGGTACCTTTAGGGCCCGAATAATCGAGAATTATAAGGTCGCGCGTTTCATGAAACTATGCAAAAAGTATAGTTGAATAAAACTTGGATTCGATTTAAGAAAAAATAAGAGTCTTTTTTCGCCTTGGTAATTCCTGATCACAGGGTTTTGTTAATGGAAATGTTAAGGGGCCAGTCCACTTTGAAAATTTCAAAAAATCGTTTTTTTCTTTACTGTTTTCGAAAGTACATACATTCATAAATATTGTGTCAATATTGTGTCAATATTGTGTCAATATTGTCGATTGAGTTTAGGAAAGAGTTTTTCATAGTATAAACTTCAAACGCGTTTTTCTCGAAACAACGTTTTTAAAATCTAGCTCCATCGTATCTCTAAAACTGATAAACCGATTCTCTTGAAATTTGAACCACATATTGTAAACATGATTCGCAATAAGATGACCCTCGATGGTTTTAAAATTTTGATTTTTACTCTTTTTTTTGGGAAAAACTGCGAAAAAACGCGTTTTTTTTATACTTTTTTCGTTTTTCATCTGCCATTTTTTTTATTTTTTGATAAAACTTTATATCCGAGGGTGATTTTGTAGCTGGTATCATACTGAATCTAATGGACTTTGATTTTTTTGTTTCAGACAAGCCGTTGCCGAGTTGTGATGGAGCTACCTAGCCCACCTATTTTTGAGGCGTTACGTTAAACTATAGTTTTTGTACTTAAAAGTGAATAAAAATGAATTAAAAATTTTTTTAAAATGTATTTCAAGACTTTATTTATCAAGCCCAACAACTTTGATATTCATATCTTTTATAAAATCCTCAAAAAAAAATTGCGAAAATAGCCTTTTTTTCGTGGCTCCAAAGCGGACTGGCCTCTTAAGCGGGAATTATACGGATCGTGGAATAATATTTATTAATGTCATGCCATAAATACACTTTTTGGGGCATGAACAAAAGTACTAATCGCTTTGGCAGTTTTTTAGCGTGCACGTTCGAAGGTTCCATTGTTCGAAGTCAAATTATACGATTGTACTGTACAGAGAGTGATTACGATAATTCCTGTTGTGAGCGTGCAGCACGAGAAGGCTCGGTATTTCTTTTAATAGGTCGAAAAAGCGTTACTACATCGCTCAACACAGGTAATTGCTGCATTCGACGCAAGACGGAAAACTGACCATCGTAATTTTGTGTAAAAATATTTTTTTACAATTAATATGCAATTAATTATTTTTATTGATGTGTAATTATTTTTATTAATATGTTATTATTTTTATTAATATGTAATTAACATTTATTAATATAGATTTAATAAATTTAAATTATGAAAATTCGACGATATGCCTATGAGAGATTTGTTTCAATTTAAAAGTCGTTCTCTAGTACTCGTAGAAGACTCGTTATTAATGTACACTGCCGTCAGAAAATATCGGTACCCTTTACGACTTTTCGATCGGCACGAAAAGTTGCAGATCTTGGTGAGAAGAATTCGCAAAAGAAGGTCCGAGGTACTATTTCAAAGATGAAAAAAAAACGAGCTCCATTATACTCCTTTTTTGTTACCGTCTGCTATTGTTTTACTCACTGGATGACTTTCAATGTGATTGTTTTTTTAGGATTCAGCTACCTTAATAAATTCGCGTGTCGCTATTTGGGAAATTTTGATAAACATTTGTTCTTGACAGGGCCAAGACTTACCTTCGATCTGCTTTTAAATATTGTTTCCGATTTTTCTCCGCATGTTTACTTTAAAGTAATGTAGCTTTCGAAAATAAGCAGCAGCTCGAGAACTATCAAGTTTGGAATAAAATATCTGTACTGCAAACCCAAGTGTGTTGCTTCAAGACAGCTACATGTGTTATTATTGTGTTATATATGTAACCTTGTGGTCACTTTTTCCACATTTCCGAGTGTGTAATTTCGGGACTCGCTTCATGTGTTTTGTATTGCACAATTAAGTGTATTATTTCTAAGCATATGTGGTGTGCTATTTGATTATTTTTTACACACTGTATGCGTGATGATTCAAGGCATCACAGCCCGTCTACTAAATGCATAGAATATTTCATAAATCTATACATATAAAAGAACATATCCTGACTGATTCATCAACGCCGAGCCGAAACCGCTGAAGCTAATTACATGAAATTTAGACCGTAGGTTGTTTTTGTGACGTAAGCACGCATTAAGAAGGGATTTTATGAAATTCACACCCTAAAGGCGTAAAAGAGGGGATGAAAGTTTGTATGAAAATCCGTCATTATCCGTTAAATGCATGAAAATCGGTATTTAGACTTTACATTAAAAATAAAGAAATACATATTTTAGGATTTTTCGAAATTGGAAATTAAGAATAATTGAATTGATTAGGCAATTAAGAATAATGTGTTTGCGCGTTTTTGGAAAATCATCCCCTAAAGGGATAAAATGGGGTATGAAAGTTTGTACGAGAATTCCGAGGGCGATGACCAGCTCACTCATTTCTTTTGAGTTTTCTATCTATATTTCTATTTTAAATGTAGAAATCCCCGCGGACGAAGTCGCGGGCAAAAGCTGGTCCAAAATAAAATGTAATACTCAACTCAGATTTGAACATCAATGATTTTTACCATAATTCGTCATTCCCAAAAGTCCATAATGATTTTTTTCGAAGAAAACATTTTGCCAACACATTGAATCGAACCTACAACTTACCTATACTACGCTGCCCCTACATTGCAAATCCATGTGTATTATTTGTTATGCGTAAAGTGTACAATTTTAGGAATTATCATGTGTAAATGTCATACGCAACTTTAAACAATGCACTTATGTGTACTATGGCGAATTCCATTAGATTTAATGTGTATTTTCAAACACTCGAACCGCATTAAATGTTATATTACTTGTTGTGCTACATAAAATATATCAATATGTTAATGTCATTATGATAAGTAGAGAGTTTGATCAAATATCATGATATAGATTTTTTCAAACATAACATACACTGCAACCTCTCCGAAGGGCACCTTCATAAATGAAATCAGTCCCCCACTAGCTGCCGAATATCGATCGGTGCAGCGCATGGTGGGAGAAGCGCCAGGCCCTAAGCGCCAGACTTAAGGGACAACACCACTGTGACGGCTTCAAAAAATCGATTTCTTAAAAACCATCTAGAAAAATCTAAAATACATTTAAGATTAAGATGCCGTTGGACCCAGGTCGAAAAAATAATTATTTTCGGAGATATTAAATATTTTGTGGAGCGGTGCAGCGCTCCGTGACGCTCGGGGTCCCGCGCAGCCGCCTCTTCCTGAGGAAGTATTGGAGGCAATTACGCCAGTCTTCGAAAATTTGAGCAGAGACGATTTACTGCAGCGTTGTTTGGGCGGCTTCACGCAAAACAACAACGAAAGCTACAACAAATCAGTTTGGGCAATAGCCCCCAAGTGTCAGTCCGGGAGCAAAAAAATCGTCGATATTGCAGCTGATATCGCGGTATTATTATTCAATGATGGCCTGAGAAGCCTCATGAAAGTTTTGGAGACGTTGGGGATAACTATCGGCCCAAATTGCTTCAATTTTTGCGTTGAAACCGACGCAGCGCGGATCGAGCTGGCGGAGCGCTCGCTCACAGCCGCTGCAAAAGAGGCAAGAAGAGCCTTTACAAGTTCGAGAAAAGATGCTAGGGACAATCATTTGCTTCTTGAAGGCCAGCTATATGGTGCCGGCATCGCTGATTAAAGGTAAACAATTTTTTTTCCAATTTATCGCATAAATTAACAAACCTAAAACTTTGGACGCGTTTTCCTCAAAACCACTTTTTTGAGTGCGGCACGCAGCAGAACTCGAGCAATTTTTATCCGATCGACTTCAAATTTGGACTGCATCAATAAAACTAGATTATCTAAAGAAGTAAATAGGATTTTTTCGATATCTCAATAATAAAAAAAGTTATAGCCTATTTTCGACGAGAAATTTTGCTCGAAAATCGTCTTTTAATTTCAAAAGCGTGCCTATTTTTTAAAAATCAATATTTTTTCAAATCCCTATGTACTTCTCTTCAAAATATCATATTATTAACGAAAACACTCGGTATTTTTTTTCAGATCGACTTTGAAGAGAGTTCTGCTGCTTGCCGCGAACCACTACAGAGGCAACAGTACCTGACGCGGGAGCTTCCCCAGCGTCACCATGGGGCGTGAAAAATTTGAAATTTTTTTTTTATGTATCTTCAATAAACAACGAACAAAACAAAAAAAAAAATTTCGGATCTCTTTTTTTTCCCACAAAAAAAAATTCTTGAAAAATGGCAAAAAAACAGGGGGTCACAGTGGTGTTCTGCCTTAAAGCGTGGCAGACAATAAGAGTAGCTTTGGAGGGGTACTGCTATCCGCTACGTCAGCTGCGCAGAGTCGGCTTGAGTGGATGGTGCGCAACCTCTATGTTTGCAAGTGTGATGCGGAGCCGATCCCGCCACTGTGCCGATTATAGAGGTTGCAGTATATATATATATTATATATATATAAAATTCCTCTCTCTATATGTTCGTCTCTCCATTTCACGTAAAAACTATTCGATGTATATATACGTGTGACAGCTGTCTTCCTGTATAAAGCGTACGTGGCGTGTTCGTCAGTTCGTCAGTGGCGTCGAGATCGGTGACGGCGATCAGTGGCATCAATTTCTTTTTTATTACTTGCCGTCCAGACGCTGCCGCGCCTCATGATATGCATATAAGTAAAGGGTGTCTCAAAATGACCTGACATTTTAAATTTCGCGCTATTTTTTTTTCGTACGATCATAGAGTACTAATCTTTAACAACTGGCATCACGAAATATTGAGGTTTAGTCATGGAGAATTACACGATCGAGCAACGCATAGAAATAGTGAAAATGTAATTATTTCAGACGAAGTTTCATGGTCATGTTATCTCGCGCCGCGGCGATGTAACTTGGCCACCAAGATCGTGCGATTTGACGCCATGGGACTTCATTCTTTCGGGTTTTCTAAAAGGAAAAGTGTATGCCAATGATCAATTTGCCATTCCGGAGCTCAAGGAAGCAATTCGACGCACCATTAATGAAATTAGACCGCAATTGTGCCAAAATGTTATTGAAAATTTCGGCAAAAGCGTGAACGGTTGTAAACAGGGTCGAGGCAGCCACTTGTCGGATATTGTGTTCCACCCATAACCTCCATGTTTTTACCTTATATTAAAATAAAAATATTCGTACTTTTCAAATAAATAAAATAGTTTTATTATTAAATAAAAATGTCAGGTCATTTTGAGACACACTTTATATATATAAAACAGTAGACAGATCTTCGAAGGGTTTTTTACGTCAAATAGGGAGGGGGGGGGGGGGGGTGCGAGAGAGAGAGAGAGAGAGAAAGAGGAAAAGGGAGAAAGATGTTAACACGATAATGTATTTTTAATCCTTATATTCAAATTACCAAGCCATTCGGGTAATTTTATTTAAATAGGTATTAAGTAGGATAGGGAGGGAGACATTGAGCAAGTTTGAAATTATCGTCCTGTAATTCCTTAACAGTCTACCGTATAAAAATTAAACCTACTTTGGTCAGTAGGAAATTTATCTGAGAAAAAAAGTCTGTAGACGAAATTCCTGTTCCCGTTATTGTTTCACAGATAATCGCTCTCAAATAAAAAGGCCATATTTGCTCAACCTGCCCCGATAGTGGGTTAAATGAGTATGAGGTAAGTTGGGCAATTAAGAATTGCATAAAAACATCAGACGTATGCAACAATTTGTAATGAACTTTGAAATCTTTTTTTTCATACCATGATAAAGCAAAATCTTTCAATCGTGTTTTTTTCTTTCTTTTAGGTGCAAAAATAATGAAGCGTCCCTTCCCTCTCCATACACCCATACCTCTCTTTCCGCCATTTGATGCACCCGCGTGCGGTGCTTAGTTTTCCAGATATTTCAATTGCCCAACTTACCCGACTGCTCAACATGCCCCGACCTACTCTATCTTAAAGTTGACATATCATGTTTGTATAAAGTACATACAAATTTACATATAAATTTTAATATACTAAATGCAGATCCACTGTTTACAAATACGCACAAAATGTGCATAATCGTACTGTAACACGCATAAAGGCATTGTTTAATACACGTTCAATATTTAAATGTGTAAATGCTCGCCTTTACACGTGTTACTTCCCGACGAGAAATGTTGATCAGGCAGCCTGAACACTCATCAGGCCGCTATCATGCTGCGGTCTGGAATGCCGTAATGAGGCACGCCTGATCGGTGCCGGATGCCGACCGGATCGGTGAAACCGTAGTACGGGAGTAAGAAGGCTGCCTTACTGCGACCTGATCAGGGTGCCTTTTTACTCCCGTAAATCAGGGAATACAGATATGGCCCTACTAGGGCTTGACCTAATAAGGCTCTATCGGGGCTTGCCTTACAACTGCCTCAGCTTTCCATCAACGCACATAACCTCCTATATCCTACGTCGAAATTTCCATTCAGCAGCATATTATCTTTGAAGTTTTTACGTTTTTCAAAGGTGATGTGGACTGTGACGAAAAAAAAAACGTTGTGCAACTCGGATGCGTGTTAGAAGATTCCGCTATATTTCGAAATCTCAAAAGACAGTGCACAATCTGTCATCGTCGTGTGAACAAGATATGTATAACCTAAAAATATATATGGACGTTTAATACGTTATTAATGCTTAAATTACAAAAAAAAATTGTTTTTCACTAAGTTCAGGTTCGAAAAATACGAACTAATCATTTAGGAGACGTTTAAATTGCACGAGCGTATATTTCCCCCTATTTTCCATCAAAAGATTTTGAACAAGCTGTGAGAAAAGTAATTGATAATGCCAAGGATTGGGAGGGAACCGGGCAGTTCGGAATAAAAACACTTCAACATAAAACATAAATGGAACATTATTCATAATGATCTCTATACTATCTTTAATTAATCTGATTATAACCTTTTTTGTAATTTTCCGTAATAAAAATTTTATTGACAAATACATTCTAGGCCTTGTATAAATATATTGCAGAGTATGTATGTGCACAAGCATGTATGTGTACTGGCTACGTAAGGAAGTATTATAAGCAGAGTTGTCCAAAATCTGTACCGGACGTTACGGTTTGCTCGATACAAATGTATCGAGTATCGAAAAACTTTTCGTTACTCGATACAAAAGTATCAAGCTATTGTTGGAGATCGCGACTTTGGTATCGAGTAGCGAACATTTATTCGATATTCGATACTTGAGTATCCACTAACGAAAAGCTTTTCGTTACTCGATACTTTTATATCGAGTAACGAAAAATTCTTCGATACTCGATACTTTTATAATATTGTTATTTGCTTAAATTTGTATAAAATTGTTTTTTTTTCGTCATTTGGAATGAAATTGTTAAGTTTTCCGGATGCATATAAATTTTTCAAGTATTTTTTCTTCGGTTTGAATTTTTTTTACAAATTTTGAAAAATTGACAAAAAGTCGGAAATTCTTTATCTTCCCTCGAGTACAAGGGTTCTGTATAAACGGTGAGAAATTACAAAACTGTTAACAGAATGGCTTCGTATTTTGAGGCTTTGGAATGGCACAAGTATCGAGTAACGAAAATTTATTCGATATTCGATACGAAAGTATCGAGTATCGCAAAACTTTTCAATACTCGATATAAAAGTATCGAGTATCAAAGGATTTCTCGTTACTCCATACAAAAGTATCGAGCGATTGTTGGAGATCGCTACTTTTGTAGCGAAGTATCGATCGAATACTTGTTACTCGATACATTTGTATCGAGTATTTTTAATCGAATGCGATACTGAAGTAACTAGTTACTGCCAACTCTGATTATAAGGACCTGATCAGGCAACATTATAAACGCCCGGTCAGGAAACCGGATAACGGCCTGATAAGGCAGCCAGATAAGACCCATATGTGACAGAACGTTAAACTTTCTATCAGGCCGCTATCGGGTTCCCTTATAAGTGCCCTACCACGGCAGTCAGGCAACCCGAAAGCGTCCCTAATCGGACCCTATTGAAATTTCTATATGGGATGTTATGAATGAGACAGCAATAGCATTTTAAAATGTTGTGCGGTCCAAGTGTTGGAAAATACACGTCAAAAGTGTTTGAATTCTCTATAACACACACAAGTGCGTTGTTACAAGTTGTGTATGACACGTGAACGTGTTAATTCCTAAAATCGCACACTTAACGTGTAACGAATGACACCCATGGGTTAGTAGTGCAGAGGGAGGATTAAAAGAGAAACTGAAGGTTGAAAAAATATATTTTCCAAATATTGATTTAGACAGCTTCTGGTCGAAGAACAAAGAAAAGTGCGTCAATACTTTTCATTGGTAGTGTACCTTGATATCAGGTGTACAAATTGATTCTGTTAGTCACTCGATCAACGCAGCCGCAAGATTAATGGTTCCTACGTTCTATGAATTTACAAACGTACCGGGAAGGAAAAAATGTATCACTATCGTGTAGCATTGTATACATAGCGCTACACAGTTAATAAATTTCTAGGACAGGTTTGATAGAATTTTTCAGCGTTAATCCATGCGATTTCACCGTATCGATTGATGATCTATATCGTCCTCGGAAGAAAAAAAAATCGGTATGCCCGCGTTATGCCACCGTTATGCGGAAACGCTTCAATCACCCGCAACGCGCGATAACTTTTCTCGAGCGTATCGGTTTGACTTAAGCAGGGGCGGGAGGGGGGTGGGCGAGAAGAAAATTTCTGTTCTCGCGCGGCTCCGGTAAAATTTCATCGAACGCTGACCAAAGACTCTGCGGTTTGCGCCGATAAATCTTTTGCGAAATATACATCGTGTGGCGGCTGATGTCACGGCGTGCGGTTTGCCTATATGCGACAAGGCACACCAGCTGGACTCTACAACTGAAACAAATGTCGGGAAAAGAAAAAAAACTCGACGCAATTCTCTCACGTATGTAGGAGGCATTCCGAGCCAGATGGACAGGTTTCGAACGACGGGATATGAAATTGTTCATCTCGTTACAACTCAATGCAGACAATGCGATTTATTTATCGATCTTTCAGATGGTTGTCATTTTTTTCTTTAACAAAACTACCGACTACTTTTTACTCGTATCAAAAATGTTATCCATGCTTGTAAATTACATGGAAAGTTATCTGGACTACCGTTTGAAAATTGTTGAATGAAATTTCACCCCACTGAAGGTCGGGGGGACCTGTCGATTCGGTTCGGAGTGCCTGATACCGAACCTCACCGCGGACAAAAAAAAAAGCGACCGAGCAATGGATTGGAACACATGGGAACGACGAAACGAGAAGTGAACGGCGCTGATCGCCCGATCAGAAGTTGAAATTTTCTTTCATTTCTTTTTTCTTCTACTTGCCGATAGAATTTCGCCAGTTACTAGGAAGCACTTGCGAAATCACTTCAGCTTGGTACAATTGGTAATATCGAGCTACACATACGAGTCATAGCAGACATTCAATCCATTTGTTTTTTCGTTATTTTTACGCCTCGTGCACACTTCTGCAATACACAACGAACGAAAAGATTCACGTACATTTCACAAATGCAATATTGTTCGGCCAATTGCCAATCAATTTTGTTATTATATCGTGGTACTGAAGACGATTCAATAAGTCAATAGGAGTCTTGGCATGCTTGAAACGAGATATGGAAAACATGTTAAGAATAATTATACTTTGGGGACTTGGGTAGTCGAAGGATGAAAAATCGGTAAAATAGTTCATAATAATATATTGTTTTTTGGCTTCAACTGCAAATGGCTAGCTTCGCCATGATAAAATGTCAAGAACGATCTAAGCTGAATCGTTTCCAGTGTAAAAAATCGATAAAACAAGACAGAGCGATTTGAACATTGCGTGTGTACGTTGGGTCTTTAAGGCAGTACCTGTTGTCTAGAAATATCAAAAAATCGTTTTTTTTTAAATTTAATTTAATTATTCAATAGATCTTTCTGCATACGTATGCGAAAATCGTTTAATGATACTCATAAAATAAACCGACTTATAGAAATTGTGAGGAGCCGCGTCTCGAGCAAACTTTAAACGCGGTTTTTCTCGAAAGTAGGGTAGAGAGGGGCATGTTGAGCAGTTGGGTAATTTGGGCAATCGAAATATATGGAAAACTAAGCACCGCACGCGAGTGCATCAAATGACGGAAATAGAAGTATGGGGGGAGGAGAACACATCACGTCATTGCCCGTTGCCATGCGGCGCACGAGACGGCAACACGGGACGTTGCATTGTTTTGTACCCAAAAGTAAAAAAAAACGTGATTGAAAAATTTTCTTCTACCATTGTATGGGAAAAAAATATTTCAAAGTTCATTCAAAGTCAGTTTAAAGTTCATAACTAATCAACAAACAACTGTTGGTTTATTAGTGCATTGTACCAAATCATGTTGCATACGTCTGATTTTTTTATGCAATTCTTACTTTGGTAAATCTGCAGAATTAGGGCTGCAGCTCAAAACCGCTCCAAATTTTTTTATAATGTTTTTTATCACTAAAAAATGATATCCCATGTAATATTGTGGCGGGGGAGGCCGAAATTTCCCATAAAATCCATAAGTTATGGCATTTTGAAATTTACTAAAACGGGGGACAAAATAACATATTTGCGGATATTTCACATTTATGTTGAGGGTGGGGTATTTGACAATAAACCTTCGTCAGTCACACACACACATATACGCACACACACACACACACACACACATTGTAAGAAAGAATGAAAAGAGACACCGCATAATAACATTATGAGAAGGTAAATATATTTGTAATGCCAGTATTCACGAAATAATGGATTGCGACGGATGTATTATTTCGCTTACCGATGCTATTATAAAATTTCTTGAAAATAAACCTTCGTCAGTCACATACACACACACATATACGCGCACACACACACACACACACACATTGTAAGAAGGAATGAAAAGAGACACCGCATAATAACATTATGAGAAGGTAAATATATTTGTAATGCCAGTATTCACGAAATAATGGATTGCGACGGATGTATCATTTCGCTTACCGATGCTATTATAAAATTTCAAAATCCCATAGGTTTAGCAATTTTCCCATAATTTATGGGAAATTTTGGCCCCCCCACCATAATATTACATGGGATATCATTTTTTAATGATAACAAACACTAGAAAAAAATTTGGAGCGGTTTTGAGCTGCAGCCCTGATTCTGCAGATTTACCCTTACTTTGTCCAACTTACCTCATACTCATGCTCAACTTATCCCACTATCGGGGCAGGCTGAGCAAACATAGTCTTAGTCGTTTGAGAGCGATTATCTGTGAAACAATAAGGATAACAGGAATTTTGTCTACAGACTTTTTTTCCCAGATAATTTTGCTATTGACCAAAGTAGGGTTCATTTTTATACGGCAGACTGTTAAGGAATTACAGGGCGATAATTCCAAACTTGCTCAACATGCCCATCCCTACCTTAATACAAAAAAAAAATGACCAATTAGCATCTCCGAATTTTCCAAATTCCATATGTTTCACAGAAGCAGCGATTTCAAATCGGCTCATTCAAAATATTGCAGCTTTGGTTTTCTTTATCTAAATACTTGCAAAAAATGATTGTCTCAAATAGCCGCAGATCAACGTCATATTGCGTTCTCATAGAGTGTGAAATATCGTTTAGAGGAAATAATATCCACGGGAATGGTACGGTTGGTAAACGCGAATGTGGATAATCCGATTAGCCACTCCAGAGAGAGAGAGAGAGAGAGAGAGAGAAAGAGGGAGAGATATTGGTACAGGTTTTGAGAGATCATTAAATATCGATTAATGGGAAAGTCCGGTTGATTCGCACCTGCGCGACGTCGCTTGATTCTTGAACGGGAGACGGTTGCGGGTCGCGGACCGCGGTAGGATCCACATTGAGCGCACTATTCGAAAGGTTTGAACCGACAAAGACGCTGTTTGTCACGATGCAATAAAAGTATTTGCTGGCAAAAGGCGAGAAAGAACCGTGGTGTATAATCGAACACTGGATATATTTACCTGGAATAGATTACTATAGAGCCCGCGAGTGAGGCAAGGAAAAGAAGAGTGCACAGCCCTGACTTCCGACAAATTACCAAGCGCACGATCCCGCGCGTGAGATTCGCCTGTTATTCCAGCACTGCGCAGCGAGAGATCGTGCCGCAGTAATTCTCTGCCTCCCTCAATCACACGGATTGCGCAATATTAAACGAGTTGCGAGAAAGACGTAAGGAATAATTGTTTCGATATTCTATCCACGAAGATTCAACGCTCAGCCGATTTGAATGACTATTGCCGATAGAGGGAAAGAGGAATACGAAAGAGAACGGAATGGTGGGGGGAAGAAGGGGGGTTCAAATCGAATCGGTATCAAAGAAAGGTAGAGAGATAAACATTTATTAATACACTTGAAATGATCGTATACTGTTCTAATGGGATTCCGAAGAAAAACGGACTACACAGGCAATTTCTTCAACACAATTATTACGAAAGCTAGATGTTTATCTGTGAGTTTCCTACCTGAGTCTGTGGACTTATTTTCTCCATGCGAACAGGGCGGGAGGGAGGTAGGGTGAGAGTATATACATAGCACGGCTTACACCAAAGAGAACGCATGCACTCGGTTGAGCTCAGTGCATTAACAATCCAGAAGTGAGTGATTTTTTTTTCGTTCATTTCTCAAGGTAACAACGCAAGATTTTATCTCAAGAAAGTCTCGAGATCGCAGACAATGCTCAACTGGCTCATATTTATTGTGGCAAATCTACGGTTTTCTCGATCACGTTTCGTTCGGGCCGCAGCATCGTAAAACCTTTCGTCACCTTTTGCCGCCACGTACGAGGGTCTTTTTTCTCTTGCTCTTTTGGAGCCGGTGTTACACGTGTATATTGCAACTTGCGGGTGAATCTCGGCGAACGTGGCCCCGAACTTTCATACGCTGAGCACAATAGCATTATTTATTATCGTGTCCGAGCAGAGAACAATTGTATTGGGAGGAGGTTGAAAAAAATGTCTTCGCCGGTGAGTTGAAATGAGAAAAAAGAAATCTCCTACGAAGCACGACCAATCTGGCGACGATCGAATCTGCGGAGATAAAAAAAAAAAAAAACGATCGTTAACATTTCGTCGACCGCGGAAAAACGATCGGACATCTCGTTTGGGTGTAGTAACAGCGGGGGGAAAAAACAACTCTCTAATATTTTTCTCTCGGCGTTAAAAGTGCGTTCTCGTAAAAGTCACGGGAGCGCGACAAGAGATTGGCCAATAAAATTCGGTGAACCGATATACTATTTCGTGTACTGTGTATTGGGCATTCTGAGATTTTATTTCAAATCTGGTATGAATTTTATTCCGGGCACCCGCGAAACATTTGTTCATCGTCTAGCGCCGTTTGTAAAGAAAATAAAGGGGCTTCGTATACTTCGAGTGTTTTGAAAGATTTACTCTTGAGGAAGAAAATACCGCGTTTCATGGACGCGAGGTAACTATGCGGCTGCGGTGATGGCATGCAAATTGGGGATTTCCGGGGATTTTAATGGTCAATTCGTATTCAGGGATAAAAGTACATTGATATTGACTTGTAAAAAAAAATACGAGAGTCATTTGAAAAGTTGCCGGTCTCATTGAGAAAAAGTGATAGTAGAAAAAAGATTCTTTCGCCGCCCGATAGATGGGCCTTGGTATATTCAAACCGTAAAAATTTCAAGTCATTCTTATCATTACTTTGTCAATGGCACTCGTCCAAACTTGCCAGCTTACGTTGTTTGTCAACAATGGAGAAAACCGAGTATCGGCGCAGTGACAAAGTTCATTCATTTGAGAGGAAAAAAGATGAGTTAGACTCTGTATACGGTGAAGTCACCCCTTCACTTGCAACGGTCAAATATTGGGTGGCTGAGTACAAATGTGGTCGTACTAGTATTTTAGACGAGAAACGTTCCGGGCGCCCGAAAACCGCTACACCTGACCAAACGGTCGATTTAGCGCATCGACACTTTGACGGAAGATCGCCGATTGACTGTTGAGGATATTGCTAAGGCTTGTGGGATATCATCTGAACCGGTGCTCGAGATTTTACATCAAGATTTGAATATGAGAAAATTAACCGTGCGCTGGGCGTCGCGCTTGTTTAATGATCGACCGAAAGCACGTACGTACGGACATGGCACGTGAGTGCCTTAAAAAAACGGCGGAATTTTTATCTCTAGGATAAAAGGATATATCTCCATACGCCTGAGATCAAACAACAGTCAATGCAGTGGATTGCGGTGGGGAAACCAGCTCCGGAGAAGACAATGTTCGTTCTCACTGCAGAAAAAGTGATGGGGACAGTTTTTTGGTATAGCCATGGAATAATTCTTATCGATTATCTTGCAAAGGGCAGGATTACAATCAACGGGCTGTACTACTCTGCATTGCTGGATGAATTGAAGAAAACAATTAGGAACAAACGTCCGCATTTGGCTAAGAGAAAGGTCCTGTTTCGTCAGGATAACGGCCGGGGTCACACGTGCATGGTCGCGATGTCAAAATTGAACGAATTGAAGTTTGAATTGCTTCCGCACTTACTCTATTCGCCAGTTCTAGCTCCCAGCGACTATTTGCTGTATTCCAATTTGAAAAAAAAAACATTTCGGGGAAAAGATATGGGTCAAATGCTGAGGTGGAAGAAGCTCGGGTTTCGGCAATCAATTTTTTTTTTCTAACGGTTTGAAAGGTTGGGAGAAGCGTTGGAGCAAATGTATCAAGTTGAAGGGAGACTGCGTCATGAAATAAATTTTGTTTGGCTCGGAAATAAATGCGAGGAACGTTGTTTCACACGCTTTTGGCGTTTTTTCTTTAAAGAAATTTGGAGTTTTGTGGGAATTTATGGCGAGTTCGTATTCAGGGGGGTAAAAATACATCGCCATGGATTCAGAAAAAAAATTAATGAAAGTCCATCTTGACATGCGTCACTCCAAAGGGTGGTTTTATCCCTTAAAACAGTTTTTCCGAATAAACAGATAAAAAAAAGACGTATCAAGTAGTTTTTAATAGACCACGATACACATGAGGTTTAACAAAATCGAAGAAGGACAACAAAGTGATGTTCCTTGTAGATCCGCCAGAGACGGAGATTGATCCACGTTTGCACCAATTTCTCCACACACGAAACCATAAATCTCGTTCCTCGTTGCAGTCTCTTTTCCGCCTTCTGCCCCTGAAACGGGCATCTCTGGAACAATGGGACGCGGATTATTCCGTGTGTATGTGCCCGCAGAGGGTGTGTAAGGAACAACTACGGCACTTTTACCGATCGTGAGTTGCACGTCGTCGCATTCCAGGGGCTCGACTCAAGGCCTGTTAGTTGACGGTGCCGCGAGATCCTGGCAAAAGTCGTCGCCGATCTCTCGCGGTTGCAGGAGCTGCAGCACGAGACTCGTGACGACGCGTGCAATTCACTGGGAGCGCGACTTTCCTTCGTCACGTGAACGCGATTCGCGTTCTTCGCGGTGCTTCTATCGCGGTATTCTACATCACTACTATATATATATATATATATATATCGATAATGTCCTATGAAGGTGGGAGAGGCTTCATCTTCACCACGAGGTCGCGGGTGACAGGCCGCACCTGCATTGATAACCATACGCGGCATTTACCATTCGCAATGTTACCAACCTGGCCCTGATTTCCAACTTATATACGACGAAGACACAAACGTTTCATTGATTTTTTTTACCAAGTGGATCTATTATTATTTTTCAGTGGTACTCTGCCAAAAAAAAAAATTTAATCGGATCTATTTAAAACAAATAGGTTTTTTTTTCTTATCTCTCGGCCTACTACGATCCTATTTGTTTCAAATATATTTTTTTATGTGATTCAAGCTATTCTTTTTTAATATTAAATATATTCAAATTAAATAAATAACGATTAGATTCAAATTAAGTGAATAAAAATAAAACACGATATACCGCACGTATACGAGAAAGGAATATAGGTTCATGACATAAAAGTGCGGTGAAAAAAAGTTTAATTATTTTTCTTTTTTTTTCACTAACAAGGCTGTTATTTGGGAAAAAAAGATAGCGTCGTGCCTTTCATTAATAGACGCGCCTATTTATATATAGAAAGATTAACCATTTTCCTCAACTGCAGAATGTTACAACAGTCTTTTAATGAAAATAAAACCATGAGATTTT
Organism: Ophion ventricosus; assembly: GCA_963932345.1. NCBI lineage: Eukaryota > Metazoa > Arthropoda > Insecta > Hymenoptera > Ichneumonidae > Ophion > Ophion ventricosus. The sequence continues at coordinate 5,835,717 of OZ010720.1, forward strand.
TGAAAGACTGAATCGTGTACCATTTTTCCGTCTGTCTCTTTTTCGTATACTACCAGATGAAACAAAATCACAGATTTATTAGGAATGAATAAAATATTTAGTTATTAGACGATATTAAATAGATCTTGATTTGAATAAATAAATATATTTAAAATAAATAATTTTAATAATGGTATGCAATAGGAAAAATTTGATTTCAGGAAACATCTAGTTAATTTAAAAAAAATCAAATAGACGCTTCTAGTTAATATCAAAAGATATTATGTCAATGTGCAGTAAAATAAATAAGCGATAATTACAGCGGATTTTCATTGATGTGACACCAATTGATTTTTAAGAGATTTATACTTTTCAAATCCATTTATCTTGTATATCCATATATTTAACTTAGAAAATTGAACGCACAGAATAGAAAAAAGATGTATCAGTAATCATATCGAATTTTGTTCGATAATGTGGGAATCCTTAGGGATTCAAATTGGATTCGTATATTGGATTCCAATGGGGCATCCCTATTCGAACGCAGAGTTAAGCGGAACGTTTTAGTAAAGGGATCCAATGCGAAGACCCATTGGATCCCTATCAGGAAGTAGGGACAAGTATGGGAATCCAATTGGATGCCTACAACAATCTCTGCACGGGTGTATCCACCGAGTAATTCATTTGGTTGAAATAATTCTTTAGTAGGCAAGACACCTGCGAACCTAACCTGTGTAAATTTCAAAAATCCATTTACTTACTTAAACGTTAACTATTAATTGCGGATACGCCTTTATAAAGGCCAAATACCAATAAGCGATTTCTCCCACTGCATCGGTAAGTTTCAATGGTAATTGGGGCCATGACATAGTGAATTTATGGCTACTATATTGGCTATACCAATTACGACGTCGATCTTTGACCGCAGCCGGGTTTTCTACGTACTGGAAGGTAAGTAAATGCTACGAGTAAAAATCGTTCACCCATGTCTACCAAGTATGCCACCATCTTCCACAGTCCTTATTTACCATGTATTCACATACATGGTAATACATACATACATTACGCACGTAATTTTTCACGGTCCCCGTGGAAAATTTACGGTCATCCGAACTGAAGAAGTCGGATGGTTCGCTGATGAGTATAATGCTCGCCGTAGTAACGGCCAGTAGGGATTATTGCACATCGATGAAATGGAGAATGCAGATGCGATGGTGTGCATTCTATACGCTCGAGCGCGTGAAAGTCAGAATCAAACGGTCTTTGCGGAGCGTATGACTCATACGAGTAAGTGAATCTTGTTATTGTATAAAATATCGGCGAATAAAAGTCAATTGGACCGAATCAGCGTCATTTAATTTGTAAAATTATGAGAAACACGGACTTTCGAAATTTCGACAAGAATTTTTGTGCAACAAAGATATAGTTGTTTGGGTCTGGATCGATTAAGGTATTCCTTTCGTGGAGGGCCGTCTTTTGTGGGCGCATAAGCCAGGGCTCTTTTGAATCATTAATAGATTACGCTTAGTAAAAATAAGTTACAATCGTACATAACGATCAAGGGGAATGAAAACTATCGCAGAAATTTTGTAAATTTTGACATTTTTACATTTCTTCTGAAAAGTGGTGGTTACGAGAACTCTTTTGCTAGTCACATTTTTCTAAGTTTTATCATTAATATTTTCTTTGAAGATTCGGTGACCTCCTGTTTTTATTATCGCTACGGAATGTTCAGAATTTTGTGCATGCTTAGAGCAGTTTATATCAGACATCTAGAGTTATTTAGTATATAAATTATTGGATATAAATGTGGCCAGCATGTAATCTACGAAAAGTGACGTCTAAATTAAACGATTTTTAACAACGTAATTTTTTGTTAAAAGTCCGGTAATTTGGCGTGAAATTTTACCAGTATAGTGAGATGTATATTTACTTAACTGTCGACGAAAATAAGTTAATCTTTAAAAATTCGAGTTCGTGAAAGGTATACCGTAAAGCTAACGTGTAATTTTGATCGGACCTCACAGATGATCTATACACTGCCAAAAAAAATTTAATTTAAATAGGATCTATTTAAATCAAATAGGTTTTTTCCTTGTCTCACGGCCCACTATGAGCCTATTTGTTTCAAATATATATTTTTTTTTATTTGTTCTAGCTATTCTTTTTAAATATTAAATATATTGAAATTAAATAAATGAAGATTAGATGCAAATTAAATATATAAAGATAAAACACGATACACATGACATAAAAATGCGGTGAAAAAAGTTAAATTATTTTTCTTTTTTTTCACTAACAATGCTGTTATTTGGAAAAAAAGAAAGGTATCGTCGTGCCTTTTATTAACAGGCGCGACTATTTATGTATAGAAAGACTAACCCTTTTCCTCAACTGCAGAATATTACAACAGTCTTCTAATGAAAACAAAGCCATGATATTTTTGAGAGACTGAATCGTGTACTATTTTTCCGTCTGTCTCTTTTGTCCTATATATTTTGTCCTATACTACCACATGTAAAAAAATCACAGATTTAATAGGAATAAATAAAATATTTAGTTATTAGACAATATTAAATAGATATTGATTTGAAAAAATAAATATATTTAAAATAAATAATTTTAATAATGGAATGCAATAGGAAAAATTTGATTTCACGAAAAATCTAGTTCATTCAAACAAAAAAAAATCAAATAGACGCATCTAGTTAATATCAACAAAATTTTTCTGTCACTGTAGAGAGCCAAAGGTATCCTTTATCGGTTGAAAACAAATCAAAGACTACGCGTTGTGTCTATTACTCCTGGTAATTCTTGGTTGTACTCGAACATTGTCCATATGGGTATTGGTGGATGTAGATAGCTCTGTTCAACCATTCTCATCTTACAGGGGTCACGCGTTTATGAGCATTCTGGTATACTTTATTGAACGGTCCATTGTCCGAGCATTACGATCGACATGCACGATGCCAACAACTTTCTAAGACGGTAGCAAGCGCCGATTCGTTTTCACCGGTTGAGAAAACGATCCAAGGTGTCCGGTGTGGTTACGAATGTTCGAGGATATACCCGAAAGAGTTACGACTCGATACGGGTACGAACTCACCCGTCACGTAACTTTTGTGTCCTCAAAACGTACGAAAAGTGTTTGTTCTCGGCGAAAAGTGGTACGAAGTTGTCTTAAAATCGTAAATCTTATAGTTAGCGAACGATCATATAGAATGTAGTATGAAAATACGCTATAACTTTAACGATTCCGCTACCGCACGGGAGTATTGGGTAATCATTGCGCAAGGAAAAAAAAGCCGTAAACATGGTTAATTACGCGAAATAAATTTTACTTGTGAAGATATTAACTGCAATAAGAAAGAGTTATAAATAAAGGATACGTACAGAGGAGAATATTTCATTACTGAAATGAATAGCTAATGGACGATCGTTATGGATATTGGATTCATAGGCGGAACTGAAGAATCAGCCGGAAGAATACACAAAAGGAAAATGGTCAAAGAATGCCAAGAAGAAATTCAACGGTATTGAGTATCAATAAAGTTATAGCGAATAGCACATTTGAACATTGGATTTGACCGTCGACTACCCAGGCTTTTAAGAGCCGTTTTTGCAAGTGTTCCGTACAGAAATGACATTGTTAGCATCTAGTCCACGGGATATCTACTCGATTACTGAAAAATAATAATAATCGTCATAAACATCAAAAATATGTTTGGGTTCCGTAAAGAAATGATGTTAGCATCTAGCCCACGGGATATCTACTCCATTACCGAAAAATAATAATAATCGTCATAAACATCAAAAATATGTTTGCTTGTGATGCTGCAGAATTTTTGTTCTGAAGAAATTTGAAAAAAACGATGTGTTTTTTTTATTTTACTTCATTATTCTACGGATTTTTCTGATTATACACCTTCAGTCGACTAGTTTTCAATATTGGTGGCAGAACTGAGTCGAGATATATTTTTTTAAATATACAACTCGCAGAATGACCAGAAAAATAGGACAAATTGACAATCAAAGTGTAGCATGCTGACATTTTGTAATTTTTTTTTTTGCTGAATCTGGTACCAAACATCTCAACACTCATACAGATTAAGAATATGTTTGGTTTTTTTTTACACTCATACGACGTTCGCATCACTGGTCGCAAGTACATAATAATTTTTTAATTTTTATTTGTACATATTTTTGAAGGATCGATAAACATGTGGAAACAATTTCACAAAGAAAACGAAAACAGCTTAAGGCCTTACGCTACTCTAGGATTTTCCAAAAATCGATTTTTTTTTGTTAAAAATGTACCTTAGTAGGGGAGAGTGGTCCTGAGTCGGCACTGCGGGTTGAGCCGGCACCATGATGTTCCTCAGAGATGGTGTGCGTGTCGGGTCAATTATTTTGTCGTATGACATGTTGGTAAACACTGACGTAAATTATGCTTACAATTGTCAGTTTAGATTGTTCTGCGCAGCGTGAGCGCGTTTATATTTTTCGTTTGTGACATCATTTTATTTTCGTCATTCATTCTGAAGCAGCTACAGGTATGTAAATATTTCAAAAATTTGAAATGACTGAGTGCATTGGTTTCTTTATTCAATGTTCTAATTGATTGGTTTTGTCGATTTTCCATTCGGATTTGGTCGCGTGCGTAATCACGTGAAACGGATAGAAAGTCGTAGTGGTCTTGAGTCGGCACCAAACAGGTGGTCCTGAGTCGGCACCATTTTTTTTTTATCTTGTTGCTTTTTTGTATTGTTTCTGTTATTTTTTTTTTTTTTTTTGCATTTTCGGTGTTTTTGCTCTATAGTCATGGGACGCAATTTCAAACGCAAGACACAGAAGATAAAATACGACGATAAGAACGCCAGTCTTCGCAGCCCTCCACAAGTGGATTGCACTTGCATTCGCGTTCGCTACAGAGTTCAGTACGCCCCACGTACTGCGAATCTGACGACGATAGCTAGTGATCATCCCTTTTTCAATTATTTTTTTTTTCATTCAATTCAAAATTCATATTTTTTTATTTTCCACATTGTAGTCGAAAAATGTTTCCATATAAAATTGGATAAAAGATGCATGTTTTATTCTTCTAAATCGTTCAAATTCATCCGTTTCCTGTCGTAATTTAGAGAATCTGCGCTTTTTCCTGCATTCGAGCGAAAAAAATGGGGTGCCGGCTCAAGACCAGGGGGGTGCCGACTCAGGAACACTATTTTGAGAAATGGTCAAGATGTACTTTTTCACTCCGCACTGCATTGCGACTCCAAAAGCCACACTACTACACCTCCTAAATGACATTGAATTGTAGGCAAGCGATCTCTGTACGCCACTAAACACTTAGTAGCGCTATGAAATCCGATTTACCTTCTGTTTTCGGACAAAAAGCTTAGTGGGCCGACTCAGGACCACTCTCCCCTACCTATAAAATTATATTCGAAAAGATTATGGGTGTGAAAAATCTCTAAGTATTCGATTTTAGAATTCTATCGCAACCCCTCTTGATTAATGTCGTGACTTTCTACTAACTTTAAACGCGTTTATCTCAAAACTATATTTTTTAAGTCGGCCGGACTCAAACTCAAACAAATTTCAACCGATTCACTTAAAATTTTAACTGTATATTTAGAAATACATTTTCTGAGGAACTACGTACGATTTTTTAAATTGTCATGCATAGTTCCTTTTTTATGAACAATTTTCTGACGATTTTCTCCTGGCATTTTATACTTTTTGTTTTAGAATGCGCCATTTTGACAAAAAAAAAAACAAAATATCAAAAAAATCCTACGTACTTCTATAGCTATTCTTATATATAATCGAAAAACCTATAGTGTCTTATCATAACTCAAAAATTATAGGAGCTGTTGGTCCGGCCGTTGACTTTCCAGAAATAAAGGCGTCATCGGAAAAATGCTGCACAGTCGCCATTTTGACATGTATCGCTGTGAAAAAATAATTTTGTATATTCAATTACGTGTATAATAAAATCCCTATTTTGTAATTCTGATTTATTTTATGGTTTCGCTGAAAAAAAATCACAAAATATGTACTTTTTGGCCTCTAGAGTGGTCTAAGGCCTTAAACATTATTACATCCTGAAAATTACCTCCAAGACAGCGCTCTAGACAACAATACTGATGTAAGTAGAAATCTGTAAAACGATTTTTTATTTTAACAAGCATTCATTTTGGCTTTTTGATGTTTCACGTGATATTAGTAATTTAGATCTTTAATAAAGATATTAGTTCACAGTGAGGACGTTATGAACGTTATCTGTAAAGAATTGATACCATCCGTGCTCTATAAGGAATCAAACGTCAATTGCATCAGAAAAATTAGCAAACACACCCTGCAATTTTATAAAAGTGAACGGCGTTTGCTTTTGCATGAAGTGCGTATGAAAGAATGACTTTTGAAATGATAGCTTAGCACGATTCCCAAATTCGTTATCCCGAAAAAGTCACTTCCCAGTTAGTTCTTAGGGAATCGTAAGGCAACAGTTACTTTTTGAGCGACGAATTTGGGGATCATTCAACTCTGCCATCGGGATTACTATCGCCGAATGCATTATTGTTTCGGTACTCGATAAAGTAAATCGTAAATCGATAACCTCGGAACCTCTTTGCGCAGTACATAGAGAAATAAAAATCACTTGGATCATCAAAGTTGTTCATTGACGGGTAGCTAACGAAATTTTGAGATCAAACATTATGATTAATTTTTTCAATAAATTTTTATGAACTTTCCAATAAATCATTATGAATTTTGCAATAAATTCAATATCTCACGTCTTTAAATAAATTTAATACAGTCGAACCTCGATATAACGAAGATTTGTCCATTCCCTTCCGATAAACACCCGAAACCTTGATACAACGAAGGAAAACTATAGATATAACAAATTTATTTTCAGGGCCCTTGATCTCTATACAAGGATTTTTTGTGAACAAAACCTCTGTATAACAAAGCGTTCGGTCAACGAACTCTCTTCCTTTCGTTCTTTTCTCTCCCTCTCTGCTTCTACGGAGACTGTCTAGACTTGCAAACTTTTAAAATTAAACAAAATATTTGTTCAATTAAAAAATAATCTGCTCTCAAAAATAATATGTTATGTACATTATGCTCTAATTGCTAATTACTTGTAAAAATTACTCTAACTTAAAACTATCTTTCTTTAAAAAGTATCCCTATATTTATAGTACTAATAGATTTTTTTTAAAGAAAGAAAGGTTCAAATTAGAGCACTTTTTATTTGTCCTTTTTTTATTAAAACCTCAATATAACGATTTTTTCGATCATGACATCGATATAACGAGACCTCAATATAACGAAAACTCGATAAAATGAACTTTTTTGCTCTTCCCCAGCGATTCGTTATACCGAGGTTCGACTGTATCATTCGTTTTCCAATAAATTTAATATCTTCCTTTTTCCCATGAACAACTCGTTGGCATCGTCCAATGACGGATTCAGTCAGCCCATGACATCTGTTCTTCCAGCGGTAAGAAATGAAATGCAGCCATATACCTTTCGACTGAATTATCTCTCGTAAGTTTCCACGTTCATTCGCTTTAAGGTAGTAATTCCTCTATTAGATCGTTATTTTTCGTATAAGACGACACGTGCAATGCACCCACGTGACGCGTTTGTTCACACAGCCGTAGGAGATGTAACGAATCATCAGTTACCGCGGTAACCGTTCAATTTTAATAGCTTTGTCTGCCTTAATCGACCCAAATGTCACGAGTGTCTTCCCGAGTGGAATGCCGCGATCAACGTCCAGATTGTACAGTCGCAAGAACTGGGAAAAATCCATGCGGTGTGGGAAGAGATACGAAGCTCCGCCGCAACCTTCCTCAACGTGAAGCACAAGCTGAAGAAGTGAAAGACAAACAACGCTGACCTTTTTACAAGCTGATCGCGAAATCATCGCCAACTGCGCCAGCACGTTTGACGTTCAGTCGTACGACTTGACGCGTGTAAAAAAGATGTGGGTTAAACCGATTTGTTAGCCCATAGACGATATACATACGCGTATGCATATTCATGCATGCATATATTCCTATCTTTAATCGCGTTTTACCGATACAAAATCAATCGGTTGGCTCTCGATTCTCAACCGTAATATAAATTATTAGATTCCTCGCCCGTATTACGACTCGCCCTCCCCCTCTGCTCCCTTCAAGTTCTCTCGGTGCGTGTTGCTGATTGATTATCATTTCGTTCGTCTAGACTTGAATTTAATTACACGGCAATCGTCAAAGTATCGGTACACGAAGCCACGTCTAAACTTACGAAGGTGTCGTAAATCACATGCGTATATATAAGGCACGAAGAACCAAGCAGAGCGATCCTGTAACACTAAACTATGTACATGAGAGAGAGAGAGAGAGGCAGCTGTAGAAAATGTACATAAAAGCACGGAGCGATAGAAAAAGTGCTACATCGCGACTAATTATTCGTGTTCCTGATTGACACGGGTAACACCGGTTGTCGACACCTCGCGAGTATGCAACTTCTGCGGGAGGAGCGGGAAAAGAGATCACGAGGAAAAATGAAAAATCGCTACTTAGTTTTTTGTGCAACCGCTCACCGCGCCGCATATACTGGATCTACATAAGTCGAAGGCACATTGAGAATACCCATGCCTTAACCCCTTCGTTGGCATTGACGCAATAGTGCGTCAAATAATTCCGTGCCCTGTGTGGCATTGACGCAATAGTGCGTCAACCTTTATTTCCCTATTTAACTTGCTCTGATTTGAAATCGGAGCCTCACTCGGGGGGTTTTGGGCTCGCTGAATCCGAATTTGAAGTCAAAATTTGCAAATTCAAAATGGCGGCGCCAATATGGCGGACAAAAATCAAAAACTTTACTCGATTTAGATGAAAATTAGTACTCCGGGATTTTTGATGTCGCTTATTACGAATCTGAACTTTAAATTTGAAAATTCAAAATGGCGGCGCTAGAATGGCGGACCGAAATTCTTTAAAAATCATTATTAACACTCATTAGTGTGCAAAATATTTTTTCAACTTCATACAAACTGCTATTGTATCCGCAAACTGAATTTACAAATTTTATGTTCAGACTCATAATCAGTGACCTACATAACCTATGAGTACCGAGTTTCATCTAAATCACTGTGTATTATTTGTATTTTTATTCGCCATATTTGTTCGTCATTGTGAATTCCTGAATTTTTAGTTCAGATTCGTAATCAGTACCCTCAAAAACCCCAGAGTACAAGTTTTCGGGATAAAAAAAATTTCCTGCCATTTTGGGCACTTTTTGTCGAATTCTCTCTGCCAACGAAGGAGTTAAGTACGATGTTGAAGTTTGCATCGTTGTAACGCAACGAAAATGATGATTTTTTTTTTGCTCCAATTTCTTTTGACAAATCGCAGCTACGGAAATCCCTCAACAATTTTTTTATTTCCATATTTAGAGATTGTTTTTCTAAATTTGGGAAAACATTTTATTTGTAATAATGAAAAGGAGAAAATAAACAAAGAATTTTCGTTGCATTCCAATGATGCAAACTTCAAGATCATTAAGGTAGTAGTCTCACCAAGGCGTTTTTCTATGGATTTTTATAAATTTGGAGGATTCATTCAGGACACTATTAAATGATTACCTGCAAAATTTCAAAAGGATTCACCGTTGTGTATTCGAGATATTGGCAATCAAAGATTGCACGATTTTACACGTGTTCTTACGGATAGCAGTGGAAAATTTCACATTTCACGTAATAACTTCGGAACTCTTCTACAGATTTTTCTAAAAAAAATTCTCAATTACAGAGGAACATATGACAAAGTGGGTAAAAAAAATCATGAATTTTTACCGTCTAGTTTCAGAGATATAGCGATTTAAATTAAGCAATGTCTAGCGACGCTAGCGCCACGAAGCGACCGGAGCAGACTAGAACTAGATTACATTAGTGTGCACATATCCGTATACGCAGAGCATCTATGTATTAGTAGCCGGAGTGGATAGTCTGATACAAAAGTAAGGGTTAGGTAAACATTATATTAGGCGTTTTCATCATTATAAGTTTTTACATCCCGATAAGATGTGCAACCTACATTATAAGGATATTTCGCAATATTTCGAAGCTTTCATCGATTGAGTGAAGAATAAACTTTTCAACGTGATTGTGGCAAGACTGCCGCCTTAACTAGCCCGGGTAAACCTATGGGGTTGGAGTTTGCACCGTTGGAATGCAACGAACCTTCTTTTCCATTTCTTATTTTCATCATTATCCAAAATCATACTTTGCGCATTTAGGTTGTAAATCGCTAAATAAGAATTCTAAAAAGTGTTTGCTTGATTTTTGTAACTCAAATCTGCCAAAGGGAATTTGGGAAATAAAAAAAAATCATTTTCGTTGTATCCCAACGATGCAAACTTCAACGTCATGTAAAACTTCACATTTTCTTCTGATTTCAAGCCTCCGATAAATCAGTAGGCTGAAAGGGACAGAAGCATCGATAATACCGTATCGTGAGATAATTTATTGCTCCGTTATAAATTTATTGTTATTCCATTACCCGAACACGCGATATAATCATCGCGAACTTGGCGACGGAGAAGCGGGCTTTGAGAAGAAAAAAAAAGTTGCGGAATTTCATGGGGTGAGTTATACACGGAGAGAATTAAAAAGTAATTTTTGTCGTGAATTTCACGGTAAAAATTACCGTGATATATTTCAATGTGGTGACAAGTGAGAAAAGCATAATAATTCGTATGCGACAAGTTTTTTTTTAACTCACGTTACAGAAAATTTCAAATACGTAGCTAAAATTTTACTATACAAGAAGGGTAGCGCGCACGATAATTTTTACCGAGAGCACAATACATTTTCCTATAACACTCATTAAATTTTATAATAAATCTTAAAATAACTGTTATAAAGACGATACTTTTTTATAGACATTTTTGAAAGGCATAAAATAATAAAATGCACAGTAAAATTTCGCTGATATTATATATTTTTTAAATTTAAGTTTTGCGTATTCTGTTACACATCAAAATTTACTAGGAAATCTGGTAAAATTTTCAATCGAAGAAGAAATTTTATTTTATTTTCGTGAAAATCTGTGTTTTAATCAGTAATAATAATAAGCGAAGTTTCAGGGTTGTCATCTGGTTACCGTTACTGCACGGTAATTTTTAACATTTAATTCTCTCCGTGTAGATCGCTATAGAAATCATCATAGATATGTTGTATGATTATTCCTATTTTTGAGATATTTTGGGATATTTCTCGGTTTTTTGCATATTTTATGAAACATTTCTCTATTTTTGGAATGCAGGTTTTTTTTAATATCACGCACGTCCAAATTTGTGCTACTGTGTTGTACCAACGATTTATCATCGATCAATTGTGACGAGATGTTGATCGTTGATCAATGAAGACTTTGTTCACCTAGTATTACGAAAAACGAGCGTGTCTCTAGATCGATCCGTCTATTCCAGTCCACTTTCCATTTTGCAAGAGTACCGCACTCTTCATTAATTATACAATGCTCATGGGGTACCTCCGCGTCCTATATGAACGATAATCATACGGACATGCGCTACGGACACAACGATTAAGGCATTTGTGCTACATTGTCGTAATGGATCTCACAAGAGTGAGAGAGAGAGAGAGAGAGAGAGAGAGAGAGAGAGAGAGAGAGAGAGAGAGAGAGAGAGAGAGAGAGAGAGAGAGAGAGAGAGAGAGAGAGAGAGAGAGAGAGAGAGAGAGAGAGAGAGAGAGAGAGAGAGAGAGAGAGAGAGAGAGAGAGAGAGAGAGAGAGAGAGAGAGAGAGAGAGAGAGAGAGAGAGAGAGAGAGAGAGAGAGAGAGACAGAGAGAGAGAGAGAGAGAGAGAGAGAGAGAGAGCGAGAGAGAGGAGGGAGGGAGGGAGAGAGAGAGCAAACGGCAAAACGGACGGGATCGAGCGAAGTCTCCGCTGCGCTGAGAGGCCGAAGAAACGACAAGATCAAGGGAATCTGGTTTCTGGTCTATCGCACGACGTGCACCGACTCAAGGTGCGAGATATACGTGACAAGTGGCCGCGAGCTCGGTCAACCGTTGCAAATGAATTCAGTATTACTCCATTTGACTATCAGTAGTGCGAACCGAGCTGAAATCCGATCTGGATGATGACACCGATCCCTCGGAGATCGCGCATTTTATTCTAATATCATTATCGTATATGTGTTTTCAACCGCTGACTCATACACAGAGAGAACATTCCATGCTATCTACAACAAACGCTCATGTTAAAAGTGGAAATAGTAGAATTCTCTATACTTTGTTGACACAATCATAATACGGTGAACCCAACTATACAAGCGAAAAGTATATGTGAACATGCGATTTGGGTGGCGCGTTCGACAATCCATTAACCCCGAAATAATTGTTAACTTTTGTGAAAGGCTTGACAATATAGATATGGTGAGTTCAGTGCTATGACAAAATCGACGCACAACTAATGTTGTATACTGTACGTTAGGTTTTGATCAAGTCAAACTTCTACTATTCTATTTGAATTTGTACAATTCATGTGGTTAACATTAACGTTTGTCCCAGTGTAACTTCCTAAAACACCTTACGAAAAGAGACTGTACGAAAAAAAAGCATGGGATGTTTACTCATAGCGAAGACGTAAACCATTTGCAGCTGGAGCAAGCACGGCTTAGTAGTTCTAGTAACTACGGGTTTTTTTTACAAACTGTTACATGGTATGTTGGCTGTTTTGATAAAATTGTATATCAGTCCAAAACTTCTTCTTGCAGTTCACGCTCTGGTCTTGTAGGACGCACATTCCCGACTAGAAATTTTGATCCGGCAGCCTGAAGAATGATCAGGCAGCTATCAAGCTGCGGTCCGGAATACCGAAGTAAGGACGCTTGATCAGTGTCCGATGTCCACCGTATCAGTGGAACCGTTGTATGGGAGTAAGAAGGCTACTTTACTTCAGCCGAATCAGGGTACCTTTTTATTCCCGTACGACGGTTCCTCTGATCAGGTGGAAATACTGCACAGATCAGGCGTGTCTTACTACGGTATCCGGATCGCAGCTTGATAGCTGTCAGCTCCGTGTTGAGGCTCCCAACGGCGAAGACAGTCAAGGAATAGGTCAAGAACAAAAGTAATACTATTTAATAAAGTATAATTCAAATGATTATTATTCCAAGAATCAAAGTTCAGCCAAACATGTTATGACTGTAATATCTAAATAATATGAAAATAAAAATACGATACAGGTGAATTTATTATTGTGGGTTATTGTAAGTCCAGATTCCCCTTTGTTAACTTTATTTCAAGATTATTTTTTTTAAGTTTCAAGGAAAAAGATTATTAAAAAAAAGAATAAAATTAATGACATAAGTAGGTAGCGCGCTCAGCTTTAGAATTAGAAGGCGTAGGTTTAAGTCCCGCGGCTAGACAACAGTATACGATTTAATACATTTCTCATATATGCAGGAACATAAATCAAGCGTATGTAAATAAAAAAATACTACGGCACCTTTTTTATTCATAATTTGTTGATCATTTAATTTTTCATTTCAGGCATAGATACGACAGCCGGATGAGGGCCTGCTAGAGTATACTGATCCGGTCCGTAACCGACATCCCTTCCAAGGCCGGATGCCGAAAAGCATTTCATAACTAGTAAAGCCCTGATCCGGCAGCCTGTACAGTGCCGTAGTACGAGATACGGTATGCCGGATCCGGCCCTAGTCTGCCCCGTAGCTAAATTTCTAGTCGGGTTACTATGCATACGCGGTCGTATCATATAATGTGATAGAAATCACTATAAACATCATCGCAAATCACAAGCAACATTTTTTTTTATGTAAATGTAAAAATGTAAATGTATTTCAGATCTCTTCGCATATCAGGATCTTGGGGGAGTTAATTTTTAATAGTGGAAGGGAATATCCATTTGATGAAAACCTACTATATTATAGAGCATTGAACAATGAATGCCTAATTTATACAACTGCTAGAATATCAATAAGCAGTACTATATTTTTGGCAGTAACTATGGCTATAAAGTATTATTTTCTCCTCCGAGAAATATTAAATATGGTTAAAGTATAGTTGAAAACATCATACATTTCTCTTAGTGTAGCTTGCCTTTTGTCCACGTCGTACGTACACATAAAAAAACAGAATTTCTTAAAATGCCAGCTCTGCTTTTAATACACACACCTTCAATTTGTCTATTCCCTGTGTTCCAATATATACCCGTGTGGGTTTTTACGCATTAAGATGGCTTCTCGCTATACATTTGATCTCCGTTCTATACTGGCTCCATTCCGTTTACGTAAAATACTATTGGCTGTAAATGAATGGACGTATGCACACCTTCCGATCCGTTTACACACCGTTTTTAATCAATTCCGTTCAATATAGATGCAAACGTATATTTTGACCGGCGGAACGTGTGGGAAGCGGTGTTGATAGGGCGGACATCGTTACGTTTCAGTTCTATATACGTTCAGTTCTATATACTGCATTGAATTGAAAATTGTATTTCCCGTTGATATTTAAGTATGAATGACGAGGAGTTAATGGAACTGGTGAAGAGAAATACTGAAAAAATTGTTTTCGTTGCCTATCAGATCTCTAAATAATGTTGTATATTTTCCTTAAATATTTATTTTCTTTAAAATATTGTGCACCCAAAATTGTGGTTTTTTTTTTGTAAGCTAGCATCTTCCTCCAATATAATAGCAGGTAGGAATAAGTTTTCGTCAGACCACATTTTGTCAACGCGCGCGCTACTTTCATCTAGACGAGAGTGATCAAGAACGTAAAATATGAATAGTCCAGAATTTAGCTAAACATGTATAAAATGGTTAAGGAACGGAGACGGAACGCACAGTGAGAATCAACCTTCCTAATTAAGCCCTTTCATATAACTTCCTAGCCGCACTTCGTTAATCTATCCCAACTTCCATTGCGTCCACAGCCGTCTTGAACTACACTGTAACTCATTCGTCAAGGGTACGTGGAAACTGTAGAAAACCCGTAGCGGCATAGACGGCCCCATATTCTTCCGATTTTCTGATATACAGACATTATACTCAAGTATCCCCACCAAGGTCTTAGAAGTGGCCTTGCGCTCACGATTTTTCCATTTTTATCATATACTTCATTCAATCGGTGAATTTTTTTACGTCTCCACTCGTAATAGAAAGAAGCCCATGACAGCCGGCAGGTATTGGTGAAAAAATTGGATCGATATTAAATCTTGCTAATTTGTCGAACCGCGTAGCTCCCGGGACAATCAATTTTACGGTGAAATTTGGAGTGGCGGGCGTGCGATTGAAATTTGCGTCGATTGATCGTCGAACGCTTGGTGTTGAGTTGGTATTGACATGCCACAACTTTCTGTTTCCTTTTTCACTGTCGGCTTTGTAAGAACTGTTATATACATGTACACACATACACTCAAACGCATACACACATACAAACATATATATATATACAATCCGCTTTTATACGACTATGATTATTGAATAGTGAACGAATCGCGAAAGAAGTAGAACGCGAAGAATTTCGCGTTGTGGATGTTTATACACGCCGACGTTCGAATCAGCGTCGCAATCGCACTCTAATTATGCCGCTTTATTGACCCTCTACGGTCGCGTATTATATGGGGCTTATAACGAGCGAATGACTCTTGCGTTTTCTCTGTGTGTGTGTGTGTGTGTGTGTGTGTGTGTGTGTGTGTGTGTGTGTGTGTGTGTGTGTGTGTGTGTGTGTGTGTGTGTGTGTGTGTGTGTGTGTGTGTGTGTGTGTGTGTGACGCGAGAGTCATTCGCTAGGATATATATATATATATATATATATATATATATATATATATATATATATATGTGTGTGTATGTATATTTATACAAAAACTAAAAAGATATAAATGATGCAAAGTTTATTTTATGTGAGCCTCCAGACACGGAATTACAAATTGAACCATTATATATATATACGTGCGTAGACATAACAATAATAACTATAACCATAATAATAATTCCCCTGCTATCGTGCAAAGTTCTCGAATGCATTTTTTTTAGCTGGTCCTGAAGAGAGCATTCAGATCGATTTGTCCAGGAACAATACTGAACTGACCACCCCTCACTCCCCGCCCTCATTTACATGCGGTATACGCTGGAATTAGCCTCAAGGGAAACTTCTTGGTACGTCTCACTTACCAGCAACTAAATGCGTCCACGTATCTGAATTTAATTGTCGAATATAATGAAGTTGGGAAACAATTGGAGTTGAGTCACGATGGGTCATTGCGTATTCTACGACAGTTCAGTGGAATTAATGGCTCGTAAATATCGTAACGCGCTGGTGGGGAGAGAGGATCACTGACATTTGAATATTCCTGCTGCATTCTAAATTTTACTTATGCCGATTACAAATACCACTTATGTAAAAGAAGCGAAAGAATGATAGTGAAAAAAAAAGTAATGCACATAATACAGTTCGAACCCACACTTTCTTATGTACATATTGATGCTTGATCGAGCAGTATAAATGTCTCTCTCTCTCGCTCTCTCTCTCTCTCTCTCTCTCTCTCTCTCTCTCTCTCTCTCTCTCTCTCTCTCTCTCTGAGAGAGAGGGAGAGACAATGACGCCTAGGCTAAGAAACGGAAATGATCGTTTTTCCATTTTTAGCGCAGCATTGATTTGGCTCAATTTGCGCTATTTATTCCTTGAGTACACATTCTTTTGTTTTTTTTCGACATACACTTCTCTTGAGAGGATTGGACGAAAATTAAAATAATTTATTCTGGGCATGAACAAAAGCAGTTCTCGTGAAAACACTGTTATTGTATGGAGCGTAAGAAAAAACTTTCTTTTGTATTACGTTTTCGGGAAAACCAATATTTTTATCAACATTTCATTGAAATTTCATGAATACAAACAACGTGGAAATAATTTACAGCGCCATACTTTATTCGAAAAAAATCATATTAGCTTGAAACTTCTGGAACTTTCGTGAATGAAATACGAAAAAAAAAACTTTTTCGTAGGCTAGAGACTACCTATTTATTTTCCGGCGAATAAAGATTGAATACGGTACACCGACAAGTGAATTGATGGAAACTAGTGAATGGACGAAAGCTGATTTATATTTAAAATAAGTTGTCGTCGTTAAAAATCACTATAATTTAGCAAAAAAATCACAAGTGTCGTTAAAACCAATTTCTTAGTTTAATATCGAATTTTGAGGTCCCATGGAATTTGTGGAGTTTGACGTACTTGCACACCGTGCAATTTGGTTACGATACGGCTGTGCACAGTAGTTAAAGACGAAAACAAACGTTTTTATGAGTTTTGAGGATAGGTATCACTTTTATTGTTTAAGATAAAATCAATCGTTGATACTTTTCAAAGATTTTAAATAAATTCGTAATAATAGATCAGAATTCAAAATGTTTTTTCACTAGTGCTGTATTCTAAACTCGTTCCAGTGAGTGGAAATATGGGCACTGTTCTGATAATTCTCCAAGCAAAATGGAAAATTAACCTCATCTACTTACAATTGTAAAATTAATTACTGTTAAGAATTGACAACGTATATTTCACAAAATGTTATCATAAAATCATTGCATTCGTTTTTTTTAAATTTTTTTAAATTTTATTTTGAGAATGCCACGTTAAAGATGCAAAAGGGCTTTGTGAATTACTACGAAATCGAAATAACAAATATTATACTTATAAGTAATATTAAAATTTTTGTGCAACACAGTCATCTCTAAATATAGCATTTAATAAAAATAAATAAATTGCCTTTATAGCGTTTATCTACAGTACACACCAATTTACTGGTAACTTCATCTATTAACTGGCGATTTAGTCATTTCATTACTTATTTGTCAATTCCTCCAATATTATTTGTTGCAATTACTTCGAATATTTTTCTCTACTAATCAGAATAATGTATTTTGAATCTTCAAGGTTCTAGTTTTCAGATCTTTTGGCAAAAAGTTTTTGTGTGCTACGGTTATTGCGCCATCATAAGAAATAACGCGAGACAAAAATTTTCCAATTTTTTTTGTTATTTTTCAAGGGTCCACGGGCTCGAGAATTTTTTTTTCAATTAAATCTATGCATAGGTCAGTGAGTTTGTTTATTCAGCTTCAATTTGGTTTTTTATTGGTCTCTCTACGTCAATTTTTTACTGAGACATCCGACTTTGAATGAAAAAGGATCCTTTTGTCTTTGATCATCGATATCTCAGCAACCAATGATCGTACAGAGAATTAAAGGGTAGTTTTGAAAACTTGAATACATTTCCTACAAGATTATTTCATTAATTTATTATCATTTTTTTTCACTCTTAGTATCAACGTCAAAGAAGTACAAAAAATGACTTTTTATGGTTTTTCAATGAATCTACCATTGCTTTACAAATATTGATAGAAAGACTGATGTTGCCAGGTTTTTCAGCTTATTAATATTAGTATGGTTACATTTATCGAATGGTGATTTCAAAGACGTTGTGGTCTACGTTATGTTGAGTATAGGAATCATAAGGGCCATAAGCTCTACATAATGATTTCAAAGACGTTGAGTTATTATGTTGAATATAAGGAGTCGAGTTGAGTATATACATAATGTTGTTAATTATAGGGGCCTTATGGTCCTTCTGACCCCTACATAATGTAAAGCTTAAGGGACCATATGACCCTTCTGGTCCCTTTACTAAACAACATTGAATATATACTCAAATTGAGCCCGAAGCAATATCCACATACTTACGATAAGCCTTCTCGTTCCTATACTCAATTTTATTGCATATAGAGACTACGAGGACCATAAGGTCTCAATTCTCAATTATACTCAATATATTGTAAAGTTTAGTTATTTAAATGTATAAGCTTCTAGTCCCTATACTTAAAAACATTGATTGAGTATATACTCGACTTGAGTCCGAAGCTTAAACATCATCACGATACTTACCTTTATCATCCCTATACCTAATATTGTTGAGTATAGGGACCATGAGCTTTAAGGGACTTTACGCTCCTCGTGAACCATTAGGACCTTATGGCCTATGAGGACCGTAAGGTCCCCATAGTCAACATAATGTAAAGCCTAAGGGACCGCATGGTCTTTCTGGTCTTTATACTTAACAAAATTGAGTATATATTCAACTTGAGTCCCAAGTAACACTCCATACTTAATCCCTAGACTCTTATCGTCCCTCTACTCAATGTTCTCGAGTATAGGCACCATAAGTACCATAAAGTCCCTATGTTCAATATAATCTAAAGCTTAAGGCACCTTATGGTCCCTATACTCAACAGAATTAAGTACAAGGAAGATAAACGTTCAGGGATTAAGTATGGAGTCGTTGTTAAGTATAGGGACCCTAAAAACCATAAGTTTCCCATACTCAGCGCAATGTAAATCACCACATCTTTAAAATGACCATTCGATAAATTAAGGCGGTCCTCTAGTTTCTCGGGTCGAAAAAATCGATTTTTTTTTTTCATAAATCACATCTACAACATGTGTAGAAAATGTGTGCCAAAGGATTTTTCGATATTCGAAGTGGTTCACAAGTTACGGCCCTGGAACGGAGCAGGTATACGGAACGCGCGCCGAGCCGCACCGCCTCTTTCTGAAGCAGTTCAAAAAGTTATAAAGCCAATTTATGAGAATTTATCCAAAGAAGAATTGTTAAGCAGATGCCTGGGAGCGGAAACTCAAAATAATAACGAGTCGCTCATTTCGTTAATCTGGACTTTTGCTCCGAAGCACCTCCATTCTGGGCCAAAAGTGGTTGAAATCGCCACGTTTCTCGCTGTCATAATCTTCAACGAAGAATTCAAATCTATCCTGAAGACCTTGGAAACCATGGGAGTGAAAATCGGCCCACAAGCTAAAGGATATGTTCAACAGCGTGATAGCTCTCGGATCGACCGTTCAGAAAGGCGCACGAGTGATGTTGTAAAACAGGCCCGAATCGCGAAAAGGGAAGACGGAGCAGCTCTGCGTGACTTCCAAGAAGAAGAGGAAGGCCTATTGTATGGTCCAGGCATAGCAGATTGACGGTGAGATGAAATTTTTAGTATAAATCACATGCGCGAACTTTCAAACGCGTTTTTCTCGAAACACCATTTTTCGAAACGGTGACCACGATATTTCAGAAACTACTGCACCGATCTTGTTCAAATTTATACAGCATCTTTAATATGTTATAAGCCAGCGATTGAACTAGGATTATCATGATTGCTTCGATAGTTTTTTTTTGTACGAGCGAAAAACTTAAGAAAAAATGAGTAAAAAAATAGAATGTAATTTTCAAAAGTGTATAAAAAAGTCAATTTTTGTAATTTAGAATTCACTCTAGTTCAATCGCTATTCTTAAATATGAAGATTAAAATGCCGTTTGGTTTTTTGATTTCAGATAAGCAGAACAGCCGCAATCTTGGTCACCGTCAAGCACCTCTTTTACTTGATGTCTTCCTGTCGGCCACTATAATTTTTATTCTATTATATATTTTGACTTCAAAAAATTTGTAAAGCTCATTTAAATGTTAATAAAGATTATGCAAAAACAATGAGATTGATTATTTCGATGCTTTGCCCGTAAAAAATTATTGAAAAAGCCGTAAAAAAACAGCCGAGAAACTAGAGGACTGCCTTAAACCAGTCTAATGTGAAGGTTCTCTTACAGACCCGCCTTCAAACATCTCAATAACGGCTACCATTCGATCCCGACGTCAAATGTCTTCAAACTTACCTTGCTCCATATACGCGCGTATGCCGGTGTATCAATATATATATATAAAATCCATATCGAATTCGCATGATTCATCGCGATAATTAAAGCGCATAATTTCGGTACGTGTGAGCGTCTTTCATACAGTATATCGCGAATAATCCCACGAGCTCGATTCTTCCATAGCTTTAACCCCTTAACAAGAGATTTAAAAGTAGCTAGAACAGGAAAAAAAAGAGAAAAGACGAGCAGAAAAATTGCAACGTTAGAAAGGTGCACCCGTCACTTTGAACGGGCAACACACCTGGTGCAATTCCCCACACGTGCCGAGGCTCTATCACCTCTAACGATCGTTAACTATATCAATATACAATGAAACACACATACGCGCGCTGGCGCATTTACAGGTACGAGACTCATTCACGTACTATAGCAGGACAATTGAAAGCGGCAGCGAGGAATAAATTAGCGATTAATGGGTATACATATATATGTATATAATACGCGGCTGCAATTCCTTGACACGGTGAAAATAGCGTTTGCTCGCACACCCGGTGCATTCTGGTCAGGATCACTTTTTTTTCAGCTCTACTCACCGATGCATTGAAAACAGAAGCTGTTTCAGTCGGACACGTGATTTAAAGTGGAATAGCAGCAGGTTCACGCAAGAATTATATCGCGTACGAGGCGAAAAGGAGCTTAGACCGGGGAGGAAAAGGGATAGGAACGTATAGTGAGAAATTCGAGTATTATCAACACATAATGCAGTACAACGCCTTCTTTAAAGACTCGTGGTAGTCGCCCAGCGGGAACCGATAATTTCCTCATCGTTATTCTAACGCACACTCAACACGTGGGCACCGAGGGCATAAGCGGGTCGCGAGCCAATGACTCCGTAAAAAAAAATGTCGATAGGTTAAACCGATAGTGAATGGACGAATAACGATACTATAGGATTCGATTGAACTATAAAATGAAAATATTATTAAAAAAAAAAGTTTTTAATTACTGCAGCTTACAAAATGCTTTTTTCATCTCGACACGACCACTTTGCGCACGGATACAGCGCTTCAAGAGAAACTAAAAATAATCGAAGAAATGTTCCATTTCTTTAATTTTTTGGAGTAGTGTATATGAGGCATTCCACGCCATTTCATCTAGCCCGTGACCCCGACCATTTTTTATTTTCCTGATAGTTTTTTTTTTTTGTAAAATTGTACACCATGAGAGAAATATTCGGACAAAATTTCAGATTTTTATCTCTTCTCTTTCAGGAGTTATAATTTTCCAAAAAAATGTCGATTTCGAAAGTTTTGTAAACGTTTAAACGCTGATAACTCTTAAACTAATGGAGATATCGACGTCAATAATAACATTTTTTTCATTTTATAGCATACTTTTGTTAAAAAAAATATGAAAACTATTATCAGTTATCAATGTCAACGTTTTTTTTTGCTTCTAAAGTGAAAACTGTTTTTTTTAAAGATGATTGCCTTTTTTTTATTTTTCAAAAAATTATCTAAAATCGAGTGACCTATATGATTTTTAAGACTAGTCTCATCGTGGGCCCATTTTTCCTTTTATATTTTTCGGATGAATTATATTTTTTTGAGAAGAGTTTCATCATTTTAATCTCCAATAATGCTATTAATGATTTTGTGATTTCCGATTCGGTTTCGACAGGCTTGAAATGGTTTATTTTGAATTTATACTGAATCTAACGAAAAAAGTTCTTTTTTATTGAAAAAAAATTATTTTGAATAAAAAATCTGTTTTTTTTCGTTAAATTCAGCACAAATAAAAAAAAACCATTTTAGGCCTGTCGAAGCCGAATTGGAAATGACAAAATCATAAGTAGCATTATTGGAGATTAAAATGATAAAACTCTTCTCAACAAAATTTGATTAATTCGAAAAAAAGTAGAAGGAAAAATGGGCCCACGATGAGACTAGTCTTAAAAATCATTGTCACGCTATTTTAGAGAATTTTTTGAACAAAATAAAAAAAGACGATCATCTTTAAAAAAAATAATTTTCACTTTAGAAGCAAAAAAAAACCTTGAGATTGAAAATTTATAATTGTTTTCGTATTTTTTATGCTTCAAAATAAAAACAAATGATATGTTGACATTTGTCGATATCTCAATTAGTTCGGGAGTTATCAGCGTTTAAACGTTTCCAAAACTTTCGAAATCGACATTTTTTGGAATATTACAACTCCTAAAGGAGAAGAGATAAAAATCTAAAAATTTGTGTGGATGTTCGGTCCATGGGGTACAATTTTACAAAAAAAAAAAATCAGGAAATCAAAAAATGGTCGGGGTCACGGGTTAGGTGAAATGGCGTGGAATGCCTCATATACACACATATAGATCCATATATATATATATATATATATATATATATATATATATATATATTCATAAATGTATATATATTTTCATTATCTCTCCTGGACATCGGACGATGTACGCGCAGCTTTAACGAGCCAATTATCCGTCTTACCCTGGATCCCGTGTATACGCATGTCCCACTAAGACCCATTTAAGACGTAGCGACGAGTAATTATACCCTCACTTCATAATAAAGCATTCCCGCGGCATTATTCGCAAGAGGTTATAACCGCCCAGCGTGTTTCAGCTCCGCGAAAAAGGATCTACAACACGCGCGTATGTGTCTCTCAAATATTATGCGTGCGTACACGGTGCAACGATGATCCACTTCGAGGTTAACCCTGATCTAGGCGATGATCAACAAGTTCCAAGATCGCGCGTTCGCCAAATACGCACACGTATCAAAGGCTCCGCGACGCAATACTCCATTTGAAGTGAAACACACATCCCGAATGAAGAACAAACGCGTGTCAGGTATATTTATACACTCGGGATATTCGAACGTGAGTACGAATCTACGGAGTTTATAAATGCCCCGTACGGCTCTATTAGACACGGCTTGCGATTGCGTGTGAACCGATAAATATAAGGTCTATACTCATTTGATATCGTGCGATTTCGCATACGTTATTGCGTTTGCAGTTTAACGATCGAGTGACGAGAACGTTAATGGACGCGTAGCTCACTAGGATCAGCAAGTTCCCACTGCGGTGACATTTGAAGTTGTCGCGGCATCCGACGGAAGGTTCCGTCAGTCAATAATTGGACGATCTTCAACCATTCAATATTCAAGATTTAAGTTTAAACTCTAAAAGTCAATAATTTTTCTAAAGTTTTATTTTCAGCAGAAAAAGAGCGGGGTCTTTGACAAAAGAAAAAATAATGATCTTCAGAAAATATAAGGTGTAGTAAAAAGAAATCCATTATTTTTGCATGAAATTGAAGGCTTTATTTAGCATAGTTAGAATGATCCGGTTTAGGTCTAATATGCACCGTTTTGATCGATAACTTGTCGCCACTTTGAAGGTAATTTCATTATGCCTTTCTCATAGAAACCCTCGTCCCTATTGGCAAAAAACTGGGACAGTCGATTTTCACAAGCGTCTCTTGAGGCGAATTTTTCACCAGCAAAATCTTTCGCCATAGACAGGAACAGGTGGTAATCAATTGGTGCCAGATCCGGGCTATAAGGTGGATGCATAAGAACCTCCCAACCAAGCTCCCGGAGCTTCTGGCGAGTCACTATCGATGTGTGTGGCCTGGCGTTGTCCTGATGGAACACAATTCCTCTCCTATTGGCCAAAGCTGGCCGCTTCTGGGCGATTGCTTCCTTCAGACGGTCCAATTGTTGACAGTACAGGTCCGAATTAAGAGTTTGGCCATAGGGGAGCAGCTCATAGTAGATGATTCCCTGCCAATCCCACAAAACACACAGTAAAATCTTCCTGATCGTCAATCCTGGCTGGGCCACCGTTTGCGCCGGCTCACCGCGATTCGACCACGACCGTTTTCGCTTGACGTTGTCGTAAGTGACCCACTTTTCATCACCGGTCACCATCCGCTTCAGAAATGGGTCTATTTTGTTGCGATTCAGCAGCGCTTCGCAGATGGAAATTCAGTCCATGAGGTTTTTTTGCGTGAACTCGTGTGGCACCCATACATCGAGCTTCTTTTTGTATCCAGCCTTATTCACGTGGTTCCAAACGGTTTTTTGTGCAATGTTTAGCTCCTGGGTAACCGAAACAGTGCTTACATGAAGGTCGGACTCGACGATTTCCATTATTTTATCGACATTTTCGACAGTTGGCCTTCCAGAGCGTAGTGCATCTTAGACATAAAAATTACCGGAACGGAATCAGCGAAACCAAAATTGCGCGTGATTGGCTGTTACAGTATCAGGACCACTATTCACATTTTCAGCCGCCTGGCTTGCGTTTTCGCCTTTATCGAAGAAAAACTGTAAAATATGGCGTATTTTCACTTTGCTGGTGGCCATCTTTGACGCGCGCTAAAAAAATATTGAGTCAAGCAATCACAAAACTGTCTGAGATGTTTATTTCAGTAGGAAATCTTATCTTTCTAACGCCATCTAGCGTAATCCGATCGCACTTATACAACGCGAGATACAGATTACTAAAGCCATCTATTGAAAAAAGAATGGATTTCTTTTTACTACACCTAATATTTCGTCCATTCATAAAAAATAACGTTGTTTAATATCTGTTTGTTTGGGTTTTCGGTCCAATACAGCGTATGCATGCTCAAGCTTTACTTGATCGTCGGAATTGTTTTTAAGGGGTTACACCATTTTGGTGCTCGGAAAAATAGGTATAATTTTTTTTTATTCTAACGCAACCATTTAATATATAAAATGATTTTTATTCTTCACAAATGCATTATAGTTTTATGAACGAATAAAAAACGACTAAAAATCATTTTAAAACGGCGGAGATATAAGTCTAGCCCACTTATCAAAATGGTGGACGAAATATCTGGAGATCCATTCAACCGATTTGGATGAAATTTTTACCACATATTCTTCATAATATTATCTAGGATTTAGCGTAGGCGTTTTTCGATTGGATGCCGCTTGCATTTTTTATTTATTTTAAAAATTCAGCATTTTTCTCAACATCAGTTTTTTCAAACAGCTGTCGTTTTCACGATTTTTTTTTAATCCCCTATACTACAACTTAGCTTTAAAAGGTTTTTTTTTCACACAATACGATTTTTTTAATCCCCTATGCTACAACCTTTCTTCAAAAGGTTTTTTTTTCACACAATGCCTGATAGAGGAAAAAATCCACCATCGGCAAGGATATTTAAAAGAGGGTCCACTAGACGACCTATGTTTCCTCCATAAAATGTTTTTATTATTTTTTTAAATTTATTCCTAACACTAGCATGTGTTTGTGAAAAATAAAAATGATTTTATATGTTTAATAGACAAGACATTAAAAAAAAATTTATACCTGTTTTTCCAAGCGCTAAGGTGGTGTAACGCTTTAAGCTTGAACATACATGTGGTTTATTGTACCAAAAACCCAAATAAACAAATATTAAACAATCTAATTTTTTCATGAATGGAGGAATTATTTTGTGAAAAACGTATTTCTTTGTTGGTTTGAAAGCCCAAGATTTCTTCGATTATGCATTTTTTTCTGCTGAAGAAACTTCATGAAAATTCTTGAATTGTTATTTCGATTGAGAACAACGGGCTCTCAAAGTCACACCGATATTCAATTCTGGGGACCAGGACGAGGACTGCTACTAAAAAATAAGTGGCCATCTTACGATTCGCTTTTTAACTTCCTGCAAGATGTTCAAATTTATGCTAAAAATTTAATACATATCCGCAGAATAGTTCTTGTTGTAAAATATTCCCAAGCTGCCACGTTATTCTCTTTATATAATTTAATCTTGGTTTAACATACAAGTACGTGCATGTGCTTTATTTCGACGTACACATCGCCATTATTTTCTCGTCACTCGATCGTCATTTTTTTTCGGGTACGCCTAAGCCCTTCTTTGGGAAAACAGTTCTGCCTTGTGAACCTGATATCGATTATTATTTTCGTCAAATCGACCGATTCAAACGGACTTTTACTTCGTAGATACGCAACGGATTGGAGAAATTCGCAGATCACATGCGCATGTCTGCGATGCCGTAGCATAAATCTTCAAGCTGACGATAGAGACTCGTATTTATAGAAACGAAGTTGCCGCGAGGGCCAATATTCTGGCCAGGAAAAAAAATCTCGCTTATCGAACTAGCAGCGGGGATATACCGTTTGGTATTTCTGAAATGAGTATCCAGAGCACGAGTGAGCCTGGAGCGTAAGAACCAAACGTCTGGGAGTGGATTCGTGCGGTCGACGAGTCCGGACGCGGACACGACTTTCGATGAAATCGACGCAGCTTCCAGCAGCCCCATATCCAGCAAAGTGATTCAGGAACAGTCAGGCATTAACCCCGTTTTGATAAAAGTGGACAAGCACGGCGGGCGGCTCTACTTGTCTCACATAAATCAATTGTGTCGAATTTCTTGCGTATACATTTTAATGTGTGACGTATTCCAATATCAACGGATAATTTCCATTTGTTTTTTCACTTTTTCTAACTTGAAAGACCTTATAAATTTTATTGAATAAAAAAGCATAAACTTTTTAAATGGGTTTAAAAAACCGTTCCACAATTCGACAAAAGCTGGTTTTAAATATTTTTCCTGCTGCTCCATGTAGTTGTTTAGATTATTGGGGGTACAAATTAATTCGGTCCGTTTTTTTGTGGTAAAAAATCCATTTATTTCAAAATAAAAGGTATGAATAGATTAATCAAAGTATTGTCCATCGCTGGCTACTACTTTTTCCCACCTCTCAGGCAATTTTCGAATTCCATCTCGAAAAAAAGTCTCGTCTTTTGAGGCGATTCAAGTTTTGAGCCAATTTTCGATTTCTGCGAAAGAAGTGAACCGGTGACCTGCTAAATCCTGCTGCATCCGTCGGAACAACCAGTAATCAGAAGGAGCAATGTCCGGAGAATACGGCGGGTGCGGTAAAATATCCCATTTGAGCGTTTCCAAATATTTTTTTACGACTTTTGCGACATGAGGCCGAGCGTTGTCATGCAGCAGAATAACTTTGTCATGTCTTTGCTCGTATTTCGGCCGTCTTTCTCGTAATGCACGGCTCAAACGAATCAATTGTAGTCTATACCGATCGCCCGTAATGGAATCGCCAGGTTGTTCATCGAGTAATGCCTCCAATTCATTGTCTTCGAATTTTTTTGGCTGTCCAGGGCGAGGCTTGTCTTCAACGCTGAAATCACCGTTCTTAAAGCGTCGAAACCATTCCCTACATGATTTATCAGTTGGAACATCATCACCATAAAGTTCAACAAGCATTCGATGCGCTTCAGCTGCACTTTTCTTCCAATTAAAGCAGAAAAGTAAAACTTCCCGCAAATGCTGCTTAGTTAACACAAAATTTGACATATTCAACACAGTAAAAAACAAGGTTTTTAATGGAACTCAAAGCGATGTAAACTGAATGTTATTGACAGATGTCTAATCTCTCTAAAACCACCGAAATCAGCTGTCACTATGAAACATTCATAACAGCCAGAGCCATCTCTTGAAAACGGACCGAATTAATTTGTACTCCCAATAGTATTTAATTATTTTATTTGCAGTTACGATATTCTCTTTTTGGCTCCTGCATATTCTGCGACCATACAGAAGGGAACGATTTTTCTTTATGCTTTCATAAAGTCGTATCAGCAACTTTACAACTTGTCATCATACATCAAATAAAAAATGTTTTTCTTTTTAGAATAACCCAGGAAGAATTTCAATTATTCCATAAAAAAATGACCGGTTTCGAAAAGTCGAACTAACTGATACGAACACTGGAAAATTCGATGATTTTTCATTAGTGGTGGAAAGCTTGTTAAGTTAAGGGGAGTTTACCGTCGAGAGGCATGGAGACTACATGAACTTCGAAAAAAAAATGTTTATATAAAATAAATACTGTTGGAAATAGGTTTCAACGTATTTATACTTCTATTAATGGCGAGTAAATTCCAATTTTATTTATTTAAACATATCCAAAATGGCGGCTCCAGCTCCCGTCAAATAAAGCCATGCACAGCGTGTTTTGGTCTGCGCGGGGCGTTCTACGGCCTTGCCAGTTCATCTGACACAAAAACGGATTAAAAATGATTAAACTAGACTAAATTTAGAGAGCCTTATCGTTTTTTTATTTTCTGAAAAAGTCCTGGATAACAAAATGGCAGCCGTTTGAAAAAAAAACCCATTTTTTTGCCCATTTTTGTATTGCTTCAGCGGACGAAAAGAAATATATCTAAATCAATGTTTGACAAAAATCGTTCCCTGATGGCCCCGAAAATTGAATTTCCTTTCAATTGCGCAGAAATTCATGTGAGTCGGTTCGTCCGTTGAAGCTGTAAAGCACCCCGCGGGCTTAAAAATGCTGTTTCCCGAAAAACGCATTTAATGTTTAACATTAAGGCTGTAAATTCTAAAATACTTTAGATATAAAAATATCCTTTTACCCACGTGTTCTAATTAAGGATGCAAAGTGTTTTAATTAAGGAGGCAAATAATTTAAAAAAAATCAAATTTTTCATCGTAATGAACAGTAATCTGCCCTTAATACGGAATACATCAAGAGACGGTGCAGCATCACAACAACACAATTTCTCATACTTGAGAACGTAAGTTAGATTTTTTATATGTTACTACCAAATGTTATACTTTCTCCTGTAGGGGAGACCGAGAACGGTTGTGACAATTTTTATTCAACTAGCATATCTCAGTCAAAAAAGTCATACCTCTATGAAATCTATAACTTAACATACCTTCTATACTCCATTCGAAACAAACATAAAAAAAACTATTAAGGTTTCTGAAATTGACAATATAAAAAAAAATTTTAATTCATTTTTATTCATTTTTAAGTACAAAAACTATAGTTTAACGTAACGCCTCAAAAATAGGTGGGCTAGGTAGCTCCATCACAACTCGGCAACGGTTTGTCTGAAACAAAAAAATCAAAGTCCATTAGATTCAGTATGATACCAGCTACAAAATGACCCTCGGATATAAAGTTTTATCAAAAAATAAAAAAATGGCAGATGAAAAACGAAAAAAGTAAAAAAACGTGCTTTTCGCAGTTTTTCGCAAAAAAAAAGAGTAAAACTCAATTTTTTAAAACCATCGAGGGTCATCTTGTTGCCAATCATGTTTACAATATGTGGTTCAAATTTCAAGAGAATGGGTTTATTAGTTTTAGAGATACGATAGAGCTAGATTTCGAAAACGTTGTTTCGAGAAAAACGCGTTTGAAATTTATACTATGAAAAACTCTTACCTAAACTCAATCGGCAATTCCTGCACCGTACAAAATCCCTTCTGATTGCTCATCATCGTCGATTTCTTCAAGTCTTGCTTGCTTTCGTTTGGTTCTGGTCTCTTTTGAGCACTCAGAACTGCGGCGGTTTGCAGAGCGAACACGCTCGTCATCGCGATTGCCGGCGAATCCGATGGCGATGGGGCCGAGTTTGACGCCCATTATTTCCATTATTTTAAGCACTGGACGAAATCCTTCATTAAAGACACACGCGGAAACTTTGCAGGCAATGTCTACGATTTTTTTGCCGTTGAACATGTGTTTAGGTGCCATATTCCATACGCAGTTGTTAAAACTTTCATTATTGTTTTGCGTATGGCCACCTAAACACCTTTCGAGCAGTTCTGTTTTGGTGAGATCCTCGTAAATAGGTTTTAAAACTTCCTGTACTTCCTCAGAAAGAGCAGGAGGATGTTTGTGGCCGATGGGTCGGCCGAGCGCGCTATACGCTCAGGTAGACGAAATGAGGTCCTGACGTTCAGGTAAAAAAAAATATACCTAGAGAGCTCGGATTTTCATAAAATTTTGACGCAATATTTCTGAATGTATGTACTTTCGAAAACAGTAAAAAAAATCGATTTTTTGAAATTTTCAAAGTGGACTGTCCCCTTAAAATCAAGTAAAAAATGAAGTTCCGTCCGAAATCTAGTCCGACAAGCAATTATGACAAATATATCGACACTCTCCTCCAGTGCAAGCTTCATGTGACCATCCCTTGCATTCGATGCATTGAACCCACTTCTCTTTTGATTGGCTATTGGTAAAGGGCTCGAGGCAACACAAGCAGAAACAATTATTTTCTGCAATCTTCGTCCTCTTCGTCATCGATGTTATTGTTGTTTTTAGTCTTTTTCGATGCGAAGTCACACCACAAAACATTCTTGCCAGGAAAAAAACAAAATAGGAGAGTTGTGATAAGCTGTCACAACTCTCCTAGGTGCAAAAAAAACGTGCTTCGATCAGAATAATAATTCTTAACCGCCAAACCGAAAGCGAACTCAAAAAAAAAACAATAGCATGCTATGAAATTTGAAAAGCCAATGCATATTAGAAAAAATATCACAATAACGCTAACACAATACGTATCGAAAAATAGGATATCAAAATTTTGGCCGAAAACGTACTTTCGGCAATTTTTTGGACGCAGACGTCGTACAGCCGCAATCGCTTCGCGTGGGCGGTCGGCGCGTACTGCAATTAATGGCGCGTCTAAAAAGCAATGAATGCGCGACTTGCTAGTTTGCTAACGATCATAGGCTCCGAGAAATCGACTTTGTCACAACTCTCCTCTGTCACAAACCTTCTCGGTCTTCCCTACAATGATAAATGAGTTTATGGGAAGCTAAAATAAAATCGTTGGCAGTTTGATTTTTCACACTATTCATTATGGTGACTTTTGTAGAACTCTTCCTCGATACGTCTTTCACAAGGACTTTTAACTTCCTCGCAGAAGAAACTTCGTGAATAAGAAGGACTAAGCAAGAAACAGTAAAAAAAAACATATTTTATTTTATTACGACTTAAAACAAAAAAGAATCTTTTGATGCAAACGAATTTCGATACACCAGTAACTTTAAAAACCAATTAATTTTAAACATTTAAATAATCGCCGTGAACTTATCTCCGGTGAAATCGTTACAATGCGGAGATTCCCAAAAATTGTCGTCAATGAAAATCTTTTTGCCAAACACAAACGTATATATATCCCCGTTCGTTTAAATGCCATCGTGTGGCCTAGCGTAAGACTTGAGAGCTCAATAAACGCAATTACCGGTCGGAAGGCGACAGTTAAACGATCTCCTGCAATTGGCGAACGCATAGGATATGGAAAATCGTGGCTAAATAGACAAAAGTACCGAACCGAGCTGTATTTTTTTCTTCTGCACGTACGAAACACGCATTCGTAAAATACGATTATGTGCGAGAACAGAAGTTCTGCCTTATCTATATATCGATAGTTGTATATCGATCGTTTCTCGATTGCGAATTGGGTCGATCGAGTAGAATCGACGGAAAATACGGAGATCGGCGGGCTTGGTCTCTGCTGTATTGCGTCAAGGCCCTTGCGCCCGCGACTGCGGAATACCTCCGCGTGTATACGTATAGATGTATGTATGTATATATTTATTAGAGATCGGTACTTCAAAACTTGGTGAAAAAGTCGCATTCGTCGCTCACCTTTCTCCCTCTCTCTTTCACAAATACACTTGGCAAATACATTTCTGTAAAACGTATATATATTCTGACCACCCGTTCATTCAGCGTAATTATGGTTACCGCGGTGCCCAAGCGCAGACACACATATACATAATGCCGCCGTGCATTTTTTTTTATCGTCCAGAAACGCGGGTGAACGCGGTTCTTTAAACCAACGTTGAGTTCCCTCAGCGATCCTGGGGCAATGTGACATACGTGTGGTTAGTTTTTCTCTAGACTCTTTCCACGGCGAATTTCTTCGTTTTTTTCCGTCCCCTCTTTTTCCACCTTTATTGAATAGCCCACGGTTCTGAAATACTTCTGCGGTCCAGCGTCGAATGATCGCGTTGCGAAAACCCAACGAATAACGCTCGGAGCCAAACGTTGGCGCAAGTTGGGCGGGGCATTTTCGTTCGCGAAAAATGTCTCCAAATACAGTGATCAGCAAAAAAAAAAAAAGAAACCACACTGACAGAAAAATTCTTTCGATATTAATTAGATGCGTCTATTTTTTTTTTTTAATTAACTAAATTTTTCGTGAAATTAAATGTTTCCTATTGCATTCCATTATTATGATTGTTTACTTTAAATATATATTTATTCATTGAAATTAGGATTTAGGATTTATTAGGATTAATTAGGATTTAGGATTATTTAATATCATCTAACAACTAAATATTTTATTTATTTCTAATAAATCTATGATTTTGTTTCATCTGGTAGTATAGGAGAAAAGGTACACGAACAATGGTACACGATTCAGTCACTCAAAAATGTCATGGCTTTGTTTTAATTAAAAAGACTGTTGTCACATTCTGCAGTTGAGGAAAAGGGTTAGTCTTTCTATACATAAATGGACGCGTCTGTTAATAATAGGTACGACGATACCTTTCTTTTTTTCAAATAATACTCGTGGCCTCGTTAATGAAAAAAATGTAACCTTTTGCCACCGCACTTTACGTCATGAACCCATATTTCTTTCTCGCATTCATACGATATATCGTATTTTATCTTTATTTATTTGATTCGAATCTAATCTTCATTTATTTAATTTGAATATATTTAATATTTCAAAAGAATAGCTCGAACAAATGAAACAATATATTTGAAACAAATAAGGTCGTAGTAGGTCGCGAGAGAAGGAAAAAAACCTATTTGATTTAAATAGCTCCTATTTAAATTAAATATTTTTCTTTGGCAGTGCACCATCAATTTCATCTGATTTGTTACATGAAAATCACTAAAAAATCAGAAATTCTTCTATCCTTTTGCCATACGCGTCGTCAATACCTTTATTTCGATATTCGCGAAATTAAAAAAAAAACACGTTGATCGAATGAAGTTTGACTTTTGTTACACAAAAATACTAGGAAATACGTAGGGACAAAGCAAGAGGCCGTTTTTTATTTTCTACAAAACAGTTAGAAGAAAATATATCCAAACCATGGTTAATATTTAGTATGGCCCCCTTTAGCCTTTATCACTATTTGAAGTTCTACAGACATACTCTCGACGAAATTTTGAAGGTGGTGTTCGTCCAATGCCTCCCAGGTTTTCTTCAGCACAGCAAAAAAATTATCTTCGTTGGCCACATTTGTTTTGTCGATCTTCTCGTCCAAAATTGACCATACATTTTCTATGTTTAACTAGATTTTTATCTCGTTGAATTTTATGACTTTTTCGCTGTATGCTTAGGGTCGTTGTCCTGTTGGAAAATAGAATCCTCTTCTAATCTAACCCGAAGCAAGGACATTCCCAAATTTTCATTGAGGATATCAATGTACTTATCCGTAGCCAATATGCCATTGATTTTTATTAATTCGCCTACTCCTGACCAAGCAAAGCACTGTCCAACCGTAATATTACCACCTCCGTGGTAATATTACGGTTACCTTGGTATTCTTACCCAGTTTTTCTCCACACTCTCAGTATTGTTTTTCGAATAAACAATTCAAATTTGCTCTCGACAGACCGAAGAATGTTTTTCAAAAAGGCGTGTCCAAAAAAATTTTGCCATTTATAAATGTTTTGTTTTATTGTGCTTGTTAATAAAAGGCCCCTTACTAGCAAATCGGCTATGCAAATTAGCTTCATGGAGTCTGCGCCATAACGTGCTACGCGACATATTTAAGGAGGTTGAAGTGTTATCCCCAATCCACAATTAAAAGAAAAAAAATATCTATGTTATTGTCCAGACTATATTGAATCTTTTGAAATACAAAATATGAATTTTTTGACATTTTTTCACTAGGAAACACCAGAGCGAAAAAATAGTTTAATGTATGTAATGTTTTACATGCGGTTAGATGGGCAAGACGAGTGAGGTAATTTTTTTTGGCTGTTTAGCACCAAGATAAACCATTTCTAACAACGGATTACCATAAACTAAATCTTTGTAAACATTAAAAAAAAAAAATTCATCTTGCCCATCGAAAACGATATATATTCAGAAATATATTGAACCATCAAGGTTTGATAAAAGATTACTTTTTAATCTTTTAAATATTCTTAATCGTTTTAATCTAATAAAAAAAATATGACTCTTTCGTAATAATCATAAATAATGTTATACTTCATCAAGCTTGTAGTAACATAACAGTTTATTCACGTAATCAAAGTATAAAAATGCATAATTTTCTCCTTTATATTATATATTTTATGAACTTAGCATCTACAGAATAAATCTACACCGCTCATGCATTTTATTTGAGATTTAATGAAAAAAAAATCTCATAAACTGTAATTCGTAGTCGCCCGTTTCCTTTCTCTTCATTCTCTGCCCCCAAAAGAACCAGTATCGCGAAACTTTTTCCACAGTTTCTGCACTTAAGTTTTGCTTACTCCAAATTTTTCAGCTATTTTTCGTTGTGAAAAACCGTTTTGAATGTCTTTCATGACCAATTTTCGGATTTAAGAACGTTTTCCAGCCGCCTTGGCACGCGATTTTTCTCGACTGAACAATCAGCCGGTAAATGCAGCAAACTTACACTACAAGGACCTATAAGAAGCTAAATAAAATATAGACATTTTTCGCTCAGCGAAGAGATAGAACATCCAAAACATCAAGTTTGTGATAGCGGTCTCTTTTTTTGTCTTATACTTGAAAGACAAATTTACGCAAAATATTACGAAAATCTAGATCCAAAAAAATAACGTAGAAATTTGCATCAAATATAAAAACTATACCACTAGAGAGTGATGTTATCAAAAAAAAAAGTGTTCGGTATTTTAAATATTACTTTACAATATTTCGGATCTAAATTAGAAAGATAGCGTAGTATTTTTTTTTGCCGGTCACTATATCTATTGAGCTATACTCTATGATCGATTCTTACCGATTCCGCTCGCGTCTCCGTTTCACGAAATATGGTGCAATTTAATAACGAGACTATTCGTCCACGGGGGATACACATAAAAATACGTAGAACGACGACGATGGCGTAAAAAAAAAAAATCGACATTTTCAGATCGTTTCGCGCGGTCAGGCTTTGATCGATTGAAAAATTCAAGTCGCGGCAATTCTAGGGTTTTGCAAGCCTTTCTCTCACTCGTTATCTTTTTGTCTTTCTTGCTTTGCAGCTCGCTCGTATTGTTGTGACAACGATCGGCTTACATGTGGAAGTTTGATTGACCGAGCGGTTAATGGCACACGTAGATATGGCTATATATAAATTTACATGACACGTCGAGAAAGACGGAGGTATATAGACACGAGCGTAGATTCCACCATCTCGTTGCACATTATTATAGGTATAGCTAGGGTGCATTTAGCATGCACCCAAGTCTCGTGTCTCTCTTGGCTATTAACTCTTTCGCGTTCGTTACTTTGCTATATTCCCTATATAATTTATATTTGTGTGTGTGCACATATATATATATATATATATATATAATTTTACACCTATATCGCGTGCCAACCACCTCTCGATGCATTAATACACGTGACACTCGGTCACGTGCAAATGCTACGACGTCCACGCTCTCGAGCACGTGAATTCTGCATACAAGGCTTGAATCGATGCTATAGGTAGAGGTTCCCTTTCCTCGGGTAGAGCACAAACGCGCGTGCTGGCTAAATAGTAAACGACTCGTATAATTGGACGTTAATACGATAGCTGAACTCTCTCGTTAGAAACAATCAAGACATACATCCGCTTCATTGATTCGGCTTATTAACCCTTGAGCATTTTTCCAATTATCGGTCAATTCAGTCTCGAGCTGTGGCACTCTTTTTATTTGGAGAATTTTTTTCGGAATAATTCAATTCCTCGAACACCTCGAAGATGTTGTGCTGTATGGAGGATTGCTTCGAAAAGCAAGGCAATTCGGAAACGCCTGTGCAGAAATTTTTGTGAGCATCAAATTTGATTCTCATACTTATCCACACTTCCTGATAGAGATCCAATGGGTCAACGCATTGGATACCTATACTAAAGAGTCACGCTCGAAATGATTCTAATTATAATTCAATTTGAATCATGAAGGATTCCCACATTATCCAACTGAATCCAATACAATTCTTCATGGATTCTATCGCATTCTGTACGTTGAATTTTCTAAACAACATATATAGATAGACAAAATGAGTGGATCTTGAAAAAGTCTAAATCTTACCTTAAACAAGTAGAAATCACTTAGAAAAATATATCTTAAGGGCTCATCACCGTGTATAATTTTCAAAAAATCGATTTTTTTTCCATTATCCGATAGTATAGACGGTTATAACCATAGATCTGGCATCGTCGATTATTCGTAAGTAGACAATTTGGATGAAAATTCCGCGCTTGAAACT
This sequence comes from Ophion ventricosus, assembly GCA_963932345.1. Lineage (NCBI taxonomy): Eukaryota > Metazoa > Arthropoda > Insecta > Hymenoptera > Ichneumonidae > Ophion > Ophion ventricosus. The sequence goes on from OZ010720.1 coordinate 5,872,764, forward strand.
TCAAATGCGTTTTTCTTGAAATGTGGTTTTTCAAAACGGTGTACACTCTCAAAGGAAGAGTTCTCAAGCTAACCGTCTCAAATGTTGACACAACATTCTTCACGCTATTATTTATCCTGCTTGGAATTTTTTTTTAGTGTACTTTAACCATCGAAAACAAAATCGCGGAAAATCAGCTATTTTCGACCCGTTACACTCTCTTCGCTCTCTTAAATATCGATTTGAATCGCATCACTGAAAATGCACTGTAATTATGCTTTGTTATTTATTTTACTGCACTATGACATAATGTCATCACACATGTACGCGCTCACGAAGCGTGCAGGTTTTATTTCAACAGGCCCATTTTTTTCTCGTGACTTGTCACACATATTTTCGATTTGAACATGGAAAGAATTGTAAAACAGTGTTCATCAGAGAACACTGATCAATCCAATTGGATCCCAATGAGGACTCCCTATGTGCGGTATCCCTAACGAATCCCTATAGAGATGTGGGTGCATTTTTAAACTCCTCAAAAAATCTGTGCACGGGCTCACGAAAGGATTTTTTCTTTTACGAAACCCAACAAATTTCAGTTGAGAATGTCAATTAATAAATTCTCAACCGACGTCAAAATATGTTTACGATCCCACCATCAGACCTCCGGATACACGGTATCGATGATTGAACGCACTTGTACCTTTACCCGGCCGTATTATTTTACATATTGCTACACTGTGGTACATTGATCGCTAACAGGGCGCCACCGTACAAATGTTTTCTTACGAGATAACGAAAATAAATTATGCCTAGAGTGGACGTGCATTGATCTCCGTTCGACGGATTAACTCGAGCGTGTAAATCTTACTGTTATGTCGACACTTGGACATAATGAGGCTGTGGAATTTCAATCATTCCTGGAGGTATCAATTTCATGCTCGATGGAAGCGTATCACTGACTTATCAGCGTGACAATGGGACAAACGTGTCTGGCCAGTCAATCGAACGAAGCCGAATGATCGTCGCACGTGGACGAAAATATCTGGGATAAAGGACATTTAATATTACTTTTTAATGATCTCATCCTTTTGCCACTTCGTCATTTCCAGTTCTTTGCAGACCCATCGGGGTGTTGCTGGTACACTACGAAACCATGTATGTTATTTGTCACACGTGAGGTGTGCAATTTTAGGAATCAACACGCGCAAATGTCATACACAACTTGAAACAGCGCACTTATGTGTGTTGTAGAGAATTCAAACACATTTTATGTGTATTTTCAAACACTTGAATCGCATCAAATTTCAACACGTTATTGCTATCTTATTCAAAACATGCAACACGTGTAAATGCAGACATTTACACTTTTAGACATCAAACGTGTCTTAAACAATGAATTTATGTGTGTTACAATAAAAATAAGCACGTTTTATGCGTATTTGTAAAAAGTGGATCGGCATTAAGTATATTAAAATTTGCATGTCAATTTTAATATACCTATGCAGAAATATTGTCATGGATACAGTCCGATTCGGACTAGGAAGCTGGTTTCTCAATCGGGATCCAGTCAGACATCGGATCGGATCCGGAAATGTAACGCTCGCAAATCGGATTCCAGCCACGATACTAATCCCGAACTATTAAGGACTCTAGTCAGAATCCAAATAGAAACTTTGCCGATCCCGGCTAGAATCCCAAACTTCTAGAACAAGATCTAGTTCGATGTCGAATCGAATCCCAGGGATGAATGTAAAAATCACCAGAAGATACCGATCCGTATCAGCTGGAGACGGTGGACGTCTTCTGAAATCATTTATTCAAGGATCGGACAAAGATTAGGTGAAAATTGGTGCTACAGTATAACTGTCAAAAATTATATATTATAATAACAGAATTTGAGACAAAATTTTTTACATTCAATAAAAAATTTCGAAAACACAATATGACCTTGAAAGACTTGTATTTTCTTGAGAAAAGTGATATAGGTTATTTATTCTAAGTAATTATATTTAAATTAAGTGGAGATCAGTCGAACTAAGAAATAATGTATTTAATTTTCTAAGAAAAATATATTTAATACGTATTTGAAATACGTATTTCAAATTCTTGCCACCACGTAACCGCCTTGTGCTACTTAATGGATGCCATCTCGATTCTGATGAGGATACTTTATCTAGGGAATCCGTATCATATCCCGATCGGGATCGGTTCGGAACTTAGGTATCCCTAAGAAATTTCTGCGAGAGCACTTGATACTAACATGACGTATGAATTTTAAAATACTTAATAGCTATTTAAATGAATTTAATCGAAAAGGGCTTGATAATTCAGAATATGACAATCAAAAATACATTATCGTGTTAACATTTTTCGCTCTCCCTGTTTCCCTCATCCCCTCCTCCCTCCCTATTTCGCGTGGAAAACCCTTTCGAAAATCTGTCCACTGTCTTGTATGTATATATAGGATATGTTTGAGAAAATCTATAGCATGATATTTGATAAAACTCTACAATTATCACAGTAATATTTAAAAAATGACATTGTTTAAGCGATACAATAAATAATTATAGAAGATACTTTTGTCTGTTATGCCATATCTGCGATTAAACAATAAAATGCTGAAACCACGTAGGGTTGGGGATAGCGTAGGGGCAGCGTGCATAGTAGAGGCAGGTAGGTTGTACGTTCGATTTCATGTGGAGGCGAAATATTTTCTTCGAGAAAATCATTTCCGGACGCTTGGGAATGACGAATTATAATTTAAAAAATCATTGACGTAGAATTCTGAGTTGAATATTTCATTCGTAATAAATTAACACACCAAATATGCATGGTAATAATACACTTAAGTGTGTGATACAAAACGCATGAAGCGATTCCCAAAATTACACACTTGGAAACGTATAAAAAGTGACCACAAGGTAGCTTTGTTAAAACACTACACTTGGGTTTGCAATGTAGCCAGGCTGTCTTAATGCACCATTGCATATTGGCACGGGTGTACAGAGAACCTGTGCAAAACCTGTACCGATATAGTCGGTACGCAAGCGAGTACGCGACCGAGCGGTCACCCATCCACGTATTTGCCCGAGTCAACGCTGCTTGACATGAGGGATCGCTACGGCCGCGCACCGACCATGCGTCCACTTCTGTCGGCAACTTGTCGCTTTCCCTTTCTCTTAATGAATACGGCCATTATTTTCGAGCAGACGAAAAAAAAAAAAATCGATGTAAGAATGGAGTGCCTAGTACTTTTGGCCAAGTCTGTGGGTGCGCGTAGACATGGGGAAATAGGAAGAAAAGGAAAATGAAAGGGATTCGGAACGACAGGTGCTCACTGTGCCGCGGGCGGGTTAAATCGCGACCGGGCGCAATAATTGGTCGCTAAGAATGCGCACACTTGTACACATAATAGTATGTATAAGTTTACGTATACGCGGGACTAGCCAGGTTATGCCGACAGGTAAAAAGGAAACGTTCGGAAACGTTTAAGTAAAGATACGGACGTATGAATGTACGACGTACACCCAGGCAACCCTAAAAGACACGATAAATCAGCATACGCAAATTTTATAGTGTATTATACAGAATCGCTAGCGACAGACTTAACGTTGCGTCTAAATTGCATGGCAATTAACATTAGCCGCAATTAAAAAAAAATGTCTTCTGCCCCATTCCCAACGATACTCCGAGGCTTGAAATCCTTCAAGGTACCATTGACGTATCTGTAGATTCGTTCACATCAGGCATATCCTTCCGGACGCGGCGCTGAAGTATGCAAAACGTCGATTACGGAAAGGGTAGAAAATGATTCACGATGAAGGTGCTCCTGCTATGAAAATTCATTAAGTATTTCATAATGAATGAATCTAATATAAAAATAACTTTCACTTGAAGGAAACGATATGGAATGATATGGAACATGGCACAAACAGTCAAGAACCGTGTCCTACGAAGCCTTGATATATGGCGAGTTCCCGACAAGCCTGTGCTTCGCTATTCGATCGAAAGAAAGCAGTATACAGTACTCGACTAACATATTTTTCAAGATATACACACATACACGAGCGATCAAGTTTTATATCAGTCAGGGATCGAGGCTCACACTTACACACTTGCGACTCAATGTTCCATTTTTTTTTAACATTTCCTCGCCTCTCTAAGTCTCATGGATTAATACGTCTCTATATACATGTACGGCGGAGAATCGTTATACGGGAGTCACGTGTACGTTTAAATGGAGCTGCGGATCAGTGTCAATGACAGCTGATTGCCGAGCAGTAGACTGCGCCGTTCCCTTTGATTTGTGCACACGTTTTATGCTTAACTAAGCTGGAATACTGGCAATTCGCGTATTCAATAACCTGTGCATCTATACTTGTAGCTATCACTCCATTGGAAACTTGATTCTCCCCTCCAATTTTTCTCACGCTTCCCGCGCTAGGGAACTCTGATGATCTGATTTTTGTTCAATCCTATCAATAGACGTATCATGAAAATCAATCTAAATACAAAAAGTTTAGCCTCAGAACCGTCAAACAGCCGATGCGAAGTTTCTTCTATGTTTCATATCCTTTTCTCCATCTTCTTGAATTGACGATAACGCGATGAAAGTGTACCACGTGTTGTCCAGCTGAAATTAGAACGAGCAGTCCTGGGAGCCCAAATCAAACCCTCGAAAATATTTCTGACCCGAGCTCCCTAGACCCTTGACCTGACACTTGGAGAGATCAGAACATAATTACTGTATCATAGCCGGATGATTGAGTGCCCAATAAATGAACACTTGACAACCGACCCTACAAGAACTTTTCCCGACTTCTCAAGACGTAATCACGATTTCTTCTTCTCGCTAACCATTACACGGCCAATGCCACGAGGCCATTAGCATCGTCTTGTGACTTGAAACTGAGCAAATAAAAGTTCCTATTGCGCCTATTTCCTCTCGCGTTCAGGAAGTCTTACGCGATCCCAATGTCAATGTTGGCACTTGAGAAAAGTAAACAATGCGACACTTGTGAAGGTGTGTTAAAAAGAGCGTGTCCGTTTATGTTCTTTTCTTTGTTTTCTTTATATAATACCCAAGCGCCACCAGCCTGACAATCACGATCGTCGTGGATGGAGAAATCGGGTGGACATGGGAACTGAGTAGACTAATTGGCAGCATGACCGAGAGCGTCCACAGAGTCCATGAAAACTTTTAAGTGATATGAAGAAGCGTAGAAGGGTCACGTTGATCAAAGGTGCAACAAGTCTTTACGGATAACTGATATAAACGCCCGCACGTGACTTGGACTTTTACCGGCTTTACCGATCCACGACGATGCCCGTGGACTCGAAAGAAGCTGGTCAGCCGGCCGGCTTCTTTCGTATACACAACTTTGTAGGCGTTTGAATGTATTTTCACTACTTATATATATATATATATATATATATATATATAATACGGTGATAGTGCAGGTTTTTCTCGGGGCTCGATCGCGGAGAGACCTCGCGAAAGATCACCGCAGCACGTGGAAGGCCCCTGTGGGATCACGTGCTGCACGTGAGACCGTCCTGAGTCCTTAATACACGTACACCCGTTCGTCAAACAATTTTACGATATAGCCACAGTAAGATACCAAGCTTTGAAACGCTTAAATACTTGTTTTTTTTTCTTTCCTCTGTATGTAGACGTGACCAAAAAATCTGCAAATTTAATTTGAGCTGCGTCATTGCTCTACTTCTTAACACGTTTCGTCGCGAAAATTATCGTATCTTTATTTTCGTGTGAATGCTGAAGTGGCATTTTTTTCGGGTTTTACGAGAAAGCCAATTTCTACCTTTCTCTTTAAGAAGCCTGTGCAAAAATTGTTGTAGGGATCCAATTGGATCCCATACTTATCTCTACTTCCTGATAGGGGTTCAATGAGTAATCGCATTGGATTTCTATCCTAGAACGTCAAGCGCGAATATTGGATTCTGATGGGGGTTGCCCGGTGGAATCCAACGTACGAACCGAATTTGAAACCTAGGGGATTCCCATATTATCTAAGAGAATCCAATACGATTCATGATCAAACCCATCAAGGTTTCGTCATGATGGAATCCATGACGATTCAGGTGAACATTGACGTTTCTAAACGAAATATATCGATATATAAAATGAGTGGATCTTAAAAAGTATTAATCTTATCTCAAAAAAGTATAAATCGCTTAAAAAAGTATATCTTATGCATCGATTTAAATCATATCGCTGAAAAACTATTTTAATTATTGTTTATTTTTTTTACTGCACTTCAGCATAGCATCATCACACACACGTACACGCTCACGAAACGTGCAGGTTATGTTTCGCCTCGCCGAGTTTTTTCTCGTGACTTTTCACATTTTTTCGATTCGAACGTGGAAAGACCCGTGTAGAAATTTCTTAGGGACACCTAAATTCGGATCAGATCCCGATCGGGATATGATACGGATTCCCTAGAAGGAGTATCCTTATCGGAATCTAGATGGCGCCCACTACGTAACACAAGACGAAGACGTGGTGGCAAGAATTTGAAATACGTATTAAATACATTTTTCTTAGAAAATTAAATACATATTTTCTTTGTTCGAATGATCTCCATTTAATTTAAATATAATTACTTAGAATAATTAACCGATATCACTTTTCTTCAGGAAATATGTCTTTTAAGGTCTATATATTGTTTTTTTTCGAAAATCTTAATTAAATTTAAAGAATTTTGTTCAAAATTCTGTTATTAAAACATATAAATTTGGACAATTATTCTTTAGCACCAATTTTTACCTAATATTTTTCATATCTTTGAATAAATTATGTCAGAAAACGTGCCGTGTCTCCAGCTGATACGGATCGGTATCTCCTGGTGATTTTTACATTCATCCCTGGGATCCAATTCGATATAGAACTAGATCTTGTTCTAGAAGTACGGGATTCTAGCCTGTATCCTATGTCAAGTTTCTATTTGGATTCTGACTAGTCCTTAATAGTTCCGGATTAGGATCCTGGGTGGAATCTGATTTGCGAGCGTTACATTTCGCTCCCGGATCCGATCCGATTTCCGACTGGATTCCGATCGAGAAACCCGGATCCTAGTCCGAATCGGACTGTATCCATGACAATATTTCTGCATGGGTGTGGACGATATATTAAATGCCTAAAAAATCGATTTGTTCATTCTAACTGAGCTGAAGTGCAAAACCGATTACATGAGAAACATTCGTATTCATCTCAAAAATAGGGATATCAAGATTGTTCACTTTTTTTTTTTAACCGATAAGATTGTACTTTATACTACGTACTCCGTATTCTTTTGTATTCCAATAGAAATATCAAATAAAAATTAATTCTTGTTAAAATACCATATGTGTGTTTACTTTTGCTCCTTACTGTTTTACACAAAAAAGTTTCACCACTAATAGATATCACTTGATAAAGAGGTCGTTTCCATTATGGAACATGCGATCGGAGTTCAGAGGTCGTAACTTGTTCGCTAATTGTCATGCTCGCCTGTCGTCGTCGTCGTCACCGAGCCCTATTATCCGCCATCGTCATATCGTAAAATCGTTCTAAATGTATATATATATATGTGTGTATTCACATGTACAACCTCGATAAGGAGATTTGCCTGCGATTAATTCGTGACTAGTCCGCGAATACGCGTGTACGGAGAGGATTGGAGCTTTAACGAGCTCTCGTGATATCACTTATTCGCGATTTAGCGATTTTAGAAATGTCTGATAGCTCAATAATCGATCTCGCTCGGCCGCGCTCTTCGTCTCGGGCGATCGGTACGACGGCGCAGCGCGGCGGCGACAAAAATGCACACGGTCGTTCATCCATGTTGCTGTGCTTCGAGACACCACTTATCGAGATCACTCGGGCACGAGCGTTACAGGATAGCCTTTGTCATTTGCGGCTTGTCAAGCAGCCCGCTTGAAATCGTTATGCAGGCGTTAGATAGATAAATCGGTCGACGATTTATCACGAGGGACGAAACTAATTCTCTCCTTCTCCTTATAAGATACTTGAGTTTTTACCAATTAGGACGAGCTCGGCCGAATCTCCGGTTATTTCAGAATTACTTGAAGTATCACGGTACGAGAAAAAAAAAGGATATTTCGGACTTGCTGTATCTATTTAATGTTGGCTATCAGCACATCCGGCTATTTTGAGGACGGACCTTACATTTTTCTTTTAACGAATTTTACTTTATATTACATTATATAAATATGCTTGGACTTATCTCAAGATGGGTTTTAAGACATTCTTGCGGGATGGCCCTCGAAATAAAATACCTGAAAAATCTGTTGACATATACAGGGTGGATCAATAACTATTAGCACCTTGGATATCTTCGAAACTATAAGGTTCACAGAAATATTTGCTGAAATGAAATTGCACAGTACGAAAGGGGCCATCCGGTAGCGATAATAGTTTTTTTTTGCAGGTGGAGGTACTTCGGACATTTGAAGGTCAACTCCATTTTTTTAAATGGATCGGTATGTTTTTTTTTTCTGTATCATGAAAGAGGAGCTTAAAACGAGTTCCAACGACCTATAACATAAAGTCATTGTAGGTCACAGAAAGTACAGAAAGGCGATAATACTTACAGTTTCGATAGTAAATAAAATTACTACGTTTTATAGTAAGTGTTCGAAATGACGACCATCAATATCAATGCGTACGTTATTATGCACGTTTACACATTTCTTAGACAGGTACAGAAAGTACAGAAAGGCGATAATACTTACGGTTTACTTCACTGAAAATAAACACTGTTTCAAGGACACTTTAATAAGTTTGCGGGATAAGATAAACATGATAAGATTAGTATCGATAAATCGGTCAATCGAGTACAATGTATTTACTACCGGTTTATTTACTATCGAAACTGTAAGTATTATCGCCTTTCTGTACTTTCTATGACCTTCAATGACCTTATGTTATCAATCGTTGAACTCGTTTTAAGCTCCTCTTTCATTATACAGAAAAACAAACATACCGATCTATTTAAAAAAATGGAGTTGACCTTCAAATGTCCGAAGTACCTCCACCTGCAAAAAAACTATTATCGCTATCGGATGGCCCCTTTCGTACTGTGCAATTTCATTTCAGCAAATATTTCTGTGAACCTTATAGTTTCGAAGATATCCAAGGTGCTAATAGTTATTGATCCACCCGGTATATACACTAGGGGCGAAAAGTTTTCGGACCAAAATTCCAAATAGTCCCGGAACGATTTTTTGTGCCGTTTCACCGATAGTTGACATAAATGAATTTAATAAACTGCATTTTGAAGGGATGGAATTCACCTTGATTCCGTTTTTTTTTAAACATTTGTTACTATTTTTTTTACGTCTAGTACCCTTTTTCGAAAATGACAATTTTTCGCCTTTTTTGTTCCTTTTCTGGACCCTCTTTACAGCAAAAATTTTTTAAATGCATTTCTTTGGCCGGAGTCATAAAGGGGGGAGCTCAAGCTTCAATTTTGTTTTTTTTAAAGCTTCGTACGATTTTTTTTCTAAAGATATTTTGATTTTTGTGAATAAGAGACTATTTGAAAAATAACGTGTAAGGCAAAAACGACAAGGGTTCAAGGAAAATCTCAAGATAGTAAAAAGTTGAATAGGTCTTCGTTAAGTTTGCGAGAATTTTTTCAGATTTTTTTTTCGAAATTGTTATTCCCCTATTTTCGGTAAAAAAAATCAGATGATTCAATTACCGTAACTCGAGGACTAAGGGGTTTGTGGTAAAATTTCAAGAAAGGAAAAAATGTTATTTGTTTATTTTCAACGAAATAGAATTATTTCAGATTTTTTTTCGACATTTTTTTCTCGAGTTACGGTAATTACATCTGATTTTTTAATGAGAATAGGTGAAAAAAAAATTTCGAAAAAAAAATCTGAAAAAATTGTCGCGAACTAAGAGACAAATTGTCTCTTTAAAAAAAAATCAAAATATCTTTAGAAAAAAGAATCGTACGAAGCTTAAAAAAAAACAACATTGATGTCTGAGCTTCCCCCTTTATGATTACGGTCGAAGAAATGCATTAAAAATTTTTTGTCTGTAAACAGGGTCTACCAGAAAAGGAACAAAAAAAAGCCAAAATTTGTCGTTTTCGAAACAGGATACTAGTCGTAAAAAAATAGTAAAAAATGTTCCAAAAAACGGAATGAAGGTGAATTCCTCCCCTTCAAAATGCAGTTTATCAAATTCATTTATATAAACTATCGGCGAAATGGCATAAAAAATCGTTCCGGAACTTTTAAAAAATTTTGTCCGGAAACTTTTAGACGGCAGTGTATATACATATATACAGGGTGTCTCAAAATTACCTGACATTTTAATTTATTAATAAAACGGATTATTTTTTTGAAAAGTACGGGTATTTTTATTTTAATATAAGGTACAAAGATGGAGATTATGTGTGGAACACAATATCTGATAAATCGCCCCCTCGTCCTTTTTTGCAAACGTTCACTCTTTTGACGAAATTTTCAATAACATTTTGGCATAATTACGGACTAATTTCATTAATGGTGCGTCCAATTGCTTCCTTGAGCTCCAGAATGGTCTGTGGATCACTGGCATGTATTTTTCCTTTCAGAAAACCCCAAAAACCAAAGTCCAATGGCGTTAATTCGCACTGCGTTGGTGGCCAATTCACATCGCCGGGTCGCGAGATAACACGACCATGAAACTTCGTCTGCAATAACTTTAACAATTTTCATAATTTCAATGCGTTGCTCGATCGTGTAATTCTCCATGGCTAAACCTCAATATTTCCTGATGCCAGTTGTAAAAGATTAGAGTCTATATTCGCTATAAAAAAAATGGCGCGCAATTTAAAATGTCAGGTCATTTTGAGACACTCTTCGTATACAGTAGAACCTCGATTTTCCCAATTTTTGGTTATTTGAACGCTTCGGCGCCTTACCCGAATGTTAGATTAGCCGAACTAAATGATGGTGTTTTTTTCTCATTTAAGGTATCGCCCTATGGTATTCCCCTAATTTTCTTTAATAAAGCTGTTTCCTAACACTTCGAGATATTCTCGAAATACATTATTGCCTATATGTAACTGCTATTTGTAAATCCCTGGATTCGAAGAATGCGATATGAATTATGCGGGACAATGGTTAAACGATGATGCAAATGATCCTGGCTTTCAAATTTTGGATGACCATGAAATTATATCTTTAGTGCAAGGGGCTCAAGAGGATGACGATAACAATGATGATGATGATGATGGCGATTTATCTGACTCGGAAGCGCATAATAAACCGTGTTACAGCGAAGCATTCAGCGCGTTAGAGACCGCCCTGGAATGGTTTGAAAGTAGGCCCACACAGCTGCTGTTCTTGAAACGAATTCGAGACTTAGCGGCCAAGAAATGTGCAACTCAGGGCCTGAAATGTGCATCGTTGGAATTCAACGAAAACTGTTTTCAACTTCGAACTTCCATGATTATCCAAAATCATGCTTAGCAGATTTAGGTTAGACATCGTTAAATAAGGATTCTAAAAATGTTTGTGTATTAATCTTCACTACAATCTGCCATTTTAAGCCGCAATTGTGATTTAACTGCATAAGTAGTGGTGATATAAAGATTGAAACTTTATTCATTGTTGATTGCTATCAAATAAAAAAACTAGGGTCGTTGGATTAATAGAGAGAATTTTCGATATTATTTATATTATTATGAATTGATTTTCCCGGAAATCCAAGATATATTTTCGATTATCCTAATTTTTTATTATCCGAACAATGTCCGGTTCCAATTATTTCGGATAATCGAGGTTCTACTGTACATGGAAAATGGAATAGAAATAATAGCCAAAATTTGGCTGTTGATCTTGCGGTACAGGCATCCGATTATTCACCGGTACAAATATTCTATAACGAGTTTAAAAGTGATTGTTGTGATTATTTTATGCTTGATAATTTTGCTGCTCTAAATGCTTGATTAAAAAAAATGGCCAGTCAATGACGTTATTTATTTGAATGTGTAAGTAAGTAATCCACGTCTTTTGTTTCTTTTTTCTTCCCGAGGTCCAACCTAACCTTGCGAATTTTTACGTATTACCCTTAAGAACTTAACCCTTTTCTATCACTCCCTACCCGCATTTCGCTAATCTAACCTAACGTCCGTTGCGTCCACAGTCGCATTTGCCGAGGGTGTGGGGCAGAGATGGGCATACCTAAATTACAATGTAATTCAATTATTAATCTGCTTATAAACTAATTAAATTACAAAATAATCTCATTGAATTGTATTTCATGACATTTTAATTGTAATTATTCAGGACATATTATGAAATCTGTTATAATGTATTTAATTACAAAGTAATCTGATTAAAATGTGTTCAAATACTTTGTAATTTAATTACTTCGGTACTAGTTGTGGTGTAATAAAGGAAAAAATATGATTTTATCCTCTAACTTTGGAAAAAAAGTGATAAATTATGTTTCGTTTGAACAACAAAATCAAAATATTGTTGAGCTATTAGTTAGCAAACCGGTTAATTCGAATTAATAAATAATTTATTAATTTGTAATTAGATAAACTTTCATTTAAATTACATAGTAATTAATTACACTACCCACTTGTGGTAACTAATTACTTAAGTCATGTGTTACAAAGTAATTGAATTATCAATTATAGTAGTAATTGTAATTGTTAATTGTTAATTTAATTACTTTTTGCTCATCTCTGGTGCGGGGAAACTGTGGAAAAGCCGTACCGGTATAGTCGGCCCGATATACTTCTAATTCTCTGGTGCACAGACTTTTTACTCAAGTATCTACATCAAGGTATCAGAAGTATTGGCCTTTCGCTGACTGGATGATGCGCCAGCCGGTGCACCGCTAAGCAGTCACCGCTCCGTGTATTGCACAAGGCTGCTTAACTTAAAGGACCGCCGAAGCCTAACCTCAGCTCCACATCTACCAGTGTCAGTAGTGTATAAGTATTTTTTCTCGATATGAGATTCGTCTCGAAATCAGCTAGAAGGCAGATGACAAATCTTACCTGTACGATCAGTGGAGTTCCAATAGCACACAGAAAAGGAAAATATCTGTTTAATTCAATTTTCGTAAAGATGACTTTTCTCACGGGACTTTCTTTTTTTTTGTGAGTGCCGCTCGGGGATTATCGCGATACATCAGGGACGATGGTTTCGTTTGAAAAATTCTCTGAAAATACGCGAGTTCTTAAGGCAATGAGCGATGCGTAACGATTGTTCCGTATGGCTCACGTTGAGTGATTCAATTTTATGCCTTCAAATTCTTCACGCAAGCCGTACATATTCGCCTCGCTTGGTAACGTCTGCTGGCAAGTCGATTTGTAAACGAAAAAAGAATACGAATAGTAAAAGAGACAAAATACAATTTGTAAAAGAGAGAGAGAGAGAGAGAGAGAGAGAGAGAGAGAGAGAGAGAGAGAGAGAGAGAGAGAGAGAGAGAGAGAGAGAGAGAGAGAGAGAGAGAGAGAGAGAGAGAGAGAGAATATATGGCTAACGCTTTCCTGAAGTGAAACCCCGTGCACAAATGGAGCTACGAACTATACGTACGAGGATAACGAAATAATCGTTGTAATTCTCACTGTGCGCTCAATTATGCAAGACTCGAGGGGTTTCGGAATTTCGTGAAAGATCTCGGCTCATTTCGGCTGAATTTTATACAACAAGCTGTATGTTATTGTGTATACGGGATATCGTAAAACATATATATATATATATATATATATATATATATATATATATATATATATATATATATATATATATATAGTATGTATGTATATTTTTACCACGCTCAAAAATCCCTGTACCTTGAGCGAAACGCACGTTACACGCTCTTTGACGATCATATGAAGATTAACATCTCTTGAAGGAAGTGTTCCACTTTCAAATGAGCCAACACAGGCATTGAAGTACACGTGACATGTGTTTGCGTGCACGCGTGTATGTTCCACATTTATGCTGTTCCTGTTGATCCTGTATTTTCGACTTTTCTTACAACATCCATATTTATGAAATTCACGTTGACATCAAATTCTGTTCGAACGCATTCGAAGGCTTATTCGTTTTTGTCGTGAAGTCATTGTTTGAACTTAAAAGCATTGATAACATTTACGTCAATATTCTTAGTTAATGATGAATGAAAAGAATATGCGGAACTATCGGAATAAAAGTTTAGAAATAAGCATTGAACGAAAGGTTGTTTGGGTTTGGATTTGTTTTTGGTTTGTTTAAGTTTGGTGTTTTTTTTTTCGTGCTAATTAACATGTAACTATGGTTTTCGTTCTTCTTTACCTTCTTATATTTCTGTTACCTTCTTAAAAGGATCAGAAACTCACACCGATGTCTTCCATCAATTTATTTCTTTATCGTATATATATATATAGATATATATTGGGCGAATTATTACGCGAACCTCCGAAGTTATTATAAATGTACGTGCAACCCAATATTCGTTTATGATATCCGGTAACTGTTGAGAAGTCAGGAGAATTATGGACACGACACTTTGAATTAATAACATCGAATGTGACATTGCAATTAATAAACTAAATTTATTTGTAACTCTCGACGAAAGGTCAATAAAAGTTTACTGGATATACATCTATGAATAGGGATTTATTCGATTGAAAAAAAACTTATACATTACTAAAAAAAATCTGTATTTTATTTGTGGCAACGTAATGCAATAAATTCGAATCAAAATTCTTAATCAAATAATAAAATCAACATTCTTAAAAATTCTAAGACCAAAATCTAATAAATTATGAAATTTATTAGATGTAAATGAAAAAATATTTTCATATTTTTTATCTAAATTTACAATTGTAACTGAGTAAATAAGTAACAAAAATAGCTATACTTTTTTGTAATATATCATATTCATGATTCATAATATTGCAACAAAAAAGGCGAACATTTGCTATCATCTGAAAAATAATTAGGTCGCGGTGGAAGATAAATGAACCGAAATAAAAATAAACGGTGAAGTAATACCCAACTTTTTGTGGGCCGAGCTTAAAGGATTACGCTGACTAAATGTATCCCAGTAATAGTGAGCCCACTTCGATTCAAGATTCATAACAGAAAATTTAATCAAATGAGAGTATCGCATGAAGCCTGTCAAACACAACAATAGATACAACCTATCATCGCGAAGAAGACGTAGTCAAAGAATAGTCTGACAGTAAAAATCTATGTCATTATAACGTCTCTTCAACGTCGATTCACATGCCGGTACTCGAGTCATTATTACATCCGCTTTCATCGCTCATTCTTACATTCTTCGTAATATTGATACCCACGTGTGATAGCGGTTAAAAAAAATTGCACTTGTAAATACAAAAGAACGTCCACCAACCTGGCATTAATCGCTCCTGCGGTGGATATCCCAAGACTTGATTCCCCAGGATCGTTAGGAGGGTGAGAAAGATAACTAACTGACTCTTCATGATTAGCACTCTTGGATTCGTCGTTCAACACGTTCCTGTCAATATATCGCACCAGTGGAACAAGCGTCGAGTTTTTACGCGTTTTCGATCGCTCGTAAAGATGATCAATAACTCGAAATTTGAAAAGAAATCTTTAAGCTTTCGCGAGTCCTTTTTTTTTTGTTTTTTTTTTTTTTTCGTTTTCCACCGCGAAAGCTCGAGACCGGAGATGATAAAAGTAAAATGACAAGTGTACGCGGGTATCGTACGTGACAGAGGCAGGCACAAGGTCTTCTTGAGCGAACGGAACGACTCGTTACGCTGTGAAACCGTGCGCCAGTCTGGAGTGCCGTCAGACGCTTTCACCGGTTTTATACGAAAGCACCTCTTCTCGTCCCGATAGAGGCGACCGCGGGAGTAGGGATGCATCTGAGAGTTTACTCGCCGACGAGTGTATTGTACCAGCGGGCTAGAGACAACTCACAGAACGTTTGAACACTTTGGCACCGTGGTCAACGAATGTGCTCGAGGGAGCTCTTCACGCCGCTGGCTGTGTCCTGTCTCGTGGATCTTCTCGCAGAGATAATACCGAGATGTATCTCGTAATGATGTGCTGATACGAGACGAGACGAGAGATTTAAAGTCGTCGAGATAATGACGCGAAATTGCATCGTGAGATGCTCATAGTACTTTCGGTTAAACTCGTGCACCACTTTACACTATTCCATTTTCCTCCAGCCACTCGGCAATTTCGATTATAATGGAAGCCCAATTATTCTATGAGACTCGTGGATAAATCTCTAACAAACGGGAAACTTCAATTGTACTTTTATTTACGATGGTGAGGAGGCAATATGCTTTGAGTAGCTGGAAAATATTTATTGTTTGCGATTTCCGGAAGTGAGGCAATGCGCGTGAATAAGATTTTGATTTTTTTTTTATTAATACAGTTTGATACTACAGATAATTTTTTATTCGAATTTATCAACATTTTTTGGATATTGTAGGTGGGGTAAAGCCCTGCAACATTTTTAATTACAGATTTTCATCTTTATTAACAATGGTGTATAGCAAAAAGTGTACATTTATTGAGTAACAAAATATGAAAAAGTAAATGGGAGCACCAATATTCGTAACGTGACATCGATGGTTGCGTGCACTGGAGCCAGAAAATGTAGAATTTAAGGAAATTAAAAGTTTATAAGATTCTTGACGCAGTTGTAACTTTCAAGAATGAGCCACATTCGTTTTAATCTTTCTTTGAGTCAGATGACCTTACAAATTCCAACCTCCTTTCGTGTATTTCGCTAAAAATTGACTTTTTTCGATTCCAAAATGATGGCGATTCATTATTGCATAGAAATAATCAAATAACACTGTTTGAATGTTGCTTGATGCATTTTATGAATATTATTTGTTCATCCGTTCTGAACAAATCGATAAGTGAAGTCAATAATTATTTAACATATTTTTTTCATTAAGGGATTATTCTACTGTGAAAGCTCAAAAAATAAGAAATTTTTAAATAATTTTTTTTTGAAAAATGTTGCATGTATCTGCACAAACTTTTTTTTCGCTTAAAGGTATACTCTTATTGAATTGAAAACAATTCTTTTATGCATATAAATGTATATTCATTTAACAATTTATAATCGTGTAAAGGCATGAAAAAAAGTATGTCACTGGCGTTGATGATTTGCGCTCTCCAGGTAACTTGAAACAAAAAATTCAAAAAGATGCTTAATCTGTCTGAGTGTCGCTATCGCCCGAACCAAAATTATTAAAAAATATTATTTTTTACTTATACTTTCGCCCAAATTATGACGAAATAAAAACGTGTTTTTCGAACACTTTTGCAAAAAAACGACGCCATTTTGTTATTTTACATTATCAAATAATAATTCTAGTTCGGGCGATAGGGACACTCATATAAATTAAGAATCTTTTTGAATTTTTTGGTTTCAGATTACCTGGAGAGCGCAAATCATCAACGCCAGCGACATACTTTTTTTCGTGCCTTTACACGAGCATCAATTGTTAAATAAATATACATTTATATGCAACAAAAAAAAATTGTTTACTATTCCGTAAGAGTGTACCTTGGAGCGAGAAGAAAGTTTGTACCGATGCATGCAACAGTTTTCGAAAAAAAAATTATTAAAAATAGCTTACTTTTTGGGCCATCACAGTAGAATAGCCCCTTAATCCAAATAAACGCATGCGCTCGAGGAATAATTGATTCACAATTTATAAATATTTATTTACTCCTAAAAATAACGAGCTCAAAAGCAACCTCTAAAAAAATTAAAAGAAGTTGTTTCTGTGCTTAGCATCCCTCGTCGTTGTCATCACGAAGTCATGTACGAAACGGAAATTTCGAATTAAAGGTATAATCAATGAGGTACAATAATTAAGGTTTAATTAAGTGACCGCACGGTGAATGAATGTTAAACGATAATGAAGAATTGTCGATCGATCCCGAAGAATTACAGGTTGACGACCTTTTCTCCGGCTGCTTACCTCGAGTCTGCATATTCATGAGCTGTGTGCATCTCATTCGAGATGTTCTGGTTTCGTGACGGTCTCTCGGGTCAATTTCGTGATCGTCGATCGGAATATCGTGGGCATATTCGAACCGGTGAAGAATTCGTGCTCCCTCGATTCCTCCGGCAATCTTCCCGTGCTGTGCATGAGAATCTGTAGAAAATCGATTTAAGGGTGTGCAGCTTGGGATGCAGAGTGAATCGCGCCATTGAGTACACGTCACGTTCGATCGAAGCACGTTGGAAAACAAATCGATCCAACGTGTCCTAATGAGACAAACGTAATTCACTGGCTCCGCTGTGTACGTCATTTCTGTATTCTTGTCTTTTGGATAGTCCGTGAGAGATATACGCACGGCATTATGATCCGGTTTGCTTCACAATGACAAATAAATCACTTTTTTCTCATTACGGCACGTACGAGGAAGAGCCCCTGCGCAAACAAAAATGCTCTGACTTTTAACATTAATACCTTTATCAATACGGAACTTCCGTGTGGAATTCTATTGAAAGGGCTTGCGATTTTTGCCTCAGTAAAATCGCCACGGGAATCCACCTACGCGCAGTTTGTGGCGTTGATTTAGCTCTAGGTTTTTCCCCCGCTAATTGACAGTATTTGAAATGTACCGAATTATGCAACGCAACGGACATGGAATTTCAATTCTGCTGTAAAAAAAAAATGATTTAACTTATATGCAGCAGGTGCCAAAGCGTACTTAACGGATCTGCATAAATTTGAGATTCGAGAAATAGGATTTTGTTTGCATAGTTTTCCAGCCTAGGGTCTTAACTTCAATTTGAAGCAAAGATTTTGTAAAAAAATCCTCAAATTGACGGAGTTAGGACGATTTTTATGAAGAGTCGGATCTTCCGCTGTGCTACGATTTTTTCTTTCGCGCTTCTTCGACACGGTGTAAGTTGTATCTCGTGATTACTTCACATTTGGACAGGCTTTTCCCATTTGTTTACCCATTTGATAACAGCAAATGTTTAATTGATATGTTTACCCATTTGTTAATAGCAACTGATTAAAGTTGTGTTTTTTGTCGATAATCGAAGTTCTTTTTCTACAGCTTGGCATTGTTGTCATTTTCAAAATTTCCAAAAAGTATTCGGGCATACGAAAATTTTATTATTAATGTAGGAACAAAAATCTGAAGACACAAAATAAAGCGGCGTGTTTTGTTGTTGTTGATTAGAGCGAGCGAGTGTGTTGTGGGAGGCGAGGGGAAAAAAGAGGAATCAGAGAAGAGAAAAAAGAAACAGTTGAACAACGGACAACGTTGTATGAATAACCCGATCATATTAAATTCTTTCAAACTATCTTTCCGTTGAAGTCTCTTAATTCGCATTCCCTCGGTTTCTTTCTAACGTAGTATAGATAAAAATATCCTACAATTTGGGAGCTCAACCGGGATCGAGTGACAATGCATGAAGAGATTAAAACATAATATGTCAAAATAACAAAAATAAAGACGAGCCGAAGCAACCAAAAAAAAAGACGAATGAAGAGAAGGGAGAGCAAGACGATACAAAAAGACGAAAAGAGCAAAGAAGAGTAGTGTGGAAAATACAAAAGACGTTAAGTGAATCAAAAGACGATAAGTGCGGAAAGATATGAAAGCGAAAGGCGTGTGAAGACGAAGTGCGGAAATAAAATTAACACAAAGAGTGATGGAGAAATTACAAAAGTTGACTGCGTATGAACTAAAAGAAAAGTTCAGTGCATTAGGATTGTCCACAACAGGAAACAAAAATGAACTCGTATTGCGACTCTGTGAAATGGGCAATATAGACGAAATTTTGGTGAGCTTGGGGCACGGTCTTACATACAGGTCTGGAAACTTCGTCGGATGGGGGGGATCGCTTACTATCTTATGCTATCTTAAAAGAGTTGGTGGCGAAGTGTGGTACGGGGGCAGACAGAGGTATTGAAAAAAGACAGAGCTAATCGCCGCAATACTCTGCATCTGCCTGTCTCCGTAACACCTCATTTCAATTATAATGAATAAAATTAAGCGGTGAACCAACCCAACAAGCCGCCAAATCTAATTAAACCCCAAGCGTGGCTATAACTTAAATATTAGAAAACTGTCTTATTCATGTAAAGATAATCGTAGTCGCACGGATAGGGTGCTGATCTACCGTTTTGAAGGAGCCGAGTTCGATCCCCGAAGAGTGGGTTTTTTTTTGCATTTGCATAGGTTTCTGGTTATGTATTAATTATTTATACACATTGTATTGTTTTTGTATGTCATTATTTTCTTTCTCTCAAATAAAAATTCTAATTAATTTTTAAATAAATGTTTTTATTTTTTTATAGGTTTTTTGGTCGTTGGTAAAGGTTTCGAACTATGGGTAAATAACAAAATGATGAAATCATTTATACCACGTCGCATTTTATTATTACAACACGCGAAATAACGAGTGCTTCGATAATTCAATTCTGCTTCCAGTTTTGCACCCCGGCACAATACAGATTCTCGGCATTTTTTCACTTTCGATAAGTCAATAGCACAGGAAATCCACTAATGAGTCGCTTTTGTTTACAAAATTATTTTTGGTGGTTATGTTCAACTGGGGGCAAGATTTCAACGCCGCGTAGTGTCAATTCTCAACGAATATTTTCGTCCGTAAGCGGCCTACCCCCACCATGCGAATTCTGGCAGAGTTTCCAGACCTGTATGTAAGACCGTGGCTTGGGGACACGAGAGCAACCCACGAAGAAACAGAAGAGCATCGACGCATGATCGAGGTGTATAGGAAAGAAAAAGAAACAGCCGAGCGCGAGCTAGCTGTTTTGCGTCGCGAGCTGGAACTAGCGAGACCTGAAGTGATACAACCGACCCCAGGAAGAGTTCCCATTTCGGCCGTGGCGGATCATTTCAGTCATTTCGATGGAAAAGCTGAGGCATTTGAAACATGGGAGAGGCAAGTAAAATTCATGCAACAATCGTACGATTTGTACGATGCCATGACTAAAATCCTGATGGGAATGAGGTTGAAGGGAAAAGCGCTCGAGTGGTTCCATTCGGCTCCGCAGTACATCCAATTGCCAACGAACGTTCTATTGACCAAATTATGAGGAATGTTCTTCCGTCCAACAGATTATATTACGACAACGTTTTCAAGAGCGATTGTGGAAAAAGGACGAAGCATTTTGTGAATATGTGGACGATAAGACAATAATGGCGAATCGTATCGACATGGACGATGACGAGTTGTTGAGTTATATCATCGACGGTATTTCCGATCTGAATTTGAAGAACTTGGCGCAAACAAGGGCGTTTTCAACAAAGGAAGCACTCGTACATGCATTCAAAGGGATTGCGCAGCCGAGTAGAAGCGGCACGATTACGAAAAATCATGAAAACAACGATAAGAAGAATAGCAGTAAGTACGGAGCCGTAAGAAACATCAAAAATGGATCGGGCGAAACGAGTGCGTCGCGGGATTCAAAATATTCGGCCGACAAGACGGAGCGAGGCAACATACGACGATGTTTTAACTGCGGATCCGTAGATCATTTAAGCGCCTGTTGCCCGGCAAAGGAGCGCGGGAAGAAATGTTTTAAATGCGACAGTTATGGTCACATCGCGGTGAATTGCACAGGAAATCCGAAGATAACGCACAACACTTGTCTCCTGGCCGAACCGTCCTCGGTAAAAAACGCAAAACACGTTCACGTTAACAATCAAGATGTAGATGCGGTAGTAGATACAGCAAGTGATTTGACGCTCATGCGTGACGATCAATATGCGAAGATGGACCTGCCGGCACTTTTCTGGAACCGAAGCCTTTTCGTGGTGTCGGAAAAGAAGTAAATCAAACAATGGGATTTTTTGATGCAAAGTTGCGCGTGGACGATAACGAGTACGGCGCACGCTTCCACGTTGTAAAGAAAGAATTGCTCGATCAACGGCTGGTGTTGGGTACAGATTTCCTAGATGGCACTAAACTGATCAGGACGCGAGATGCTTGCTCAATTGAGCCAATAGACAACGCAAAAGACGGGGGTTTTGACGATGCAATTCCTGAAGTACTCAGGATACAAGCAATCGATATGAATGAGGTAGAAGCAGCAGACGTTGCGACTATTGATGATCCGAACTGCCGAGAAGAAGTTAAGCGAATGATAAGTGCGTACCAACCAGACAAACCGTGTGAGATTGATATAAAAATGTCTATTGTTTTGTACGATGAAAAACTGGTGTACCAAAGAGCGCGACGATTGAGCGAAGCTGAGAAACGCGAAGTAAATGCGCAAGTAGACGAATGGCTGAAGGACGAGATCGTCCGAGAATCTAATTCGGACTATGCTAATCCTGTAGTCGTAGTGAAAAAGAAAGACGGTAGTATGAGGCTATGTGTTGATTACAGGCTACTAAACAAAAAGGTAGTAAAGGACAGATATCCCTTGCCATGAATAGAGGATCAGTTGGATTTGCTGCAAGACGCAAGAATATTCACAACTCTCGATTTGAGAAATGGATTTTTTCATGTCGCTGTTAAAGAATCGAGTCGCAAATACACAGCGTTTGTGATACCAGATAGTCAGTATAAGTTTTGCAAAGTTCCATTCGACCTTTGTAATTCGCCTGCAGTATTTCAAAAGTTTGTGAACTCAGTTTACGAAGACCTCATCCGCGAACGACTCGTGCTACCGTATATGGATGACATTATAATTCCTTCAAAAGATTATAAGTGTAGAATAGAAAATTTAAGGCACGTGTTCGACACTGCAATCAAGGTCGGGTTAACGTTCAAATGGAGGAAGTGCAAATTTTTGGAACACAGAGTCGAGTTGTTAGGTCACATAGTCAGTCATGGGCAAGTACGACCGTCAGAGCACAAGACAGAAGCTGTGAGAAATTTTTCAAGACCAACTGATGTAAAGCAAGTGCAAGCTTTCCTTGGGCTGACTGGATATTTTCGTAAGTTCATCCCGAGGTATTCGATTATCGCGAGGCCATTGACGAATCTTTTGAGAACGGGAACAGAGTTTCAATTCCGTGAAGCTGAAGAGAACGAATTTGTGAGCTTAAAGATCGTTTTGACGAGTCACCCTGTTTTACATTTATATCGAGCTAACGCCAGAACGGAGCTGCATACCGACGCTTCAAAATATGCGTATGGTGCAATCCTGGTCCAGCATAATGCCAAGGATGATGCGTGGCACCCGATTTACTACGCAAGTGGAGAAACTATCCCAGCAGAGTAGCAGTACAGTAGTTACGAGTTGGAAGTGTTGGCAATCGTGAAATCATTGAGGAAATTCCGGGTATATTTGATTGGAATTCCATTTCGAATCGTCACAGATTGTCGCGCGTTCGCACTAACGATGAACAAGAAAGATTTATGCGTGCGAGTAGCAAGATGGGCGTTGTTGTTGGAAGAATTCGATTACGAAATCGAACGTCGCCCAGTCAAAAATATGGCGCATGTCGATGCCTTGAGTCGTAACCCGCTGCCAAGATGTCTATTAATTGCTAGTTGCGAAGACGGACTAATGGCTCGTTTACGAAAAGCTCAGCGCGAGGACGACGATGTGAAAAAGACCATTGACGGGATTGGACAAGGCAAACAACAAGAGTACATTCTGCGAAATGGCCTCTTGTTCAAGGAAGTGGATCATGATATTCGTCTGGTAGTCCCAAAAACTCTCTGCACCCATATAATACGACAAACGCATGAGAAAGCACATTTCTCTGCGACGAAGACAGAGGCTATTTTGAGCAAGGATTACTGGATCTCGAATTTACGCGAGAGAATCTAAAAAAATCATCCGAAATTTTATAGATTGCATCATGGCTGAAAAGAAGGTGTGAAACAAGAAGGATTTCTCAACCCAATAGCGAAAGAAACGATTCCTCTTGACACGTTTCACATCGATCACTTAGGTCCGCTCGTATCAATGAAAAAAAATCTATCAACATATTTTCGTTGTGATTGATAATTCAACGAAGTTCACGTGGTTGTATTCGATGAAGTCGACAGGTGCCGCAGAAGTCATCGATCACCGGAGGAAACAATCAGCTATTTTTGGGAATCCTCGACGAATTATCTCTGATAGGGGCACGGCGTTTACCTCAAAGGAATTCGAGGATTACTGTAAGGACGAGAAAATTCAGCATGTGTTAATAACGACTGGAATCCCACGGGCTAATAGGCAGGTAGAACGAGTTAATCGTGTTTTGATTTCTCTCATGACAAAACTGACTGCGCCCAAAGAAGCAGAATGGCATAAACATTTAAGCTTCGCGCAACAATGCCTCAATACGACCTATCACCGAAGTATCGGCACCACACCGGTTCAGGTGATGTGTGGAACGAATCCGCATACGCGGGAAGATCCACGATTAGAGGAATTGGTGGAAAGAGAGTTATTAATAACATTCGACGATAGCCGGAACGAAATACGAGAGTTTGCTAAAACTCGCATACAAAAAATGCAGGAGGAAAATCGTAAGGGATACAATCGGAAGAGGAAAACGGCCCAGCTCTATAAGGAGAGAGACCTAGTAGCGATTAAAAGGACACAACGAAGTCCCGTGCTTAAATTCGCTGCAAAATTCCTTGGCCCGTACGAAGTTTGCCGAACTTTAAAGAACGATCGATATGTGGTGAAAAAAGTCGGTTATTTTTCAGCGCATATCCGGTGCAATTCCGGAACAGATACAAATTGTTGATTTTTAACACAGGGCTTAGGGAAGTGTCACCCTCAAAAGACTTGTATCATATGAAGTCTTTACACTCACGCAACAGATATTTCCAAAAAACTACCCATGCAGAAATTTCTCAGGGATAGCTGAGTCCCGATCAGAACTCGATCGGGATATGATACGGATTTCCTAGAAGAGGTATCCTCATCAGAATCCAGATGGCGCCCACTACGTAGCATATGGCGGAGACGTGGTGGCAAGAATTTGAAATACGTATTAAATACATTTTTCTTAGAAATTTAAATACATGTTTTTTTAGTTCGAACGTTCTCCATTTAATTTAAATATAATTACTTAGAATAAGTAACCTACACTCAGCAAAAAAATTAAAAGAGCAGAAAAATTTCACAATTTTTTCAGTGATTTTTGAAAGGCCGTACCTCCGTGAAAAATGGTCATATCGGGAGAAATAAAAGCATTTTGAAGTTTAAAATCTCTAGTTTAAGAATCACGTGGAGACAATTTTTTTTTCGAAGATCACACTCGTCGCTGTCATAAAAAATAGCGCGAGAAAAAAATTTTCGATTTTTTTTTTCAACATCGTCCTTGGACTATAAAAAATTCCTGGCTGAATCAATGCTTGGGTATAATAGCCTGATTCTTTAGCTTCAATTTGGTATTTTTTTTGCTTTCTGTACGACCATTTGTCGCTGAGATATCGCCGATTGAATGAAAAGTTAGCTTTTTCTTTATCATGGATATCTCATGAACTAATGATCGTACAGCGAACGGGAGGTGGGTAACGGAAACTTGAATAACTCCTCTATAAGTGCCTTTTGGTATTTTAGAGGATTTTTTTTTAAGCTCAATATTGATTCGAAAAAGTACAAAAAAAATTACTTTTTCTGCCGTTTTGGAAAATCCACCACAACTTTGCACATTTTGCGAAAAAGATCAATGTTTCTAGGTTTTTTTTTGGGCTCAATACATGCACAAAGACCCTGTAAAATTTTAAATGGTTCGGTTAAATCGTTTTTTTTAAATCCGAACCGTCAAATTTTTATCACAAATTGAAGGAGCACTTTTATTGCTCCTTAAACGTCAATTGATGATGGTTAAGATGAAAAAAAAAAAATGTTGTTATTTTTCTCACAATTTTGCATGAACATCAAATCTCGAAAAAAAAATATCAAAGTTTTGAAAAAAAAAATTAAAAATTTTGAAAAAAATGCATTATTTTTCTTACAATTTCTCAGTAAGTATTCATCAAATGTCAAACAAAAAAAATCAAGACTTGAATTTAAAAAAAAATTATTTCAAAACGTGTAGAAAATTTTATGAAATCATCATCTGTTCAGTGTTGAAATTGAGTCGATACCCCCAAGCGAATCTTCAAACACCTTTTTACACGCATCGCAATACGATTTTTCAATTACTTTTTCGAAAGCTCTCAAGCATTTAAAATAAACAATTGTTTTGTTCAAAACTATCAAATTTTGTCATAATATAACACAGTTTTTTTTCGAAACAACTCATTTTTCTGTTTAAAAAAACGCTCTAATTTTTACGATTTTTTTTTCTACCCAATCATGGTGAGACGGCATTTGTCCGAACCTCAAGTCACTCGGCTGGTCACGCCGCACACACACATACACACAAGAAGCGTGATTCGGACCATGCAACCTCCACGAGGTACGGTATGGTAATGCTAATGCTGGTAAAAAATTGGTTAAAAAAAGATTTTTTTTACAAAATTTTGTATTTTTTTGTTGAGATTTGATGAGTAGTTAATGTAAAATTGTGAGCAAAATAACGAATTTTTTTTCCTCATCATAACGATCATCAATTGACGTTTATGGAGCAATAAAAATGCTCCTTCAATTTTTGATAAAACTGACGATTCGGGTCGAAAAACGGTTTAACCGATCCATTAAAAATTTTACAGGGTCTTTAGGCATGTATTAAGCTAAAAAAAACCTAGAAACATTGGTCATTTTCGCAATATTTGCAAAGTTGTGGTAGATTTTCCAAAACCGCAGGAAATAGTAATTTATGCTACAAGTGCGGGAAACAACGAATTCCATCGCGCATGAAGTTGCCGCATGAGCCGAAGGCTTATGGTGCATTTCACACGAATACGAGTGTGATTTGCAGCACGAGCCGAAGGCGAGTGCTGTAACCACACGAGTACGAGTGAGAAATGCACCATAAGTCGAGGCGAATTCGGCAACTTACGCGCGATGTAATTCGTTTTTTTCGCACATGTCCCATACATTATTTTTTGCAATGACTGGCTCGAAAGTGGGATTTGAGATTCAACAAAATCAATAACCAATAACCATAACCAATTCTTATTTTTTCACATTTCAAACGTCAACTGTGATAAGTCGACGTTTCATATCACATGAATGTCGCTATATTCAAGTTTGTTCGATCGGTCCAAAATCATAGAACAAAAAACTATCAACCGTGAAAAAAACCGTTTTTTCGTGAATCAATGCGGTAAAGTGAGCTATAAATAGATTTTTTTCCACACTAGTGCGGGAAAGTCTCGCGTTCCCGCACTAGTGCGGGAAAGTAAGCATCGTTGAGAAATAAGCCACTTTCCGCACGCTAAACACCAATCGAAAATCGCACTTTCGGGGCAGGCATTGCAAAAAATCATTTTTTTGTACTTTTTCAAATCAATATTTAGTTTAAAAAAAATTCCTCTAAAATACCAAAAGGAACTTATAGAGGAGTTATTCAAGTTTCCGGAACCAACCTTTCGTTCGCTGTACGATCGTTAGTTCATGAGATATCGAGAATAAAAAAGCTGACTTTTCATTCAATCGACGATATCTCAGCGATAAATAGTCGTGCAGAAAACAAAAAAATAACAAATTGAAGCTAAAGAATCACTCTAAAAGACCCAAGCCAGAAATTTTTTCTTTTATCCTGTCGACGATGTGAAAAAAAAACCGAAATTATTTTTCTCGCGCTATTTCTTGATTCTTAAACTAGAGATTTCAAGTTTCAAAATGCTTTTTTTCTCCCGATACGACCATTTTTCACAAAGTTACGGCCTATCAAAAATCACTGAAAATTTGTGAATGAGTGTATTTATATCACTTTTCTCCAGGAAATATAAGTCTTTCAAGGTCTATATATTGTTTTTTTTTCGAATTTTTTAATCAAATATAAAGAATTTTGTTCGAAATTCTGTTATTAGAATATATCAGTTTTGACAGTTATACTGTAGCACCAATTTTTACCTAATCTTTTTCAGATCCTTGAATAAATGATTTCAGAAAACGTCCAGCGTCTCCAGCCGATACGGGTCGGTATCTCCTGGTGATTATTACATTCATCGCTGGGATCCGATTCGATATCGAATTAGATCTTGTTCTAGAACTTCGGGATTCTAGCCTGGATTCTATGCAAAATTTCTATTTGGATTCTGACTATAGTCCTTAATAGTTCCGGAATAGGATCCTGGCTGGAATTCGATTTGCGAGCGTTACATTTCGCTCCCGGATCCGACCCGATATCCGACTGAATCCCGATTGAGAAACCAGGATCCTAGTCCGAATCGGACTGTACCCATGACAATATTTCTGCACGGGTATAGTAAGCGTGATTAGGTCATGAGGATTTCAAATGCAATAAAAAAGTTTTGGGTTAGCGACTTACGTAAATAAATATTTAATGTTGTATTAAATTTAACTGTCGAAATACTTGAAGTTCCATGAGGTTCTGCGACCGTGTGAAGATTCGGCAGCGTGGCGGAAATTAGGTATTTTGTATAACGCAGGTGCGTATGCGCGAGAATTGAATCCCCAGCTACCTAACTTAAAATTCATTTGTGATTGACGTATAGGTAGAACAATTGAATTCATCGTAATAAAATAACAAATTTATTTCACAACAATAATAAAAAATAAATTTGTTTTGCAGAGTAAACAGACATCTTTTAAATATTGTGTAAACTCTTTAAAAAAACAAAAATTTCGTCCACAATAACGAGTTCAAATCACGCGATGACCCGCGACCAGCTCGGTGGCATGAGTATGACAGAGAAATCGGAAGAGAGAGTGAGATGGAGAATTGCAACGTTGTCGTACTTCTCTATGCAGTCGCGTAACGTAAAGTTGTCCCAATTTTACGGGATTTATTTATTGGTGTACAGCTAACAAGTTTTGTATAAAATTACCATTAACACGTTTATAACCAAATGTATTATGACAAACATGCGTATTATTAAAAGAAAAGAGGGCGCTGCTTATGCGCCCACGCAGCCCGGCCCTGCGTGACGCCCCCTTGAAAGTTTTATTTAATCGTCGTCGTATATTTTCACGAGATTTTAAAAGTGCCAAATTTATTTTACGCCAATGGATGTAAATCAAGTAGAAATTATGAACGGCATTAAAATCAAATACTATTATCGTTTTCGCACACTAGTGAAGATCATTAGATAGCATCGTCTACGACCTGGCGTAGGCTGACCGTCCCGTTTCTGAAACATCCTTTTTTCTTTTAATAATTAACCACGCCGTCGGAAATGTCGAAAGTTCTTTTACAATTTTTCCATTTAATTGCGCGCGCGCGTACATGGCTTCTGACCGAAACGAACGCACCGGGTATGCTATATAATATTGCCGAGCGGCGAAGCGAAGACGTCGCCTAGTATCTACGCATGTACGTACAATCCATATATATTAGATGAAGTAAAAAGTTCTGAGCATTTTTTCGCTTTATTTCGACGATGAAATTAACATAGTTAGGATTATCCGATTTAGATCAAATATGCGCTGTTTTGTTCGATAACTTTTGTCCATTTTTGAGGCAATTTCATAATTCCGCAATTGAAGAAGTCCTCGTCCCTTATTGGTAAAAAAAACTTGACCAGCTCATTTTCACAAGCCTCCCTTGAGGCCAGTTTTGTATCATCAAGAAAATTTTGCAAATGCTTGAAAAGGTGATAATTGCTTGGTGCCAGGTCTGGACTATACGGCGGGTGCGATAGAACCTCCCATCCAAGCTCTCGGAGCTTCTGGGGCGTCGTTAAAGATGTGTGCGGCCTGGCGTTTTCTTGATGGAACACAACACCCTTCCGATTGGCCAATTCTGGCCGCTTCTGGTCGATCGCCTGCTTCAATCTGGTCAGTTGTTGACAGTAGAGGTCCGAATTGAGTGTTTGGCCCGATGGGAGCAGCTCATAGTGGATGATTCCCTTCCAATCCCACCAAACACACAGCAAAACCTTCTTGGCCGTTAATCCGGGTTTGGCGATCGTTTGGACCGGCTCACCGCGATTGGACCACGATCTTTTTCGGCTGTTGTTCTCGTATGTGACCCATTTTTCAGCGCCAGTCACCATCCGCTTAAAAAATGGGTCGATTTCGTTACGTTTCAGCAAAGAATCGCAGGCATCAATTCGGTCCAAAAGGTTCTTTTGCGTTAATTCGTGTGGCACTCATACATCGAGCTTCTTCTTGAGACCAGCCTTATGCAAATGGTTCCAAACGGATTTCTGGTTAATCTTCAGTTCCTGGGCAATGGAATAAGTGCTCACATGCCGGTCCGACTCGATGATTTCCATGATTTTATCGACATTTTCGACGATTGGCCTACCAGAGCGTGCCTCATCTTCGATGTCCATATTACTAGAATGGAATCGTTGGAACCCCCGCTTTCCTGTTGCATTCGATACTGTATTGAGTCCATAAACAGCACTAATTTTTTTGGCCGCCTGCTCCGCCTTTTCACCTTGGTCGTAGTGGTACTGCAGAATGTATCGATTTTTCTCTTTTTTACCTCCATTTTGGAACACTGTAACACACAACTGGCTTCACCAAACGCAAAACTGCCACAGAACTTTTTTTGAAGCGTAATGTCACCTTTAAATCTCCGTATAGTATGACCCGATGCGATGTATACATCGTGAGATATGGCTCACTAAAGACATCTAGCGGAAAACGCTCAGAACTTTTTACTTCACCCAATATATATATTTACAGAGGGCAAATACGTAATTGCTCATTATTCATACGTGTACAAATGTTACACATGTACCTACAGATTTATAAGTATAAACATATACATATTTACTAATATATGTACACATGAGTATATGCAGGTACATATAAATTACACAGTATCAGTGTGGCATTTATTCAACGTCCCTTGACCGTGAAAAATGGATAGTTTGGGTTTGTTTAAATCTTATTTGCAGAAGTTCCGAAAAAATACGTCGATTTGCACTAAAAGTTTCGCAAATTATAGATTATATTCAAAAAGTTCGAAAGTCACAGATGATGTGTGACATTAAGGGATCATCACAGTGTAAAACTTTCAAAAATTCGATTTTTTTTGCATTATCTGATAGTATAGACGGTTATAACCATAGACCTGGTATCGCCGATTGATCGTAAGTAGACAGTTTATATAAAAATTCCGCACTCGAAACTTTAATCGCGTTTTTCTCGAAATGCCGATTTTCAAAACGGTGTACACTCTCAAAGGGAAGAGTTTTCAAGCTATCCATCTCAAATTTTCTTCACGCCATTCTTTATCTTGCTATGGAAACTTTTTTTCTTTTTGGGCTCTTCATATTTTTTTTTTCTTAACGAAACACTGTCGAAAAAATAGGCTAAATTCGATACTTTCTTTTCAAAACGCTGCCATTTTTTCAATTTTGATTTTATGAACTTCTATAACAAGATAGCGGCTTTCATTCTGATTAATAATCTTTTTACAAATTTTGTTTCAGATAATATTTACGGGCACAACTGTGTACCGTGAGGACTCCTTTTTTCGAAAACATTTTCAACTATAAGAAAAATGTAAAAAATAAATAAAAATAAACGTTTAAGAATCTATTTTCTGTTCTTCATGAGTGCTTTGATTTGACACAAAAAATCAAACTGATTAGCGTATTTTAACCATCGAAAAAAAAATCGCGAAAATCAGCTATTTTCCGACCCGTTATACTGTGATGATCCCTTAATACTTTTATTCGGTTCAAAGATATGGGCTACTTAGAATGAACGCCGGATGAGCCTCATAAATTTACTGTAAATGTTACTGTCCGCTGGAATAAAGAGTGTAGGCATGTTATTTTGAAGTAGAAGAAAAAAAATTGATTATTATTGCATTGTTAGGCGAATCGCCGATAATTCAAATTGCCCTTTGGCTTTCTTAAGCTCTCTCCCTCTCCCTCTCCCTCTCTCTCTCTCTCTCTCTCTCTCTCTCTCCCCCTCTCCCTCTCCCTCTCTCTCTCCCTCTCTCAGACGTATTGTACTCCAGAGATGTGCTCACCCTTTCCCGTCACCTTGGGTGAGCAAGAGCGCTCAGATCCTTTTCCTGGTTGCACGTAATCGATCCAAACAGCAGCGCTGAGAGCCTGCGAGCTGGCAATCTGTGCAAACACCTTCGCGATATAGTTGCCTTATGCGCGAACCTCCAACTTTCTTTTTCCAAGGTACTCACTGTCACCGCGACTTTATAATCGTCACAATGAGCAGAGTTACGCCAACTATTAATAGTTGTGAAGGAATTACACGACTGTACGACCGACTAATAGCCGGTAATAAACAGCATCCAGTGCCCCTTTTGTAAGAAGAACTTGAGATGAACGACTTTGGGCTGTACATATGCATGTACGTAGCTATTTAGTTTTATCTCAGTCAAGAAATAAAAGTAAATGTCACTCAATAACGGTTTTCTGATATATATATCAGATTTTCTGGTGATGGGTGTACAGGTATGATATCTAACAGTGATAAGTACACGATGAAAATAGAACGGGAACGAAGGAGTATATCCGCGAAGGCGAGCAATCGAAATATGTGAGCATCGATCGATTGGGCGCAGACAAAATGGGAGATTTCGATATTGTTATATGTATTGCCAATTCGTAATGCATTTGCCTGATGCAGCACATAGAAAGTTGCGGGGAGTCGATCAGAAACGTCTCAGGCAAAGCAGTAGTATAGCCGTAGTACGGAGCGACGATATCACGATGGATGTCACATCTGAGAAGTGCACGAAAGTTACGGATGTTGGGTCTTGCACAAAATATCCTTTAAATCGCAAGCCAAGTATACGCGTATATATACACACACACACACACATATATATATATATATATATATATATATGTATGTGTCTGTGAAAGAAAGAACGCGAGGATAGCCTAGGGAGGATGAGGGAGATCAAGGAAGCGTGAGAAAAAGCGCGGGAGGAAGAGGGAGAGCGACGCAAGACTAGGGAGACGGATGAACAATTTTTTTTTCAAAATACGATTTGTTTACTTGTCTTAGATAATATAAACGATAATTAAATCAATTTTATGAAAATAAAACATTTATAGACGAAGCATCCATTACAGTTTTTTAGATAAATGGTGTCTCAGAATGACGTGACATTTTTATTGATTAATAAAACGTATTATTTATTTAAGGTACGAATAGTTTTATCTTAATATAAGGTACAAAATGGCAGCTCCATCCCTGTTTGCAAACGTTTACTCTTTTGACGAAATTTTCAATAACATTTTGGCATAATTGCGGACTAATTTCATTAATGGCGCGTCCAATTGCTTCATTGAGCTCTGGAATGGACCGTGGATTATGGGCACACACTTTTCCTTTCAGAAAGCCCTAAAGAAAGAAGTCCAAAGGGGTCAAATCGCACGATCGTGGTGGCCAATTCATGTCGCTGCAGCGCGAGATAACACGATCTTGAAACTTTGTCGGCAATAACTTTCATAATTTTCGCAATTTCTATGCGTTGCTAGATCGTATAATTCTCCATGAGTAAATCTCAACACTTCTGATGCCAGTTGTTAAAGATTAGTACTCTATGTTGGCCGCAAAAAATCGCGCGCAATTAAAAATGTCAGGACATTTTGAGACACCTTTTATATACAAATATAGGGCAGGTTATTTTGACATCGTTTCATAGGCATTATATACATTCCAATAACTTCTAAGTCACCTTTAGATAAAGATAAGTACATTTTTATAACCGTTATTTCAACCACCATCCTGTCTCCTAAATACATTGTTTTATCAAATCTCAAGGACCACCTTCAAAACAACCAGATATGCGGTTAGCTACATAGATATACTAGGTCCAAAAGTAATTTCCCCATATATGCGTATACACACGCACACACACACACACACACACACACACATGCGCGTGTAACTATATATATATATGGTAGTGTGTATGCGTGTGCGCGGACCTCTATTACATTATAGCTATGCGACGACAACGATAGAGTATTTCTAATAACGTTTACTCGCTGTGTCTCAATGTGTCGCTTTCATAAGCCCTGACCGGCTCGGACCAAGAGATGTGTCAGAATCTTGACACCGAGTAATTGAAAAAAAAATGTATTGTGCCTCTGGGCATCGCAAGGATACAAAAGGTTATACAGTCACCCTGAAAAACCCACGAATTGCTAACTACCTATGGCTAACTAGTATGAAGATAACATGTATAAAGATGTGAATGGTGGTAACATCAAATACGCATTTCCAATTTATTGCAGCTACCCAAATTAAGGTGGAGCACCGCTTTTGGTTTCTTATTCAGAATCTTTAACCCCGTATTATTATACATCTTTTGGGAACAGGGAATTTTTCAAAATCAAATGGACAGTCAGATCCTTGCAGCGTCAAAATCAGGCTCTGGAAGATTTTGCATAGAAAAAGTTATACGAATAAATAGATGTTTTACTTTTCCCATGTCGTGTTCATATTAATGTTCCGGAGATATCATGGAAATCATTTTGGACAATTCATCATTCGTTGGAACTGCCTGTACATCCAGTACATCAACAAAGACGTATCATCCGTCCACCCTAAACCCTGTCATTGAACTGTCACGTGTGACACTAATGTGTCGTTCATCGTTTTGCTGCTTGCTATTGTACGATTTATTAGGATAGGAAGACTACCAAAACTAACTACGTCCGAAATTGATTTCCAAGGTACAATTTCTTAACTTTTAACAAATGTTGGAAGGAATTAAATTAACATTTGAAGGAATTAAAGTAACATTTGAAGCAATTAAATTAACATTTGAAGGAATTAAATTAACATTTACAGGAATTAAAAGGAACAGAGATAAGAAATAAAATACTACGAGAATCGACTGCTGTCAATTTTCAATGTTACCTATTGATTCAAAGATAACGAGTAAAATTGGCGCAGGCACGTTCGAATTGGCGAATAAACATATTTCCGATTTATTTGATTTTAGGGACCTTGAATGCATTGTATTTTTCAATTAGCAAAAATTAGTATTAAAGAATCGCTAATAAAGCGCGAATTCATTGATTCCGAGCGATTGATAGGGTGTTCATAAATCATGCGGATATTACTCACCGAACCGGAAATGTTTGATTGATTAGTCACTCGCGAGACCTTGCTCTATGATACATTGCGTTCTGTGAATAAACATACCTATTTCATTGACTTTCGGACTAAACTTTCAGCCGTTAATTACATTCTTCTATCCCCATGAATCATAATGTGCTCGCGATCGTTATTTCGAATGTCTGTTTTCTTACAATAGTGTGCACGAGATACTTTCGCGGAGAATTTCGCTTTGCCTCTTCGCAGGGAGGATGCTTTACGTGGATCCTTGATAAATATATACGTGAGATCGCACACGTGGATGCGGTCCTGGATCGATCGTGATTTTTCTCGATCGATCGAACAGATTGATATGTATCTAGAATGACGTGGCGATCAGGGGAGTGAGGGGATCGGGCATCTCAAGTTTCATGCTCGTGCGAACGATAATTGTTCACATAACTTAGCGATTATGGTACTAGTTAATACGTTTCGTATTAACTAGTACAGCAAAAAATGGAGCTAAAGAGGTCTAAATGGGGCAACAATTATAGTTCGTGATCATTAAAACGACATATACACTTAAAACGGTATAGCAGAATGCCACTTTTCGGAATTTCCTGTGGGAAACTATTGAATTTATCGTCTCCGAATCTTCTCTAGTTAAGAATTAATATTTTAAAGAACTTTTAGGATTTATTTTACGAACAATTTGTGTCAAATGGCGGAGATGTGGCCAGGTGAAGGAGCGTGAAGAATCCTCCGAATTTGAAGCAGGTCTTGTCTTCATTACAAATCAAATGAAATTTAAATAAACATTTTTTTCTAGAATACCACGTTTTTAAAACGGACTAAAAAGTATAAAATAATTTCTCCTAGCCCCTTACATGAATTTTTAATAGCTATGAAAATACTTGTAAGATTTAAAACGAAAAACGTGGGGCGCATGCAGTAGATAATTGATGCATGAATCATTCACCTAAGTCACTAACAATTTTATTGCACTGCAAATGATATGAACTGTTGTGTGAGTTTTCTCAGCTACTCTCTACACTCCTTACTATTCTAGGCACAAAAATTAAAGGATACGAAAAAAATCTCTAAATTTTAGGTGTTTTTCCGAAGCCTATAACTTTGCGAATAATGGCCGGAGAGCAATAAGAAAAAATCAAATAGAAGTTTGAAGTCTCTAGTTTTGAGCTTAACGAGATCAACGGAAACAAAATCATTGTCTTCAATATCTAACATTCTTTGATGAAAAAAATATTGATTTTAATATAAAAAAAACGTTTTCAATTTAAAGAAATGGGTAAAAGATGCAAAATGTATCCTTTGATTGACTTTTAGCAAAAATGATCATTTCAATCGTTTGGATCATAACGAAAGAAAAATCGCAGCGGTTTGAATTATTGAGGGCTTGTTAGGGATACTTTGAGGTTAGAAAAAAACCAAAACTATCCTTAGTTTATCCGTTATTTGTTGCGTTATCTCAAGCTTGGCGAAAATCCGTGAAAACGCATTTTTTTGCCTTTTTTAAAATCATGGTTCTTGCATAAAAAAAAATTGTTCATCAAAAAAAAATAATTACAACTTATAGAGGATACTTCGAAGTTTTCAAACCCCTCCTTTTATTTTCTGTACGATCATTAGTTCCCGAGTATAAATGATCAAAGCCAAAAAGGTATTTTTTGCTTTGAACGACGATAACTCAGCGAAAAATCATCGTACAAAGCTGATGAACGCTCAAGTTAAAGAAGAAGAATCAAGCTAAATGAGCTTTAAGGTGACATTACTGAAAACAATTCATTCAAGCCCGTGGACCTCTTGAAAGTCAGGAAAAAATGTTGATATTTTTTTTCCGCTGTTCTCCTTGAGTTTGCTCAGAAATGGTCAATGATAAAAATATTTGACCTCCGGATCTCAAAACTAGAGACTTCAAGCTTGAATTTGCTTTTTCTCTTATTGCTCTACGATCATTTGTCGCCAAGTTATAGCCTTCTGAAAATCACCTAAAAATTTAGAGATTTTTTCGTATCCTTTAATTTTTGTGCCTAGTGTATTATCTATTGCATGCCTCCCACGTTTTTCGTTTTGAATCTTACAAATACTTTCATAGCTATTGAAAATTCACAATCACAAATTTTCAGGACAATCTGTAAGGGATTATAATATAAATCTGTATGGGGCTAGGAGGAATTATTTTATAGTTTTTAGTCCGTTTAAAAAGCGTGGTATTCTGAAAATGTTCTTTTTATTTAAATAATTATTTTTTGCTTTTTAGTCTTGTGTGTGTGAAATTTTGCAATCGATTTTAAACATCGGGATGAGATTATGGCAGAGACATGTGGCAAATTTCAGGCTTATTTCAGTTTCTCTTTACCTCGTCATATCTGAAATAGAAAATTGTTGTACCTACCTACCATCTCCTTAATTGTTATTTTCTTGATATATAAAATAACGAAACAAGCAAAGCTCATTTTATAAGGTTTTCAATTAAATTTAAAATTTCTTATTTATATTTATCTTGTGTGTCTGTTTGTTAATAAAAACGTGGTAAAAAATATATACACAATATTTTCTGCGTATCCAGATCGATTAAAGCTGATTTTAAATATATTCATTTTCAACCAATTGGAGGGCGCACAGTGGGCTGGGAGTCCAAATCCTTGGTCAAAACCTCGAAAATCGAAAGTTACCATCGAAGGTAATAATTCATATAGTTGAGTCTACTCACATAGTTAAGGTGATATCATAAATGCATTAACAGAAAAATACAAATTAAAAAGTGAATTAAAAAAACAATAAAAATGAACGAATTAAGGAATGAATGAATGGCGACGTACGTTCATCAATTAGTAATTACATAAATGTGTAAATAAATAATCTTAAAAAAACAATTATAATATTAGGTGTAGTAAAAAGAAATCCATTATTTTTGCAATAGATGGCTTTAGTAATCTATATCTCGCGTTGTATAAGTGCGATCGGATTACGCTAGATGGCGTTAGAAAGATAAGATTTCGTACTAAAATAAATATCTCAGACAGTTTTGTGATTGCTTGACTCAATATTTTTTGAGCGCGCGTCAAAGATGGCCACCAACAAAGTGAAAATACGCCATATTTTACAGTTTTTCTTCGATAAAGGCGAAAACGCAAGCCAGGCGACTGAAAATGTTAATATTGTTTATGGTCCTAATACTGTAACAGCCAATCACGCGCAATTTTGGTTTCGTCGATTCCGTGCCGGTAATTTTGATGTCAAAGATGCACCACGCTCTGGAAGGCCAATTGTCGAAAATGTCGATAAAATAATGGAAATCGTCGAGTCCGACCGTCATGTAAGCACTGTTTCGGTTACCCAGGAGCTAAACATTGCACAAAAAACCGTTTGGAACCACTTGAATAAGGCTGGATACAAAAAGAAGCTCGATGTATGGGTGCCACACGAGTTAAGGCCAAAAAACCTCATGGACCGAATTTCCATCTGCGAATCGCTGCTGAATCGCAAGAAAATCGACCCATTTCTGAAGCGGATGGTGACCGGTGATGAAAAGTGGGTCACTTACGACAACGTCCGTTCCGTTCCCGGGTCTGATCCGATATCCGACTGGATCCCGATTGAGAAACCAGGATCTTAGTCCGAATCGGACTGTACCCATGACAATATTTCTCCACGGGTATGTTCAAATAAATACTTATTGTAATACCATTATTCATGATAACCATTTTTATTCTCGTAGATTATCGTTGATGAAAAAAATGCTTATAATGGTGAATAGAATTACAACGGATGTATTAGTTTCATGCTCATTAATTATCAATATATTTGATCGGGTAAAAAGTAAAGCAGCTTTACACAGTTCTCAAAGTCGGACTCCACTTTTCAGGAAAAGTCAGTGTACTGGCCGGGTGTACATTACGTGAAAGTGTACTCGCTCGCAATGTATCCCGGCCAGAATATTCTAATTTCCATACATAGAGTGTAAGCTATAAAAAACGGTTTTGTGATCTTCCCAGTCTGTTCCATGAAAAGGCCTGGTCAGGTGAAGCAGACGAGGTAAGTCTGACCAAGGTCCGACACAAGGTAGGCAATTCCCAGTCACATTTCTGCACGATTAATGATACTGATAATGCGGATGTGATTGACCGGAATAAAGCGAGTCAAAATTAATCCTGACGATATGCTGGCACTTGCGATTTCTTAACAGTCAAATAGTAGGTACGGGAGCGATTATTTATTTGCACAAAGTGTTACGAGAGGTCCATACCGTGATATCGGACATGCCCATTCTTATGACAGTCCGTCAACTGATAACTCGTGCGAAAGTTAACGAGTACGACGTATCTATGGCTATGTAGATATATCAATAAATATATCAGCATACGACGTACCGCCGCAATGCTATCCGCCACGGCGATCTATTTGTCCTCGATCTCGCGAGGATTGTGGACCCGTACGGGGCACCAAAGATACGATTGATTCCAGCATTCGTGAGCACAGCCTGAATAAATACAAGTCCGCGTAGGCATCGATTTTGGACGCTGTCTCTCAATGTGTCCAAGCCGTATAACTGCTTTGCTAATTAATAGGGAAACTGCGGAAAATCGGGGCGACTCCTTTTTTCAATATTTCCTCCAGATAACGATAAATCTCACGCATTTAGTTCCAGAATTTTTTTGCTCTCTATACGTTTTTACCTATCGGTTGGCTCGATGGACATTTTCTGGTTAAACTCAATCACCCGTTTGTTCGTAGATCGCTCGATTACCGGAAACATACTTTAACACGTTATAGAGAAAACACCGTGGTCTGATCCTTCGGCGGATTCAGTCCACCACTTGATAATTGGTATAGGTAACAATGTGTCAGTGAAAGTTCCGCAGTTCTTCAATAGTAACTCCATTTTCGATTCATCAGTTCCGATATCGGAGCCGTGAATAAATAAGGTACATGCATATTTTCTAAAAGGTACCATGCTTTCCTAGATGTCAGGATTTGGGAACAAAATTTATTCCAACAAGCTTGAATGAAGAATTTGGAGACTTCTCGTGTATAAATTTGAGTCAGGAAAAAGTACTGCCCCTTATCTGCCTTCTTCCAAAGTGGATTAGGTTCGCCGTGTAACAGATCTCAGGCTAGGCCACAGGTCAAAACCCACCTGGTGGATTGTTATCGAAATTCATTCAGGTGCGGGAAATTGGCAGAGTATACCTATTACAATTCGGGGCCTTAAATGGATTATTCGTGGATTCCATAGTAGGATTGTCCGTAAAAGAGTCGGACCAGGCCTCTATTAGGGAATCGTAGAGTAGGTAGGCTGACTCAAACTATGGTTTAAGTACGGAGACCAAATAAAAGCCTTTAAGGGGTGTAGTTGTAGATTCCCTAGTAGCGATTTCTCCAATACTACTAGACTTTGCTATTATAGGGGCAAATCAGTATAAATTGCTTGACTAAAGAATTTGTGGCATAATAACTATCGAGATCGATTAAATATAATGGATAAACTATGCGTTTAATAGACGAGCTTAGATGCCTTGAACCAACACGCATGCAGTGCGGTCATTGGAACAACGCGGGATCAAACGTGTCAAAATATGCGACAGAATTCTAAGCCTCAAATGTATTGAAATAACACATTTCTTTTTCAAAGTGCACACACACGCACGTACGCATATGGCCGCAATAATTTTTATGAGGCACCGTTGAGGCTATTTTAAAGGCCCCAGTTATTTTGCCTTTAATGGCCCTCGGTAGCAAAGTGTGACCGGCCATTGATGGCCCATATCAGGCTTCCAGATTAGGGCCTTCATTTATAATCTATTATAAATATTGGGATAAAAACCAGAACAGCTTTACACAGTTCTTAAAGTCGGGCCCCATTTTCAGGAAATGTCAAACTTTTGGTCAGGGATACCATACGTGAAAGTGTTCTTGTTTGCAATGCATTCCGGCCAGAATTTTGTAATTTCTGAACATAGAGTGCAAGCCGTAAAAAGCGATTTTGTGTTCTTCCCGGTCTGTTCTATGAAAGGACCCGGTCAGGTGAATCAGATTAGGCTAGCCTGGCCAGGACCCTACACAAAGTAGGGAATGCCCGGTCACATTTCTGTACGGGTTCGTGATTGGGCTATGGTTTTCCTCACTGTTTGCTACACTGAATATAACAAAAAAAAGTGCACTGTACTTACAACAAAAACGCCCATGACAAAACTAGCTATAGTACGTTCTCAGCCCAGTAATCATACAGCTGTATTAGCCATTATCCAAGCTCTATCCGCCAGTACCCTACCAATAGAATATAGGTAGTTTCACTGTACCATCTTTTGCCTCAGGTGTTTCTTGAAAGTGCCATGGATGTTTCTCTCATTGCCCAGGTAATAGCTATATTTCCGAGCCATACTTATTCTTTGCATGCAACGGAAAATGTGCTGGTCTTTTTAGGACTCACTAGATGCTAATTACGGTGACCGATTGAAGATCGCACAGCTGACAAGCAAGTCCACTTGCCAACTGTTCTTGGACGATCATCTTGTCGCCTATGTAATATTGCTGTGGTATGAAATTTTTATGATTTTCCATATAGAAATGTAGAGTAACATTGATGCAACAGATCTTTAACTGTGGTAAGAAATGCTGAAGGGACTGGAACAATGGTGCACTCGAATGCACCCCGTATTCTTTGCTTGTAATGCTTATTTCTGTCGATCCGTGAACGACGCAGCGTACGCATTCTCTCTTTACTCTAGCTGATACTTCGATATCGCACTTTTTTTCAACTATATATGCTCGCATACCGCCGATTCGTTCTAGCGTGCGAGCCACAAGCGTCTCTCGTTACTTCACCCTCTTTATTCGCGGCACGCTGTTCACGGTGGATTCCCTTGGAACGCGGACGCGAATTTTCAGGAGCGAAAAGCGCAAATTTCTTATTTTTTACTTACTTTCCTTTATTTTTTTTACTTATTTTTCTTTATTTTTTCTTATTTTTAACCGAGCGTAATTTCCGAATTTAGGTACGGC
The DNA here is from genome assembly GCA_963932345.1 of Ophion ventricosus. Classification (NCBI taxonomy): domain Eukaryota; kingdom Metazoa; phylum Arthropoda; class Insecta; order Hymenoptera; family Ichneumonidae; genus Ophion; species Ophion ventricosus. The sequence goes on from OZ010720.1 coordinate 5,914,784, forward strand.
TTCGAACAATCTTTTCGAGTGCAAATTTTACTGACCGATACATTTGAGTATTTGTGACTCCTTTTTAGGGAAGAAAAAGGTTATTTCAAGATGTCCTATGTACAAGGAGCGTTTACAATTTCGTCATGTCCGTCTGCCTGTCATAGAAGATTGCCCAGCTGCGTATTCACTATTTTTGTAGCCCTTTGGTATATAAAACTGAAATAATTGATAAAATTACCATTTATGGCGTTCTTTTCACAAAACTCAGTATATAAATATGTATGTAAATGTATTCTACAACTACACATATACATATATATATACATATATACCGGGTGGATCAATAACTATTAGCACCTTGGATATCTTCGAAACCTCTAAGGTTCACAGAAATATTTGCTGAAATGAAATTGCACAGTACGAAAGGGGCCATCCGATCGCGATAATAGTTTTTTTGCAGGTGGAGGTACTTCGGACATTTGAAGGTCAACTCCATTTTTTTTAATGGATCGGTATGTTTTTTTTTTCTGTATCATGAAAGAGGAGCTTAAAACGAGTTCAACGACCTATAACATAAGGTCATTGAAGGTCATAGAAAGTACAGAAAGGCGATAATACTTACAGTTTCGGTAGTAAATAAAATTACTACGTTTATAGTAAGTGTTCAAAATGACGACCACCAGTAACAATGCAACATTGGATTTTTTTTTCGATTGATTGACTTACAAGTTTTACAGCGTCAGAACTTATTGATGCACAGGCTGTAATAATTCTTTGTTGCATGTCGTAAACGTACATAATAATAATGTGTAAACGTACATAATAACGTACGCATTGATATTGATGGTCGTCATTTCGAATACTTACTATAAAACGTAGTAATTTTATTTACTACCGATACTGTAAGTATTATCGCCTTTCTGTATTTTCTATGACCTTCAATGACCTTATGTTATAGGTCGTTGAACTCGTTTTAAGCTCCTCTTGCATGATACAGAAAAAAAACATACCGATCCATTTAAAAAATGGAGTTGACCTTCAAATGTCCGAAGTACCTCCACCTGCAAAGAATTATTATCGCTATCGGATGGCCCCTTTCGTACTGTGCAATTTAATTTCAGCAAATATTTCTGTGAACCTTATAGTTTCGAAGATATTCAAGGTGCTAATAGTTATTGATCCACCCTGTATATGTGTGTATATATATATATGTATATAATTGAATATAGAAATAAGAAAATTTGTTTATTTTCACAAAGTTCTACTTGCCATAATTTCGACAGTATTACAAAATGAGTATGACAAAAATAAGTGGCCTCATTGAATCGTCAATCATTAATTTTCTGGTTTGGATTTGGAACACCGCTTTGTGCGCATTCTATTGGTAATTGTTTTTTCTTTAAAATGCCGTTTAATTCATAGAGTTCCTATAATCTTTCGATTTTTCGCAGAATTTCAAAATTGGACCGTCGATTTTTGCGATTTTTTTCATGAATACTTGGCCTCTTTTTCGGCCAGTTTTCAAGGGGATTTTCCGGAATAACTAATCGAGGTATCGGGATAAATCAAACGTCACTCTCTAAGTCTGTCAAAATCCCATTTAAACTCCTTCCCATTAAATGTATGTCACTCAAATAGAAACGATGCTAGGGCGGTTTGAAATTTCGCGAATTTGAGTATTTCGAAAAAGTGGCCAATAGAGTCGAAGAGAAATTTCTTCAACTTTCAAACCCTTTCAAGAGTCTAGCTAATGGAAAATTTTCTGCCAATTACGAATATCACGGAATTTTTGTCGAAAGCTCAAAATTACGCTAGCTGAAGTGGAAAAACGTGTTTCCACACACATTCGACTGAATGCTTGCGGGTAAAACTGCAAAACCAGACCTTGACATGCTCCACGTTAAAGGGTAGTTTTACTCCTTAAAACCATTTTTCCGCCGATAAGAAGAAATACCTATCTAATAGTTTCGAATGCATGAGTTTCAGAAAAAAAAACAAATCGGATACCAAAAGAGACCTTCCTTGTTATTCGCTTCTTATTCTTAACAAATTTATTTTCTTTCACGGATCTACGTGTCTCCTACGTGAATTGTCTATATTTTCAAATGATAATCGCTTCAGGACGAAGGACCACTGTGCTCGTCGGTAGGTTTTAGTAATGCTCTTTAATGGGACATTTTGACGTTGTGTTGCCGTACATTTAAGTTGCAGTTAATTTCTCAGGGTGTCTTTTACGACTTTGGCAGGAGGACGATTAGAGAATATGAAAGTGATGCTAAAAAGCGATTCGCTTTCTCGCATCCACGGTTTGCGGTGCGCTTTTATAGATATGTAATGGATAGTGCGAACGCATATGAATTATTGCTCCGGTCGTATAAGCCTAAATGTGGTTTAAAATCGATTTTATGGCGAGTACGAGCATATAAACATGTATATGCACATATTTTATCCCCGAGAGTTTTCTCCGTTCAGTGATATGCCCCGCGTTTTAACGAACGTAAATGAGCACTTATACCCAGACAGTCATTCGCATGTGTCGAATCGTCTTTTTCCTAGTTGCGCAACTGGTCCGTGTACTTGAAGTATGTACACATACACACATATTCGTATACAAAGTGTGGCCCAAAAGTCGTGGATCAAACGAAGCCGGGATGTAGCCAAGATCGTTTCCAACCAAAAAGGTTACATACAGGTCGGTCTGTTCCTCAACGATTCCAAAGTTATGATTTTTTTGCAATCTTTTTTAACAAGCGGCTCCTAGCTGTACAAAAGAATTAATTAAAAAACAAAACTACTCATCATATGCGGGTTTCTTTTTAAAGATATAGATGTATGAACGCACAGCCTTAGTAGCTCTTCAATTGGATCGGCGTTCGTTCAGTGTTTGCTGTTTGCTTATTACTACGGTTCTCATTCTAAAATTTGTTGTGATTTGGATATTAAAACTTTTTTAATATCCAAATCAACAAATGTCCAAATGACCAAATATCCAAATGATCAAATGTACAAATGTCCAAATGAACAGATGTCCAAATGACCGAATGTCCAAATGACCAAATGAACAAATGACCAAATGAACAAATGTCCAAATGACCGAACGTCCAAATGACCAAATGTCCAAATCACTAAATGCAAAACAAATTTCAGAATGCAAACCGTCGTAATAAGCAGACAGCAAGCGGAACACTGAACGAACGTCGATCCAATTGAAGATTCACTTATTAGCTACCTAAGAACTGATTTGTGACTGGTACCGCTTCCCTTCTACGGACCCACCATAAATGCTATGCATTCAAATGATACGGTCCCGATGCAAATTAACTGCTGAAATTTTCTTGGCGTAAAATTCGATTTTCTAGCAAAACACTACCTTGCAGTGAATAAAAATCGATAGTGAAAAACTGTGGAGGGTTAGGGTTATGAGTTCTAGCACCTTTCTAGAACCCTCATAAAGATGGACCAATTTTCCTACTACGTAGGGCAAATTTTGGTAGAACATTTTTTTTCTAAATCGATGATGAAAACGTAGGAAAAAACATTATGATGCAAGAAGTTATTACAAATTCATTTTATTCTAAGAACTCATGATGACAATTATGAAGACCACATTTTCATGGAAAAGCCACATCATCAGGCTACATCTTTAAAAAAACAATAATCCGCATATGGTAAGTCGTTTTAGCATTGAACATGCCTTTAAAGATCCATATAGGGGGTCTGATTTGGCGAGATGTCACACGAAACTAACGCTACCCCCACTCCACTGCCGCTGTGTTGTAGCAGGGTGGGGGGAGCTGCGACATGCTAATGCCTGTGATTGGATGAAAAATGCCGCATTACATGTAGAGTGATTTATAATTACAAATTGTAAGTTTCAATTTTGATGTGTACATTAAAATGTTGGTGGTTTTGGGTTTGTTTGTTTGTTTGGGTTTATTGGTCTGGGTTTGTGTTTGGTTTTGGGCTTGGTTTTGAGTTTGGGTTTGTTTCGTTTTGTTTGTTTGTTTGGGTTCATTTGGGTTCGTTTGGGTTTGTTTGGGGTCATTTGGGTTTGTTTAGGTTCGTTTGGGTTCGTTTGGGTTCGTTTGGGTTGATTCGGGTTCGTTAGGGTTCGTTTGGGTTTGCTTGTGTTTGATTGGGTTCGCTTGGGTTTGCTTGGGGTCGCTTGGGTTTGTTTGGGTTTGTATGGGTTCGTTTAGTTCGTTTGGGTTCATTTGGTTCGTTTAAGTTCGTTCGAGTTCGTTTGGTTCGTTCGGGTTCGTTTGGGCCGCTTGGGCTTGGGCTTGAATGGATGGATGCTTGGTTGGTTGGTTGGATGGATGAATGGATGGATGGATGAAAAGCAACTCATATTATTTGCATGTACCCTTTTTTATCATCCGAAAAGTCTGATTACATTTTGAATGCCATGAAATAGTTGCACTTTTCGTAATATCTGTAGATTTTTTTTAAATCAATTCTTTTGTACAGCTGGGAGCGGTTTTTCAAAAATATTTTTAACAAATCATAACTCTGGAATCGTAGAGAAACGGAGGAATCTTCATTTAATTTTTTTCGTTGGACTTTATCTTGGCCACCTTTCCGCTTCGTTTAATCGACGACTTTTGGGCCACCCTGTATATAAATACATATATAGGGGACAACAGAGACTCGACACGAGGAAAATAGATGACAGTTGTATCACGACGAAGAGTAACTTACATGTGATTTTACTGTGATTGGTAATGTACGTCCAGTTATTACAGATTACCACCTATTTTTCATTATATAGGCCTATTTGCTATGTTCTTTCGTGTGGCCTTCCGGGCTGTTAGGAGCCCATCCTCTTGCCATTTATCCCACACTTGTCACTTCACTTTTTTGACAGTTCCTGGCACACCTCCTGGAGTGTTTTCCGCAACCACTCTTTTCTCATTCCCTACTGTATCATATGTGCACGAGGGCACAGTGAAACTATGGAAAACCTGTGCCTATTAAGAGAATTCCAATTTTTATGCTTTATAGGACCCATTTGCAAAGGCCTCGAACCCAAATTTTCATGCTGCATCGCTCGGTCCATGCAGCAAAACCTTTCTGAATTGATCGAGAAACTGTTCCTTTCTATTCTATCATTCCGGCTATCTGCCGCTTATTTCCAACGAGATCGATTCAGATATCACATTGACGGTGAAACGGGAAAATGTATATTTATTGCCAGAACAATAATGATAAATGGCTATGGGGGTGTGACGATGTTTCAAGGTTCTTCATTGTGGTCTTCCTGAATGAAAACGACATTCCGTCCAGTCGTCCCTGGTTCCGCGATACGGTCCGCGTTGCCACGACCTTTGCCTCACAGCCATTTGTCGGCCATTCTAGGCAAACGTGTTCGGATCTTATCGGGTTTACTAAGCAGATAATTCATTATTTATTACCACGCTTGCTACGTATCTCGCGTGTGCTTCGAGAGCAAAGGGGTATGTAGTTTGACGCAAGACTTGAGACACTAAAATTAGTAGTTCTGCAATACCCGCTGTAAAAAGGTGCCAAAATTGGCTTATTTTTCATTTACCGCTCGGGAGCGTTACCAATTATTGTTGCTCTTCTGAATTATTCGTCATGTAAAGCAATATCCACGATTTGCGAATAATTAAATTAAAATTAATAAATACTGTAGGGGGAGTTCGGGGACATTGATACAAGCGACACATAGATACAGTCGTCATAAAATAAAAACTAAACGCACCCGAAACTTGGCGATACACACGTAGGTAGGTGTCGGTATAACCAACGATACAACAGAATATCGACAGAAAACAGTCACCGCTTCGCGCTTGACAATAGCTAACAGCTCATACATGAACATACAAATGTTCATGTATGAGCTGTATTTTACTTTAAATGGTAAGGACATATCTTTCACAATTTAATTCAGGATGTAATTTTAATAAGTTCTATAATAGTTGAAAATGGCGATTTTTTTTCAATAAAAATACGGCATGGGGCGCATTGATACAACAACCCAGAGGGCACATTGAGGCGTATTAATCTGTCCCGTTATCAACATCATTTGTGACCGTGTGCGTGTATGCGTGTCTTTTTCATATGTGTGTTTGTGTGTGTGTGTGTGCACATGTGTGTTTGTGTGTTTTTCAATTTTATTTTTTCTATTGCTATCGTAAAGTTAATGATAAAACTTAATAAAACTTACGTGAATTTAGGAACACTTTGAGGCCTTATATACGCGATTTCGCCGATTTTCGAAGGTACTTTTCTAGACGCGGTAAAAAAAAAATGACGCATATATTGACAACATTTTTTTACCGATCATTTATGCACATGGTTAAGTATGTGTAAAAAAAAAATCAGAAATATTAACAAATGGCGGAGATATATCATAATAAAGCAATGTATTTTCTTTCCGCGCGCGTTGATGGTGAAAGTTCTCGGCATCGATGTGGCTGTCTGAAAAAAAAATGAACATATTTATAATTGCATAATGAATGTATCTTCATTGTGAACCAACAATATTATTTTTTAAAAATATAATAAAAATTCGAAACTTAAAATTTTTTTACTCAATTTTCTGTCGGTATTTTATTTTTTATATTTTTTTGTGTCATTGAAATTTTTGTTTCTGTGGTTCACACGATAGGTGATGATACTAAGAATATGTTGTAAAAATTTCAAAGCGATCTGAACCTTCGTTCAAGAGTTAGAACTTTCACAAGGTTCAAAAAAGTGAATCGTGGAAAAAGGGCTTTGAAGTTGGCGGTCGGGCGCGCCGCGCGGTATCTATTACGCGCTCTAAATGCTGTAACTTTAACAATTTTTGGAATTTTTCAATTCTGTAAAGCTTAAAATATTCCTAACCGTTCAGGCTAATGGAATCAAAAATTTAAAAAAAATGAAAAATTTTGACATTTTTCGCGTATATAAGGCCTTAATATTAGGTTGATTAAAGAAAAACACGAAAAAACGCAATTCTCATATAAGAATTGGATTAAACTTAAGTACACTTATCGTGAAAAATACTATAATATGATTATAATTAATAAATATAATAACTAAATATGCAACTTTTATTATTATTATTATTATTTTAGGTATTTTACATAAAAGAGGCGCTCTTTAGGCATGTATCAATGTGCCCGTGTTTGGGACAGTTTGATACAAATATCGATTTCGCAAAAACAGGTCATAACTGTTTTACCTTGTGAATCTAAGTTGAAATTATTTCTAGAAATGTGACTTGGATATACATTGTGCGCATTCAAATAGTTTTTTTTTTTTTAAATTATCATCCATTGTGCTACTTTGTTTCCGTTTGAAAAAAATCGTATCAATCTGACCCAACTCCCCCTAGCGGAGTATTTATTTTCATCTACCGCCTTCCGCAGGTCACGTTTCCAGTGTTGGTTCTCCAATTTCATCGTTTCAATTTTCAATAACAACGGATGGATGCCCTTGTGTACAATAGATGGGTCGTTCCGAGCGATTGGTACATTTCCCTCACAGACATTCAGTATCCATGAAATATTCATGAAGAGTTCGGTGAATGGTGTCAGTGCACATCGAACCTATCCTTATCCCTGTAAGAAACCTTTGTTTCACTGGTACCCAGTGCGAATGACGTTTCGCAATTGTCTCTTCAGGAATGGCGACCGTCATACGCACGCTGATCCGTCACGTAGTGGCTCATTCAATACTTAATTAGAATACGGGCGAGCAACTTAATTCCGTTTATGCAAGAACAATGAAAAAGAAAAGGAGAATCTTCATTCGTGGGAAAGAATATTCCCATTTCGAGGTACGACGAAATATTTCTCTGTACGCGCGGCCTACGACTGACAAAATACTTCCCGTCGTTACGTAAACCATAGCACTGTGTGTGTGTGAGAGCCCAGAAAGAGAGACTGTAATCGCGCGCATTGTTTCACTACGGTCTTGTTCGAGTCAGGTTGAATTTTTGTAACCACGACGATCATACAGTTGAGAATTTTATGGAAATATTAGTGTTCGAGCCGAGAAAAAAGAAATGCCACGATAATTATATACAAACCGAATTCTAGAAATGGCAAATTTCATTTCTTGCGCATACCGAACATGCATACCTCGTATGCGTAGTCCGACATCTCGGGGTACATCGGAGTAAACGGCGGAAAAAATAGGTAAATTTTGGGAATTATTATCTCAAAAACGATTCGTCAGATTTCACCAAAGTTCGTTTTATTCGAAAGCATAAATATTGAAGTATATTGACAATTTTTTTATAAATAAATATTGACTGGGGCGATGTTATTGTGGCCGGCGTAAAACATGTTCCTCGCTACTCGTCCACATGATTGCATGCAGTCGGTTGATATGAAACAAAAATTTCGAAAAGATTCTTACAATGTAATGTATTAAGCCCTTCGCATCGTAGGATTTTTCTACGCTATTCTTCTTTTTTCATCAAGCCATAAAGGTCGGAAATTGAGATTGAAAAATGAATGTAAATTTCATTTAAAAAACATGAATGTAAATTTCATTGAACATTTTTTTTCGAAAATCGTACGATGTGAAGGGCTTTACACATTATATTTTAAGAATTTAAAATCACACGGAGAGAATTAAAAAGTAATTTTTGTCGTGAATTTCACGGTAAAAATTACCGTGATATATTTCAATGTGGTGACAAGTGAGAAAAGCATAATAATTCGTATGCGACAAGTTTTTTTTAACTCGCGTTACAGAAAATTCCAAATACGCAGCTAAAATTTTACTATACAAGAAGGGTAGCGCGCACGATAATTTTTATCGAGAGCACAATACATTTTCCTATAACACTCATTACATTTTATAATAAATCTTAAAATAACTGTTATAAAGACGATACTTTTTTATAGACATTTTTGAAAGACATAAAATAATAAAATGCACAGTAAAATTTCGCTTATATTATATATTTTTTAAATTTAAGTTCTGCGTATTTTGTTACACATCAAAATTTACTAGAAAATCTGGTAAAGTTTTCTATCTGAAGAAGAAATTTTATTTTATTTTCGTGAAAATCTGTGTTTTACTCAGTAATAATAAGCGAAGTTTCAGAGTTGTCATTTGGTTACCGTTACTGCACGGTAATTTTTAACATTTAATTCTCTCCGTGCATGGGGACCGCAGACTGTGACAGCGGGGGACATGTTTTACGCCGTCTATAATAACAGCGGCCCCAATCAATATATATTTATAAAAAAATGTTATCGATATACCTCAATATTTATACTTTTGAATAAAAGTAACTTGGAAGAAATCGGACAAATCATTTTTGAGATATTAATTCCCACAATTCAATTACTTTTTCCGCCGTATACTCGCCTTAAGGTATATATTAGCGGGTTCAAAAAATTGACATTTTTTAAATTTCATCTTTCGACTCCTTAGAGCATCAAAAATCACTCCTTAAAATTTTATGAAAAAATTCTGAACAGAAAAAAAGTTACAGCGATATATAGCACTCTAGGTCGGAGCGCGTCGGGTAGCCCGCGCTCGGTTCCCCCGCGCGGCAGCTGTATACCATCACTCTCTACAATACTGGGGTCCTTTTGTGTACTAACGTATACAGATCCAGGGATTGCGAATTAATCAATTGAAGGTAATAAAACTTCACATATTCCGAGAAATATAGAAAAGAATACGTGAAGAACTTTAAACGCGTTTTTCTCAAAACGACTTTTTTTCGCATGGCGGACAGTTAATCTCCGGATTCACTGGACCGATCATCACCGGGCTTTTTTCACTTGTTTATTTAGGTGTTCTGCGCAGGAATCCACCACTTTATTGCAAAAAAGTTATCAACAAAAAATTTGGCAATACAGAAAAGATAAAAAAAAGTGGTTTTTTTGCACTTTTTTTCAAGCATAGGCCATTTTTTTATTTTTTTACTTTTTTGCATATCGGTGGTGGATTCCTGTGTAAAAAACCTTCCTCTTTAACGTGCTTTTTCCCGATTTTGTTTCGGACCTCCCAATCCGGAGATTATTTGTCCGCCATGGGACTACTTTTTTTTCGAGGACCGTACTTTGGCGCCCTCTACCAATCACGGATAAAATGACCAGTCAAGGACTCGGGTTTTTCTTTGTTCTCCATAAATTGCCTGGTGTTAAAAAAAAAAATATGGTGATAGCTAATAAAGAAGCTGAGATAATCTTATTTGAAAATTTGCTTTTTTTTGGCCTTCTAATGGGTACTAGTACCTTAAGGCAATATTCTAGTCTAGAGGTCTAAATTTCATGCGCTTTTACGGGCTTGATGATAAAAAAAAATAAAAAATATTGTAAGCATCCATTTTTCTACAGTACGCAGAACTTACAAAAAAAAATTGAAAAAGTTATCGTCCTCTACTAGGTGCGCAACTAAGTTTCCGGGTTTTTTAATCGATAAAAAATGAAAAATGCCAAGAGAAATACAAAAAATGGTTTATTCAAAGTATCGTCCCTCGCTAGCTACACATTTTTGCCATCTCTCTGACAATACATTAATACTGCGACGATAAAACGACGCGTCTTTGAACCGAAACCATTCATCCAACCAATTTCGTACTTCTTCGAAATTGGCCAAGTGTAGCCGAGCCAAGCCATGCGCCATCGACCGGAATAAATAATAATCGGAGGGGGCCAGATCTGGCGAATACGGCGGATGCGGTAACAGATCCCATTTCAGGATTTTGATGGTGTCCTGGACGATGGAAGTGCGATAGCACGAAGCGTTGTCATGCTGGAATATCACTCGTCCGTGTCTCGTCTCCCATTCTGACGTTTTTTTCAACAACGCGTGGTTCAAATTGTCATGTTTGATATCTCCGCAAGTTCATCTTGTGTTTGTGTATCATTTTCATCCATTTATAATGAATAATTTTAATAATGGAATGCAATAGGAAAAATTTGATTTCACGAAAAATCTAGTTAATTCAAATTTTAAAAAAGTAAAATTGACGCATCTACTTAATATCAAAAGACTTTTTCTGTCAGTGTAACGAAAGTTTGTCAATGTATTTCCAGGCAATCCCAAAATCTCCCTGGCTCGGGCGCACGTCCAATAATTTTTTTCTCGAAACTATATTTTTCTGGACAACCTGCACGACATCTTTAACTGTTTTTAATATTTCTTAATTATCTTTTTTCAAATCGGACACATTGCCTGTACTCAAAAAGTTACTTTACCGGACTTATATACAAAAATGAAAATGATCATCCAGCTGGTAGTGAATTTTGCAGTGTGCAAGTTTTTTATCTTTCCCTATGAATTTATATTATATATATTTTATATTTATATTTAAATATAAATATAATATATACATTTATATACTATTTTAAAATAAAATCATATATAAATATATATTATATATATTTTATATAATATATAAAAAAATATATATATATATAAATATTTTCAAAAAATTGCCAATTGTACAAGACCCAGATAAGCCTCGATAATTACCCAGAAATTTATTATCCCGGTCGAGCAAACAATCGTTCGTGCTTAACACTCGAGCGTATACGACTTTGAGAATAATTGGGAAGGCAATAAACGATGAGAATGACCAAATGACGACGTAAGATCGACTATTTCTAACCTAGCTCGTTCATTACCCCGAACGAGTCGTGTCCGCGTCTGTATTTTCATTTGCCATTATTTCACTTAACGACCCGTAAACAAGATCGGTTATTCATATATACGTACATACACATACCCACACATATCGAAAGAGGGAAGGAGGGAGGGGGAGAGAGAGAGAGAGAGAGAGGGAGAGAGAGAGAGAGAGAGAGAGAGATCTTGGTTCGCACGAGTCATCAGTGTACAATGATTTGGAGTACGTGTAGAAAACAACTAGAATTTGCACGGGTTCACGCGAACGAGCTAGAAAAGTGGATAAGAGCGACGGAGGGGCCAGGGGGTCCGGATAATCTCAGGTACAGGCTTCGTGGTGCAGCGAGAGTTTCACACCCGACCATGATATTACGGTTCTCTCTTGAGGGCCACGTATCAGGGCGAGTAGAGGAGAAATAAAGCCGCACACGCGAAACCAGCGATTACTCACTTTCTTGATCATTTCAGGAAACGATATTTCATAGCGTCCTATACCGAGATGGCCTCCCATATCGAGCGCACTTCAACGCTGCACAGCGTCGAATTATCTTTGCTCTCCCTTTCCTTCCAATTCACGACTTTTCTCAAGCCTCTCAAACTTTCTTGCACGCGATGGTAACCTCTTTCTTTATCTCCGCGGCCAACTCTCGCACATATTAGATCGGTATACGCGCACAAATTTTCCACGAGATTGCCCTGCGAGAATACTATAATTCGAGACTCGAGAGTGTGCGAAACTTTGGTCAACGAAAATCGGATCTCGTGCCGAACGGAATAACGGATCGGAAAATTTCAACGATTATGATTCGAGGAATTGGTAAACTACTTTCGCGTAACATAAATTTTTTTTTTTGAACTCAACAAACCTGGCGTTGGAAACGCTATACCTTTTAAGTGAACCAACAAAAACATTTGCTCATTAAAAAAAAACATTATCGTTCCATCGAAGAAAATGTATAGAAACTACCCGAGCAGAAATCTAATCAGGCTGCCTGAGGATCCATCAGGGCCGGATCAGGGATCAATAAGGCGCCCTGATCAGGCACGCCTGATTTGTGCCAGGCAGGGGCCTGAGCAGGGATCAATAAGGCGCCCTGATCAAGCACGCCTGATTTGCGCCGGATAGAAGCCTTATCAGGTATCAATAAGGCGCCCTGATCAGGCACGCATGACTTGCGCCGGACAGGGGCCTGAGCAGGGATCAATAAGGCGCCCTGATCAGGCACGCCTGATTTGTGCCAGACAGGGGCCTGAGCAGGGATCAATAAGGCGCCCTGATCAGGCACGCCTGATTTGCGCCGGATAGAAGCCTTATCAGGTATCAATAAGGCGCCCTGATCAGGCACGCATGATTTGCGCCGGACAGATTGGGCCGGAAAGATTGGGACGGTCATCGCCAAAACCGGAACAAAAACTAAACGATCAAGTCAAGTAAAATAAAAACTTAAACTTAAAAAAAATGTTTTCATATGTTTCATATTTTTAATAACGTTAGTAAACTTGATAACGTGTAACTGCGATAATAATTTAATAAATGTTGATCTATTTTTAAACAAAAAATTAATCAAATGATTGAGCCAGATGACACGCCTGTCTCAGGCTGGATGAGGCACCTGTTCCGGGCCAGATAAGTTGCTTGATCCGAGCCAGATATAGTGCCTAATCCGAGCCTGGTAAGGTGCCTGATCCGGGCCTGATAAAGCGCCTGATCAGAGCCAGATAAGGTGCCTGATCCGGACCTGAATTTGCAAAAGCGTTACATCCCTGATCAGGGCCGGACTAAATTTGCCTGATCCGGCCCGGATTTGCTATTGTGGCAGCCTGATCCGGTCCGGATTTCACCCTGAACAAATTTCTGCTCGGGTATGCGATTGAAGTGAAATCTTGGAGGATCATTCAAACTTTGTTCTAGTAAGACAGATTCTTTTTTTTTTTAATCCAACGTACTTTTAAGCGGCATATACATTTAGACGGAAAAAAATTAGGCAATTTTAAGGGATTTTTTAAACTAAGAAATAATTATTCTACATTTATCAGACTGTAGGTATACTTTAAATAGTATATTCAAGTATACAAAACTTTTTTTTATTCATTTAACATAAAAATAGAATCTGCAGAAAAAAAAATGTTTCAGTTAGAACATTTATAGTTTTTACTTGACACTACCGTGGATTGAGGTTACTTTGATTTGTGGGGTTACATTGCTAAAAACTTCTTTTTGTTGCTTCGTGCTGCGTCATCACTCAGACGCAGCACGAACGAACGGGTTTAAGAGACCGTGAAAATATAAAAAAACGTAAGTAATGTATTTAAACTATTCTTTATGCTCGAATAACTTCAAAAATAACAAGTTGAGTGTTGCAATTACATGTTTTTGGTAAAAATTACCTTATCAGATGTTTATCAAACTACAACATTATGTTTTAATGTGTGGCATATCCTTAAAAACATATTTTACGGGCGGCAGTTGTTTCGTTGGGTCGTCTTTGATCGCTACGACGGAGTATCATTGATCATTGATCAATTTCACCCCACGTATTATCTTCATTGCTAATTTCGGAGTATTCTCAGTATTCTCAGTCGTGGCAAAAAAAAAACGTACAAGTACGTTTACCAAATAATGGAATTAGACCGTCTACTAGTGGAAGGTTTCAAATCAGCTGGAAGTAAAACAAGATTCAAGAGAATTAAAGGAGATATATCTGAAATCGAGAACATTGATATAGCATCATTCTTGCCGAAACCTATCGATAAAAATGATTATGTTGAATTCTCATTTGATATTAATGTTGCAGAATTATGGGTTGAGAAATGTTCCTAATGAACAATTTGATCTCTTTTTTTTATTAAAATTACCTCGATAGACAAAAGTCCGTTATCTACCTTACACCTTGTTTTTTTCTAGTTTTTTAATGTTTCGAAGTTTATGGATGTGTTACCGCATGGATAATTATAAAATATAAATAATGAATCAATAAAGTTGATTTTGAAAAGTAAAGGTGTAATATTTTGTTCGATTAAAGTAACCCCAAAACAATAAAAATCGTTGTAACTTTCGATCCTGTTAACCGTTTTTGTCTTCTTTGCTCCTTCTTCTTCTTTTATTTCACTTTACTTACTTTATTTTACTTCCGATTCTCATTAAGCAAAAGGCGGGTATCAAAGTAACCCCACTCTCAGTATAACTTCGATCGAGATTAAGTATTTATTTTTCCCATTGATTTTTAAATATTTAAAATTGTAATTTGGAAGATCAAAAGACGAGCAAAAGTTGATGTTTCCATTTTAAACCATTTTTTTTTGCGATATTATTTAAAGAGATATATTGAGTTTCATTTCAAAATTGATCAAAATAACCCCAATCTACGGTACTTAAAATGAGGAAATTGCAAATTTAAGAGAATGGCACGCAATATAAAAATATCAAGCAAAATTTCCGTAAAACTCACATTAAGAAAGTAGTTTTTTTTTTCAATTCTTCAAAAACCATTCTCGTCAACTAGAAGGTAATAATATTATTAATATTTCTACGATGTTTCGAGTCAATCGGCTTAATGGTTTTTGAGTAATCCTGCACGTCAATTTCAAAAATGCATTTGTGAGAAAAACGCGTTTAATGTTTTGACACGTAAAAAACCGATGATTAAACTTACTTATCGGTAAGTCAGCGATACCAGGGTTATATAATGAGCCTCCAGCCTTTCAAGAAATTGATTTTCTTCCATTAGTCTTCCTACTTTTCGGGCCTCTTTTGTCTCTAAACTGCGCCGCTGTCGCTCCATTCACCTCTGATCGCTATTAGCTAAATTTTTGGCATATATTCCAATTTGTAATTCGGACGCATGTATGACTTTTAGAATAGCCTTCCCCAAATAAACCGACTGCCAATCAAGCTACGATCTCTACGATTTTTAGATCAGAATGTAGGTGCTACGGCGTAAGATGCCAAACGGTCCAATTAAAACATTCATTCGCATTTTGCCTGTGGCCACTCAAACACCTTTTCAGTAAATCATTTTTACATAAGTCTTCGTAAATTGGCAGAATGTGTTTTTGCACGTCGGAGTGCCATGGTGCAGGGTACTGGCATAGCCCTGGATTGGCTCTTGTAGCTTCTACCTTTGACGGGCTGTAACGTTTGAAGTTTATCGAATTTAGCTTTGAAACTTTAAGATAATATTTTACATATATAGTTCTATCGATTACCAAATATCGATTTTCTGATCATTGTAAATGTACGTCTCGCCTTAAGGCA
Source organism: Ophion ventricosus (assembly GCA_963932345.1). Lineage (NCBI taxonomy): Eukaryota > Metazoa > Arthropoda > Insecta > Hymenoptera > Ichneumonidae > Ophion > Ophion ventricosus. The sequence goes on from OZ010720.1 coordinate 5,930,628, forward strand.
GTATTGTCTAAAAATTGGAAAAAATCCTGTCTTTTTCATTTAATTTTATTATCCTACAGGCGTTTTTGAATATGTAAAAATTGTTTAATAATACTCATAAAATTAGCCGACTTGAAGAAATTATGAGTACACTTGGAGACGGCGGTCGAGACGCAGCAAACTTTGAACGCGTTTTTCTCGTAACTATGTTTTACAAATCGGCAACCACAATATCTCGATAACCAATTGGCCGATTAAGCTGAGATTTGGCATACTTCTGCAGTAGACCGTTTTTCAACGTTGATAGCAGAATTGAGTCGAAATGATTTTTTTAAAATATATAATTCGTAGAATGGTCTAAAAAATAGGAAAAATTGATAATCAACGTTTAGCTTGCCACCATTTTGCAATATTTTTTTTGCAGAATCTGGTACCAAACATCACAATACTCATACAGATTAAGGATATGTTTGGTTTTTTTCCCACATTCATACAACGTCCACAATACGGGTTGCTAATTAGGGGCGTTTTCCGCTCACCGTTGTAAACAAAGTTGCAAAAGTACATGATAATATTTTATTGAAATTGTACATGTTCTTGAAGGATCAATGTACATGTGTAAAAAATTTCAGAAATAAAACTGTAACAGCTTAACAGTTATTCCATCCGAAAGATCACCTCCACAACATTGCTCTAGACAACAATACTGCCTTAAGCGGGAGAAAGTTTGAGTGCTTCTCTTTCTCGAGAGAGTACGCGCTTCGAGTGTCATTAAATCGAACGAACCGTATGCTTACGTCTCAAGATTCGCTCCCGCACGTAACAATTATAGTCGAATTTTGTTATTATTGCGAATACGTTTTAAGAAACATATACATAAATAATATTAATTAATATGTTAATATTAAATTATGTTAATATTTATAGAATGTAATAAAATTATAATAAAGAAAATAAATAAATTTAATATACATAACATTTTAATAAATTTTAATAAGCATGGACCTAAGTTTTAAAGAATATATACAGGGTGTCCAATAGGAAGTTGCTGAAACTAATCGGCTGTCATTTCAAAACACGTGCACAGAATCAGAAAAGCCAAATTGCTTTAAATAGAGGAAACTCTGCAGTTTTAAACGCACATAAATAAAACCCAGTCAAATATTTTTTATGTCAATTTATTACATCTTATAAAAATAACGAAAAAGTACAGTGATTAATGATAGATATTTTCGAAGTGCGAACCGTTAGATTGTGCACAAAAATCAATTCTCTTTTGTAAACTGTGAAAAACTGTGTCCAACATATCGTTCGTAATGCCGCGAACCACTTCCTGGATGGCCGCGATCAGTTCTTCTACTGTGCTGGGGTTTTTAGCGTAACAATGATCTTTAATGTAACCCCACAAGAAAAAATCACAAGGGTTCAGGTCCGGTGAGTACGGAGTCCATTCTAGTCCGCCTTGAGCAAATTTAGGGTACCCCAGACCGATTACTCGAGTCCCATATACGCGATGAATAGCTTCAAACACCTCATGAGTCCGGTGCGGCGTCGCTCCATCTTGCATGAAGTAAACATTTTTAACCAGCCCCCTCTTTTTTGCATAAGGGAAGAATTTCGTTTCCAAAAGCTGTTTGTAACTCTCTCCTGTTACCGTAGATTCCAAGCAATTGCAAATAAATTCCTTTGACTGAAATCGCTGCCCATGCCGTTACTTTCTGTGGATGAAGGGACTTCGCTAGCGATATGTTGGGATTTTCCGTTTCCCAAAACCGGTAATTTTGTTTGTTTACGTACCCATTCATCCAAAAATGTGCTTCATCGGAATAAATAATCATTTTCTCATTAAGTTCTTCGGCTTCAAACATTCCCGTAATAGTGTTACAAAATTCGATGCGTTTCGTCATGGCATGTTCAGTTAACAATTGATGAGTGCTTATTTTATACGGATGAAACTTTAAAAAATATTTCAAAATGATGTGTAATGATGATTTGGTTATTTTTAATGCTTGAGCAGCTTTCCGAATCGAATCATTTGGATTTTGTTTGAAATAATTCTCAACTTCGTTGATCTTCTCTGGTGTAGTCACCGTAACAGATGGACCTGGCAACTCGTGTCTACGGTCCTGGAGTGTACCATACTCCATGAAGTTATCGATTATCCTACAAAAATTAACGTAAAATTACTTCAATGCAGTTTAATTGAATTGAAACGAAAGTTGTGTGATGGATGAATATGAATAAATATTAAATTCTTCCCTTTTCAGAGTGTTTTCGCTGGCAACTCTATGAGTTCCAAGCTTAGTACGAAACCCTCTATACGCATTACTATAAATTTTTCCCCTCGAGAAGAAGCACTCAATAAGATATACTTTTTCTTCCGTGGTGAGCTCACTCATTTTGACGCGCGCGTACTTGCTTCAACGACGGCTGGAATAAAACTGCGGGGCCTCAGGTATGCGCCTTAGAAAAAGGGACCCCTATTGAATTCATGGAGGGAAGAGACACTTATTTAGTTTTAGCAACTTCCTATTGGACACCCTGTATATAGGGTGGTCCAAAAAGTGGCGTCCAAAATGAAAATCTATATGCCTCGTATCTATCCGAATAACGCCCACGTACGTTCTACGATCTTTTATACTTTTCAAGAAAAAAGAATTTTTAATTTTTCTTCTTTGTGTATGTATTTTCCGCGCGATCTTTTTTACTTGTGTTTTCATTGTGAAGTGCACTGTTAAGCAATAAATAATTGACCAACTGAACACTAACATACATGCTTTAGATTTTTATTATTGAACGTTGAAAAAATCAATTTGAGAGGATCAGTCACTAAAGTTGAGATGACAAAAATAAATACTTATACTAGTCTAAACAATGCCCAATTGTATTTTAAAACTTCCAAGAGCAAAGCACATACACAAAAGAGAAAAGAATCCATACTACAGACAGGCTCGTAAAATTGGATAAGGTCCAAAACTTCGAATGACCAAATGTAGAACGGCAAAGATTTCAAAATTTAAGCATTATCAACCCAAAATAACAAAGGTTAAATCATTCGAAATGTTATCCTTCGACGGATGACGAAATCGAATAACTATTGCACCACAGTATTATTTATTCAACAGCTCATTTATTCGAGAACATGTATTTAGATAGTCTTTTCTTTGAGTCATAAAAATACAGATTCAAACGATCTACTAAATTCATATCTCCAAAATAGAAACAAGTGAGTATCTATAATAATATTGGTAATACTGTATATACCAAAAAGCCATATACCGAGAATACAAACTTCGAATATGTAGATCTTAAATACGCAAATGATCGATAGTCCAAAATAGAGAATACCTAAATAACGAACATCAACGTAGTGGACAAGTTCGCATCATACTTTTCAGCCGTTTTTCGCTAACACGTACGAGATTGTTTTCATCTATTTTTACCCAACTGACCGCCAGCGCCATCTGACGGCTTCATTCTGAAGTGCAAGTTATGCATTTCTCAATGACAAGCATTCGCTATCCTGATCCTTCGCATTTTTGCCCTATCACTATTTTAACTGATCGACTTTTTGGCCCTTCGCTTTAATGAATTCGAAATTATAAACCGTCGTAATATTTACAATTTGATGATTTGACGTCTTGATTTTTTCGGTATGTTTATACCAGCAAATCAATATTATACATCTCATTATTTTGTTAAATTTTATATTTATTTTCGCTATAAAACAATTGCGAGATATTTGTGTTCGCATTTTTCATTAACTATTTTACAGACTATTATAAGATTGATCCATCTATATTGGAACGTTCATTAACTATTGAACGTTCAAATATAGCATATTTTCACTATTTCTTTAAAAAAAAGCATATTTTCACTATTTCTTTAAAAATATAATATCTAAATTATTTTATTCAAAATATTAAGCACATAAAAGAGCAACATTTCAACGATATTTAAAAAAAATTCATCCAAAATTTGGGAAAGTCAGCCGGTGGGACCTGGTTTCCGGAGACCGCTCAAAAAAAAATGTTCTCGTGGTGGTCAGGATAACTCATGATAGCTTTATCAGAAATTTAAAAATGAATTTTTTTCTGTTAGCAGATAAGTATAGCTCGTGATTGAACGAAGAATTTTTAAAAAATTGAAATTTGAATTTTTGTATGCAAAATAGTTCAATTTTTGGTCCAATTTACACTACGTATAGCCTTGTAAAATTAGTTGTAATCGAAAAAAAACCTTCGTTCAATCACTAGTCAATGCTATTTTGAAGAAGTGTGCAAAATTCCAATAAGATCGGTGCATTAGTTTTTGAGAAATCGTGTCCACCGACTTCAAAAATAGTGTTTTGAGAAAAATGCGTATACCTGCGTCGCTCCCGGCCGGTCTCCCGAGCAGAAATCTAATCAGGCTGCCTGAGGATCCATCAGGGCCGGATCAGGGATCAATAAGGCGCCCTGATCAGGCACGCATGATTTGCGCCGGACAGGGGCCTGAGCAGGGATCAATGAGGCGCCCTGATCAGGCAGGCCTGATTTGTGCCAGACAGGGGCCTGAGCAGGGATCAATAAGGCGCCCTCATCAGGCACGCCTGATTTGCGCCGGATAGAAGCCTTATCAGGTATCAATAAGGCGCCCTGATCAGGCACGCATGACTTGCGCCGGACAGGGGCCTGAGCAGGGATCAATAAGTCGCCCTGATCAGGCACGCCTGATTTGCGCCAGACTGGGGCCTGAGCAGGGATCAATAAGGCGCCCTGATCAGGCACGCCTGATTTGCGCCAGACTGGGGCCTGAGCAGGGATTAATAAGGCGCCCTGATCAGGCACGCCTGATTTGCGCCGGATAGAAGCCTTATCAGGTATCAATAAGGCGCCCTGATCAGGCACGCATGATTTGCGCCGGACAGATTGGGCCGGAAAGATTGGGACGGTCATCGCCAAAACCGGAACAAAAACTAAACGATCAAGTCAAGTAAAATAAAAACTTAAACTTAAAAAAAATGTTTTCATATGTTTCATATTTTTAATAACGTTAGTAAACTTGATAACGTGTAACTGCGATAATAATTTAATAAATGTTGATCTATTTTTAAACAAAAAATTAATCAAATGATTGAGCCAGATGACACGCATGTCTCAGGCAGGATGAGGCACCTGATCCGGGCCAGATAAGTTGCTTGATCCGAGCCAGATATAGTGCCTAATCCGAGCCTGGTAAGGTGCCTGATCCGGGCCTGATAAAGCGCCTGATCAGAGCCTGATAAGGTGCCTGATCCGGACCTGAATTTGCAAAAGCGTTACATCCCTGATCAGGGCCGGACTAAATTTGCCTGATCCGGCCCGGATTTGCTATTGTGGCAGCCTGATCCGGTCCGGATTTCACCCTGAACAAATTTCTGCTCGGGCTTTTCCAACGGGGGGAATTCCCAAAGGCACTCTCTCCTAGACTTTTACTCCGATTGACTTAAAACTTTGGGAGAATATTCTAGACATATTGTACTATTAGATGATAAAATAGAAAAATGAATTTTTAGAAATTTTCAAACCCACGTAACCCCTTAATTTGAAATTTTAGTCCTTCTGAATATCGATGGATCAAATGTCCGATTCACACACGTAAAATTAAAAAATGTTTTCGTTATCGAAATCTAAAAAAAAAGGCATATGTGTAAGTTTAATGATGCACGTGCACTTCCACAACAGTGGGGAACGTGTACATTGACCAATTGAGCGCCAGATCCGCGTATAGCACACACACACGCACACACGTACATGATACTTGTGATTTAATGCTCGTAGGATAAAGTCTCGTGAATCTTTGCGAATCGTGATCGCGCGTAGGTGCAGCCAGAGTTTCTTTCATGCGCGCGCGCACGTGTATATATTGAGTGAATCCTCCGCAGCTTCGAAATAGAATTCTCCACGCTTGAGCGCGTGGCCATTTATCTCACTTGCGTTTAAATAACAGGCTGCTTCTTGTGTCGTTTGCAGTCTCGTGACAGTGTATCGATAGTGTCTTGCGACGAGTATCTTGTGCGCATTTCACCACCGATTTTCCACAGAGCTCTCTCTCTCTCTCTCTCTCTCTCTCTCTCTCTTTCTCTCTCTCTCTCACTCTCTCTCTCTCTGGCTTTTTATCTCACGATCGACGATGCGTCATGCCGAAAGGATCCTTCTGCAAGAGATTAAAAGATCAAGGACGCGTCAGGATCTCACCTGGTCAAAGTGGATCAAGTTCTCCCCTGTTGCGGAGAAGAAAAAAAAATGTACTCAATTCTAGCAACGAATCACGTGAGGTATATTCAATTGATTGATCTCTCGATCGAGCCTCTATCGACATAACGAGGGTCGATGGCTCCTTGGTATGTAATTACGACGGAGATTATTATTGTACGCGGTTATTGTACGTTTGTAATATTGCACAATCCATCGTGTCTTCGAAGATTGCAATGTATACGAGTTGATATTCCATGTGTATATTTCAGTGCGTATCGATTGGTTTCGGTTCAAAGGATCACGCATTTGCGGCGATGAAAAATTTTAATATTGGTCCATGTCCATCAAGAATCACTCGAGGAGTGGCTCGTGACCTCATCGCTTAATTTGGAGATGTTACACACGTACGCGTTCACGAACGTACACTGTGTGAATGACATGGCGCGAAAGTACTCAAAGACAGTGATGACACGAAAAATTTGATGGACGTTGCCGCCAACGCAACGTTACTATTCGATACACGAGTAACTATTTATCAAAATTATCCTTGGTGTCACTCCGAAGTGTCAGGTGGATAAAGTGGCTCGATGGTTTCCCTCGACCACGGAAAACTAGTTGTATCTATGTAATGATTGGCCATCAATCTAGAAACAGACAACACATTTGCCTGTTTCTAGGATGCTTTTGTAATTTTGCTTTTTGTTTTTTCAAACGAATCCTTGAAAAGATATTGAAAACATGGAGTTTTAGATAATTATCAGTAGGGTAGGGAGGGGCATTTTGAGCAGCCGGTAAGTTGGGCAATCGAAATATCTGAAAAACTAAGCACCGCACGCGGGTGCATCAAATAGTGGAAAAAGAGGTATGGGGGAGGGAAATACATCACGCCATCGCTCGTTGCCATGCGGCGCACGAGACGATAACACGGGACGTTTCATTATTTTTGCACCCAAAAGTAAAAAAAGTACGTGATTGAAAGATTTTCTTCTACCATTGTATGAGAAAAAATATTTCATAGTTCATTGAAATTAATGTTAATGTTTCAAAACCTAACTAATGAACAAGCAACTGTTGGTTTATTACTGCATTGTACCAAATCATGCTGCATGTGTCTGATTTTATGTAATTCTTACTTTGTCCAACTTACCCCATATTCATGCTCAACTTACCTCACTATCGGGGCAGGTTGAGCTAATATGGCCTTAATCATTTGAAAGCGATTATCTGTGAAACAATAAGGATAACAGGAATTTCGTCTACAGACGTTTTTTCCCAGATAAATTTCCTATTGACCAAAGTAGGTTTCATTTTTGTACGGCCGACTGTTAAGGCCTTAGGCCATTCTAGAGGCCAAAAAAGGGCATCTTTTGTGATTTTTTTTCCAGCGAAACCATAAAATAAATCGGAAATACAAAATTATTTTTTCACAGCGATACATGTCAAAATGGCGACTGTGCAGCATTTTTCCGATGACGCTTTTATTTCTGGAAGGTCAACGGCCGGACTAACAGTTCATATAATTTTTGAGTTATGATGAGACACTAAAGTTTTTTCGATTATACATAAGAATAGCTATAGAAGTACGTAGAATTTTTTTGATATCTTGTTTTTTGTCAAAATGGCTCATTTCTAAAACAAAAAGTATAAAATTCCATGAGAAAATCGTCAGAAAATTGTTTATAGAAAAGGAACTATGCAATATAATAAAAAAAAATCCTACGTAGTGCCTCAGAAAATGTAATTCTAAATATACAGTTAAAATATCAAGTGAATCGGTTGAAATTTGTTTGAGTTATGAGTTCGGCCGACTTGAAAAATGTAGTTTTGAGATAAACGCGTTTAAAGTTATTAGAAAGTCACGACATGAATCAAGAGGGGTTGCGCTAGAATTCGAAAATCGAGTACTTAGAGATTTTTCACACGCATAATCTTTTGGAATATAATTTTATAGGTACTAAGGTATATTTTTAAGAAAAAAAAATCGATTTTTGGAAAATCCTAGAGTGGCTTAAGGCCTTAAGGAATTACAGGGCGATAATTCCAAACTTGCTCAACATGCCCCTCTCTACCCTATAAGAACAGGGGGACAATGTCTTCAATATTATCGATCCTCACATATACCAGGTGTGTAAATTAAGTAATGAGACTGGCAACGTACGTTCGATCTGGCAACACTTGAGATGCGGGACTTGGAGGGGACGCAGGTGAACATGTGATACGCCTTCAGTACGAGTTTGAACTCACCAGTCTAGTGAACGCACTAGAATCAGTTTTTTCTGGTGCGTTTTAAAAATGAGTGACATCAATTTCGAGCAACTGTGTGCTATCAGGTTTTGCTTCAGACTTGGGCACAATGCAATGGAAACTTTTGCAAAACTTTAACAAGCCTACGGAGACAGTGTTTTATCAAGGATCCAGGTTTTTCGGTGGTTTAAGTCATCATCAGAATGAAGGGAGTCGATTGAAGATGAACCACGTAGCGGACGGCCTTCATCTTCAAGAACCTCAAGTTATTTTGAGGGAGACAATATTGAATTGTAATTCTATACGAATAAAAAAATTGAAAAAAATCAGTCTCATTACTTACTTTACACACCTCGTATGATATAGAAAGTGATTCGCAATTCAACCTATTCCTTGAAAGGATTTTTCTAGAGGTAATTCGCAATAAATTAACTCCTGTCAACTAGGAGTCGAAAATAAGTAGTTTTCGAGTTATAGTGAATTTAAGATTTTTTTTATTTAGTAATTTTCAGATTTGGTACGAAAAACAAATAATTGTAAAAAAACCACTTCACTCTAGACAATCAATTGATAATTTTCTGAAAGATGATAAATGAAAGACCACTTTAAAAAAATGCATGCCTGAAATGTCCATAATCTCAGAAATTATAGATCTTAAGGAGGCACACTCGAGTAGACGGCGGAAAAAGTAGGTGAATTTTGGGAATTATTATCCCAAAAACGATTTATCCGATTTCATCCAAGTTTGTTTTATTTGAAAGAATATATATTGAGGTACATTGGGGAAAGTCGTTATAAATATATATTGACTGGAAGCGTTGTTATTATGGCCGGTGTAAAAACATGTTCATCGCTGGCGGTTCCCATGATTGCATGCCATCGGTTGATCTGAAACAAAAATTGCGAAAACATTCATAAAATGTAATATATAAAGCCCTTCGCCTGGGAGGATTTTTTTACTCCATTATTATTTTTTTTATCTCGCCAGGAAGGTCGGAAATTTACGTTGAAAAATGAATGTAAATTGTAATCTGGCGCCATTTTGTGAATTTTTTTTTTTTCAAAAAATCTTATGATTATACATTACATTTTGTGAATCTTTTCTAAATTTTTGTTTCGGGTCAACCGACTGCATACATCATGGTGATCGCAGACCGTTCCAACGAGGGACATGTTTTACGCCAGCCACAATAACAGCGCTCCCAGTCAATATATATTTATAAAAAAAGTTGTCAATAAACCTCAATATTCATACTATCGAATAAAATAAACTTAGATGAAATCAGACAAAGAGTTTTTGTGATATTAATTCTCAAAATTCGCCTATTTTTTCCATCTTCTACTCGGATGAGACCCCATAAGTGGCAAGAAATGTCATGTCTTTTGAAAATAAAAAAAAAAAAGACGAGAATTGCTCGAAAGAAATGTAAGACACCTGGCATACAAATTACGGAAATAAGTTCCTTATTTCATAAGCTTTCTAAAAATGTGCAAATGTTATCAACTTTTAGACTGATTTTGAACAGAATCAAATAAAAAACGCAGAGGCGTGATGTACGTCCCTGCGTAAATTGTAGTACAATTTACGCATACTTTTTTCCTATCTTTTTCGCCAAACTATTCAGTAATTTTTTTAAGGTACTTCGATATTGTTTTTTTCGAATGGAAATCGCCATGGTACGCCAGTCGTAACGAATGCAAATCCCATAAGTTTATTTAAATTAAAATTAGCATATCCTCTATTGTTTCGAGGGCTCGTTTCGTACTCTTGTCTGTTCAAGTGTGTATTGCACTGGTTTTTACATCTATTATTCATAATGATTGTGAAAGTGAAAAAAATTACACTTGTATTCGTTTATTTTAATTAGCACGTTCGCCATTTTTGAATAAAGAAAAAAAACACTGCCAAAATGAATATCAATAAATCTTTCGATTCAAATTTATTCTTGAATGTAATTTGAGGCCGATTTGTTGATTAAATATTTTCTATTATTATAATATCTATTATTTGGAAATTCTTAATCCTCAACGTGTTCAAATTTACGAATCAAATCTTGCGAACACGTCGGATTTATTCGACCTCCATGAATTTCTAAACATATCGATCGTTCGAAATTCTCAAAAAAAAATGACATCCCCTTTTGGTATTGCTAACGAAACACATTTTGTTCCTTTCTTTTTTTAAAATTCGCACATGTTCTCGGTCCTGGCGTATTATTGCGCATCGAAAGTTTGCTCTCAACGATTCTGATCTGACTAGCTACACTGTAATTACCTTCTCGTTGATTATTTCGTTACGTGTTAGCAGACAGATCGCTATTATTGGTAGTGAAGATATCCAATCGTTTGCTTCTGACAAACATGCTCGTCGTAATAATACGAGAATAGTCGCCAGGTATCGTGAATAGTATACACGTATATTACGAATATTCTATTTAAACTGAACTGTACCCGCGCGGAGAAGCACCGGCTGATCACCGGTAGCGGTGAAATAAAGTTACGGACCCACCGCAGGGGAATCCGCGCTCGATTATTAAGTTACTACGTTATTACCGCTTATTCGTTATTCCTAAGCACCCATTCAGACCGCCTATGCTGCTGCTCTACGACAGTGAAAGGTTCTCGTTAGCCCATAGGAATAAAAAGAGGTGCATAATGCATACGCTCGTTTTTGGATGATAAATGCACTAGTGCTTGCATGGAGGCTTTATAAGTTTTGTGTTACGGATTTATTTGTACGGATATAGATTTTCATACACATATGTATACTAGTGGTATTAATTATCGATACTTTTAATAGAAATTAGCTTTTTTTATATTTACGCAGAAAATGCATATTCTGCTACGCCGAAATGATACTGTAATGTTTTAGCATTGGAAATGCTTTTAAAGATGTATATAGGGGGTCTGATTTAGCGAGATGTCACACGAAACTGACGCTACCCCTACTCCACTGCCGCTACGTTGTATCAGGGTGGGGGAGCTGCGACATGCTAAATGCCTCTGATTTGTTGAAAAATGCTGCATTACATGTAGAGTCATTTGTAGTTAAAAGTTGTAAGTTTCAATTTTCGGTGTGTAGGTTGCAATGTTGGTGGGCTTGGGTCTGTTGAGGTTTGTTGGGGTTTGTCGGTTTTTGTTGAGCTTTGACGGGGTCTGTCGGGTTTGTTGAGGTTTGTCGGGGTTTGTCGGGTTTGTCGAGATTTGTCGGGGTTTGTTGAGATTCGTCGGGGTATGTCGAGATTTATCGGGGTTTAATGAGGTTTGTCGGGGTTTGTCGAGGTTTGTCGGCGATTGTCGGGGTTAGTTGACGTTTGTCGGGGTTTGTTGAGGTTCGTTGGAGTTTGTTGAGGTTTGCCGGGGTTTGACGAGGTTTTCTCGGAGTTTGTTGAGGTTTGTCGGGGTTTGTTGAGGTTTGTCGTGGTTTGTCGGGGCTTGTTGAGGTTTGTCGGGGTTTGTCGGGGTTAGTTTGGGATGGATGGATGGATAGATGGATAGATGGATGGATCGATGGACGGACGGATAGACGTATGGACGGATGGATTGTGAGAATGTGAAAAGAGAGTGAAAGATTGATAATGTGAGAGGAGAGTGAAAGAGTGAGCGAGTGAGAATGTGAGAAAAGAGTGAGAGAGTTAGCGAGTGAAAATATGAGAAGAGAGTGTGAGAGTGAGAATGTGAGAAGAGAGTGAGAGAGTTAGAAAGTGGGAGAGAGAGAGCAACTCATATTATTTGCATACAACGTTTTTGATCACCGGAAAAGTGTGATTACATTTTCAATGCGATGGAATAGTTGCACTTTGTGTAATATCTGTAGATTTTTATTCTTATCTATAATGTTTTTACTTAATATTTGTACATGATTCGTTTTGTAAATGTTTGAATTTTTTAAATAAAAATTGACAAAGCACAACATTTCAAAAAATTTAAGTGATTTTTAATTTCACTCGTGTATATGGGCAATAACCGATACTGGTGTAAGTATCTTGAATTGGGGAGGGTAAAAACGCTGCAAGGGTATACGTTGGAACTCAGGTAATAAAACATATATATATATATATATATACACACACATACGGATATTCATAATCCTATTTGAAAGGGGATATAACGTGCTCGTATTTAACCAACGAAGCATCATCATTCTCTGTACAACGAGACTTTTCTCTCTAGCAATGTGGCAAACGCTGTATAACTCTTCGTTTGGTGTGCTCTCGCAGTTTCAAGCCTTTACTTCGGGGATATATAATGTATACGCAAAGAACATATATATGCAAGCAAGGGCGATTGCGCATCTGCGAAACATCTTACAAACCGGACTACTACATGATATATCGGATGTAATCTTTTTACCCGCGAGGTTCGCTCGGCATCGACTTAATGGAATTTATCATCATTCGCGATGCATCAGCGAGTAGGGACTCTTTTCTTTCTTCTTAGGTACGAAAGGATCCGTAGTAAGGTCGGGACTCGACGTGATTTACAACGGCCCTGACGTATGTGGCGCATTGTCCCGGCATAAGAATATACATCGAAATAAACGAATTCATTCCGTGCGGAGAAACTTTATTCGTACAACGGAGATTTCATTCTGTATTTTTTTCTTCAGCAGTATATTCGAGGATTACTTTAGCGGAGATAAATTCGCTTTGCAGCTATGCAGTAATGCGCCTCGAGATCTTGTCTCGGAGCAAAGAGAGATTATGTGCCGGGGGCGACGTGTCGCAACTACTGTGCATCGGAATGTGCGTGGGTGTCGAGACAATCGATCGTGGCTCCCTCAAAATGGCGAACGATCGATGTTCGAGGAAAAATCATATACAGCCCTGATACTAGCAGAGGCTCTCAAAGATCTTCGTTCATACGTCGGTATAAATTGATCCGCTTTTCAATAGCGTTACATCAGGATTAAGGTATTACTAGATGGATATTGGAAAATCGCCAAAATTCTTGCAAATTTGACGAATGATAGTTCTTCATGGAATAATACATGAATTATTTTAGAATAAAACATGAATTATTTTAGAATTAATAAACATACGAATTTAACACGGCCGCTTATTAGAAAACAGTTTCTGCAAAATGGTAATGGTTGCAAAACAAATCGAACTAAATCGCCGTAAATTCTGAAAATATTATAATATATCATCAAGATCTAGGATCAAGCGATTGATTATGCTAAGTTTCAGATAAATCGACTGAGTAATTGTCGATAAATTAATTAAAGCAATGCGGAGTGTCTCCCTTTTTAACGATGAATTAATAGCAATAATTGGAAAACTCGATATATATTACGTTTTTTGGTAATTATTGATAATAATAAGATGATCTGAATGCATTAATTTAATATAAAAATTACGATTTATTTGTTGGACAGTTGAAACACATGTACAGTCACTGACAAAATCTCAGCCAAGCACGCGCTAATATCGTCGAATTTGACTTCAATTATTATTAAAAGTCGAAAATTAACATTTCTAAGTGTTAATTTATTATTAAATAAGCTATTTGTAAAGCTAAACATGTACGAGTTGTTGTAAAGCTAAACATGATCTAAACTTGTAAATCGACGATTCGCCTATTTTGGACTAATTTTTTTCCCGACGATCCATCCAGCAATACCTTAAGGCAGTATTCGAGTCTAGAAATTTGAAAAAAAACAATTTTTTTCATTTTCTTAAAGTATAGACTTTTAAGAATATGTCCTCGAAAGGTAATTTCGAAAATCTCGATATTTACAAAGTTATAGCGATTTGAATGGGGCCAGATTGAGAAGCTGCACTGGCGCGAATCGGACAATCAGAATATTCCAAGGAAGCTACAACTGCTCGCAAGAAAAAACGAGCTTCAGAAAATCATCATTTCGAAGTCGAGGAAGGCACACTTTATGAGGCATGAATGGCCGATCAATATAACGTAAGTATAACATGCCATTATACCACTTATGTTAGATGGTTGCGGTTGTCTGAAATTGTTATCAAAACTTTAAACGCTTTTTACTCGAAACTTTTTTTTTCAACCTGGATGACATAAAATTTCGCGTTCTATTCCACCAACTGACTTCAAACCTGGTATGGTTCTTTAGTATATATCCCTTTATCGTCTCTACCTCGGGCATTACGAAATTATTAATATTACTATTTAAAAAAAAAAACTAAAAACTTCGAAAAAGATAAGGCCAAAAATTAACTTTAGATAGTTGTCATTAAAAAAATTTCCCTTTGGTACCTTTCATAATAACATTCTTATTAATCAAGAACATTGCTTTTATTTCTATTTCAAATGAATGGGAGCTTTGGAATGATGTCAACCGACTCACATCCTTTTTTCCGGCAACTAAGTTTCCGGGTTTCATACATGGGTGGCGCTAACGACACATGTAGTCGCCATACATGTCTGAAGTTGTGTTTCTTTTTTAGGTTCTGTCAACAATGACCAGTCGTAATACGTACACATATCGCAATGTAAAAATATTTTTTCTAACAATGAAGATGTCGAGTTTTATGCCAAATAAACAGCATTTGCGGGAAGCTTTGCTTTTCCGCTTTGAGGAGGTACGAGCACTTCCTCGGGGTCAACAAAGAGACTAAATTTATGTTACCCCACGAGTGTTCTGATTTATTTTAACTTGTGTTGAATATTCCTATTGTCGATCCCAAAGTGCCAAATTTGTGGTAAATATTTTATTCAATGCACATTTACTAATAAAAGGTGAAAAATTAGATCCTCAACGACTCTGGAGTCTTCACGACGATATCCAAGCAGTACTGAGATTCTGTAACTCGGTAGCGGACGTTTTCGTTATCGTTACCTAGCGACAGCCAATAAAAGACTCCCTTTTTTCTGATCGTGCATGCGATTGGCTGTCCCTAGCCAGCGACAATGAAAACTGTCGATACCGAGTTACAGAATCTCGCTAAAGAGCTAGGTTGTGCTCGTCAAACGAATCAGCTGTTACGCCCGACGTTGACAAGTCTATGGGTACTATTTCGTCATTATGATAATACTCAACCGGAAGTTGAAATCGTTTTATAATGTAGTGCTTGAACTACACGGTGAAGTTCGAATTTTCGATTTTTTACAATATCCATTATGTCTAATTAATCAAATTTCAGTTTTCCAACGCCCTTAGCTGGATGTGTGAGCAGCAAAACCGTGATCACCGCACTTCCGGTCGACCGTCTCCATAAGACGAAGTGCTTCACTAGCTCAAAGTGCTCGACTTTGCAATTTCATTACGAAAAAACTGAACGGTCAATATAGCTCAATTTTTTCCAATGGGTGCATAACGTATCCGGCCCGAAAGTTGGATTCGTCGTAACGCTCCAACCTCCTTAACTTAAAAAAATGCAGCCGGAGTACGTCGTTTGTTTGAGGAGGCCTACGGCGAACATCGACCATCGAAAACTACCTGTGAAGATTGGTTTAAACGCTGTAGAAGTGGCGAATTCGACACTGAGGACAAGGAACGCTCCAGAAGACTAAAAACAATTGAGGATGATCAGCAAGCGTTAGTTGCTGATGGAATGACGACATCTAACAGCAACTAACAAGCGTTAGTTGCTGTTAGATGTCGTGCAAAGGCATGCAAATGGCGTGCAATGGCATGTCAATGGCGTGCAATGGCATGCCATTGGCATGCCGATTGCACGCCATTTTCACGCCATTGGCATGCCATTGCACGCGATTGGCATGCCATTGCACAACATTGGCATGCCATTGCACAACATTGGCATGACATTGCACGCCTTTTGCGCGCCATTGGCATGACATTGCACGCCTTTTGCGCGCCATTGGCACGAAAATGTTATTAAATATTCATTTATTCAAATAAAGATTTACTTAATATCGTCTAATAACTAAATATTTTATTTTTTCCTAATAAATCTGTGATTTTGTTCCATCTGGTAGTATAAAACCAAAGAGACAGACGGACAAATGGCACACGATTCAGTCTCTCAAAAATCTCATAGCTTTGTTTTCATTAGAAGACTGTTGCAACATTCTGCAGTTGAGGAATATGGTTAGTCTTTCTATACATAAATAGTCGCGCCTGTTACTAAATGATAAGGAAAAAACCTATTTGATTTAAATGGATCCTATTTAAATTATTATTTTCTTTTTGCTGTGTAGTCCGTAATTTATCCAATCAATGATTCGGCACATCGTTATTCCACCAGGAACATTGTTTCCATGGGGTCCTCCTTGCCCCACCGAATAACAGGTTTTGAATCGTTCTGCTGTTGGATTGCCCTTTGTACGTTAGGTAATGTTCAAAGGCACCTGTGAGCTGAGATTAGACAAGTGCATGACATACCGAATAGAAAATTAATTGAATATTTTTAACGAACAGCTGCTTCGTAAAAGCTTACAATAATTATGTAGGCATACGCCGAATGAGAAGTAAAATTGAACTGAGGTTATATTCACCGATGGCATCGCATTCTTCGAATTCGAAATGCACTGCGGACATAATGGGCATTACATTTCAGTGTAATGCCCATTCGCAGTGCATTTCGAATCTTAAGTGAATCTTAAGTGGGATACATATAATATTTTCGAATTTTTCAGCGGCGGTTATCTCGAAATATAGAGATCATGGGATCGACGTTCTTTCAAAACAAATCGGTCAAGCCGTTGGGACAGTGTTTAATTCTGTAAAAGACTGGGACAAATGTCGAGGGAAGAACCAACGTGTGACGTTCCCTGAAAACGTCGATCCATAAAAATTATGTAACCTTAATTTCTAAGTTTAACGTCATTTCTAAGTTTTTTGTTTGTTTGTTTTCCAAGTTCCTGCAGTTTTTTTGTAAAAAATATCAAAGTCTATTTCGCGTTTTTGCTATATAAAAAATATATAAGAAAGTTTTATTTATTTTACACATAAAAAACATGTGATAAAGTAGAGTAATAAGAACAATTTGTGATAAACAAGATTCCTATTTAGTTTATAAAATAAAGTATCAACGTTATTTGTAATTTGTGTCTTTTTCTATTTTGGGTTTGCGTGGTATTTTTTATTTCAGGAATAAATAGGACATCCACAGCAGAGGTTCATTCCATCATCCTGACTAGGCGATGATGTTTCAATTCAATTAATCCTTGAAAAATTAAGCCCTTATCAGGCTTAGATTTTTTGCACTGATCAGGCCTTTATTTTTTACGCTGATCAGGCTTTGATTTTCTATCCTGATCAGGCCTTCATTTTGCATTGTAATCAAGCCTTGATGTTCTATCCTGGTCAGGCCTTGATTTTTCACTGATCAAGTCTTGACGTTCTATCCTGGTCAGGCCTTGATTTTTTTCACTGATCAAGCCTTGATGTTCTATCCTGATCAGGCCTTGATCTTTTTCATTGATCAACCCTTGATTTTTTACCCTGATCAGACCGAAGTCAGGGAAAGTGTCACAAAAATGATCAGGGCTTGATCAAAAATCCTGATCAAGGCATGAAAAAGAGATCAGGATGCCTGATCAGGCCTTTCTTGTAGCCGGAGCCGGATTTCTACTCGCGAACCTATAACACTTTTCTCCAGGAATATGTCTTCCAAGGTCTATATATTGTTTTTTTTCGATTTTTTAAATTAAATGTAGACAATTTTGTTCAATATTCTGTTATTAGAATATATAAGTTCTTACAGTTATACTGTAGCACCAATTTTCACCTAATCTTTTTCAGATCCTTGAATAAACGATTTCTGAAAACGTCTAGCATTTCCGGCTGATACGGGTCGGTATCTCTTGGTGATTTCTACATTCATTCCTGGGATCCGATTCAATATCGAACTAGATCTTGTTCTAAAAGTTCGGGATCCTAGCTTAGATCCTATGCAATGTTTCTATTTGGATTCTGACTAGATTCCTTAATAATTTCGGATTAGGATCCTGGCTGGAATCCGATTTGCGAGCGTTTCATTTTGCTCCCGGATCCGATCCAATGTCCGACTGGATCCCGATTGAGAAACCAGGATCCTAGTCCGAATCGGACTGTATCCATGACAATATTTCTGCACGGGATCGTCCCATTTTTGCCGATTTTGCCGATCACTTTTTGTCTTGTAGTTACGAGTCATTGTCACTGCAAACAAGGAAAACGCATTTGAAATAAATCTGGTGAAACAAGTAGGTACCTACTGAGAGAAGTAACAATGCCCGCAATGATAGCTGTGAAGCAAAATGAGATACCATCCCATAATGCCACGTTTGTTTTTTCTCCAAGCAACAATTTATTGTATGTTGCTTAGCGATTCAAACCTCAATCGAAATTATCCGAAAAACATTGGAAGTTGAATACGTTACTAACACTCCCACTAACCTATGGTATAAAAATTCATGTAGGTCGTGCACTTACCTTGCTATACATGAGTATTTAAAAATAAAACTTATAAAAAGCCACTCAAAAACTGTTTTTGGTAGCCACAACGCTAAAACACGCATCTAGACGTTCCGCTCTGACGCAAGTCGAGTGATTGAACAACAAACGAAAGTCACTGCTCATATATTATATGTACACATGCTTGGCACGCACACAAGCGCATTTCCCGTTCTGCTCCGAGCCTCATTTTGCCCCACCTTCCCCTCCTTGACAAAAATCGTATCAAACAATGAAAAATATGAGCTGTATCGTTCAAGCACAAAAACAATGCGCTTTGAGTTATTGGGTATTTATTTCAATTGATAATCCACTATTCCTACTTTTCGAAAAAATGACTCATCAATGGGACTCGTATTTATTCCTTATAACAGTTCTCTACATTGTGTGTAACTTCGTCGATGATGACTTTCCATGCGTGCCACTCCAATTTTGTGGATTTGTCAAATCATGGTCCCATTTCGAAGCAACTATTGTTTAATGATTACATGCGTACTTTACGGTCGTAGAACTTCCTGGGTGGAAAATACAACTCATCACTGCCTACCCCTGAGCTCGTTAAATTATATTTCAAATCGCCACTAGCTGGTCGTTTTAGTTAGTAACTGTCTAGCCTTCTAACGCTTTCGTCGTCTAGTGACTGGTTACGGAAAATTAGGTGGTAACTAGATTTAAAAAACTAGCTCGCAACTGTACAATGTTTCTTCTCTAGATGATGTGCAACAATTTTTTTGCACATTATTTATATCACTGCGCGTGTTTGGGATTTTCTTCCTTATTTGCCAATTTTGGTTATATTTCTGCGGTAAATGTATCAATTTATTCGTTTCAAATTATTTCGGAAGAACGTGTAAGGTAGTTTCGATCCTGGTATTTCTGGGTGATAAATCCATGCCGCCGTCCACTGAACCAGTTCTACTTAGTTGATTCATTAAGGGGCCAGTCCACTTTGGAGCTACGAAAAAAGGCTATTTTCGCGATTTTTTTTTGTGGATTTTATAAAAGATATGAATATAAAAGTTGTTGGGCTTGATAAATAAAGTCTTGAAATACATTAAAAAAAAATTTGATTCATTTTTATTCAAAGTGGACTGGCCCCTTAATTTCGCTTCGTTTACATATGCAAAAAGTTGCATTATTAAAAAATGGGTGAATTAACAAATTTAACTAACATTATCAGATTGATTACTTTATTTGCATTGAGAGCTATATTCAGATAGAATTACATAACCTCAAATTGCATTTGTCTATACATTTATCCTGGCTAGTGACGAATTAATGAGCATGATGTTATTGCGGTGAATGCTGTCCATTATATAAACTACTAATAACAAAATAAACATTGTATAAACTAATCTCGATCGACTGAATAGTGAATAATCGAAGAAAACCTAGCCGCAGTTGCCTAGTATTGGCTAGGCCATGGCTCGTATATCCACTTGGAGAAATTCGCAACGCTATCTGTAACTCAAATTGCTTACCCAGCTCTGAGTCAATCGCTCGATTGAACTAGATGTAGTTACATAACCTCACATTGCTAGTTGTGACCATCATTGGCTAGCCAGATGTGACTGAGTCATTAGGTGGTATTTTCATCGTAAACATCTGTAATCAAGATCGGCTAGGCATTGACTAGCCAAGGAGTGCACAGTGGCAATTGGCTAGCGTTGTCTAGGTTATGGCGAGATACCCACTTGAGAATTTTGGTCATTCGCAACGCCATCTAAAACTCAAGTTGGCTAGCCAGCCATGATTCACTCGCTGGATGATAGTACGTGTAGCCACATAACCTCACTTTGTTATTGGTAACCATGGTTGGCTAGTTCAATACGGCCTAGTTACTAGGTGGCATTTTTATTGTAACGCAGCGACATCTATAGTGAAAGTCGATTGGCCAGAGGAAAGGAAGGTAATTTGAAAAGCTATTTTGTTTTAGGCCTGCGACTTTTTTTTGTAAGATGTAAATAAATAAAACTATCATAATATTAAAGCAATATTCATATACTATCCATCTGTCAACTGTCAAAAATAACGAAACATCGCTACTGAGTACAGTTTTAGTTTGAACGCAAAATTGCACAATTCCGTTTTTGAGATGGGCTGCAGGTATTTTGGAATACGAGTATTCCAGAATGTATTTAATATATATATATATATATATATATATATATATAAATCCAAAAAAAAATTGTATATAATATACAGTGGGTAAAAAAGTATTTGCACACCTAGTGTTTTTCAAATTATCCTTAAAAAAAAATGCTAAAGTATTTTTTTTCGCAGGCTAATTTGTAAAACACGAGGTGTGCAAAAACTGTTTTTACCCACTGTATATAAATTATATATATCCCAAAATAAAATATATTCAACATAATCATATGGAAATTTAGCGATTTGAACTCATTAAATATGTATGAAAGCTTTCAAAAACAGTCCTTCTCAATTCGAGCTCTGGTCACCATTTTCAAAAAGTCACGGACAAACCGTGTGAAAATATCGACAAGTGACGTCTTTTTTTAATATATTGCGGCCATAAAACCGAGATGGCGCTACTAGTTTCGGTGAAACCCTGCTATTTCAAATTACCAACAGTATTCCAAATATCCTTCCTTTCCTCTAGTGAATAGATGAAGGCTGGATACCAAAACATTTAGGATATGATTAGCTCATAGCGAGGCAGCCATCAGTCAATTCGTATAGGCTCAATTGGGCGAGCCAGTTATCAGCACGTAACTCAGACAGCACATATTATACTCTGGTTCAAGCGGATGACGTTGCGACTACAAAACAACCGGTTGCAACATCGCGACCAAAAGCAAACTTGGGGATGGTAGTACGGATGCTTTCGATGCTTTGCCTCGTAGCAGGAGTATACCATAAATCGTGACCTTTTTCTCCGAAGCCTCTCGATTCTTTCGTTACCATACCGTGGCCACACGTGTTGCACGTACGTACGATGCAATCCGGGATTTGTTCGACGACTTTGGTCTTGATATACTGATCGACCGATCTCTGCTGAGGGTAATAAAGAACCAGAATTGAGTTTACAATACACGGAGGTGATCTTCGTGCCCTTGCTTTCTCCGACAACGGCACCACGGCTTGTTGTTACGTTTCAGAATTCCAGGACGAACCCCTGTCCTTTTTCATTTCGTCATTTCATTTTGGTCGTTCATCTTGTTCTTCCTGTTCCACCTCGCATTTTTCTTCCTATTGCATTATCATTTTCGTAATCCTCCATCGTGGTTTTTCAACTCTTGCTCTTCGCTATCTTCATCCACTTTGTTCCACATCGCCATACCCTTTGCTTTCTCACTTGGCGTCGTGTAACTTTCTTCATCTACTTGGTCCTACTTCATCGCCATTTGCGTCTGCGTTTTTACCTTCTCTTTCTTTCTTCTCTTTTTCGCTTTTCCCGCACTCTTCTTACCGCTCACCGTTACCTACTTTTTCATATTGATCGCCTCTTTGTTCCTTTTTCTCTCGACGTTCTTCGTCCTTTTTGCCTGTTGCCGCTTATCACAACTCTCTTGAATTCTTTTTTTTTTTCTTGTCTTCTTGTTTTTCTTCATATCAGGGATTTCCTCTTCTCTTCGTTTTCTCATCTCCGTTGTCGAGGCCACCCAGGATTCTTCCAGGTCTTGATAATTGTTCCGGATATGGGATTGCTGTATGGTGTCCAGTTACTGCAACATCAATTGGCCGGCCGTGGCGAAGAGCAGGGAAATTCATGACTCGCGAGCCTGTATCCTGCTGCGTGCTCCATCCTGTCTTCACGTAAATAGAATCATGCGTGAAGAGCGCTGACATATTGTAGCATGCACAAATCAATGTCCGTCGATGAGAGAATGAGTGGAAAGTCACACTAGTCAGTCGGCGATAGTTTCATTTTCCAAAGAGCAAAGGACATTGATATTTAATCCTCGTCGAGAAAGACATATGACAATGTCAAAATGGACAACACATGTAGCACATATCTACTGTTAGGTACTCGGTCGAGTGAGCTTTTCGTTTGGCTGTGCTTTCAGCACAAGCAGACAAAGAGAAAAAATACTCAATTTTTTTTTCGCGCCGACAATGCTCATTCCAAAACACACGTGACTCATATTTAATTCAAAGTACTTACTCCAGTTGCGAAAGGGCTTTTGTTTTGGTTATTCTTTTAAGGTAAACGGACACAGAGAATTTTTTTTCTTTCCTGGCCACTTGTAAAACGAGGATAGTTTGATATCACGAATTGTTAGCATCTGACAAATAATGCAACGCTGGTATAAATTTTATTCAAATGGAATAACTATTGCACTTCCGGGATTATTTATAGGTATTATTACGAGCAGGATGTGGTTGACTGCTTTAACGAGCGATCCCGTTATACACAGTCTTAATTGTATTTCTTGATGAATTCGCGAATGCAGAAAAGAACTCGTAAAGTGACGTCGAGACGACAACTACAACGGGTAAAACGACTGAGCGTGTGCGTTGCTGTCCTTTCAATGCTCTCGATCAGCTCGATTGGCATTAACGAGATAATACGTTAACGATTCGTTGACCGGTAATGAGCGATCTCGCGTGTAACGATCGTACGTGGATCGTGTATCAATAAATATATATCTACTATATTTATGTCGTAGTACAGTACGTCGCAAGTACCGAGTGGTCCGGCAATGTCCAACGGAGAAGACAACGCTCACTCCCGAGACTCGGCTCGTCTCGAGTTTTTACGTTGTATTATACGGAGTGCCCGCATGTATGGAGGCAATAAATCGTGGGACTCGAGGAATCACGAGTACCCCGAGTTATTCGAGAGCGAAATGCGATATGACGTGGAAAAAAAAGCAATAAAGGGAATACAATCCTCCCAGACACCGGACATATTTGCGGGAATTAAAGAAGTCCTTGTGTGATAAATAGTCAATCGGTAGAGCTCGAAAACCACGGCAGATCTCATTGCCCACATTCAACGAAGCTCGAAAATACACTTTGGAAAAGGTAAACCCAATGTAATTTCATTATTCTTCATATCAGACTAGATTCATCGTGATCGGTGGGAGAGTCGGATGATTGCGAGCTGACTGCGTGACTACAAGTACAACCTCGGAGTTGCACAACTACCACAAATCGATATAGCGATGATTGGATGCATCTTAATAACGAGTTTCTCAAACGAAAGGGTATCGTGCAAGGCTGCATGATAATACACGTCACACGTACGTCCCGATTCGGTAGATCCAGATGTCGTGATAAGCAAACCTAGCAGCCAATGCTGCTGCTTATCAGGCAAGAAAAAAATCTCGATCAGGTTCTCCTACACAAAATCAATCTTCATCCTACGTGCATGGGTGAATCTTTGATTTATTTAAAAAAAAAACAATACCGTGCATATGAATATACATATATCTCGGCGTTGCATAAGAAAGGCGATGTCGTATAGTAAAATTGATCTGAGAATTGTTGTAATGATGCTAGGTAGTATATGGGGTCCGACATTTAGGCGAGAACCTTTACCGTGGGCGCTCCTTAAATCCTCTACGCCTCTGTATCGTATATTATGCTCGTGAACGATTCACGTCTTAGGATTTTCAACCTCACCCGTCACGAGTTGCGCGCTCTATGTACAAGATAGTCTAGTGAAACAGTTTTAGGCTGAGCATTATTTTCGAATTACGTAGTCATTGAACATTTATTCTGTTCTCACTATTTATAACAAAGCTATCGGACTCGTAAGAATATATCTATGAACATAAGACAGTTCCATGACCAACTGACAATATAGACAATGCACAGCCTAAACCGCTGAATGTAGAAATTTGAAATTTGGAGGATGTGTTCGTTAGAAGGTGTAGAGGTGCACTAAGAAAGAATTAGTCAAGAATGTCAAATCAAAGCACTCATGAGGAAGAGAAAATAATTGTTTAAACGTTAATTTTTTTAATATTTTTTTAACGGTTGAAAATGTCTTCGACAAAAAGGAGTCCTCACGGTGTATACGGTTGTGGCCCTAAATATAATCTGAAACAAAATTTGTAAAAAGATTATTAATCAGTATGAAAGTAGTTATCTTGCTATGGAGGTTTTTTTTCATAAAAATTGACAAAATGACAGCGGTTTGAAAAGAAAGTATCGAACTTAACCTATGTTTCGACGGTTTTTCGGTAACGAGGTGCATCGAGCGAATATAAAGTTGAAATAATGAATGAGAGGGAGGCGAGAAACTACGAGGATTACAGCTTGTGCACTGCTTCCCTCTATGCTCGCTTTACGCACTTACCATTCGGGCGCCGACGGAAAAACGTTGTAATAAAATGTTCGCTAATAGAGGAGCGCAAGTTTTCGTCACGGCTGTACATAACTATTTATGAACTCTCATTTATATATATATATATATATATATATACATATATATCAGGCTAGCTTCCGCCGGGGCTTCGCCCGCGTGGAATTTGGCCCATAGAAACTTCATTACTAGTTGCACCTCTAATTAGGGCTTTAAAAAATACTAAAATATTCATTTTATTATTTGTTTTAAAGAATATTTATACCAAGTTTCAACTTGATACACGCAAGGAATACTATTTTCTATACAAACTTTTACATCCCATTTCACCCCCTTATGTTGGACAGGCTGATATTATCACATGCTCTGATATTATCTAGGGAAGGCAGATAAAGGGCAGTACTTTTTTCCCGACTCAAATTTCTACACGGGTAGGAGTTGATTTTTGGAAAATGCTCTCTTAGCCTACCTCTAAACCTTCTAATGAACATATCTTTCAAATTTCATATTTTTATCTTCAGCAGTTTATGCTGTGCGTTGTCTTTATGTCAGTCAGTCATTCACTCAGTTACGGAGCTGTTTTATATGTATAGATAATAAAAATTGCATTCAGATAAATTCAACAATACATATATGAAAATGATTTTAAGAATTGTTGATATTTAGTTAATATTTCTTAAGGCGGGCAACCACTTTAGGTGCTTCAAATTTTTTTTTTTTATTTCATAAATTGTTAGCAAAATATCTTAAGAATACACCCTGAAAATTTCAAAACAATATTCGGATTCCTTCTAACGGTATGTATATAAATGATACTCTCCGCTCCACTCCCAAGCGCGCTCAGGTATCCACGAGCGCTCAGTTAGGTAGTTTGTTTGGGTTTGTTTGGGTTTTCATAACCCAAACAAACCCAAACTTGACCGTTTGGCGATTAGCTCCAAAACATCTCCATTCTGGGTACAAAATAATCGAGGTAGCGGCATTTCTTGCTGCTATTTTATTCAATGAAGGAAATTCAGCCCTACTCATGATTATGAATGAACTACAAATCGTAATTGACAGGCAGAGCTACGGATATGCCGAGCAAATTGATCGGATGCGCGTGGCTCGGCAAAATAGAAAAAGTTTATTAGAGACAAAAGAAGCGCGGAAAGCTTGTAAAGAGGAAATGCAAGCTTCAAATGAGTTGCATAAGGAAGAGGAAGGATTGATGTATGGTGCTGGAATCGCTGATCAATTGGTAAGACACTTTATCATTTCATTGAACACATTTGACTTTGAGTTTTTCGTTTGTGGAACTTTAAACGTGTTTTTCTCGAAACGACATTTTTTTCAATTTGCGGGAATTATAACTCAAAAACTAATTGATAGATCGTCTTCAAAGTTGGGATACGTTTACATAATATAATTTATTAAAACATGAACCTAAAGTTGGAAAGATTAGATTGTGTAAAAAATATTTATTATTGCAAAATGCCGGGAAAAAATTGCGAAAAATCGATAATTTTTTTTTCAAATACGTTCCAACATTCAATTCTCGATTTTTTTTTCAAAATGTAGGTTCATATTCTTAAAAAACATCTCAAGAATGTATAAAAATTTGTTGAACTATTTCAGGTGCGAATTGCGAGCTGCACAATTCCCGCAAATCGACAACGACGATGAGGACACGCCAAGGGACTAAGCAGATTACACCTCAATTAATGCATGAAATAACTTTAAAAATTTACCAGAGATGTATGAGAATACGAATAAATTATTGTCAGAGTTGCGGAAATTTCCGTTTTTTTTTCACAATAAAAAAAATCCAAAAATCATCTAAATTTCGGTCTCCTAAAGTGGTTGTCCGCCTTAATGGCTGTCCTCAAAATAGCCAGATATTGTGAAAGCTAACCCTACACGAATAAAGCGGGTGAAAAATGTCCTTTCTCCAAATATACATAAAAATATTCGTACTCGAGCCTAAGCTTTTCAACTATAAAATGCGTATCTATTGAATGATGTGCGTAGCTGCACACAATGAATGATGCACATACTGATGGCAAAGCGCGATGGATAACACGAAAAGAAAGGGACAGCGAGGAAGAAGGCGGAAAAAATAACGACAAGAGGCTAAATAATTATAAAAATTAGGCAGAAAAAATTGTGGAGGAAGCAAGAAAAAATGAACACGCAAAATGAGAAGAAAAAAAATTAATAAAAGCGCAATCGCACGAGGGCGTTATCCTCAAATCTCGATCTCACGTCACCAACAGGAATTTTCTCTCTCTCCCTCTCCACTCCGAAGTTGCTCCATGCTCGTCCAGCGATTATGTAAAAGACGAATCGTAACAATGGAGGCTCGCCGTGAGTAAGAGCGCAACGAAGAAGGAAGCAATGTACGAAAAAGTCGAGTAATAGAGCAGGACCAAATGTAATTGCGGCTGGATGGGGGCCGCACTGCGGGGACGTTTTCTCGCTCGCGCGAGAACGATTCGCTTGCGTAACAATCTAGCAATTAATCGATAATAATTATAATTAGGAAAAAAAACTCCCGGTGAGTTAAGAGTGCAATACTTTATTGGGATTCCTGACCCGTGGGTTAACGATTTATTGCACGTACGGTCGCGTTAGAAAAAAAAAATACAGGGTTTTCAAAACTTGCTTCTGCCAGTCTTTGCTTGAATGGTGTGCATTATTTCTTGCTTCGCCTCACGGATATTAAAAGGCGATCGGTGATAATAACTGTCACTTAACTAGCAGGCCATTTAGCGTATTTGTTACATTGTATCAAAAAAGTATTTGTTCTTATGGAATGGCAGGTATCATTTTTACCGTTACGATAGTAGTACGCGCGATATAATGACATCCGTCTCATTAAGGTAGTAGTCACGCCAAGGCCTTTTGCTATAGATTTTTTAAATCTATTTTGAGAACCCATTTAGGACACTATTAAGTGATTATTTCGCGACATGAATACAGTCCGTTTGAGAAGAACATGTACGGCGAAACTTAACAACTATTTGGGAGAAAGCATTGAAAAAATACACACACACATATTACATGATATAAACGGTGATGCTTCATTACATTAATAAGTGGTCCAGGCACCTCCACTATTAATAATCGCCTGGCATACTTTTCACTAACTCCATGGCATGATCTTGTGGTAAAAGTACTAAATTGTTTTCTGGCAACCTTTTGGTTCCAGTGCCGACAGGGAACGAGGAATAAAAAACCATAGATTTGGAAATTAGAACCTTCACCATGAAAATTTAAAAAAAAACCTTGAGATGAAGTATACGAGCTTAGCAACCATGAGTTAAGGGGCCAGTCCACTTTGGAGCCACGAAAAAAGGCTATTTTCGCGATTTTTTTTGAGGATTTTATAAAAGATATGAATATAAAAGTTGTTGGGCTTGATAAATAAAGTCTTGAAATACATTTTTTTAAAAATTTAACTCATTTTTATTCATTTTTAAGTACAAAAACTATAGTTTATCGTAACGCCTCAAAAATAAGTGGGCTAGGTAGCTCCGTCACAACTCGGCAACGTCTTGTCTGCAACAAAAAAATCAAAGTCCATTAGATTCAGTATGACACCAGCTACAAAATGACCCTTGGATATAAAGTTTTATCAAAAAATAAAAAAATGGCAGATGAAAAACGAAAAAAGTAAAAAAAATCGCGTTTTTTTGCAATTTTTCGCAAAAAAAAGAGTAAAAATCAAAATTTTAAAACCATCGAGGGTCATCTCGTTGCGAATCATGTTTACAATATGTGGTTCAAATTTCAAGAGAATCGGTTTATTAGTTTTAGAGATACGATGGAGCTAGATTTTGAAAACGTTGTTTCGAGAAAAACGCGTTTGAAGTTTATACTATGAAAAACTCTTACCTAAACTCTATCGGCAATATTGACACAATATTTCTGAATGTATGTACTTTCGAAAACAGTAAAAAAAAGTCGATTTTTTGAAATTTTCAAAGTGGACTGGCCCCTTAATTTTTCAGGATATATCAGAATTCAAGTCTGTTTGACAAGAGCGTGTACAATGGCGGAACTCAAAAACTATTTAGGAGGAGACAGTGAAAAAAATACACCCACACTACATGATATAAACCGCTATGCTTTATTATTAATAAGTGGTCCAGTCGCTTCCATGATTAATAATCGCCTGACATTTCCGAGGCATACTTTCCACTAATTTCATGGCATAATCCGGTGACAAAAACTTCCATACGAGCCGAATCTGTCGGAATAATCGCTTGACGTTCCAGATATAATATTTGGTGTCCGTTTGTGTGTTTGCGTAAAAGTACTCAATTTTTTTCCCCTCTTTCGGGTCCAGTGCCGAGAGATAACGACGAATAAAAAACCATAGATTTGGACATCAGAACCTTCGTCATGAAAAAAAAAAATTGAGATAAAGTGTTTGAGCTTAACAACCATAAGTCAAATTTTTCAGGATATATTACAACTACAGTCTGTTTAACAAGAGAGTGTACGACACACTCAAAAACTAATGGGGAGAAGGCATTGGAGAAAATACACACACACACTACATGATATAAACCGTAATGCTTTATTATTAATAAGTGGTCGCCTCCATTATTAATAATAGCCTAGCATCTCCGAGACATACTTTTCATTAATTTCATAGCATAGTCTGGTGACAAAAACCTGCATAAGAGCCGAATGTATCAGAATAATTGCTTGATGTTCTAGATCTTTGGTGCCTATTGGTGTGGGTAGGCCAGGTATGATTGATCGAAGAACGTGCCCAAAGAGAAGATTCGTCCGAAAAACTTGCATTGTCCGAATCGGGGTCCAAACTTTCTTTCGCCCAAGTGAGTCTATTTTCGACGTATATTTCGGCCAATAGCGGTTCGTCTGGTACCACGGACAGACGACAACTGACACCTCTATACAGAGCATCTTGGTACCCTGGGTAAATATTCGGAAGTGTCACTCCTGTCAGAATCGAGCTGATTTTTTTTGGTGTGGTTTCTTACAGTTAAAGAACATCATATTTAATATTATTATGGCAGCGCATCAACAAAAACAATTACCAAGAGGGTAATTCTATACTTTAGCATCGAGGCCACGAATCGTGGAATCGTGGGGTGCGTAGAACACTGGGGTGGGTGGAGGGCACCTCGGATGGATGCGTAGAATCGTGGGGTGCGTAGAACGACATTGTTTTTGTTGATGCGCTGCCATAATAATATTAAATATGATGTTTTTTAACTGTAAGAAACCACACAAAAGAAATCAGCTCGATTCTGACAGGAGTGACACTTCCGAATATTTACCGTACCCTGGAACAGTTTCCAGGAAAAAAATATAGCCCTACATGATTTTGTCAAACAGTCTGTTTTTATCGATTTAAATATATAATTACAGTGGATGCACGATGGATGTGCGGATTCAACTATTCACGACGTGAAGCAGCTATAGTCTGGGCCAATATGTGGATGGGTGACCGGTGAGCAGCTCACTGGGTTTTAACTGAATTTTCGATGGTAACGCAATTGAAACTCAGTAACATTTAGATGTATGTATCGGAAAAAGTTTTTCACAGTGTTCCTATGACTCTTAAGGTACCGGAAAAATCAAATTGACAAGTAGGGGGAGTTGGGGGACATTGATACAAAGGGCACATAAATACGGTCGTGATAAAATAAAAACTAAACGCAGTTGAAGCTTAGCGATACACACATAGGTAGATATCGTTTCAACCAACCATTCAACAGAATCTCGGCAGCAAACAGTCACCGCTTCGCGCTTGACAAGAGCCAACAGGTTTCGCACACTCGCGACAAAAATTTCGTCCTCACCTGCGAACGTGATTCACCCTATCAAATTTTCGCGTATGAGCTGTACTTTACGTTAAACGGTAAGGACATATCTTTCACGATTTAATACAGGATGTTTTAATAAGTTCTATGATAGTTGAAGATAGCGATTTTTTTAAAAATAAAATACGGTATGGGGCGCATTGATATAACAACCCAGGGGGCACATTGATGCGTATCAATCTGCCTTGTTATCAACGTCATTTGTGATTGTGTGCGCGTGTGCATGTCTTCTTCATATATGTGTGTGTGTGCGTGCGCGTGCGTATGTGTGTCTGTGTGTGTGCTTTTCTATTTTATTTTTATTTTTCTATTTCTATCTTAAAGTTAATGACAAAACTTTATAAAACTTGCGCGAACTTAGGAATACTTTTATATTAGGTTGATTAAAGAAAAGCGTGAAAAAACGTAATTATTATATAAAAATTGGATTAAACTTAAGTATACATACCGTGCTAAATACTATAATATGATTATTATGAATAAATATAACTAGCTTCCACCTGCGGCTTCGCCCGCGTAGATATTCAATTTTCATTAGATTTTATTCGTTTGTATTATATAATAATTTGAATTTCATCGTTAAATTATATTTTATTTGAATATTATAATTAGAAAAATATTACATGTTATATTTGATATGATATTAGATTCTATTCTATTTTAATTAGTTTTTCGAAGTTTGTATTCTATAAGAAATAATTTTCATCATTAGATTATATTTGATTTGAATATTATAATTCGAAAAATATTAGATGTTAGATTTTATATGATATATTAGATCCTATTCGATTTTGATTATACTTTAGTCGTTCATATTCTATGAGAATTATAATTTGATTATTATATTTTTTTAAATATTATAATTAGAAAAATATTAGACGTTAGATTTTATCAAATTTAAATTATATTTGATTCATTGGATTCTATAAGAATTTGAATTTAACCATTACATTAGATTTGACACGAGTGCTATGATTAGAAAAATATTAGATATTATATTTATATTAGATATGATATTATATTATCATCTATTTAAATTAGATTTGATTTGTTTGTATCCTACAATAAGAATTATATAACACTAATAATTTTATAATTGAATTAAATTCGAGTCGAATATTAGAATCAGAAAAATATTATATGCTATATTTGGTATGATATATTAGATTCTATTCTATTTTAATTATATTTTTTGTCGTTTATATTTTATAAGAATTATACTTTCATCATTAGATTATATTTGACTTGAATATTATAATTAGAAAAATATTAGATGCTATATTTGATATTAGTAAAATATGTTATATTATATTAGATTCTATTCGATTATGATTACATTATATTTTAGTCGTTCGTATTCGATGAGAATTATAATTTGATCATTAGATTTTTTAAATATTATAATTAGAGAAATATTAGACGTTAGATTTTATCAAATTTAAATTATATCTGATTCATTGTATTCTATAAGAATTTGAATTTAACAATTCCATTAGATTTGACACGAATGCTATGATTAGAAAATATTAGATATTATATTTATATTAGATTTGATATTATATTATCATTTATTTTAATTAGATTTGATTTGTTTGTATCCTTTAATAAGAATTATATAACACTGATAATTTCATAATTGAATTAGATTCGAGTCGAATATTAGAATTAGAAAAATATTAGATGTATTTTTCATGGCCTATGTGTTGTTTCAAGTAACTCTCTACATGTGTGGCAAATTTCATCCGAATCGGTTCAGCCATTTAGGCGTGATAGTGGAACAAACATCAGGCATACAGATTAGAAAAATATTAGATATTAGAATGAGAATGAAAAGTATCGTATGTGTCATAAGCTGTCTACATTTTTTTATTTCATTGATTATATAAGGATTTGAATTTCATCCTTACATTAAATTTGAGTATATAATATTATTATTAGTAAAATATTAGATATTAGAATGAAAATCCTATGTCTCACCCCCAGGCGATAAGCTATCTACATGATAAATTTCATTGAAATCGATGAAGCCGTTTTGGCGTGATTGAGGAACACACAGACAGACAGAAAGTCAGATTTATAATATTAAGTAAGGATAAATAAAAATGAAACTTGTTTTGTTATTTATTATTTTAGGTATTTTACATAAAAGAGGCGCACTTTGGAGTATGAAACAAAGTGCCCCCGGCATGTATAGTTTTTTTTTCACTGATCATTCATCGTGCTACTTTTTTTTCGTTTGAAAAAAAAATCGTATCAATCTGCCCCCGCTGTCCCTAAGGAGTAAAAGATAAAAGGGCTCGTAAAAGCCCGAAACAGCATACAAAGAAATATGTATATTTCGATATAGAGGATGTATTAATATTGCATTTTTATGAAAAAGAAATGCAAGCTAGTCCAGTGAGAAGCCATTTTTCGTAACACAGGAAGCCAATTAGGAGAAACTTGCCCGGGAGGATATTTCATACCAACAAGCATGTCAAATTTGTCGCACCATTGACTGACGAGAGTTTACGCTTCAGGAGTTGGGGACAGCTTAAGTGGATTATGTATCCAACACATTATCAATGAGCTCGCCTTCATCGTATACGGTCCAAAGACGAGAGACAGGTTGCAAAACTTTATGAGACATTACCACCATCCAATCTTCTCACTCGTCCTTTCTTTTTCTCTCTTTCTTCCCGTTGTTAAGACTTTGCCGAGGCTACCATGAAGCATACAGATTCTTATACCCGTGTATGACCACCGGTTGATCGTTCGACAATCTCTAATGCTCATTTTCTCGAATCGCTTGAACGGCGCTCGTTACATCCAGCTCTCCTCCAGAGAAAACATCGAAAATTTATTTGAACGCTTTCCGCTTTCCTCTCGCTATCTCCTCGCGGATGATGATGTCAACGGACGGTGCGCTATCATTATTATCAATTTTCCTTAATTGCCCACATTCAAAAAATCACTGAGTAATCAAAAAAGGAAAAACAAACATGCGGGCAAAGAGAAGATGCGACGTGGTCACACACCTTAAGGATTCCGAGGACAGCGAGAACGACGAGAACTCGAAGTTTCTTCTCACCATTATTGCTATTTCTCACGAAGCATGTAGAAGGTGTTGGCAAATCCTTCGTGATAGCCGCAACAGTGAAGACTAATGTCAAGTTATTATGAAAAGTCTTCTCGTGATATCGTATGCAGCATGCATGAATGAACATTGTATATCTATATTACATTGAGGTACGTACCCACAGGCTGGAAGACTGCTCGACTCGCCTTGCTTCACAAAGTCTATCTAATTATTACTACAGCAAGGTACATTGAATGTTAAGTTGAATCTCGGCGTGTGTGCTCACACCCGTGTAGAAATCGTCGTAGGGATCCAATTGGATTCCCATACTTGTCCCTACTTCCTGAGAGGGAGCTAATGGGTCATCGCATTGGATTCCTATACTAAAATGTCACGTTCGTACATTGGATTCTAATCGGGATTGATATTTGGAATACGATGTACGGATCTATTTTGAATCCTGAAGGATTTCCACATTATCGAACAAACATACGATTCTTAATGTATCCCATCCCTTTCCGTACGTTGAATTTTCTAAAGAAAGTGTCTAGATATACAAAATGAGTGGATCTCATAAAAGTATAAATCGCTTAAAAAAATATCTATATATTTTTAAAAATATAGAGATATATAAAAGTATATCTTAAGGGATCGCCATAGTGTAACGGGTCGAAAAATAGCTGATTTTCATGATTTTTTTTTCACTGGTTAAAATACGCTAATTAGTCTAATTTTTTCGTGTCAAATCAAAGCTCTCATGAAGAACAGAAAATAACTTTTTAAACGTTAAAAAAAAATGTATCGGTTGCAAATTTCTTTAAAAAAAGGCGTCCTCACGGTGTACACGGTTGTGGCCGTAAATATTATCCGAAACATTTGTAAAAAGATTATCAATCAGTATGAAAGCCGCTATGGAGGTTTTTTTAAATCATAATTGATTAAATGGGGGCGGTTTGGAAAAAAAGTATCGTAAAAAACGTATTTGACATATTTTGTTGACAGTTCTCCGTTAAAAAAAAACATGAATATTAAAAAAAAGCTTCCATAGCAAGATAAAGAATGGTGTGAAGAATGTTTTATCAAAATTTGTGACGAATAGCTTGAAAACTCTTCCTTTGAGAGTGTACACCATTTTGAAAAAACGACATTTCGAGAAAAACGCGTTCAAAGTTTCGAGTGCGGAATTTTCATATCAATTGTTTACTTACGATCAATCGGCGATGACAGGTGCATCGTTATCACCGTCTATACTATCGGGTAATGCAAAAAAATCTATTTTTTGAAAATTTTACACTGTGATGATCCCTTAAAAATCGATTTAAATCACATTACTGAGGGTCCACTGTAATTTTCGTTTGTTATTTATTTTACTGTACTTTGACATAATGTTACTACAAACATGCACGCTCACAAAGCGTGCAAGTTATGTTTCAATACGCCGAGTTTTTCTCTCGTGACTCTTCACATATCTTCTTCAAACGTGATAAGAATGCTCAAGCGGCGTTCATCGGGGAATAGTGTAGAATCCAATTAGATGCCAATGAGGACTTCCTAAGTGCCTAACAAATCCCTATAGAGATGTGGATGGATCTTGAGACTACCCAACAAATTTGTGCACGGCAGAGAATATACATTTTTTTTTGTAGATTCACCAAATCCCGGTTGAGAATTTAAAATGAAAATTTCTCAACGACTTCAATTGGAAGATAGCGCGTAATTCACTTAGATTCCATGTGGACTCTCTACGTGCGGTAAACCTATCACATCACGATAGGGGTGTGTTCGGATCTGGGGACTGGGATTAATTGCTATTAAGATATCATTTCAGCCAATCACCATCCCAGCCAAAAATAAGACTCGGTGACAATTTCAGGCAGCTTGGTCATGAATTTAAAGTCTAAAAAAAAAACGCCAGCATATCAAATGGACTTACCAGCAAGTCTGTATAAATCCTTGATTCCCGAGTCGAGCGATTCATTCGCGAATCCCCTGATGTATGGTGGAAGTGGGGAGAACAAAGAGCCTGGCATTTGAATGCCAGTCGTTGCAACGAATGCACTCGCTTGCTGCATTGGATGGAGGTTTACTTACATACGCTCGATCCTTTCTTACCGGGAGAACATCTTCTTGCGATAAACCGAAGCTGGCTCTTCACCGTCGAGAAATTCATTATTGTTACACTCTGCGTGACTATCCTGCGGCCCACTTTTATTCCCGATCATCTCAATTATCGCTAGACGGGTTGAAAAGACGAAATAGATTGAAAATGCTCTTTCATCACTTGCGGAGATTGCTGATAACATACCACGTGAATAGGCAATATCGAAGCTTTCGTATCACTGGCAAATTAATCCGAGCGAGGGACTGACGGAAAGAATTCACATTAGCAAATCTGATCGTCGATCATTGAAGGCTCAGCCTCGTGCACTTTTAGCTCATGGGAGAGTTGTTGTGAGCTACCTGATGAGAAAAGCCTCGAGGGCTTTCCACTAAATTGCCTTGTGCGCGAAAGGTACACGGGAGAACGAGAGGATCCGTAATTACAGCTGTTTAGAAAATAATTCTCGACCCCAGCTACACTGTCCCGACGAAAGGACAGCGTGTCCTTTACCATAACTTTGTTGCGTAGAAACAAATTCAAAATTCGTTCCCTTGCAATATTAAATAAAAAAAATGATAACCTCAAAGCAGCTGGTCGTACTAAAGAATCTCAAGAAGTTTTCTGCTAATTGATCACAAAGCTTATCGTCATGATCAGATGTAACTTTCATTTGGTGTTCGCGTTGAAAATTTGAAAATCATCATAAATCGAGGGTTGGGTGGGAGTTCACGTCGGCTATTGTGAAATGTATAGGAGAGAGGATTTCATTGCTTTTGTTTTTTCTTCCTTCAAAACGTTATGTACAATATGGATGTATTTATAATATAGGTATATGGGGAAAGTAAAACTGGTGGATGGGCGATCGGGGTCCGGCTCCGACGGTCCTTCGAGTTGAGCAGCGTTGTGCATGGCCGATACTTGGTGCGGTGACTGCTTAGCCATGCATCGGCTGGCATATCCACGAGTGAGCGGAAGGCCGATATGTTATTTCTGAGACGTTGGTGTAGATCATTGAGTGAAAGTCTGTGCACTAGAGAAACTGAAGAATATTGGGCCGTCTATACCGCTACACACTTGTCCGGTGGGTTGCCCACAGTTTCCCCGTACCCTCGGCAAATTCGATATAGTGTAGCTTAAGTCGGTTCAGTTTAACCTCACTTTAAGTGAGGTTAAACTGAACCGACTTAAGCTACACTATATCGAATTTTTCGAACGAAAAATTCTTTTGATATTAACTCGATACGTCTATTTGATTTTTTTAAATTTGAATTAACTAGATCTTTCGTGAAATCAAATTTTTCCTATTGCATTCCATTATTAAAATGATTTATTTTACATATATTTATTTATTTAAATATATCTATTTCATATCGTCTAATAACTAAATATTTTATTCATTCCTAATCAATCTGTGATTTGGTTTCATCTGGTAGTATAAGACAAAAGAGACAGACGGAAAAATGGTACACGATTCAGTCTCTCAAAAATATCATGGCTTTGTTTTCATTAGAAGACTGTTGTACTGTTGTAATTCAGAAGGAAAAGGGTTCGTTTTTCTATACTTTAATAGTCGCGCCTGTTAATAGAAGGCACGACGATACCTTTCTTTTTTTTCCAAATGAAAGCCTTCTTAGTGCAAAAAATAAAATAATTTAACTTTTTTTCAACGCACTTTTATGTCATGAACTTATATTCCTTTCTCGTATTCATGCGATATATCGTGTTTTATCTTTATTTATTTAATTTGAATGTAATCTTTATTTATTTAATTTGAATATAGTTAATATTTAAAAAGAATAGCTTGCACAAATAAAAAAAATATATTTGAAATAGATAGGGTCGTAGTAGGCTATGGGACAAGGAAAAAAACTTATTTGATTTAAACTATTAGATCGTATTTAAATGAAATATTTTTTTTGGCAGTGTAGATTAGCGAAGTGCCGGTAGGGATGAGTAATATGAAAGCGTTCAATGGGGAATGATAATACGTAAAAACCCGCAAGGGAATAGGTTGGAATCCAGGAAATTAAAAATATGTACATTAGCCACAAAAACCAATGGATAAAAAAAATCCGAAATTTTTTAGGGATTTTCAATAGGCTGTAAGTTAGCGCAAAATGGTCGTAGAGCAACTAAGAAAAAAGCAAATTAAAGCTTGAAGTCTCTAATTTTGAGTCCTAGCATTCAAGATGTTTAATAGTTGACAGTTCATGAGAAATCATAAGCAAATCAAGGGAAAAAACACGTTTCAAATTTTTGCTTGATTTTCAAAAGATCTACAGAACTAAACAATTCTTTTGACGATGTCATCTGGCAGCTTTCTAAGATTGATTCTTCCCCTTGAATTTAAGTTTTTTCCCCTTTGCATGATGATTTGTCTCCGAGTCATCGGTCGTCAAAGGCAAATCGACACTTTTGGTTTTGATGACTCAGAACTCGTGTACTAATGATCGTACAGAAAATTGAAGCATGGTTTTTGAAACTTCAAAGTATCCTTTATAAGTTGGTTGCATTGTTTTTTTTTATGAAAAAAATGTAATGTGAGATACTTGATTTAAAAAAAAGGTAAAAAATTGCGTTTTTACGATTTTTCACGTAACCTATGATTACTTTATAAATAATCGAAAGACTGAGTTATTTCACCTCAAAGTATACTGAATAAACCTTCAAAAGTTCAGACCGCTGCGATTTTTCTCTCATCGTGATCCGAACGATTGGTATTGTCATTTTTGTGAAAAATCAATTAAAGGATCGATTTTTCAGTCTTTATTCATTTCAATGGATGCAATTTTTTTCCTGGCAATATTCAAAATTCTCTTTGGCAAAAAAGTTTATTGTTGAAAAAAACACAAAGAATTTGAATTGCTGTACATTGTCGTTTTGGCTTTGACAACCGATAACTCGGAGACAAAGCATCGTACAGAGGGCAAAAAAATTAAATCAAAGTGGAAGTATCAATTCAAAAAAGCTTCCAGATCGAATTGCCTTATGAAAATCAAGCAAAATTTGGAAAAAAAATTCCGCCGATTTTCTTATAATTTCTCAAAAACAGTGAACTATTTAGCATTTTGAATACTGACGCTCAAAACTAGAGACTTCAAGCTTCAATTTGCTTTTTTTTCATAGTTCTACGACTATTTTTCGCTAAATTGCAGTCTGTTGAAAATTACAAGAAACTTTCGGATTTTTTCTTGATCCGTCCGTTTTGATGTCAGTCTTCAATTTTTTTATGAACGGGTGTTCACTTGATTGGCAAGTCGATCCTTGAATTTACTTGTACATGAATATCCTTACATTTATTCAAAGCTGATTTTGTTTCTTGCTCAAATTTCATAATTGCATACCCGCTGGTGAATTAAAAATATAAAAAAACGCATTAAAAGTATTGCAACTTTTTAAATTTGCAAAACAGTGCCCATAATGATCGTGCGTGCATTCGAAAAGTGCCTACTCCAATATAATATATACATAGTGCTATTATATTTTCCGTTTACGATTACCTGAGTCATCGTGGCATCACCAAGAGACCCCTGGGGCGATCGAACGAGCTCGGAACATGGCGCGACTCATCGGATGCACAATCGCCCAGTAAGAAATTAATTTATTCCATAAGAGAGGGAACAAGCACAGAAGTGTGAGGGAAAGGCCGGTACGAGTGTGTGTGCGTGTGTGGGAGAGTGAGAAGCACAAAGCTGAGACCGGAGATAACATCTAGGAATGTTGTGACATGTCCATCGACCCGTCAAAAAAAAACACCACGAACATCCGACTGACTTTCAATGCTGCCATGGCCCATTCATCAATCCATACCCATTGACGTCATGCTCAATGCTGCAAACCGGCCATTATCCGCTGCCAATACAATTATAAATTCATTCTGGAAATTATACGATTTTTATTGACGAATCAGATTTTTATTTTATTCTTTATTTAGCTCAATGTACAATTTTTATTTAATTTTGAATTTTATTAACTGTTTAAAATTTGATTAAATTTTTATGCAATTTATTTCTTATTTACTTAAATTTTTAAGTTTGTTAATTTTTTTTAATTTCATTTTTATTTTATTTTATTCAATTTTATTCAATTTTTTATTTTATTTTATTCTTTATTTTATTTTAATTTTTAACTCAGTATTATAAATGGCTTCACTACAATAAGACTCTTTCAATATTCATACCCGTACTATTCGCGAAGAGCATACGATTTAATATCATATCATAGAAATCGTGTATACAGCGCCGCCCCTAGCCCTTGCGGCACCTGGAACAAGCTGAGAGAAGTCGCCTTTGCCGATGCAAATATTTCAATACAAAATTAAACACAAATTGACAAATAATTTTTCACAGACGATAATAAGTACGCAACAGAACTCACATTATACATTTATCATTTATTAAACAAAATCGAATTAAAAAAACTAAATGTATTCGTGTTTAACAAACGTTATAAGTTATAATTTACTTGAAAATTATGAACGGTTTCGAAATTTCATGCTCCAGCCAAAGAACAATGAAAACAACAATAAAAATAAAAAAGAAAATGTATCTTCACGTAATAGCAATATTTGCCTCAAGAATAATAATGATAAAAAGGTTGATTTATTATTCTTTATCAAATGAAAAATAAAAATAACTCATTCAGTTTTAAATAATGAACAATTTTGTTTAAAAAATATTAAAGAATTCAAGAGTTTATCTTTCAATCGGTTTCTTTTTTTTGGTCAATTGTGTTGTTTTTTCAATTGACGGATTGTAATTCAATTGACGAATTGTCATGCAATTGACGAATTGTAATTCAATTGACGAATTGTCATGCAATTGACGAATTGTAATTCAATTGACGAATTGTAATTCAATTGATTGTTTTTTTTGGATAAACTTCCGAAAAGCCCACACTTCCGAATAATTTAGAACTTCGTGTACTTATGTATTTTGACTCGCTGATCACGAATATGATAGTGAAAATAAAGTCAAAACTAAAAAAAACGTTTTTTTTTAGTTTTTCTATTTCATTTTAATAAATGTTGATCGTAGGGGAAAATATCTCCTACAAAAATTGTAACCCATCAAAAGACCGATAATTTATGTTCTATACAAATTTTGTCTAAAATCATCGTTTTCCAAGAAAAATGGGATAATACTCCAATAAGTATATTTTGCTAAATTCCATTAGTTTCGATATTATGTAGTTACGCACTTTACTGCATATGAGCCCAAATAAACGCAAATAAAATAAACCCAAACAAACTCAGATATGTTGAATCGTGGGGTGTGTAATTCATTGAGGTGGGCGCAGGGCACCTCGGATGGGTGTGTGGAATCGCAGGGTGTGTAGGACACTGGGGTGGACGGAGGGCACCGCGGATGGGTGCGTGGAATCGTGGGGTGCGTGGGACACTGGGCTGGGCGGAGGGCACCTCGGAAAGGTGCGTGGAATCGTGGGGTGCGTAGAACACTAGGGTGGGCGGAGGGCATCTCGGAAAGGTGCGTGGAATCGTGGGGTGCGTGGGCGACTGGGGTGGGCGGAGGGCACTTCGGACGGGTGCGTGGAATCGTGGGGTGCGTAGAACACTGGAGTGGACGGAAGGCACCTCAGATGGGTGCGTGGAATCGTGAGGTGCATAGAACACTGGGGTGGGTTTGTTGGACACCTTGGATGTTTGTTGGACACCTTGCCCCCAAACAATACACATATACATATACCAATACAACGTAAAATGCACATGCCCAAACAGCACATACACCCGCTATTCGAAAGTGCAGCCTTTCGAATCCAAACCCAAACAAACCCAAACAAACTCCCCGTGGTAAAGTGCGTAAGTAGATAACATCGAAACTAATACAATTTATCAAAATATACTTATTGGAGCATTATCCCATTTTTCTCGAAAAATAATGGTTTTAGACAAAACCTATATAAAACACAAAATATCAGTTTATTCATAAGCTACAACTCTTGTAGAAAACATTTTTCTCTAAGATCAATATTTATTAAAATAAAATGGAACAACTAAAAAAAAATGTTTTTTTTCAGTTTTGGGCTTAAAAATAAAATTTGCGGGTATTTTCACTATCATATTCGTGATCAGCGAGTCAAAATACATAAGTATACGAAGTTTTAAATTAATCGGAGGTGTGGGCTTTTCGGAAGTACACCCGTTTTTTTTTTTATTACTTCTTTACCACAAACATTCGACGTATTGTCATTCGGTGAATTGCTTTCGCCGAATTGTTTTTTCAACGAATCATTTTTCAATTCGAATTTGTAGATACAAGATTTTTTATTTTATTAAAAAAAAAATCTACACAAGTCCGCCGGCCGCTTTCGCGGCACGACGCCTGGGACAGCTGCCCCTTTGCCCCGCCCCTAGACACGGCGCTGCGTGTACACATTTATAGTGGCAATCTTATAGCAAAGATGAACATTGGAGTTGATGTTCGAAAAATCCTAATGAAATCTTCTGGCTTTTTATTACCATCGGATGTCTTTTACCTGAGCGCTGCTACATCCACGGACGGTAAGAACGTCATTGGTAGATAGGCAGATAAAGTAGCGTATTTCTATGGTCGCGTATCGTCAGTCGTTCTATACGAATCTTGAGTCTACCGATGATAAAATTGCAAGCACTCTTACTTCCTGCCGATTCGTTATCCGATACATACACTGAGAGAAATGTATGGTAACTTCAACCATATTTTAACCATATTTTATATTTCCCTGAGGGGACAATAATATTTTATAGTCATGGTTACTGCCTAAAATATAGTACTGCTTATGATATTTTAGCAGTTCTGTTGATATAACAAAATGAGTGTTAACTATGCTCATATTTTAACCGCAACCAACAATCTTACAAGCATACGTTGATTGTTCAATGCTATATAATATAGTAGGTTTTCATAAAATGGATATTACCTTACACTATCAAAAAATCGTAATTTTTACCATATTGAATGGTATGTCTACTAAATGTAGAAAATATTCATAAATTCAAAAATTCTCAATTGAGAGTACTCTACCTGTATGATTGTTTATCATAATTTGTCATTCCCTGACCTCCTGAAATGATTCCTATCGGAGAAAATATTTCGCCTGAACATGGATTCGAACCTACGACCGACCTATCTATACTACACA
Source organism: Ophion ventricosus (assembly GCA_963932345.1). Taxonomy (NCBI): domain Eukaryota; kingdom Metazoa; phylum Arthropoda; class Insecta; order Hymenoptera; family Ichneumonidae; genus Ophion; species Ophion ventricosus. The sequence continues at coordinate 5,973,854 of OZ010720.1, forward strand.
CGCTGCCACTATGCTACCGGGTACTTATGTTATTTTGATCGTAGATTTGGCATAAGAGATAAAAGTAATTCCAGCTGCAATTCCGAATAGCTGTTACCTCCTATATAGGTAGAATTTTGCACAGATCGTCTTTTTGATAATATATGTCACTGCTTAAATGGATTTTCGGCGCAACGCAATAGTTTTCGAAATTTCGAATTTAAAAAACTGATAAATTAATGCGCTAATATATCTATATCGATCACAGCGTGCTACCGCTGTCTCTACTTTATTGACACGTTCCACAGATGATTCACGTCTTTACTATAAGACTACCATAATTGTGTTCGTATAGTCACTTTTCGTAAGATCTTGTAAAAATTTATACTCAACAAGTGTCAATGTTAACCATATAAAGAGTACAAACTTTCACTGAGAAAAATGTCCATAGTATTTTCTAAAAAAACGCCCATAGTAAAAGTGGGCATAGTTAAATTCTCTATAGTTTATTGACACCGCAATCATAATATGGTTAACACAACTATAAGCGTCTATCTAATCATGCCGTTTTGGTAGTGTATTTGATTATCTAGTATCCCCGAAATAACTATTAACTACTGTGAAAGGCTTTACAATATCGATATAGTTAATTCAGTTAATATTTTTACAATAGTTAGTAGTTATTTCGGGGATAATAGATAGTCGAGCACGCCACCAAAGTTGAATTTTTAGATATACTTTTCGCTTATAGTTGTGTTAACTATATTATGATTACGGTGCCAATAAACTATACGGGATTTTACTATCCCCTCTTTTGTCGTGGGCGTCTTTCATAAATACAATCTTTGCTCTCAGTGCAGCATTAGTATTTGTGCACCGATTTTGTGATATAGCTGAATTAACCATATCGATATTGTAAAGCCTTTTACAATAGTGTATAGTAATTTCGGAGATACCAGATAGTCAAAAACGCCACCAAAGTCGCATGTTTACGTATACATTTCGCTTATAGTTGTGTTAACCATATTATGATTGCGGTGACAATAAACTATAGGGAATTCAACTATACTCTCTTTTACCATGCGCGTTTTTTGTAAATACTATACACTTTTATCTCAGTGTACAAGTCAGTGAAACAATATTCTAAGCGGGATAACGCAGAACTCGATGTACGTTGCCAATGGTCTCGAGTATTGTTAACTCAGCTCCGCCGAAATCTATTGAACCAAACCTTTCGATGAAGTGAAATTGCGCTTACGAATTATATCCTCAAAACCGTTGGCGAATAGAATTAACTTACAAATAAATAAATGTTTAAGATTGTTGCTTTTATTATGAGTTTATTAATCTCTAAGTCTTCAATTGAATATTCATAAGGCCTCCAACGCCTCTCTTCTTTTGAATGTCGACTTTCTCTTTATGAATTGAAAGTCGTCGGAAAATTAAATGTTGCATGAGCTTTGCAGTTATCGTAATACAATATATGGCCCGACTAAACACATATGTTAAATTCAAACGGATTAAACACTTAATACAGACTCTTACTAATTCGAACGCGTTTTCTTGATATAAAACGTGATCAAACAATCAAACTCGTGTGGACATCAAACAGGTATGACCGATAAAACGCACCTGTCTCCAATCGTTCATGTATATTGCTTTCGTTTATTTACGAAATTGCGTAGAAAATAAAATAAATTACTAGTATCAACATCGTATAAATATTAATAAATTATTTAATAGAGGTAAAGACGTTGAAAGAGCGTTTTTTTTTTATAATACTGTACGAGTCAAGTACCTCCTCGTTATCTTTGAATGTCTTTCATAAATAGCTTATAGAGTAATTATCGTAGTAAAGATCACTTGCCGCACAGGCCATTGATGATTGCTCAAGTGGATCGCAAACAAAGCGAGTCGTTGGTCGTTGCAAATAAATTACTATATCTAATTGCACTAATTAATACGTGAATTCAATAAATATCGAATAAATAAAACGTTACGTCACAGAGATCCGCATAGTGGGGCGTCGTTCTCGAGGGAGTTAATTGACATATGTGAGGGAATTGGGCAGTTGAACAAACAAAGCGATGCTCACGCCTTTTCGTTATCGATCGAAGATGACAAATAATTATCGCGTATGTCAATGACCATTTGCCGGGCCTCTCGACGATGTTACGCACACAAAAACCGCGTCATTCAATCGTGAGTGCATATAGTGACGTAGGCGAGTGTGCCAAACGAATTTGCACCGAGTCATACTGGCGAAAGCCCGGCATTTCTAGCCAATCCATCGAACACTCCCGTAATACAGCGATCTTACAAAAATAATCGCTTCGATCTTTACTCCCGATCAACGCGATCATCTGCCCACTACGATCTATAAATACTTTTTAGCTTACGAATTAACTTGGCACATTGGACGCCAGGAATATCCCGGAATCTTTGACCCGCTGTTTTCGCTGGACCAAATACGTTTGTTTCCAGGATTTTTGGAGCAATATGAAAACAAAAATCTGCTCGTATCCCACGGCGTGCGATGTCGTTGACGTTTCGTTGAACCGACAACTCTATCCAGCTGTTTTCATTGTAGACTTTGGACGATCGCGATCTTTTTATCTTCTTCCTTCCTTGCTTCCTTTTTTTTTTGACGTTTTGCAGCTTTCGTGGAAACGCTTTCAGTAGTCGAAAACGCGTCTCCAGGCGTGAAGATAGTCTCTGTACTTGAGGATGATACCCCAATCCCTTACGAGTCTTCGCGTGGCGTCGACTGGCTCCCGTTCGGTGTTGCTCATGATGCTCCTCTGTACTCTCAGCGGTAATTTCAACGCGGGCAATACGACTATGTTGCTCTCAACCTCGCACAGCATCATTGTCAAATAGCTCTGCGTCGACGAGAGCGCCTCTTGGATCTTTGGCCGTGGCTCGTCCTCGATCAGCTCCTCGAAAGCGACCGCGAATTTTTGAAGGTCCATGTGTAACTTTGGCAAGTGATTCACTATCTGCAATGATAAAAGATTATTTATATTTCTTGTGTCAATGGATGAAAAATGAAAAAAAAAGTACCTGTGACAAAATTTCAAAGAGTGTGCGTAACGGCACATTTGGACGGTGCAGAAAAAAAGCTTAAATCTTGAAAAATCTTTAAAAAATCTTTAAATCTTCAAATCTTTAAAAAAATGTTTTACCATAAAAGAAATAGTTGAGGAGTTTTCCAGTAATTTTTTTATAGAAATTTGAATAGTTTCGGCTTTCGTAGATGGTCAAATCACAATTTTTTTACAATTTTTCAGAATTTTTAAGAATTCTTATTCGAATTGTTTAGATTTTTTTGATTATTTTTCAAATTCTTATTCAAAGGGCTTAGAATTTTTTAATTTTTAAAGTATTTTTTAATTTTTTTTTAAATTTTAATATTTTTTAGAATTTTTATTCGAATTTTTTACATTTTTTATTCAAATTTTTGAAAATTTTTACTCGAATCTTCATATAAATGCCAGCTAATTTTCATTCTGAATTATTTTTATTAGAATTTTATAGAATTTACAAAGAAATTCGAGTCAATATTTATCAAAATTCAAATAGTTTCGGCTCCCTTCAGACGATCAAATTAGTATAGACAAATACAGAAAACGCAAAAGCATATAATTTTATTGTCACACATAGTGATAATTGCCAATTAACGTTACGCGACATGTCTTAATTTTTTGTTTTTAACGTTGCGAGGACTCGTTTCTAGATACAACGAGATCCTCGAGTGTAATTGGGGAAGTGTATCTAGAATCCGAATCGTATTGGCGTTTGGAGACATGCGCGCGATTACTCTGTTGCCCGACCCGGCGAGCATGCGAGCGTCGGTGGGATTCCGCGACACTCGCGATCACGAGGGAGAGAGAAAGAGAGGGATGGAGAGGATCTCACGGATACACACACATTGCGTGTATCGTTGGCGTGCAGTGGCCTCTCCTGTTTTCCTGATACTTTATAATAATTACCGCCTCATTAAAATTTTGTTATTTAATGTTAATCGATTGTACGTACACTGCACTCGAGGTGAAAAGGGTGCAAGTGTATCAGCCCCCGTAAAACTCTATCGCGATGTTCGGAAGCATTCAAATCTAGAACCGTGAATAAACTGAAGACCACATTGAATGAGATAACATTACGGATTTATTGCGGCTACTGCTTTTGTAGGGAGGACTACTAAAAAATTTCTCTCACTGTGAACATTTATTATCCCGAACGATATCTGCACGAGATAATTTTCTTAAACGCAAGAATTCATATCTATCTCTGTCACTGTTAATCTATAATCTATACTTCAATTTGAATCTTAGGCAATCGAAAGATTCACTTTTTATTGTTTTCAGTTTGTTTTCTGGAATGGAGGATTTTATTGGAGTACATGGCGGTTTTTATTTTCAATTGCGACCTTGTACTGTAGAGCATAATCGTTCGACGGTTAAAAAAAGTGCAAGGACGATTCACGGCTGCATTTTTCTGATAGAGGAACTAACTATTGAAAAATCATTTTATTAGAAAAAAATGTGAATGCCCAAATAAGAGGCACGGAATAAAAACGATTTTGATGCCTCCCAATTCTGGCAATGGATGTATACGGATATCTAGGAAATCTTTCTCTGTCAAGACCGTTGAAGTTCAGCCCTTCTCAATGGGGAGTCCTATTGTAATCGCAAATAATTCAAATCTCGTCGATTTTCGAACTGCATACTGTTCACCAATTCTCATAATCGACACGATATTCATTTGTTTAGGCTATTCTTTTCACGAATCGGAATATTTATCAATTAACTGATTTTCGTCTACAATTAAGTAAAAATACATTCCAGTATACTGGTAAAATTTCCAGCCAAGTTACCGAACTTTTAACAAGAAATTACGACTTCAAAAATCGTCTAATCTATGCAGCACTTTATGAAGATGACATGCTGGCCACATTTCGTTCTGATGATTTATATACTAAATAATTCTAGATTTCTGATATAAACTGCATGGAAAAATTCCGCAGGTTCCGTAACGACAATCAAAACGGGGGGTCACCGAATGTTTAAAGAAAATATTAATGATAAAACTTCAAAAAATGTGGCTACGAGAAGAATTTTTGTAAGCGCGACTACTCCGAGAACATGTAAAAATGTCTGAATCTACAAAATTTATGCGACATTTTTCATTCCGGTACGTTGTTAAGTGTAATAATTGATTGTAATTTATTTTTATTAAGCGCCAATGTAATCTACCTTAATCAATTAATAGCTTAATTTAAGTAAGTCTCGACGGTGTGTAAGTTTTAAACGTCTCGAATAAGAAGAGTGTCGAAAATAATGCAGGAAATGTCCGAAACTTAATTACTATACTTATCAAGATTTGAAACAATGAATTACCGTTTGGGCGTTCATTTGCGACAGGTTCTTCACCATATTGACATCTTTTTTTCCTGGTACCCAGTTCGGTATGTATTGATGATCTTGCACGCCGAATCTAACGCCCTCGTAAAGATACTCGTAGTCCCGATTTAGATAGTCGTTCATGGTCAGCTGATGTTGCAGTTTGATGCTCTCGAGGCTGGCCTTGATCTCGTCCTCGGCATTGGCCGAACCCGGTGTCTCGGTGTCAAGTATCTCGCCACAAGGCAAGTGCCAGGACGGTGTCAATGATCGTTTTGAACGACTTGGTGCACCGGAAACGATAGTGGTTAACGAGGCCAACGTGACGACGACGACGACGACGACGACGACGGAACACTTTACAATCTTCATACTCGACATTTTACGCGGTGCTCGACTCAATCACTCGTTGCAATTTTATCGATACTTCCACTCTTGGCCGTTTCGCGTTTGGGTTTCGCCTTTTATCTTCTATTTACTCGTTGAACAACGAAATTGATGCGCGAGCAATTGATTTATTCTCGAATTTAATGATTTATCGATTGATCGATCGATGAGCTATCGAGACGCGGAAGATTATGATGTTGACCAAGTTGCCGGAGTTCGCAAACTGAGATTGTCAAACCCTCGTGCTTCCTCCTTATATATGGGATAGTGTAAACAATCGTGTACGTACGTACCACGCGCGCCTTCGAAGTCTCGTCGAATCGACGTCGGCTTCTCTTCTCTCATACACGCAAAAGTTTTGTCAGTTTTGTGCTTTTTGAAGAGCCGCAACATATCCTCGCAACACATCACATGTTCTGTTTAAGCTCTTCTATCTCTCTTTCTGCCCCCGCCCGCCCCCCCTTCCCTTCGCCCCTCCCACAGCCCCGCCGTTTACTATAAAAGCTCGTGTATACCTATGCATTTATATATAAAATCTGTCTCACTCTATCCTCGCGCTTTTTGCGATAGTAAAACCCGAGCTCAACGGTAACGCAATGACGGTTCCTTGCGCTCCAGGAGGGTTGACGCCAGAATTTAAGGCCGCATCCCAAAAATAATGTTATTCTCTTCATTCCTTCACCTTCGAGAGATCTTTATGAATTCCTGGAAACTCGGGAAATGCGGCCACTTTTCTGGATTCAGTTGCATAGCAGAGCAACGATAAAAAAAAGTGAGCTGTCTACTCCGATATGTATATACGTTCCCGTGTATACTGCTACTTGTTCCGTCGCTCTTGTGGGATCGTTGACGTTAGAAAGTAGTTTTGCATCTGCTAAATTTCTGCTATAGGTGATCATACGATACGGTGATACGTGCAATGTTCCTGCACTAATTGTTCTTCCGTGCTTGGTCGTGTCGCACATGCCTACCCAACAATTCGTAGCCATAAACTTTTCAACCCACATTTTGTTCATAAAGTACAATTTAATATTCCCCAAAAAGTGTCTATTTGCAACAATTTGAAAAAAAAATGTGACTATCCAATACACACGGTCAATCTGACCAAGATCGAAAACTGGGACTTGCAATGAAGCGAACCAAAGCGTTTTCAAATTAGTCCCGGTTATTTTTGAGAACATGAAATCGGCAAATCGGCGTACCGTAAGTAAGAATAACACGGACAGGCGTGTCGTAGAAAAATTTCCGGAAGCTTAGCCTGTAGGGAGAGTGGGGGCAGATTGAAACAATTTTTTCATTCAAGGGAAAAAAGTAGCACGATGGTTGATAATTTAAAAAAAATAACTATTTGGATGCGTTCAGTGTATATCCAAGTCACATTTCTAGAAATAATTTCAACTTCGATTTACAAGGTAAAACAATTATGACTTGTTTTTGCAAAATCGATATTCGTGTCAAACTGCTCCATACACGGGGCACATTGATACATGCCGGGGGCACTTTGATTCGTACTCTGAAGTACGCCTCTTTTATATAAAATATCTAAAATAATCATTTAAAACAACAAGCTTCATTGTTCTTGTTAATATTTATTCATAATAATCATATTATGGTATTTGGACGGAAAGTGTACTTAGGTTTAATTCAATTTGTCTATAAGAATGACGTTTTTTTATGTTTTTTTAACCAACGTACTATTAAAGTGTTTCTAAGTCCGCGTAAGTTTTAGTAAGTTTTATCATTAACTTTAAAGATAGAAATATAAAAAATAAAAAATAAAATAGAAAAACACACACACACACATAAGCACGCGTACGCACACACACATAAGCACGCGCACGCACACACACACACACACACACACACACACACACACACACACACACACGCGCGCGCGCGCGCACACACATATGAAAAAAACATGCACACACACAGTCACAAATGCTGTCGATAACGGGGAAAATTGATAAGCATCAATGTGCCCCCTGGGTTGTTGTTTCAATGCGCCCCACACCGTCTTTTTCAACTATTATGGAACTTATTAAAATTATATCCTGTATGAAATTGTGAAAGATATGTCCTTATCATTTAACGTAAAATACAGCTCATACACGAAATTTAATAAGATAAATCAGGTTCGCAGGTAAGGACGAAATTTGTGTCGCGAGTGTTGCGAAACCTGTTAGCTATTGTCAAGCGCGAAGGGGTGACTGTTTTCTGCCGAGATTCTGCTATATGGTTAGTCAAGCCGACACCTACCTAGGTTTGTATCGGCAAGCTTCGATTGCGTTTAGTTTTTATTTTATGACGACTGTATCTATGTGCCCCTTGTATCCCTCCAACTCCCCCTATTCCACCATTACTAATCTCCATGAAAGATGATTGGTTCGATTCTGCCATACACCTAAGATGCCTCTTCAGTATTGGATGCTGAATACATTGTATCAGGTCTTTTCGAACCGTTTACATTTATGTGATATCGACTACCAGCGACTATCGACTGTTTTGAGGATGCTCCTTCGTATTTCTCAAGCCAATCGGTGATCTTGGAGACAGTACGATTCTTATTGGCCAAAGTGATATTGAAAACATTGGCGGTTATATAAGGTTGAGTAAGGAGACCAGTGTCTTCTATATGAAGACGTCAAGCGGTATTTGCATGTACCCGAAGGGATGTGCGTCAAAATATTCTGGAAAAGATCAGGAATTTATGAATGCCGGTGTGCCCCGAAGCCGAGGGTCTTCAGGATCACCTTTCCCCACACACCTATATATATATATATATATATATATATATATATATATATATAGATTTAAACGTATACACAATTTGCCGCACCGAGGAATCCCCTATTTTGGTGATCCACGGCCATAAATAGAGACAACGTAATCCCGGGGTTGAAAAGGCTTAGACGAATGAGCGCCTGTGCTGGCGAAATGTATGCATGTTTTTTAAATACCCATCTCACTTCTGGAATTGCGCGGGACGCTAATGGCCTCCCAGTATTCATTGTGTGTACGAACTCGTGATAGTTTTACTAGATCGTGGGAGCTTTTCCAATTTCGCTTTCTATAACTGCTGTCTCTCTCTCTCTCTCTCTCTCTCTCTCTCTCTCTCTCTCTCTCTCTCTCTCTCTCTCTCTCTCTCTCTCTCTCTCTCTCTCTCTCTCTCTCTCTCTCTCTCTCTCTGTCTCTCTCTCTCTCTCTCTCTCTCTCTCTCTCTCTCTCTTTCTCTTTTATAGTATTTCGGGGATTTCGCCCACTTCCAGCCTTACCTGTGCGCCTTTCGTGTTTCCACGAAGTACACGCGGTATCACTCTAGTCATAGTCGAACATTTGTCGAATAATAAAGATACAGATATATAGGATCGACTAAACCTTGCGCGCCACGATGAGACTCATGCATTCTTCCAACCCGGCGTGTTTTCCTTGTGATTCAAATGGAAAAGCCAGACCGCCACGATGCACAGTTCGTATACGTATACGGACATCCATGTATGAAAATGGTATGGGTGCGCACCTGCAATGGCCAAGGTGGACCCCATTCTCCACAAATTACTTAGTATTCAGTATTACGAATTACTTAATATATTAAAAAATTGCCAAATTTTTTGAAAATTTGAGGAATGATAGCTCTTGATAGAATAATAATACATGAATTATTTTAGATTTTTTCACTAAATTATTTAGTGGCCATAAACATATAAAAACATATGAATTAACACTGTCGCTTATGGGAAAACATCTCCTGCAGACGTTAATGGTTGCAAAACGAATGGAACTAAATCACCGTAAATTCTGAAAATATCATATCATCAAAATTTAGGATGAAGCGATTGATTATGCTAAGTTTAAAATAAATCGACTGAGTACTTGTCGGAAAATGAATTAAAGTAATAAGGTGTATCGCCTTTTTTAATGATGAATTAATAGCAATCATTGGAAAATTCAATATACAATATATCGAGTTTTTGAATAATTATTGATAATAATATGGTCTAAACGTATTGATTTAATTTAAAAATTGAGAAATTTTTATTGGACAGTTGAAACTTTGTTGGACAGTTGAAACAGATGTACAGTCACTGACAAAACCTCAGTCAAGCACATGCCAATATCGTCGAATTTCACTTCAATTATTATTGAAAGTGGAAAATAAACATTTCTAAGTGTTAATTTATTATTAAATTAGCTATTTGTAAGGCTAAACATGTACGACATGATCTAGAATTGTAAATTCGTGGTTCGCCCATTTTGGACTAACTTTTTGCCCAACGGTCCATCCAGTAATACCTTAAAAAGAAAAGAATGTACAGAAAGACTCTATAGTTTTGAAACATTGGTACGAGGTGATTCCAATGCCGACTGACAATGGAAAACGAAAAAAATAGAGACAAAAATCAATTCTCATTTGTCAAAAGATTCTTTTTGAATTTCAATAGATTCCTTTTGAATTCCAAAACAATTTCTTTTGAATTGCACAATATTTCTTTTGGATTTCAAAAGATTCCTTTCGAATTCGTCTCACTAAATTGTCGGTAAAAACAATAAAAAATATCGGATATTGCGGGTGTCATATGAGCCACACTTTCGAATGAACCGGTAAAAGTTGAACTTCACAGGTGTTTGTTTAAGGGCTCGTGAGCTCGGGGATTATGCGAACGTTAGTCACGTCTTGTACGCGCGTTCGCGTGTTTCGTAGTAAAGCGTAAGGAGCGTGGAAGTTCCGTGACGTCAGGTGGACAATACTTCCGCTTGGTAATAACGTGGCGCGTAAAGCAACCACGTATATATATATATACATATATATGGGTGTTTGTGAAATAAGGACGAGAGTCATGAATGAAGACGACGTAAGTACCGAACTATATAACGTACGTTACAATTTGGTCTCTCTCACTTGTACTAGTTGCTCGATGTCAGCATGGCACCCACACACCGTATATGGTGATTCTATATTTAGCTTGCTTGAATGTTGTTTTTTTCGTACTAACGTGCTACGGAGATAGCGATTTTCTCACGCGTTTAGCGTCAAACGGACATTTCTTGGGAGTACATTGGATATACCGAATTGTACGCTGCGTCAGTAGACGAAAACTTGTCGAGTGCGTGTCGAAATACGAAAACAGTAGGGTGCTGGTGTCATTGTGCAATCATTCGAAGTAACTAATGTGTTGTTATTCTGTATGTTACACCACAATCCTTTATTACATGCCAGTTTCAATAAAATGTGATAATCGAAAATGATACGGCAATGGTACAGGGGTGAGCGGGCTAAAGGTAGGGCAACTCTTTATTTGACTTTTGATGATTTATCGACGAGGCTTCGAGCAATAGGTGATGAAATTATTTGTGCAGTTCTTTTATGGAGTTTCGAGGATGTCAACTTAGCGATATTTTGTTGAGGTCGGTTAATTGAAATCATTTTAATTGGGAGGCATAGTCCATTGGTTCCCAACCGGTGGTCCGCGGACCACCTGTGCTCCACGACAGCTAAAGTCCGCGAAACGTTTCATTCGAAAGTGAACATTTTTCAACATTTACAGCGTAAAAGTTAACATTTTTTTGGGGAAGTTACAGAGGAAGCCCCTGAAAGGCTCATTGTATTGCAAAATTATAGAAACTGCAAAGACGCGTTTGTATCGGTTTCCCATGAATTTTGGTGTAAAATGGCGTTCTCATATACTAAGATTTGAGGAATCGCCTTGCGCTATCTTATGCTTTTTTCCACAACTTATTTATGAGAACAAGGATTTCCGGTTTTGCTTCTATTTAAAAACAAATCCCGGGATCGATTCAAAGTAAGTGATGATGTGCTTGTACTTTGCCCCAGGATTATACCAACTTGTGAAGGTGATGCAAGCTCAAAAGTCACATTGATGAAAGCGATATGTAATTTTCTAATCATTATGTTCTCATCATATTGAAATAGTACCCACTATCAGTCCATGGCACTATTATGTTTAAAAAATATGTTAAAAAATGTTATTGAAGTTTATTTCAAGATTAACACCGTTTAATATTTTTGAACTTTGTGGCCCCTGCTATGAACAAAAATATCAAAGTGGTCCCTGCTCATAAAAAGGTTAGTGGTCATAACCACTGGTCTAGTGAAATGATGGTACGTAGATTTTTTCAGATTTTTCAAATCTACGGTTGGACAATTAGAAAGGGGGAAACAGGGCACGTCAATTCAAGTTTAATATTTTTCAAATGGAGCTAAAAAACTAAAAACTCATAAATGGGCCCTCTATTTTATTTTGAAAGCCCTGACTAATAATACCTGACTCGATGGAGTGCGTAAAAATAAATTCGCCTCATTTTACAAGTAGGAGAAATATTTGAAAAAAGATTTTTTTCATCATTTTGCTCTATATCAATTGAGATCTTCGTCTGAAGCAACTGTTCGCAAAACTTCATGCATATATGTCTAAGACTGTAGTTTTTGCTTAGTGCAAACAATTGTATAATAGAAATTTTTTTCTGGTGATATGATCATGAATATAAATTAAGGTATATAAAAATCAGATGTTTTAAAACTATATTCCGTGTCTTTTTTAAATAACTGTAATAACCTTTTTTCATAGTAACTTTAATATGTTATGATCCTAAAAACCTTTCGCGACACACTACTGAAATAATTATAAGGAGTTATCATAATTTTCCCCATAAATCCAATTTGGTGGATAATTGATGGAAAAAATAACCTTGTTTAAAGAAACAAACAACAATAATTGTTGATTTTTATTATCGTATATATTTGTAGATGCCCATTTGGGGCTACATCCCTCGTGGAGCAATCAAACACTCTACCTGTTGGTTCCCCGTGCGATCAATTTGTGTACAGTGGTCAACGCCTCCTAAGGGAGCTTTTCGTTCGTCGTGCACTCCTGATACACGAATGCCAGGTTCGCGAGACCTGCAAGTCGATAACCACTGAATGATAGGGGTCGCTTATCCTAGAGTGATGGTAACACCATCGGATAACACGAAGTTCGATATCCACCTACTGGTATGTCCCGTGTAACGTGGAATTTTTTATTCGTACGTTAATAATCATATATCAAATGAGGTCCAAGAGAAATACATCCGGCAACTTCATACTTCTTTATAAAAAATTAATAATAATTATGCCACACCTTACGAAGATTCGATCTGAATACTGAACATTATTTCCATTACGAGCATACAAAACACAAGAGAGCATTTAATACATTCGAAAAAAAAATATTCAAGTGGATTAATATCATTACTGCAATTTGATAAAATTGTTAAACGTAAAATAGAATACCTTAAAGTGGCTCCATTTCGTTCCACAAATTGATAGCCAGCCTGTCACAGCATCCTTACACAAAGTCCATCTGGAATAATAATTCCGTATGACATATCTCAATCATTTTATCTCTTGCGAGGACGAACACGCTTCCAATTTGCATTAGATTATTTGAGCAAAGGGAATTAAAAAAATATATATACGAGTCAGTTATTCATCGACGATTAGAGAGAATCGCCATTGAGATCGCACAGCAGGTGAGACGGAATAGGAGAAAGAAACGAGAGTCGCCGTTGCTCGACGATAAGCATAAGCTCATTTGCAGCACGAGGATGTGTGCGCTTCGAGATTTCAGAACCGTCCGAGGCAAGATGTTTATACTGAATATAACTGACTCGTGTATCGTGTCTTGAACCTCGTGCATTGTTGTCAAGAACGTACATTCATTAAATGCAAATCGCTATTCACTTAATTATTACTAATAATTCGAATTAAGAATTCAATTATTATTAATAATAAAATTTGAAATAATTTAATTTTGATAACTTTACAGTTTCATTATCAATAATAATTTAATTCTAGAGTTGTCAACTTGATTATAGTTCTAAAGATTCTAAATTCTCATTATTAATAATATATTGGGTCTATGCATATTTCCTTTGCTAAAATCGAGTAAATTTCAAACGCAAAATATTTCCAAAAAATGTGATTTTGATCAACTAAATGTGTTCCATTCTGTTTAATGACTTTCTGCCACTTCTCCACGAGCTTAATTATCCCTCTTTTATAAAAGTTCTGAGATCTTTGGACGAAGAAGCCATCCAAGTGGTTTGTGAGAACGGCCAGGGAACTGTAGGTTTTATTATTTTAACTGTTCAGTAGCGCCTGGAATAGGTGATAGTCTGAAGGTGCAAGGTCCGGACTATATAGTGGGTGTACCGAAACTCGTGCGGAAAATTAGCAGGGTAATACAATTCCGGGGCTTCATTAGAAAGCCGAACCGGGCCCTTATTAGAGAATGGTAGGGTAGGTAGGTTGACTAAAACTATCGTCTAAGTACAGAGACACATTAAAGGCCTTTAAGTGGTGTAGTTGTAGATTCCCTAGTAGTGATTTCCCCAATACTACTAGACTTTGCTATTATAGGGGCAAATCAGTATAAATTACTTGACTAAAGAATTTGTGACATAATAATTATCGAGATCGATTAAATATAATAATTAAACTATGCGTTTAGTAGACTAGCTGTGATGCCTTGAACCAACACGCATGCACTGCATTCGTTGGAACAACGTGGGATAAAATGTGTCAAAATATGCGACAGAATTTTAAGTCTCAAATGTATTGAAATAACACATTTCTTTTTCATAGTGCACACACACGCACGAACGCATATGACTGCAGTACTTTTTATGAGGCACCATTGCGACAATTTTAAAGGCCCTGGTTATTTTGCCTTCAATGGCCCTCGGTAGCAAAGTGTGACCGGCCACTGATGGCCCATGTGAGGCTTCCAGACTAAGAGCCTTAATAAAGTTAGGGAAAATTAAGATGGGCCTGATCAAAGCCTGAACTCAATTTCCGCGCGGGACATCCCGCCCAAGCCGCAATAACTGTTGCCGGGTAATCAGACACGGAGAGAATTAAAAAGTAATTTTTGTCGTGAATTTCACGGTAAAAATTACCGTGATATATTTCAATGTGGTGACAAGTGAGAAAAGCATACTAATTCGTATGCGACAAGTTTTTTTTAACTCACGTTACAGAAAATTTCAAATACGTAGCTAAAATTTTACTATACAAGAAGGGTAGCGCGCACGATAATTTTTACCGAGAGCACAATATATTTTCCTATAACACTCATTAAATTTTATAATAAATCTTAAAATAACTGTTATAAAGACGATACTTTTTTATAGACATTTTTGAACGGCATAAAATAATAAAATGCACAGTAAAATTTCGCTGATATTATATATTTTTTAAATTTAAGTTTTGCGTATTTCGTTACACATCAAAATTTACTAGAAAATCTGGTAAAATTTTCTATCTGAAGAAGAAATTTTATTTTATTTTCGTGAAAATCTGTGTTTTACTCAGTAATAATAAGCGAAGTTTCAGGGTTGTCATCTGGTTACCGTTACTGCACGGTAATTTTTAACATTTAATTCTCTCCGTGGAGAAACGTGTGGTTTAGCGTTCTCCTGGTGGAACACTACCACCTGTCTGTTCGCCAATTCAGGCCGCTTTCAATCGATATCAATCGATCCGCTATCAATCGATAGCGGATTATCGGGTACCTAAACGAGGGTACATCCTTTGGAATACCAATACGTTAGGACCTCCAACGAACCTCCCGAATGTCAGAAACTGGACATAGTCACTCAAAGGAGGCCTATGCAGAGCGCAACTGAACCTGCGAAACCCCAGGTGGGCCTACTTCGAGCGCTGCCGCAGAACCTACTGGCCTCACTTTCGGCCTACTGTAGGCGCACTGTAGACCCTCTGGACCCTCCATTGAGCCTACCATAGGCGCACTGTAAACCTTCCGGATCCTCCATTCAGCGAAAACGTATTTATTTCGCTACCGAACGGGTTACCGATCAGGCGACAATGGACTTTTGAAGGAGGAGATATCGAATTTGGACTCAAAGCAGGTTAGGTGGGGTGAAGGCAACGGACTTGAGATGGAAAACAGGTTAAGGAGGCCTGTGTTCGGCACGTTTTACTGAAACTGGGCGTCGAAAGAACATTTGGGAGGACTAACATAGGCTACACTGGACTAAATGGAGGCCTCCTTATGACACTGAATTCGGCAAATAGGGTTTCCTAGGTTAAATGGAAGCTGGGGGCTTTTATGTTACAAAAGAAATGGGTCCTGCAAATGTTTCGGAGAGGCTATACATTTTGACTCGGGCGATTCCTTTCCAATCCCACCAGAAATAGAGCTTGACCTCCGGGTGTAATCCAGCCTTTGCGACTGTCCGAGCAGTCTCCCCGAGCCTCGACCGTGATCTTTTTTCAACCGACATTCTTGTAGACAATCCACTATTCATAGCCAGCAATAATTCGCATCAAAAATGGTTCATTTTGGTGTGCGTTTGAGCAGCAAAGCGCAAGCTGAAATTCGGTCCATTAAATTCTTTTCGCTCAGTTCGGGCGGCACTCAAACATCAAGCTTGTTTACCATCCCAAGCTTCCGTAAATATCTCGAAACAGGTGATTGGTCAATGTTGAGGTTACGTCGGATCTCTGTAGTCGTCAAATACCGGTCGGAGTCGATTTAAGCCTTGATTTTATCGACATCACTCTTGGAAATGAAAATCTCCACAACGAAATTTCGCAAACCACTTGCGACACACACTATCGTTTACGGCATTCATTCCGTATACGGCGCATATATTTTTGTAAGTTTGCGACGCGTTTTTGCCCTTTCGGAAATAGAAAAACGTTATGCATAAAAAAAGCACTTTTTTTTCTTCCATGTTAAAAATATAATTAAACTTCCTATACATCACTAATCTCGATGGATACTTTTTGAAATGTGGGCCCAAGTTTTAGCTTTCACTTCATATAGTTGACGCATGTGCGGGCGCAAAAACAACTGCCAATGACATCTGTCGCAATTTCGCTACGGAATTACGCATATACCCAATAGTATGGTAATATAAATATTTATAATTTAGAATTCAATCATCATTAATAATTAAATTTACAATAATTTAATTTTGACAAGTTTAAAGTTCAATCATTAATAATAATTGAAATCCAGAGTCGTCAACTTCAGAAGTAAATTATTATTGGTAATTGAACTTTGAACTTGTCAAAATGAAATTATTGTGAATTTAATTATTAACAATAATTGAATTCTAAATTCTAATTATTATCAATAATTTGAATTCAATCATTAATAATAATTGAATTCTAAAGCTCACGATATTGTTGTGTATTTTTTTTATAAAGTATTTTATTTCTGCATTTAAAAAAATGTTGTAATATTGGATCATTTCGAAAATAAGTTTAAAATACGTAAGTAATCGAAGAGTTGGCTCTTCACGAGCCTAAAAGTAGTGTTTTTTAAATTTTCTGCACGGAAAGTTAAACTTTTCAAAATAAAAAATCCTGCCATCACGATCAATATTTCGAAGTTACAAGCAATAATACAATCATGCATTATTTCGTACATTATGCACGCTTTGGAATGTCTTGTCTTTGTTGCTCAAAACGAATATATTGGCCTACGTACTAGATTTTAGGATTAAAGGATGGAATTTTTGACTCTTTGTGGGAATAAAAAACATCGGTAGATACAAAATAAATTTTATATTCGAGACGATTATACAATAAGATAGAAAAGTGAAAAATAAATAATATATGAGATGGTAACATGATATAATAAATAATTTTTTCGAGAAATAATATGAATACGTATGCGTGTATATGCCCGATATATATGCCATGCCTACGTATAAACGATGTTAAGTATAATTTTTACCGTAAGTTCACCGGCGTGCGCGCATACTACTCTACACGCAATTTTCCATGCAGAGTATACGAGGAAAAAATAAACGAAAAAGAAGAATAATTTTATTCTTACAGCGTATACAAGTCGATCATTCAAATTCAATCGCACGAATTGGTCCCGCGTTTATTTCGTACTTTCATCGACACTATAATAAATGTATAAACTTAAACGGATACATTGTAAAGGTTCGTTACACGTTCGTCTTTAACGATACTGTAAATTTTCGACCAGTGTCGTCGTAAAAATCTATCGAAGTCTTGAAAATAAAAATAAACAAAAAAATATCTAAATGAAATAAACGCTGCTGCGTATTGGTCGTGGTCCGCACCGGCTTAAATCGTAAAGCGAATTGAGAATCTGCTGCAAACGAGACGTTTGGAGATTCGAAAAAAAGTAATAATACAAGTAAAAAATTATCATTATTATTAAAACGCTGAGAAATGTATCGTATAATTCCGATAATGTTCTTTCGCGCAGGGGGGGGGGGGGGGAATAAAATATGTATACGGTTAAACGTAAATCATTATCATTAAGAATACAAAAACGTAGGAACTCTGTAACGTCCGCGTACGTTTGAGAATATCACAGCTAACAACTTTAAGTTCACGCGATCATTGTTTCGTGCGCGCGTTTAAAGCTAAGAAAAATAAATAATTGCTACGGTCGTCCGAGCAAGTGTAAAAAAAATGTTTCCAAATTAAAAGAAAAGTATTATGCTCGTCCTGACGAACAATGCGATATGTACAAATTGTACAGTAATTGTTTTTTTTTTCTTTCCAACATGACCAACAGCGCCCAAATCTTTTGTTTCGCCCCTTTGTCCAATCGTCGAATTGCCAAAGTGTGTAAATAAAAGTTTACGAAGGTTTTTGCGATCGTTCCGTGCGACAATCGAAATATTGCTTGCCTATAATACTGCTTAATCGTATCTAACAATGATTTCAATAATACTGGTCTCTATAGTCCATCAATGTAGGCTGACGCGTCAAGTAACCGCTCGTTTGGGTGCCTTTATATGGGGGATGTTCCCGGCTAAGGGAGAGAGGCCTGAGTTACAATGAAATAAATAATTTGCGAATGAATCGTGAAAAATTGAAAATATGCGACAATCAGAACTCAATATAATTATTTTCCAAAACCGATTGCTCTTCCGTACGAATGACGCGCCCCATTATCGTAATCTGAGGAAAGGATAATCTTGTCCAAAATTGGGACGATGAATTATTTATACGTAAAAGATTTATATTATTTTCCTTCGTCGATTCTTGACGAGTCTTCGCCGGAAGTCTCGTCTTCGGCCACGCAGTATCGAGCCTTCGGAGCTCAAATTGATCGTCTGACGGATTTGGCCTTTGGGCTTTCGAACTTTGACGGGTCGCTTGGTCTTCTGAGCGCTCATTCTCTTGGGGCTCTTGTTTTTCGTCGCAAATATGAGAGGTTTTTTCGCGTTTGGATCGCAAGTCCCGGGCCCGGTTGCCGTGGCGTTGCGAAAGGCTCGTGTCCAGTCGTTGAGAAAGGCCTGATAGAGTCTCATAACACCCCAGTCCTGTATCAGCATCAACGTCAGATCACCCTCGGTCGTCCAGTCCGAACTTTCCGTTACTATGGCCGATTTATGCACGACAGGTAGTTGGTGACCAAGATTTAAAATTGCCGTTTCCACCTCGCACAACATCTAAAAAATGTTCAAATGACATCAACATCTACGATCAATCGATATCACTAATGATTAAAATATTAAGATGAAACATGTACGTAAATCGTTGATCGTAACTAATATTTGTGAGAAAAGTCCAAAGCCCGCGCAGAAAATTGACAGGGTATACCTAATACAATTCGGGGCCTTCAATGGATTATTTATGGATTCTATAGTAGGGTTTTCCGTAACAGAGCCGGGCAGGGCCCCTATTAGGAAATGGTAGGGTTGGTAGGTTGACTAAAACTATGGTCTAAGTACGGAAATGAGTAAAGATATTTAAGGGGTGTAGTTGTAGATTCCCTAGTAGCGATTTCCCCGATACTACTGGACTTGGCTATTATAGGGATGAAACAGTACAAATTGCTTGACTAAAGAATTTGTGCCATAATAATCATCGATTAAATATATTGGGAGTACAAATAAGCCTCCGCCGTTTGACAAATGGCCCCCCCAGGAGATTATGGTTGAAATTGTCAGATGTAAAACGTCATATCGTAAGGTTGGATATCTGGCAAGACCATAACCTTGAAATATTAGCGATTTTGTATTAGTATCACATAATTTTTTTTCGTGCGAAAATGTCGAGTTTTGAGCCGAATAAGCGTCATTTGCGGGAACTTTTGATTTACTTCTTTAATTTCAAGAAATCTGCAGCTGAGGCGCATCGATTGCTTGTAGAATCTTGTGGTGAAGCTGCTTCAAGTGAGAGAAGTTGTCGTGAGTAGTTTCAAAAGTTTAAGAACGGCGAGTTTGACGTCGAAGACAAAGAACGTAGCGGAAGGCCGAAAGTGTACGAAGACGCTGAATTGGAAGCATTATTGGAGGGAGATTCATGCCAAACGCAAGAAGAACTTGCACTTACGTTAATAGTGACTCAACGAGTAATTTCACATCGTTTAAAATCGTTGGGAATGATTCAAAAGCAAGGAAATTGGATTCCATATGAACTGAAGCCGAGAAACGTTGACCGCCGCTTTTGCACATGTGAAATGCTGTTTGCCAGGCATAAGCGAAAGGGTTTTTTGCATCGTGTAGTCACTGGTGATGAAAAATGGATCCACTACGATAACCCAAAGAAGAGGAAATCATGGGGACCATCTGGCCATGCTTCAACATCGACAGCCAAGTCGAATATTCATGGAAAAATACTCATGTTGTGTAGTTGGTGGGATCAGCTTGGTGTCGTGTATTATGAGTTGCTCAAACCGAACGAAACCATTACTGGGGCTCTCTTGAGAACACAATTGATGAGATTGAGCCGAGCCCTCAAGGAAAAACGCGCCCACTACTACTCCAGATACGACAAAATTATTCTCCTGTACCATAATGCTCGTCCAAATGTTGCGGCACCGGTCAAAACCTACTTGGAAACACTCAATTGGGAAGTTTTACCCTACCCGCCTCATTCACCAGACATTGCTCCCTCTGACTATCATTTATTTCGATCGATGACGCACGGCCTGTCTGAGCAGCACTTCATATCATATGAAGATACCAAAAATTGGGTCGATTTGTGGATAGCCTCAAAAGATGAAGCGTTCTTCCGACGCGGTATCCATATGTTGCCAGAAAGATGACAAAGAGTAGTGGCCTGCGATCGACAATACTTTGAACAAAACATAAGGTACCGTTCTTTCACAATAAATTCCCAATTTTTGATAAAAAACGCCGGAGACTTATTTGTACTCCCAATAATAATTAAACTGTACGTTTAGTAGACGAGCTGTGAGTCCATCGACCAATACGCATGCAGTGCGTTCATTGGAAGAACGCGGGATCAAACGCGTCAAAATATGCGACAGAATTCTAAGCCTCAAATGTATGGAAATAATACATTTCTTTTTCACAGTGCACATACACGCACGTACGCATATGGCTGCAATAATTATTGTGAGGCACCGTTGAGGCAATTTTAAAGGCCCTGGTTATTTTGCCCTCAATGGCCCTCGGTAGCAAAGTGTGACCGGCCACTGATGGCCCAGGCTTCCAGACTAGGGCCTTAATACAGTTAGGGAAAATTAATATGGGCCCGATCAAAGCCCGAAATTAATTACCGCACGGAAGATGTTTGTAATCTTTGATTGGTGTAAGATCTTAGTGACAAATCATCAAACATATAGCCAAAACACGATACGTACCCTGAGCACTTCGTTCTGCATACCGTCGATAATCTCATTCCGCCTGTTTATGGTAAATTCAACGTTGATGTTCGACTTCAAACGAAAGCTTCGTAGCGAGTAAAACGTTATTGCGAATCTCTGGAGTGCGTCATGAAGCCTCGGTAGAGCGTATTCCGCCTTCTTCACTTTCTCCATGCACCAAAGCTCTCGATGGTACCACTCGAGTTGCCTCTCTGGCAACCAACTCATATGGTACTGCCCCTTCAGCACTTTATAAACCTGCGAACATAACGTGCAAGATGAGACGTTACTTAGAACTCGTTATCTGAAAATTTTCATGACGCTGTTGTTCATCTCGTCGCATTTCATTGCACGACCCTCACCGTCGCATAAACCGTCGAGGAGCAAAAAAAAAAAAAAAGAAAGATACACGACAATCAAACAGAAGGAAGAAAAAATGCATGTAAGGCAATTATTTAATTTCCGCCAGGCGAAAACATATAAAGATGTAAATTTGTCCGCCTAATGGGCGCGATTACCGGAGGGACGATAAATTCTCTCAATTTCGCTGGGATGAAAACGTTATTTCATTTATAGTTTACACGTAACCGGTAAATATATGTGCGCGAGACGGTTTCCTCTTTGAAACCGCAGACAAGCGAATCGTGGGCTGAACACACAAGGAAACAACCTACTGTCAACCTACAGCTGAGCAGCATCTACTCTCGCGTGTCGCCTCGCCCAGTCAACGAATGAAGACTTTTTTCTCGTTCTGCGCGCTTGTGTATACACGTATACGATGATCGCGCATTAAACGAAACTTGCTTCGCTCCTTGATCATCTCCTGGCAATTTCAAAACATCTTCCGGCCTTTCCACTACGGCAACTAAACTATTAAATTACACGTAGTAAAAAAATTTCAATTGTTTTAAACAGTTGTCAACCGAGCTTCTTTCATTCAACAGATTAATTCGTAGCCAGAGTTTGCTATTACTCAGTATTGATTTTTCATGAACATAGTGTGATTAATTGTCATAGATTTTTCGTTGAGATTTTTTTCAATGTCAACAATTGTACGAATTTCAAATATTGAAAATAATTGGAACAATTATAGAAAATCTAAGATTCTAGAAAACTCTGATAGTGTATATCAAGTACTAAACTGACAAAAAAATTCTTTCAAAATTAAATAGATGCATCTATTTGATTTTTGGAAATTGGAATTAAATAGATTTTTCGTGAAATCAAATTTTTCCTATTGCTTTCCATTATTAAATTTATGTATTTTAAATATATTTATTTATTCAAATCAAAGTGTATTTAATGTCGTATAACAACTAAATATTTTATTTATTCCTAATAAATCTGTGATTTGGTTTCATCTGGTAGTATAGGACAAAAGAGACAGACGAAAAAAATGGTACACGATTTAGTCTCTCAAAAATCTCATGGCTTTGTTTTCATTAGAAGACTGCTGTAATAGTCTGCAGCCGAGTAAAATAGTTAGTCTTTCTATTAAAAAATAGTCGTGCTTGTTAATAAAAGGCACGAACGTACCTTTCTTTTTTCCAAATAACAGCCTTGTTAGTAAAAAAAAAAGAAAAATAATTTAACTTTTTTCCACTGCATTTTTATGTCATGAACCTATATTCCTTTCTCGTATTCGTGCGATATATCGTGTTTTATCTTTATTTATTCAATTTGAATCTGATCTTTATTTATTTCATTAAAATATATTTAATATTTCAAAAGAATAGCTCGAACAAAAAAATATTTGAAACAAATAGGGTCGTAGTAGACCGCGAGATAAGAAAAAAACCCAATTGATTTAAATAGATTCTATTTAAATTAAAATTTTTTCTTGAGGCTTCAAGCTATTATGGCCTCAGGGCTAGGGTGTTTCAGAACAGAATACATTCAAATCGAAAAGACAAAATAATGACGATTCATTGAAAAATAAATTTCACTAAATTGGCTTAGTTTGAATAAAAATCACTGATAAAAATCAATTTTCCATACAAACTTTTACATCCCATTTCATCCTTCTAGGGGTTGATTTTCGAAAGTTCCTTTTTTAGTGCACCTCTACGCCCTTTAAAGAACATATCTTTCGAATTTCATTGAGATAAAAGGAGGGATTTTCATTTTCCCATAGAAACTTCAACACCACTAATTAGGGTTTGTTTATAAAAATCCTAAAATATGAGTTTTATCATTTGTTTTGAAGAATATTTATACCAAGTTTGATACACGCAAGGAATACAATTTTTCATACAAACGTTTACACCCCATTTCACCCGCTTAGGATTTAATTTCAGAAGAATCCTTTCTTAGTGCCCCTTTACAGCTTCTAAGGAACATACTTTCCAAATTTTATTTTTCTCTCTTCAGCGGTTCAGGCTGTGCGTTGTCTATATGTAAGCTAGTCATTCAGTCCGTCAGTCAGTCGCGAAACTGTTTTATGTGTATTGTGATCTGTCATGTGGGCGGAGCCTAAAAAACATGACAGCGATAAGAGGACGGTGAAATGTAAACGGTCATGTAGTTTAGTACAAATTTCTGTGATATTATGACAAGTATTAGTAGAATTTGTGATTGGGCTGGTACCAATCCTAAACACCGCACTTATTTCCACATAAGGACATTAAGGACATTAGAAGGACATATTCTGAAGGCTGGGCACATTTCAAAATGTAGTAAAGTTAGTGGCGTTTGGCATACCAGTGCCGTCAGCTTTAAAACGTATTATTTGCAAACTTCTCAATTACGAAATAATTCCCATGAGATTGATGATTTTTTATTATTTGCTGTTGCAAAACTGGTTCGGGGGGGAAATGCAAGCACATCATGGCGGCAGTACTGTATTGCAATCGGTAAGTCTAACCTCTGATTCTCAGTACCTTTCATCATTTGGCCTTGAACATGTTTTAGTTATTTTTTAATGTTTCTCAATTTATAATTACAAATCCAAAAATTCCTTTATAGCACACTTTCATGCCTGAATCCACTTTTTAAAATTTGTACGAATTTAGATGATCTGTTTTGTCCACTTTTCCAAAATAATTGTTCACGCACACAAAGCGTTTCCCTGTAATAGAAAAGTTGTGGAAACGCTCTTCCAACTCCTTACTTGAAATGCTTTCGCAATGTTTCACACCATATTAATGTTCTTGCCATTGTTTTTACGCGGGAAAAAACTTGGCGAATTCCATTTTCACCGATATTTATGTTTTTTTTTACAAAAATTGAATACTTTCATCGTATGGCTACGTATAATTTCAATTGAAGGCTTTGCCCTAAGTATAGTTTGATTTTCCCCCACCAGATGTCATATCGCCATTTGACAGACCCCAATAAATATCCGCGTTGAACCAAACTTCCCTATATGCGTGTAATAACCAATAATCTTTGAAAATACGCTATAAAAAAATAAGTACGAAAATATTTATCGACTTTAAAGTTGTCATCGAATAAAAAAGTGGTTTGTGATATTTTTTTATACGATACTATCCTACGTAAGCAAAACGGAAGTGTCTTGAATTCGATAGTGTCATTAGGTGAAGTCAGATCCGGCTTCTCGGTCAAAACTCAACGTTGACGATACAATAATAACTGTCAACTATAGTTACAACGTCAAACGTACGTGGAGCCGGGGACGTCGGGTTTATAAACTTGCTCTGTCTCTCTCCCTCTCTCTCTCCCCCGCTCTCTCTCTCTCACTCTCTCTCTCTCACTCTCTCTCTCTCTCTCTCTCTCCCTCTCTCTCTCTCTCTCTCTCTCTCTCTCTCTCTAGCTTTGTCTTATCTCGGCTCTGGAATAAACGATAGATTACAAGCTCGGCCTGCGACCGGACCTTTGAGAACGTATACAAAGTGAATGAACGTTTGTTCGATAAGACTACGTCGATATGTCATCGACTCGTGACCGAGGAATTTTTCATCTCCCTTCAATATTGCCCTGCACGTTGCAAATATATATCTTTTTCGAGCCAATTTTCTCTGAACGAACCTTCGAATAAATGTCGTGGACGTCTTTGAGATCTTTCCTGAAGTGATTTTGAGCAACTCTGAGCTGCGTCCGCACTCGTTTTAGGGCGCGATGAACGCTGTGACGTTGGGGTGATCTTTTTAGTGCAGCACCGAGAGGTGTGCCGCACGGTTGCTCCCAGGGTTCCATGCCGTTCGTCGCGGATTGTGCGATTCCGAAACCGTAGGACGGTGCAGTCGAGACTGTGCTCAAGCCGGAACTCAGAAAGAAAGCCAGGCTCGTCAGGGTAGCCGTCTGTGCCACGGAATCTGTAACACCACGAAAAAAAGGTCAAGCCACCTATGAAAAAGGTCGAGCCACGTATGAAAATACACACATCATTGTAATATTGAATAAAAACTGAATTACATTTGAAAAAATGTTTGAATTTGTCGTTTTCATGAAGGAATGGTCATTTCATAGACATCGATATTTGTTTGTCAATTAATATTTTACATGTAAAACTTTGCGAACAGCGTCGAAATTTAGCAAATAGAAATCAAGTCAAATAGTATTGTTTCTCACTTTTCCCAAATGTAATTATTTCTGAGTAACTGCAATAATTTTATTTGCAATACCTATTGGATACTTTTTAAATTATTTATTTTAGAATTCTGAACCAAAGATTTTGGTGTAATTCTTCAATTCGGTTGGCCGATTCCTAAAATTAACAGTCCCATCGCGCTAATACTGGAAAGAGTGCCCGTGCGGAATTTGAGTTCGGGCTTTGATCGGGCCCATCTTAATTTTCACTAATTTTATTAAGGCCCTAGTCTGGAAGCCTCACATGGGCCATTAGTGGCTGGTCACACTTTGCTACCGAGGGTCATTGAAGGCAAAATAAACAGGGCCTTCAAAGTTATCTCAACGCTGCCTCTTAAAAATAATTGCCATATGCGTACGTGCATGTGTGTGCATTGTGAAAAAGGAGTGTGTTATCTCAATACATTTGAGGTTTAGAATGCTGTCACATATATTGTCACGTTTGAACCCGCGTTATTCCAGTGAACGCACTGCATGCGTGTTGGTTCAAGGCATCACAGCTCGTCTATTAAACGCATAGTTTTATTATTATATTTAATCGATCTCAATTATTATGCCACAAATTCTTTAGTCAAGCAATTTATACCGATTTGCCCCTGTAATAGTAAAGTCTAGTAGTATTAGGGAAATCGCTACTAGGGAATCTACAACTACAGCCCTTGAATGCCTTTACTTGGTCTCCGTACTTATACCATAGTTTTAGTCAACCTTCCTACGCTAAAATGCCCAGAAAGGGGCCCGGTCCAGCTCTTTTACGAAAAACCCTACTATGGAATCCACAAATAATCCATTGAAGGCCCCGAATTGTATTAGGTATACTCTGCCAATTTTTCGCACAAGAATTGTTATTACTTTCAATGTTGCACGATTCAATAATTTTATTCATCAAGAATTATTCAACTGGCGTGCACAAAGGTACTAATTTATCGGATCAATATTTGATCGATTTCTCACGTTACACCTCATTAATCAATGCATTATACTTTTTGACAAACTATATTTTAATTCAACGTTTTCGCGATACTTATTTTTTTCTTTCCAACAAAAAGTTGCTCTCTTTAATTACATAACACAATGCACAAGAAAAAATCGATTTGTCAATTCAACGAGGGAGTTATGTTATCGAGCTCTTTTGGAATGAAATGGTTTGGAAGGCGTTTTCAACAGCACGGACCGACTCGTTCTATTCAACGTAAGCTTAACTCGCCGTGTTAAAAAGTCGACTGATATATACGATGTTCCATAAAATTCGATCGCGTTCTACGACACGGCAGAATCGCGCGCAAAGTAATTTTAATAATATTGAGGTGACGTTTAAACGTTTACTTTTTCGGCCAGGAAACAAATAAGAGTTAGGGAATTGATCGTTCGAGAGTGCGTATATGCAGTTTCGTTTGAGATACGTGACGGCCTTACGAGTGCTTCGCCGTTTCAACAGGCTCTTCACACAACTGCAAATTTTCTCGTCAGGCTATCAATATGTGTAACTGAAACGCAGGTTACTCTCGCGAGCTTTGGATTCCCTTTTTCTTGCTCTCTCTGTCTCTTTCTCTCTCTCTCCTTTTCTCTATTTCTCTTATTATTTGATTGTATGGGGGGGGGGGAGGGGGAGAGAGAGAGAGAGAGAGAGAGAGAGCGAGAGAGGAGACGAGAAAAGAGACACCCACACGTGGTTATAGTCTTTCGCGCGATCTTCTCGAATCACCGACCGATCGTAGCGCCCCCGCACTAGGAAATGGGTTGCAAATCGGTGAATCAGGATTTATCGTGCAATTAAACATCCACCCGACCAATACACGGATCGGCTTTACTGTATTGTTAAAGGTGCCTTTTTTCCTTCCTTTTTTCGGGTACACATCCTATCCCCGCGAAGCTGCTTTCATGACTGACTGGATTTTATGAATGGAACGGTGGGCCTGAAACGGAAGTCATTACTTAACACAGTCGGACGTAACTTTCGCGCCAGTACCTTTGTGATTTTAATTGAAATTCGCGCGGCCTCGCCCGCTCGCCGAACTTCTTTCGAACTGAGAAAATTTCTCTCCTTTACGGTAGTATGAGGCCAAAGTTCATTTCCATATGAATTGTCTTGAAAATATCAACCACAAATGCATTCTGAGTCTCAAGAAAAAAAAAAAAAACAAGTCATCTGCCGTTTACGGATTGTGAACGGTACTAAAGTGATCGCTTAGACTCGCCCTCGTGTCGACTACTCGGCGTGACGCGGTTTCGCCGCGAAGTTCCGATCGTGACGCAAACTAAACGCAGCCAAATACAACTACCTGCGCCAGCACCGATTTTGCCTAATTTCCCTGTGCCCTCGGACAATCGTTATACAGTAGTGCATTGGTAAAGGGCTGGTTGTGTAGAATACTTTCGTGGAACTCTGATGAAATGAAAATATTAATTATTAATATTTACATTTCGTTCCGAAGAAAATATTAATTATTAATATTGACATTTCCTTCCGAAGAAAATATTATTAATATTTACATTTCGTTGCGAGGAAAATATTAATTATTAATATTTACATTTCGTTCCATAGAGAATGGAAAGGCAAAAGGCTGGAGGTAGTGAATGAATACAAATACCTGGGAATATGGTTTTCAACAGGTAACACTTGCGAAAAACATATAAGGATGATAGAGGGCAAGATAAGGAAAGCAGTCAATGGAGCATGGGGGATAGCAAAAAGGGCATAGAAGAAGGGATGAATCAGGCGGGAGAAAGGCAAATAGGAGACGTACTTAAACGAGGAAATTAAACTGAATGGAATACGAAGGACCGTGCAAACGATGGCGGACCAAGAGATACAGAAGAATTGGGAAAAAATCCGGGTCTCACGATATTGTAAAGAGTATCAGGACAGGCAGAAGGAGGTGGGAATGAAAGAATACTGGGAGAAACCAAACATAAAAGGAGAAATTAAGGAAATCTGGGCAAGAATGAGTTACGGGAGTGTGGGAAGAGAAGCAGAAAAGGGATTTAGACAGACGAGATATGGAGTGTGCAAGAGGGAGGCGGAAACGCTAGATCACATATGGAGATGTGAGGAGGTGAAGTCGCAAATGGACCAGGCGGTGGTAAGGGAATTCAAGAGGTGGACGGCACAACACCAGAGCGAACGAGCGGGATGGGTCAGGCCTTAGAGGGGAAAGAAATTATTGAAGAAACGTGCGACATAGTGAGACAGTTTGAAAAGATAGCGAAGAAAAGGGCAGAGGCGACAGAAAGAGAAGGGGAAGGCGGAATGTAATGCGAACTTGGTAGTTATAATTTAATTGTAATTGTAATTCTAAGCCCAAGTGGAAGAATTGTGCAAGTGAAGAAGGTGAAAAATGTAAAAGCCCGCAAAGGCATACAAGTGGAATAAATCTACTATTACATTTCCTTCCGAAGAAAATATTAATTATTAATATTTACATTTCTTTCGAAAAAAAATATTAATATTAACAAACATTGTAAAAAAGAAAAAAAAATACTTTCTCATTTTAACATTTTTTTTAAATTGGTTTTTAATTTCTACTTTATAATTTTTTATTAAATTTTTTTTAAACTTTTACAAAACTAATCATGTGCAAATATTAAGATTACCGTCCGCGGAGGGCCGCATTTTGCGAGAGCATAAGCGTGGTCCTTTTCTATCATTAGTACATTACAGTGGGGCTTAATGGAAATAGGTTACAATCAATTATTATACCAAACGATGAACTGGAATGAAAAATTTCGTATAAATTTTGTAGATTTAGATGTTTTTTTTTACATTTTTTCTGAAAAGTCGCCGTCACAAAAATTCTTTTGCTAGTCACATTTTTCGGAGTTTTATCATTAATATTTTGTTTAAACATTCGGTGACCTCCTGTTTTTATCGTCATTGAGGAAACTTCAGAATTTTTTCTTGCTTAGCGCAGTTTATATCAGACATACAGAATTATATTAGAATTATTCATAAATAATTATATTTATCATTATACCATATGAATTATTAGATAAAAAAGTGGCCAACCTGTCATCTCCATAAAGTGCTTAATAAATTAGACGATTTTAGTGTCGTAATTTTTTGTTAAAAGTTTGGTAACTTGGCTTGAAATTTTACCGGTATACTGGAACATATTTTTACTCAAGTGTAGACGAAATCAGTTAATTGTTAAATATTCAGGTTCGTGAATAGAAAACCTTAAATAGAGACATTATAGATTAAAATAAAATATAACAGTATTATTTTGGCATAGCAAAATTTACATTTTCTGCGTAAAAATTATAAAAAAAACCCTAAGTTATATTAAAAGTGTCCAGAATTAATTCCACTGGTGTATATATTTTTCAGTCTTCACTTCGGTGAACGGTAAAATAATCCAAATGTCATGCAAACGTTAGTCAATCAAGGAATTGATTTTTTTACCATTTCCCCGTTTCTACGTTTCGTGAAAAAGGAGGACTGCAATTGCCCGAGGCAAAGCTGTCACTACAAACGGTGTCGTGCTTTAAAAAAGAAAAAAAAGGGGCACAATTTACATTGTCCGTTTTCCGAGGTGTGACGATAGCCGTGACGGGACCACCGACACTTGGTTAATTACACGCGTTTAATGGCAGGTGCGTGCCGCGGCTCGGTTCCGAACTCTCGTTCGTTCGCACAGCGGGGTATGATGCTGTAACGATTGGCTACGCGATCGTGTACCACCTTGTGGCGTGTGTTCGAGAGCTCTCGCGAACAACACCCCGCGGGATCCATGCCGTAGTAATTCGCACGTCAGTCACGCGCGAACAAGCCCGAGACTTCGACGTCTTCGTCGACGGTGTTGTCGTCGCTTGCAAACGAGAAGCTCCCGAGATTGGGAAAAAGATAAAAATCTCGCTTCTTCGATTCCCGAACACCCTATCAATTTTTTGCGCGAACGATATCGATCAGGGTTTTGTTGCATTCGAAAACTATGCGAAGCAGAGAGAGAGAGGGGGGGGGGGAGAGAGAGAGAGAGAGAGAGAGAGAGAGAGAGAGAGAGAGAGAGAGAGAGAGAGAGAGGATTGTTATCATGTAACATCACTACTTTTCATCGATTTTGAATTTCTACAGTGTATTAAAGTATTCCTGGACGGATACCCGAGCAGAAATTTGTTCAGGGTGAAATCCGGACCGGATCAGGCTGCCACAATAGCAAATCCGGGCCGGATCAGGCAAATTTAGTCCGGCCCTGATCAGGGATGTAACGCTTTGGCAAATTCAGGTCCGGATCAGGCACCTTATCAGGCTCTGATCAGGCGCTTTATCAGGCCCGGATCAGGCACCTTACCAGGCTCGGATTAGGCACTATATCTGGCTCGGATCAAGCAACTTATCTGGCCCGGATCAGGTGCCTCATCCTGCCTGAGACATGCGTGTCATCTGGCTCAATCATTTGATTAATTTTTTGTTTAAAAATAGATCAACATTTATTAAATTATTATCGCAGTTACACGTTATCAAGTTTACTAACGTTATTAAAAATATGAAACATATGAAAACATTTTTTTTAAGTTTAAGTTTTTATTTTACTTGACTTGATCGTTTAGTTTTTGTTCCGGTTTTGGCGATGACCGTCCCAATCTTTCCGGCCCAATCTGTCCGGCGCAAATCATGCGTGCCTGATCAGGCCGCCTTATTGATACCTGATAAGGCTTCTATCCGGCGCAAATCAGGCGTGCCTGATCAGGGCGCCTTATTGATCCCTGCTCAGGCCCCTGTCTGGCACAAATCAGGCCTGCCTGATCAGGGCGCCTCATTGATCCCTGCTCAGGCCCCTGTCCGGCGCAAATCATGCGTGCCTGATCAGGGCGCTTTATTGATCCCTGATCCGGCCCTGATGGATCCTCAGGCAGCCTGATTAGATTTCTGCTCGGGTAGTAAACATCGTCGAAATTCTTGAAAATTTGAGGAATGATAGTTATTGATAGAATAATAATACATAAATTATTTTAGAATTTTTCAGTAAATAGTTTAGTAGTTATAAACACATTAATTTAACACGGTCACTTTTGGGAAAAAAGCTTCTGCAGACGTTAATGGTTGCAAAACGAATGGAATTAAATCGCCGTGAATTCTGAAAATATTATCTCAAGATTTATGATGAAGCGATTCGTTATGCTAAGTTTCAAATGCATCGGCTGAGTAATTATCGAGAAATTAATTAAAGTAACGAGGAGTATCGCCTTTTTTAACGATGAATCAATAGCAATCATTGGAAAACTCAATATATATTAAGGTTGTTTGGGTAATTATTGATAATGATAAGATGACCTGAACTTATTATTTGAATTTAAAAATTGAGTTTTTTTTTTATTGGACAGTTGGAACAGATGTACAGTCACTGACAAAACCTCCGTCAAACGCACGCCAATATCGTCGAATTTGACTTCAAGTATCATTAAAAGTGGAAAATTAACATTTTTAAGTGTTAATTTATCATATATATATTTTTTGAAAGTTTTACTTGCACCGCTTTTTCAGCTTTTTACAAGGCTCCACTGTTATACATCGCTCTTTTCTACACTGTATCTTTCATTCCACAAATTCTCTCGCACCTTGCGGCCGCAGCCCACTTCCCTCTCTGTATCGTATTCACCATGACATGCCTGTCATGGGTATAGGGAAACTGCAGAAAACCTATACCGATACAGCCGGTCCCAAGTTTGCCTCCCAGACACGGATCTAGTCACCTTTTGCCGAGAAAATGTTTGAAGAAAAACATTTCATGACGAAAGTAACGCGACTGGGATTCGAACCCGTGACCTCCCGATTACCTATTCGTTACGCTAAACATGTACGACATGATCTTAGACTTGTAAATCCACGATTCGCTTATTTTCAACTAACTTTTTGCCCGATGGTCCATCCAGTAATACCTTAATCAAAGCATTAAAAACTATTAGATACGTAACCCTTTTTGTGGTGGAAAAACTTTTTTTTTCTGTCCCTCTTCAACCGAAAGGGGTAACTTTTTGAAAGGAGAATGAAATTAAAGTGTAGATATTTTTTTATGTTTGCCGGATAGCAAGTGTAAGGGGGTAAACCACCCCTTACTCGAAGTAGAATATCGTAGGTGTTTTTTTTTTCGTGTTTACAATGGGTCTGCCGATTCAAAATATTTTCTCAAAGTCCATATTAATATTTAGAGTATGGAAAAATTCGCCAGAATTGATAGGCCTACTTTGAAATTCTGCCAAAAATGAATGCGCACAGAGCGGAGTTTCTAATTGAAACGAAAGATAAATGAGTGGCGAATGAGTGAAGAAACTTTTTTTGGCCAAAGAGCGAATTAAATTTTGATTTTTAATATTTTTTTATAAGTGTATATCGAAACACTCATTTTGCCCAAAACCTTCAATTTTTATGAAAAAACCGTCAAAAGTATGTGAAACAACGTTTTTCGCACTTTTCCGGAATCGCCAAAATCGCAAAATTTCAAATCGTGTTGGTTCGATTCGAGTGACATAAATTTCGTGGGAGGGGGGTTGAAAAGGATTTCGATAGACTTAGAGAATGCCGCTGGATTCATCTCGATATCTGGATTATTTTGCCCAGAAAGTGCAGTTGAAAAATGGCCGCAAAAGTGGCAAGGGAGAAATTCGTAATCCGTATGGAAAAATTCTCCAAAATCGATGGCCCGCCTTTGAAATTCTGTCAAAAACTTGAAAATCACCGTAATTTCATGAATAAAACGATATTTTCAAGAGAAAACAGTTACGAATTCAGTACTTACGAAGCGGCGTTCGAAGTCCACACAAAAAATTTATAATTAACGATTCAGTGAAAAACAAAAAACATTTTTTGGCAAAAATTAGGATTTTAAATATATATTTTTTATAAGTCCCTATCGATGTATTTTCATTTTCTGAGTACGAATTTTCTATTACTTCTCTCCAAAACCTTTATTTTTTCGAAAAAAATCGTCAAAAGCTTGTGAAGAGACGATTTTCTCATTTAGCCGGCGTCATTTTGAGCTTTCGACAAAATCTCAGTAATCTTCGCAATCGGCGGACAAATTCCTATTAGATAGACCGTTGAAATGGTTGCAAGTCAAAAGAAAAATGTTTATTTAAAGAAATAAGGAAATTAAAAAATAAAAGCCTATAGTCAATCATTCAAAAGCAATACACAACAAGGGTCCACATAAATGAGCCTTCATTTTTTTCCATTTTCAGAATAAACTCAAATCGAGAAGTCTGACATTGCAAGAGTTACGATAACAGAATTTATTAATAAAGAAGCAGTGCCCGGCATGAAGTAAACGAAAAAAAAAAATTGATGCAATGAACATCGTACCGAAATATTCATGCACTGCCCGAGTAGAAATCCTGCTCCGGCTACAAGAAAGGCCTGATCAGGCATCCTGATTTCTTTTTCATGCCTTGATCAGGATTTTTTATCAAGCCCTGATCATTTTTGTGACACTTTCCTGACTTCGGTCTGATCAGGGTAAAAAATCAAGGCTTGATCGATGAAAAAGATCAAGGCCTGATCAGGATAGAACATCAAGGCTTGATCAGTGAAATAAATCAAGGCATGACCAGGATAGAACGTCAAGACTTGATCAGTGAAAAAATCGAGGCCTGACCAGGATAGAACATCAAGGCTTGATTACAGTGCGAAATAAAGGCCTGATCAGGATAGAAAATCAAAGCCTGATCAGCGTAAAAAAAAAGGCCTGATCAGTGCAAAAAATCTAAGCCTGATCAGGGCTTTATTTTTCAAGGATTAATTGAATTGAAACATCATCGCCTAGTCAGGATGATGGAATGAACCTCTGCTGTGGATGTCCTATTTATTCCTGAAATAAAAAATACTACGCAAACCCAAAATAGAAAAACACACAAATTACAAATAACGTTGATACTTTATTTTATAAACTAAATAGGAATCTTGTTTATCACAAATTTTTCTTATTACTCTACTTTATCACATGTTTTGTGAGCCGTAAGTCCAGTTGCTTGACCATCGCCTGAAGCTAGCTGGATCAGGCGAATTGAGGCAAGCCGTAAGTCCACTTGATTGACCATAGCCTGAAGCTAGCTGGATCAGGCAACTGGAGGAAACACTACATCCAGTTGCCTGACTATCACCTGACACCGACCGGATCAGGCATATTGAGGCATACCTTAAATAAGGCCTCCGTACTACAACGTGATCAGGCCCGGATCAAATATCAAGCCAGCCTGACAATATTTCTACTCGGGTGATTTGGACTTTTCTCGATAACTTTTGTTTTAAGAGTAATCGGAAGAACGTTCGTGTAAAGAGAAACGATACTCATGTCGGCATTGTCATAGGTTTGTCAGATTTATGGATTTTCGAGAAAGTCTCTAGCAGCGATGTCAACGATAAACTTCTTCTCTTACGAAAACGGCGGGGAACCTCGAGTTCGTGATGTATGTTCATGCTTGACCGGTTTTTTTTCTTCTTTTTAGCTCGTGTTCCTCCCGCTACATCCACGCAGGTTTCGGTCTATAAGATTGTTGGTTTTGTCGAGGCAAGCTTGGTGCCCTGGGGCGTCGGTGACTTTCTGTAAACGGTTTCTCCGCGCGATCTACGCGGCTGCGGCGAAGAACTATCCGGAGCGCATACGCGCCCTTTTTGCGCAACGATTTCAGTTTGTGCCCCTTTCGCTGGCAAAAAAATGGTTTCGGCAAATTCATCAAAGTTACGAAAAAATGAGCAAGCTGATACCAAAATAATAACAAAATGGATCGTACGTTGATCCATATTTCGCACATAATTTCAAATAGTGATAATAAAATTCAATGTTAAGAAATCGGCTATTGCAGACAATTTGATTCCATCGCTTATGACGAAACTTGGTGAATTTAATTGAGGATTTTTTCTTCGCGTTTCCCATTTGTCACTGCAGAATTTTTTTTAACGCTTCAAAAATTTCTGAGGATTTTTTAGTTGAATAATTTTTTTTCACGGTTCCAATATTTCGAGGGCTTTTTTAATAAGGAATTTTCGTCATGCTTGGAAAAATACTGATAATATTTCAATTGCGGATTTTTTTCACCCTTCGAAAATCGCTGAGAATATTTCAACTGAGGGATTTTCTTCGCGCTTTGAAAATTACGAAGGATTTGCTAGCAAGGAATTTTGTTCGTGCTTCGGAAATAGCTGAAGATTATTTATTTAAAGATTTTTCTTTCCGCGTCGCAAATTTCTGAGGATTTTTTAATAGAGGAATTTTCTTCAGGCTCCGTAAACTTCTGAGGATTCTTCTATTGAGAATTTTGTTTCGATACCAAAAAAATTGTTGAGGATTCTTCCATTGATGTATTTTTCTTCATGGTGAGAATACAAAATACGTACTATATTTCGTACTGTAAGATGCACCGACTTCCCAGCAACATATTGTTCGTTGGCGATTAATTTACCGAAAATACGACAAGGGTAGCATACGAAAAAAAGAGGTCTCTGACAAGACTGAACCTCTAATATACCTACTGAATATACTCGCAGGGTATAAGAGGACACGCTTATCCTCACACCCACACAATCATTTGCATTCAAGACCGCAGTTATACTTGCACAATACAGGCATATTACTCCTCTACATATTATATATATATATATATATATATATATATATATATATATATATATATATATATATATTCCACTCGAACGCAAAAAATCTCCTGTTATCGTTGTCGGTTTATATACGAGTATACTTATTCGCACCATACAGCGCGAGTATAAATGACCATACGGTAGGTCCACATGTATAATGTACTACACAGTATATATGTGTTCTACAAATACTCCATGCATATAAGATCAGTGGCGTACAAACTTACGCATTTCGTTCACAAAGGTATGTGGGACGTTGCGAATAGGCCATTTTTTGTCACTCGCAACCCCGTTAGACTTGTTTCTATAGTACGCGCGTTACCCTTGAAATGCATGGAGAATCGATGTGCGACAAAAGGACCGCATTTTATCGTGCGTTTTAATACCTGGGAAATCGGTTGTGAAGTAGATAATTCGTAAATCGTTATCGGGTGTACCGTCTTCTTAAGTGGACTGGATATTTCGTGTGAATAGAGGACAGTTGCATTTGATAATAAAATATCATACGCTTATCCGGATATCGGAGCCACTTTATTTACAGAAAATTATTTTTGTGCTTCAGATTTGTCTACCGTAAAGTGCATAGAGTTAAGTTCATTTTTTCGTGGACTAAGAAATCGCATAAGTGTTCGTGCGGACAGATTCGAGGCAACATACAATAAAATATACAATTTATGAATGATCGCACGGAAAATTATTAAATATATTATTAAATATATTATTAAATTGAATTTTCAAATGCATTACTCGTGAAAATTTAAATTATATTATAAAACCGATGCAGAGAGGGAGATTGATAAGTGAGGAGGGAAGGAAGAGAGGGGGAGACAAGGATTGGACATACACAGGCTTATGGTGGGTGACCCGTAGGAAGTGCACGTCTGCCGTGTGTAACTCTTGTGCCTATATATGTATATAAAACGTAGTGCAAAGATAACTAATGGAAAGGTGCAGGGGCGTTGGGCTTTCTCTTCATTTGTTGTCTCCTTGTCGTCGTTCTCCTCGTCTTATTATTCATTTATTTATATACACACAAGGGTGTATATCCATATACGTTTCAATATGAAAAGGCGATTAAAAAGATCGATTGCAAATTGATACTTTAACGGAATTGCAGCCCTCTCGCTCTCGCTTTGCGGCCGTTGATGTCACCGCAATGGTCGTTGGCACGGTGCAAGAAAATTCTTCCCAGTACGAAAAATTTAACATGTCTATTTCTCTGTAACTATTGGGCAGAGCAATTTGTTAAGTAGAAATTTGTTAAGTTTCATGGATCGTCGGGATGACGAAAAAAACATCAAAGTCACGAAAATTGGGGATGACCAAAATCGAAGTGAAGTACATCAGGGCACTGGTAATCTGTAAGAACCTGTGCAGAAATTGTCGTTGCGATCCAATTGGATTCCCATTGTCCTTACTTCGTGACAGGGATATAATAGTTCATTGCATTGGATGCCTATACTACAACGTCAGGCTCGTACAGTGGATTCTAATCGGGATTCCCCGTTGGAGTACAATGTAGCACTGTGCAATCCAATTCGAATTCTACATGATTACCACATTATTTAACAGAAGCCGATACGTTTCTTGATGAATCCCATCGCATTCTATACGTTGAATTTACTAAACAATATATCTTGATATACAAAATTAGTGGAAATTAACAAAGTCTAAATCTTATCGCAAAAAAAGTATGAATGGCTTAAGGTATTCCATCCATTTAATTGGTTTTCGTCTATAATTGAGTAAAAATACATTCCAGTATATTGGTGACATTTCAAGCCAAGTTGTCGAACTTTTAATAAAAAATTACGATTTTAGAAATCGTTTAATTTATGCAGCACATTATGAAGATGAAATGCTGAGTCTTTTGTTATGTTATGTGCTGAGTTTTATGAGTTTATGAGTTTCTAAAGATGCATGGGGCCACAGAAAGTTTGAAGAAATTATTAATGACAAAATTTAGAAAAGTGTTACTAGCAGACGAATTTTCGCAACCGCAACTTTTCAGAAAACATGTAAAAATGTGTAAATCTACAAAATTTATGCGAAATCTTTCATTCCCGTTCATCGTTGGGTATAATACGAGTAATTGATTGTAACTTATTTTTATCAAGCGCCTCTGTAACCTACCAATGATTTCAAAGTGCCCTGGCTTATGGGCCCACAAAATGCGGACCTCAAATGCACTGTAATTATCGTTTGTTCTTTATTTTACTGAACTTTGCCTTGTGACCACACATGTACACATTCACAATGCGTGCAGGTTATGTTTCAACACGCCGAGTTTTTTCTCGTGACTTTTCACACATTTTCGCGGCGGACGTAGTACGAATTTACAAACGTATATCGGGGAACACTGCAGAATCCAATTGGATCCCAATGCGCACCTTTATGTGCCGTGTCTCTAACAAATCCCCATAGAGATGTCGGGGCATCTGGGGACTCCTCAACAAACTTGTACACGGGATCACGAGAGAACGTTTTTTTTTCGGGACATCCAATAAGAAAATCTCAAACGACGTGAATTCGGAAATAGCGCGAAATCCACTTGGATTCCAACGTGGACACCCTACGTGTGGCGTCCTCAACAAATCCTTATAGGGACATTGTAGGATCTGGGGACTTCCCAAGAAATTTCTGCACGGAAAATTCATCACACGCATATGACTGTAGTTTGTATACCCGAGTACCGCTCGCCGCCAATGGCTATTCTGACGTCACGGATGCGCCAGACAGATTAGCGGAGACGCTCAGGCTCGTGCGGTCTCGCGCAGGAAATTTGCATTTTGTCTGGTCTTCGCAGCTAGCTCGCTCATCTCACGTCCCGGTATAGAGAGTCCTGTTCTTTTTCTTCGTTCCTTCCTCTTCTCATTCTTCTGCGTCTTCCTCATCCTCTTCGGGATAGACCGCTTTTCGCACACAGCGGAGGATGTAGGGGGTTGGGGGGTGCGATGGGCAATCCCCACTCGTAAACTTTGTTCGTGTATACAGATATACGTGGAGCACACCCCTTTCTCTCTCTCTCGCTCTCTCTCTCTCTCTCTCTGTCTCTCTCGCTTTCACTCTTTCTCTCTCTCTCTCTCTCTCTCTCTCTCTCTCTCTCTCTCTCTCTCTCTCTCTCTCTCTCTCTCTCTCTCTCTCTCTCTCTCTCTCTCTCTCTCTCTCTCTCTCTCTCTCTCTCTCTCTCTCTCTCTCTCTCTCTCTCACTCTCTCTTTCTCTCTTTCATTTTCTTTGCCGACGAGGACCAAGAAGGGCTCTAAGTTATTCGGGATTGCGCGTTAACCTTCCCCATTCTCTCTTATTCTCTATTTTCCACATCTCATCCTTCACTATCGTCTCCCCGCGGCTTCTCCCCGCCCACTATGTTCGGTGTATACACACACACACGTAAAACAAGAGATGAAACTTCCGTCGTCCCGCCGTTGCTGCCGATGCTCAAAGTGCGCTTGCGCTCGGCAAAATCCCTTCTGTACGCTCTCGACGCACTCTTCATCGTCGTGTTCCTACCGGCGAGGTTTGCGTCCTCGCGCAATTGGCCCGCCTCTCTCGCCGATCCGTATTCACCATAAAGGAAGCCTGGTTGTCAATTGATCCACAAAGAAATAACTATGAATAATTGCAGCCGGAGAAGTAGTCCATAAGAAATGCACCCTTTCACAAAGAAATTCAAATCAATTGGATCGGGGATGAAAAATTGGAGAACCAAGTAACTGAGGATGAAAGTACTGGATCAATGATCGACGATGAAAGTGCTGGAGCAAATGATCGAGTTTGAAAGGACTGGATCGAATGATCTAGCATTAAAGGTCTGGATCAAATGATCAAGAATGAAAGTGCTGGATCGAATGATCGAGGATGAAAGTGCTGGATCGAATGATCGAGGATGAAAGTACTGGATCACATGATCGATGATGAAAGTACTGGACCAAATAATCGAGCCCCTGCGGAAAATTAGCAGGGTATACATAATACAATTCGGGGCTTTTAATGGATTATTTGTGGATTCGATAGTAGGGTTTTCCGTAAAAGAGCCGGATCGGGCTCCTATTAGGGAATGGTACGGTAGGTAGATTGGCTAAAACTATGGTCTAAGTACGAAGACCAAGTTTCCGTGCCTTTAAGGGGTGTAGTTGTAGATTTCCTAGTAGCGATTTCCCCAATACTACTAGACTTTGCTATTATAGGGGCAAATCAGTATAAATTGCTTGACTAAAGAATTTGTGGCATAATAATTATCGAGATCTATTAAATATAATAATTAAACTATGCGTTTAGTAGACGAGCTATGATGCCTTGAACCAACACGCATGCATTGCGTTCATAGGAACAACGCGAGATTAAACGTGTCAAAATATGCGACCGAATTCTAAGCCTCAAATGTATTGAAATAACACATTTCCTTTTCACAGTACACACACACGCACGTACGCATATGCTGCAATAATTTTTATGAGGCACCGTTGAGGCAATTTTAAAGGCCCTGGTTATTTTGCTATCAATGGCCCTCGGGAACAAAGTGTGACCGGCCAGTGATGGCCCATGTGAGGCTTCCAAACTAGGACCTTAATGAAGTTGGGGAAAATTAAGATGGGCCGGATCAAAGCCCGAATTCAATTTCCGCACGGGAGGAAGAAAGTACTGGATCAAATGCTCGAGGGTGGCAGTACTGGGTCAAATGAAAAAGCATGGATGAAAGTACTGGATTAATTTGCCTATGATCAATAGATCCGCCACGTAGGAGAGATGCTATCGGAACCTAACCTTGTTTTATCGTGCCGTCTAGTCTCCGGCTGTTATCAAATGATACAAGCAACTTAACAAATTTCATCAATTCGAATTGTGGTTTCGAACACAGTTGAAGTTTTTGGCATGTTTGCGCATCGACCACACAGTGACCAGTAGCTACGAAGTGTCGTTTTATATTCGTTGAGGAAACGTATATTGCGTTAACAGATTGCCTCAGAAGATATAGATCACTGATGTCATAACTGACGTCATTTGCTGTTTATATCCAGAGATGATAGCCTAGCATTGGCATGGCTGCATTCTATAAGGTTTCAACTGATGACCAGCTACGACATCGCTGCATCGTGGCCTCTCGTTTTCTATGTCTCTCTCTCGCTCTTTCCGAGCATGCATTTACGTTACATGACCGACTGTACAGCAACGATCCAGCGGAATGCATCTCCTCTCGCCATCGCCTCGTC
Source organism: Ophion ventricosus (assembly GCA_963932345.1). Taxonomy (NCBI): domain Eukaryota; kingdom Metazoa; phylum Arthropoda; class Insecta; order Hymenoptera; family Ichneumonidae; genus Ophion; species Ophion ventricosus. The sequence continues at coordinate 6,015,607 of OZ010720.1, forward strand.
CCGTAATGTGTTCTCAATGTCGTCTCACGTGTCGAGCAGCACGTGTATATATTATGTATCTCGCGGATATTTTGCGTCCTGCGGTTTTCAACGTCTATACGCAATCGCACAATGCATATATGCACTTAGCTATGCAAACGACCGGTAATGAAAAGATCGTAACCCACGGGATCCGATGAGTAGGGCATGGTGCATCATTGAGCGTTTTGGCTCTATAGCAGCCGCTGAAACCGTTCCATGACTGAATGATATATAGACAACGCACAGCCTAAACCGCTGAAGATGGAAACATGAAATTTGGAAGATGTGTTTCTTAGAAGGTAGAGAGATGCATTAAGAAAGGATTTTTCGAAAATCAACTCTTAAGGCCTTAGGCCATTCTAGGATTTTCCAGAAATCGATTTTTTTTTGTTAAAAATGTTCCTTAGTACCTATAAAATGATATTCCAAAAGATAATGGTTGTGAAAAATCTCTAAGTACTCGATTTTCGAATTCTAGCGCAACCCCTCTTGATTCATGTCGTGACTTTCTACTAACTTTAAACGCGTTTATCTCAAACCTACATTTTTCAAGTCGGCCGGTCTCATAACTCAAACAAATTTCAACCGATTTACTTGAAATTTTAACTGTATATTTATAATTACATTTTCTGAGGCATTACGTAGGATTTTGTATTATATTGCATAGTTCCTTTTTTATAAACAATTTTCTGATGATTTTCTCATGGCATTTTATACTTTTTGTTTGAGAAATGCGCTATTTTGATAAAAAAGAATATATAAAAAAAATCCTACATACTTCTATAGCTATTCTTATATATAATCGAAAAAACTTTAGTGTCTCATCATAAATAAAAAATTATAGGAGCTGTTGGTCCGGCCGTTGCCCTTCCAGAAATAAAGGCGTCATCGGAAAAATGCTGCACTGTCGCCATTTTGACATGTATCGCTGTGAAAAAATAATTTTGTATAGTCAATTACGTGTATAATAAAACCTCTATTTTGTAATTCCCATTTATTTTATGATTTCGTTAAAAAAAATCACAAAATATGCTCTTTTCGGCCTCGAGAGTGGCCTGAGGCCTTAAGGGACTGAAATGGGGTGTTGAAGCTTGTATGGGAAAATCAAATTCTCTGCTTTTATCTCCATGAAATTCCGAAAATATGTTCCTTAAAAGGCGTAGAGGTGCACTACGAAAGAATTTGCTTCTCGCATGGTCAAATAAAGAGTGTCTCAAGATGACCTGACATTTTAAATTGCGCGCTATTTTTTTTTTGTGGCAAACATAGTGTACTAATCTTTGACAACTGGCATCGCGAAGTATTGAGGTTCAGTCATGGAGAATTACACGATCGAACAACGTATAGAAATTGTGAAAATTCATTGCGAAACAATGCAGTTATTGCAGACGAAGTTTCATGGTCGTGTTATCTCACGCCGCGGCGATGTGAATTGGCCATCAAGATCGTGCGACTTGGCGCCATTGGACTTCTTTCTTTAGGGTTTTCTGAAAGGAAAAGTGTATGCCAATAATCCACAGACCATTCCGGAGCTCCAGGAAGAAATTGGACGCACCGAGTGAAATTAGTCGGCAATAATGCCAAAATGGCATTGAAAATTTCTTTAAAAGAGTAAACGTTTGCAGACAGGGACAAGGCGGACATTTATCGGATATTGTGTTCCACACATAAACTCCATGTCTGTACCTTATAAAATAAGATTATTCGTACTATTCAAATAAATAATACGTTTTATTAATAAATTAAAATGTCAGGTCATTTTGTGACACCCTTTATATGGGGGCTGTTCGAGAGTATCGAGTGCCCAAAACTTGAATGTACTTGCCGAAGATCATAAATCATAAAATATTTTCTACAGAACTGTATTGCAAAGCCATATAGTTCTGTAGATAACAGTGACATTGTGTGATACTGGAGTTGACGGTTGGCACTTTTGTATTTCTATTTAATTAATTACTTTCTTCATTTCCTACTTCTTTTCTCTCTCTCTTTGTTTATCTCCTCTCTGCATCGAATCAAATCAAACTGGCACAAGCAAGTACGTATACATTATGGCATGATTGAGCCAACAACATTCGATGACTCGAGGCTGACGCGAACGTGTGCACTTGTGTACACACGATATAATCTGGTGTCAATTGCGCTTTGATATTACCAGAAAAATCCAATTTCTTCGTATGATTCATTTGTTCTCTATTTCTCGCATCGCCGGATTATTTGTTTTTTTTTTCTCGCGAATACGAGATTGCACAAGAAGTACCGTTAACGCATACCGATCATGTTCGTCGTTGTCGACGCATATGCAGTCGTTTTTACTTTTTATTTTATGTTCCGAGTGTAATAAACGCGCAAGCTCTCAGGGACGTTCATGGACTCGTATATATAAGCGTTCGCGTATACCGGTAAACGACGGGCTGAGTGCATATAAAAGCGATAAAGGATGCAGCGGAGCTGGAGAATCGCGGCGAAACACTTCGGGTTGTGCATCGGTATTGCCTTGCGTGGACGATTGGCTAAGGGGACTCGAGTCGATTTTCGAGACAAGCGAAGATTGAGCGACGGGAGAGACGTATTTGTATGTGGGATATTAGACGCCCCGGAAGAGAGCCCGACGTCTTGAGAGCCTCAAACTTCCGCTTGTCAATTTACGTATGTAATCGCACACACGTTTGTGTTAGTGTGTGTACGTGTGTGCACAGACGTGCATATTGCCTGCGTATATTTGCCACTTTTTTCACGTGGGCGAATGAGCGCGAAACGTTGTCACAATGGTGAGAAACTATGGTCGTTCGGTAGAGTCGTCCTCTCTTCAGGTAATTCACCATTTGTCCCGAGCACCCGTTCGATTCCACGATAGGAATTTTACGATCGACGCGAGGCCCCGCGTACGAGAGCCTCGCACGGGTATAACGGCGTAAAAATAAAATAACAAACTAATGGGTCGGCAAGGGGCAGCGAGGAAGAGGGAGAGGAAGAGAGAGCGGTGAGAATGCGCGTGTATAAGTATAAAAGAAGCCATTCGATTATCTTTTCTTTAATTATTCGCTAAAGAGCGCGAAGAAAGTGCGCTACACGAAACTTCACTGTGTATACTGATGCAAAATTCTAATGAATGGAAAAACATCCAAAATAATTATCCTGCGTAATTATGTGTTTGTAACTAGCTTCCGCCCGCGGCTTTGCCCGCGTGGAATTTGGCTTCGAGCTATTAGGGCCTCTGGGCAGGGATTTTTCTGAACAGATTACATTTAAATTGAAAAAAAAAGACAAAATAATGACGATTCATCCAAAAATAAACCGCAACTGAAATTGCTCAGTTCGAAAGAAAATAACTGATCGAAATAAATATATATTTTTTCTTTCAGTTTAACAAACTGTAGGGATTATGTTAAAAAAAAATACTGAAATTCTGGAATAAAATATTGAAATACTAAAAAAAAGAATACTGAAAAATACGGGAAAAAAATATCTTCCGAATTTCATTGAGATAAAAGCAAGGTATTCGATTTTCCCATAGAAATATGGGAAAATCGCATAGCGTATATCTTTTTTTTTTCCTTTGACTTTTTTTACTTTTATACCTATCGAATACCCTGCTTTTATATCAATAAAATTCGGCAAATATGTTTTTTCCCGTATTTTTCAGTATTTCGGTATTCTTTTTTGTTTAGTATTTCAATATTTTCTTTCAGTATTTCAGTATTTCATTAATTTTTTTCAGTATTTTTTTCTAAGATAATCCTTACAGTTTGTTCAACTGGAAAAAAATATACATTGATTTCGATCGGTTATTTTTAATCCAACTAAGCGATTTTAGTGTGGTTTTTTTTCAACACCTCGTTGCATCCCTAATTAGAGGTTATTTCAAAAATCCTAAAACATGCGTTTTCTTATTTGTTTTGAAGAATATTTATACCAAGTTTCAAGTTGATACACGCAAGGAATACAATTTTCCATACAAACTATTACACCCCATCTCACCCCCTTAGGAGTTGATTTTCGAAAAATCCTTCGCAGTGCACCTCTGCCTCTTCTAAGGACCATTTCCAAATTTCATTTTTCTATCTTCAGCAGCTTAGGCTGTGCGTTGTCTATATGTCAGTCAGTCATTCAGTAAGTCACGGAGCTGTTTTATAAAGGGTGTTTATAAATGACCTGCCGTTTCAAATTGCACGCCAATTTTTTTGTGGCGAACATAGAGTACTAATCTTTAACAACTGGCATCAGAAAGTATTGAGGTTTAGTCATGAAGAATCACACGATCGAGCAACGCATAGAAATTGTGAAAATTCAATGCGAAATAATGCAGTTATTGCAGACGAAGTTTCATGGTCGTGTTATCTCGCGCCGCGGCGATGTGAATTGGCCACCAAGATCGTGCGATTCGACGCCACTGGACTTCTTTCTTTGGGGTTTTCTGAAGGGAAAAGTGTATGCCAATGATCCACAGACCATTGCGGAGTTCAAGAAAGCAATTGGACCCAACGTTAATGAAATTAGTGCGCAATTATGCCAAAAAGTTATTTTAAATTCCGTAAAAAAAGTGAACGTTTGCAAACAGGGACGAGGCGGTCATTCATCGGATATTGTGTTGCACACAAAATCACCATATTTGTACCTTATATTCAACTAAAAATATTCGTACTTTTCAGATAAATAATACGTTTTATCAATAAATTAAAATGTGAGATCATTTTGAGACCTTAGTCTCAAAATCTTAGATACCTTAGTACCTAAAAAATTATATTCCAGAATTCCACTTGATTTTCGAATTCCAGCGCAACCCCTCTTGATCCATTTCGTGACTTTCTACTAACTTTAAACGCGTTTATCTCAAAACTACATTTTTCAAGTTGGCTGGACTCATAACTCAAACAAATTTCAACCGATTCACTTGAAATTTTAACTTTGTATTTAGAATTACATTTTCTGAGGCACTACGTAGGATTTTTTTTATTATATTGCATAGTTTCTTTTTTATAAACAATTTTCTGACGATTTTCTCATGGCAACTTTTATTTTAGAACTTTTCGTTTTAGAAATGCGCCATTTTGACAAAAAACAATTTATCAAAAAAATCCTAGGTACTTCTATAACTATTCTTATATATCATCGAAAAATCTTTAGTGTCTCATCATAACTTAAAACTTATAGGAGCTGTTGGTCCGGCCGTTGACCTTCCAGAAATAAAGGCGTCATCAAAAAAATGCTACACAGTCACCATTTTGACATGTATCGCTGTAAAAAAATAATTTTGTATAGTCAATTACGTGTTTAATAAAACCCCTATTTTCGCTGAAAAAAATGACAAAATATGCTCTTTTTGGCCTCTAGAGTAGGCTATGGCCTTAAAAACTCAAAAGAAGAAAATAGTTTATATGTAAAAAAATATTTAAAAAAAACAAGCTTTTATTTAATGTACTAAAAGGTAGAAAATTATTTTTTTTACTAAGTCACCTATATGTCACTAGAAATAAAAGCTTGGGGCGCTCAATATTCAGACATATAATCTTTAATTTACATAAATCCGTTAACATATCAACTGTATTTAATTCATTGTCAAACGACCTTAGATTTCTTAAATGAAACAGAGTATAAACGTGTGATAATAATTTCTCTAATTACTATTGTGTCAAATTAAATACGGTTAACGAAACTGAATTGATCGAATTTATGAAACATTTCAAAAGTTGAGCACCGCAAGCTTTTATTTATAGTCACATATAGGCGACTTGGTGAAACAAATTATTTTCTACTTTTTAGTACATTAAATAAAGGCTTGTTTTTTTTTAATTCCACATATTTTTGTTTCAGACCGACCAGATGACAAAAATCAAGTAGGGTAAGGTGGTATAGGAGTACGCGGGCGATAAGAGTACGCAGTTATGCTACGGACGAAACGGTTTGCTAATGGAAGCTAACTTTTATGTTTAGACCCCCTAACAGATTAATTGTTTGTGACAAAAAAAATCCAAAGTTCAATAAAACGCAGAGGCCAGGTAAGTTTGGAGTTTATGTTGCAATATCTTGTTTATTTTTGACATTTTCAAAGCATTACAAGTAAAAAACACAATTTACTTTCTTCAAAAACAACTATTAATTTCGTACGCCGGTTTACTAAGGTTATTTTTCAAAATGAAAGAAATTTCGCATTACATCAATAAATGGCAGTAACAGTGATGTTTGTTAAAAATGTGTAGGTCGTATAAGAGTATGCAGTGCTTAGGTGTGTAGGAGTACGCGCGTACTCTTATACAACTCTTGTTAAAGATTATGTTTTCCATTACTTTCAGCATGTCCCGAAGGAAACGGACTACCGTCCGAAGTCTATGGTCAATTACGGATCTTGAAAGTGCAAGGAGGCGAGTTAATGATGGTGAATCTGTAAGGGCGGTGGCATGTTCATTGGAAGTGATTGAAGCCACTCTGTCAGCCTCTTACGTTCCATGTTGAACGTAAGAATCTGCAGAGATCCACACCAGCTACATCTCTGGCGCGATACGAATTCCCGAACTTCACGATCCTCACGAACTTCGAGAACTTTATGAAGTTCACGAACTTCGTGAACTTTGCGAACCTTGCGAACTTTGCAAACTTCATAAACTTCACGAACTTCACGACTCTCCAATTCTCCAACTCTCTCTCTCTCTTTCTCTCTAGCTCTTCAGCCCTCCAGCCCCCCCCCCCCCCGCCGCTCTCCAATTCTCCAGTGCTCCAGTTCTCCAGCTCCCCAACTCGCATACAAATGTGGGCAACTTTATTTGCGATTAACGTGTCGATTGAAGCTTGGGTATTCTTATCGACCCTCGTGCGTACCCTTAAACGTCCGCATGTCTACGAGTTCGCAAATCCCATTTTGTAGTTTTTAGTTTGTTATGTAAAAAAAATTGAGATTCCTAATTGTCCTTCATAATTTAATTAGGGTACTAGATATTCTTTCAATAAAAAAAAACTGATTCGTTAAATGTATTTGTTTGTTTTTTTTTCACGGCTTTGAAGCTTAAGTGCGTACTCCTGTACCACCTTACCTTACACCGTTGAGCCCCTCACATCCACTATACAAGGGTTTTGCTTGTGAAAAGCCCCGGCGTTTCTAATTACACGAATGGTACCTCGTCGAGCTTTATTGGCGAGTATACTCGGCTCGCATTCTCGATTTCACGAGTATATGCACGACTCGAAATAGCACATTCTTCGACGGAGTCGAATAGCCAAATATGTTGGTATTGCCGAAGACGTGTCGCGGTATACGATCGATATGTGCTGTCGATCGTTGAACCGCGCGCCCGCAAGGGCAGAGTCGGTATCGTGGAGAGCACATAAGCGCGCGCGGGTAACAATCGCAGTGAATCAAAGTTGTCGGTGGTCAGGCACGATCTCTGGCCCCGGGGACCACTCCACCCACGAGATCGCGAGCTCCGACGAGAGAAGGAGCAATCGAACGATCGAACGAGCGAAGAAACCATCGTCGTATATGCCGCTGGGGGCATAATGTCCCTCGTATACATCGATATAAACCCGCCGACTATACTGTAAACTTTGCGAGATCGGCCGAGTCACGGCGGAGAAGAGAATACATATATTTCGTAACGTTTCATGGCCGAAACTTTGTGATCTTTCGAGATAAACTGTATACGGACGAATGCGAATGAAATTTCATTCATGCATCCACCCCTCTCTCTCTCTCACTCTCTCTCTCTTTTCGTATCGACTGCTCGTATTCTCAACGAGAATCGCCTCCACTCTGAATCGAACAAAGAAATTGCAGAATGAAAAAAGAGAAACCAAAACTTTAAGGACAACAAGTATAAGAGTTGAATTCGTAAATTTTCCTCGCCGGTAATCTCCGTGATCTTGATATCCAGACCCGGCAATGTACGGCAATGACGCTAATGAGATTGTGATCCAATCAGCGTTCCATTACTGCCATTCGGGCTCTTCCTTTGATAACATCGAAGCTTCACATTTCAAGTTCATTTTCATACTTTTTCATTTTAATATCTTCATTGGGTGAATAAATAATGTTAATAATCTGAAAATATTCGAACGGTCGATTGTACATATTTTTTCTTTCTCAAAAGAAAAATCCTCAAAGATCATGCCACCATTTCGATTACCGATCCCAAAATAGATGGCCTTTCTTTGGTTAAAAAAAAATTAACATCGACGAATCTTTTTCGCGATGTACAGGAAAAGCCTCTACTTATTTTGGATCGATCGGTTATTATTAGGAGTGTGCATTAAGTTTAAGAGGTTTTTTTTTGCTAAAAATACGGGTTTATTATGAAAAATATTTTTAAAAAACAAACTCTTATTCAATGTGCTAAAAAGTAGAAAATAATTTTTTTCACCAAGTCACCTATATTTGACTATAAATAAAAGCTTGGAGCGCCTAACTTTTTAAATGTTTGATAAATTTGGTCAATTCAGTTTAATTAACGATATTCAATACGGCACAATAGTAATTAGAGAAATTATTATCACACATTCATACTCAGTTTCATGATTTTTATTTAAGAAATCAAAGTTTGTTTTACAATCAATTAAATACAGTTGATATCTTAACGGATTTATGTAAATTAAAGATTATATGTGTAAATTTTGAGCGCCCAAAGCTTTAATTTATAGTCACATATAGGTGACTCGGTAAAAAAAGATTATTTTCTACTTTTTAGTCCTTAATTGATTTTACTAGAGCACCGAAATTTTTGTAAAGAGGGATTAATCCTTCCAAACGAACCGGTGTTATTATTGTCAAATAATTTTAAAAAACATGAAATGTTTGTAAAAAATAACAAAGACTGTAATTGGAATTGAACTTACGATTAATTGCTGCATATAAACTTTTCACATGTAAACACAGCCGGCTACGATTTTTTTTGTATGTGTTAGTGAGATTTCATATGGATGAAATATATTTTTTTTTAAGTTGAATCATGCATTGTCCCCTGTTAGATGCATGTTTGCAAAATTTCAGAGCTCTAAGTAGTCGGGTGGGTGAAATATTGTTTTTCCATTTTTCATCTAACAGAATGTCAAGTTAAATAAAAACTTGTAAAGATTATTACAAATTGATCATTCAAAATATTGTCGATCGCTAGCCACTATTTTCCCGCATCGTTCTGGTAACAGGTGTATTCCACGCCGAAAGAACGAGACATCCTTAGAGGATATTTACGATTCGACCCACTTTTTGTTATCCTCATACGACCAAAAGCGCTGCTCAGACAAGCCATGAGACATCGATCAAAATAGGTGGTAATCGGAAGGAGCAATATCTGGGAAATACAGGGGTTGGGGGGGTGTGGTAGGAAACAGGGGGTGGGGGGTGTGGTAGGATATCCCAGTTAAACGCTTCTAACGTTTCCTTGACGGATGTCGCAGCATGAGCCCGAGCGATGTCATGCTAGAAAATCACTTTGTCGTGTCTTTTCGCGTCATCTGGTCGTTTTTGCTTCGAGGCGCGGCTCATTGCATTAATTGTTGTTGGTAACATTTGATGTTGATTAATATTTAATAATTCTGCAAGTTCTTCTTGCATTTGACTCGGGTCTTCATCGAGTAAAGCTTCTACTTTCTCATATTCAAACTTTTTCAGCTGGCCTGGACGTTTCTTATCTTCCGTGTAGAAACCACCTTTTTTAGAGCGTCAAAACCAGTACTCACATATTAAAATCGATGGAGCATAATCACCATAAGCTTCCGACAGAATTCGTCTACTTTTAGCGGCACTTTTCTTCAAATGGAAGCAAACAAGTAAAGCTTTTCGCAAATTTCGTTTTGTTAGCCCAAAATTCGACATATTCAACGCTCAAAAAAATAATGTCTTTTACACTTCGGCAAAATAACACATGGTAAAAACTAAAGCCACGCAATGATGCTTTCACATAAAAGTAGTAATACTATAACCCGATGCGATATAGTACTAGTTATACCACCTCTTGAAAATCCCTTAAGGTAGTAGTCTCGCGACAGTCACGTTGAAAAGTTCATTCTCCGCTTAATCGATGAAAGCTTCGAAATACTGCGAAATATTCTTATAATGTCGCTTGTACATCGAATCGGGATGTAAAAACTTATAAAGTAATGATCAAAACGCCTAATATAATGTTTAGAGTTCCAAAAATAACAACGTTTCCTCCATCACCTAACTCGCACTTTTGTATCAGCCTATCCATTCCGGCTACAAATACGTAGATACTCTGCGTATACGGATATGCGCACACTACTGTAGTCTCGCGAGCGCGGAGATCGTAGCAACGTCGCAAGCCCAGCAAATTGTTCTCGTCATATTTGGCGCTAGCGTCGCTGGACATTCTTTAATTTCAATCGCTATATCTCTGAAACTGGACGGTCAAAATTCATGATTTTTTTTACCCACTTCGGCATATGTTCCTCTGTAATTGAGAATTTTAAAAAAATCTGTAGAAAAGTTTCGAAGTTTTTGCCTGAAATGGGAAATTTTTCACTGCTCCCAATAAGGACACGTGTAGAACCGTGCAATCTTTGATTGCCAATATCTCGAATACACAACGGTGAATCCTTTTAAAATTTTGCAGGTAATCACTTAATTGTGTCATGAATGGGTTCTCAAAAAAAAAAAAAATCTATAGAAAAACGCTTTGGCGTGACTACTATCTTAAAATTAATACACAAACCTAATAAAATTCATCTCACATTTCTCCTAGCATATTTATAAATGTTCATTGTTCTCGATTATTCGTGCATCATTTTCCGTTCGAAAATACGTATCTATTTTTAAAAGTTATACATGCATTGATATGCGAATGTAGACGATGAGTAAGTACTCATCTCCGCGTGAACTTTGAGTGTATCGTCGAATGAATGAACATCAGAGAATCCCGAGTGCGATTCAAAAGAACCAAGTATAGATATATATATATTTGACAATAGAGGGAGAGAATAGAAGTAGCCTCTATCAACGGAAGGATGGATGGCATCAGGTGGCGAGAGATCTCTTGGAGCGTTGAGTCTCTCGTCCGCCCGCGCATTTGCGCTTTTTATTGTCCATTCTTATATTGCTTCTCTCATCCCTCGCTTGTTTCTTTCGTTTCTCTCTCTCTCTCTCTCTCTCTCTCTCTCTCTCTCTCTCTCTCTCTCTCTCTCTCTCTCTCTTCCTCTACAATTTCATTCATAAATTATAGAACGAAAGTATACAAGGTGTTCTCGCTCAATTCGCAGAAGCTATTTTCCGAACATTATCCATTCGAACAGGATTTTGTAACAGAATAGAGCCATTTGAAGATATATCCACGATTTTTCGTACATTTTCATTGAAGTACATTGAAGTCTGGAAAATATTTTGTTCGCGAAGATAGAACGTCCGGATTTCAGTGGAGGACTAAATTTTTTACAATTACCATTTTCACTGCCATCCCGAGTCGAAAACTAAGGCCGAAAACTTTATTCGATTCGGCCGAAATTGTAAAAGTTGGCCTACGGTTGGTGACTTGGACCGAAAAAACGGCGAATCTTTTAAAATCGTAATAATTCAGGCGACTTATAAACCGGAACGTACCGAAAATGCGCCGGAAAAAAAACGCCGGAACTTAGTTCCGGCCTGTTGATCGGCCTAACGGGTTGCAGGCTGAAAGTACGCCGAAACTTGGGATTTCAGCTTACATCAGTCAGCGTTCTGCTTAGGCCGAAAATATGCTGATACTCATTTTTTCGGTCTACTGATCGACGTCGCAGGTTACAGGCTCCTCATTATCAATCGAACTCACAAGAACAGTTCAACAATTGGCAGAATTCAGCTAATCAAAGCTGAAATTTTACATCACTTTAACTCCTAATTTTACATCACTTTAACTCCCAACTAATTTACTCAAGGCTCTGTATAAATTCATTATTTTGAATAAAAAAACACGGTGAAAAGGATCTTCTTTATTATCGTAGAGATTTAAGAGGAAGCAAGATCGAATGGCACTAATTATCACTCATTATATTACCAAATATTGATACTCGATGGGGAGACCGAAATTCCAGATTTCTGCGTGTTTTTGGCCCGAGAAAGCAGGCTGACGGAGAAACCGAAATCCAGAGTTCAGGCGTGTTTTCGGCCTGAAAAGCCTGGCCGGAATGGTTCGCTATTCCGGCCGGTTTTCGACGTGAATTCGGTCTAGACCGAAAACACGCCGGAAAATAAGACTTTTATTTTTCGACTCGGGATTGTAATCCAAGATCATACTTAGAATACTAATTTGTTAAATTTTGGTTTGGTTTGTTTTCCGAAAATTTCACATACGTGGGAAAAAGTAAAACCCTTTTTCATGAGAATGCCCAAGAATACTCAAACAATTGTGCTCGACAATTTTCCTTCTCGAATACAAATAAAACATCAACGACATTCTTATTGTATATTCATGACTTTGGAATTTTTATACATTGTGTTTATCTATTCGTATTTAAACTTTACGTGTTCATGTATGATAAAAAAATGATAAATTATATAAACTTTTAAATTAAAAATATCGATACCGGATCTCAAATATTCTTTCAAACGAATATTCCACATCCAACGATTTTATTGGACTAAAAAAATTGTCGAGAATAACAGTTAAGAAGTGAGCAAGAAAACCTCATACATATATACCATATATCTGCAGTGCCGAAAAAAAACATTAATTCTGGACCCACAAAACGAATTATGCGGTCGAGGTGGTGACGTTGCCGCTGAGCGCATCCTGGTCCCTCGTATACGATTTTTTTTTTTTCGTACTGCGATTTCCTCCCTTTCGCGTCACATGGAGAGCGAAATGTGTGCTCTTGCACCTCGAGGCAATGTAATTGCTGCGGTATACAGTGGGAGAGAGAGGGAGAGGAGAACGGAACCCGCGAGCTATCCCACGAGGCCTCGTAAAGCTCGTGGCACAGTCTGCTATATAGTGCCTATAGTACAGTCGTACACACAGGGCGTGTAATTTAAACATTGCCTCACTTTCTACTCCACACACTCGTGCGTGTGCCACCCGCAAGTCGCGACTCTCAATCTTTTGCGGTTACAACGCGTGTGTACTATAAACGCGCATACACATAACCAAACATAAATACCACGATACATCTTTAGGAAAAAGAAAAACAAATTAATGAAGAAACGTTAAGAAATTTTGTCTCATCAAAAAAAACTGCTGGTGTCGTTGCCTTAAAAATTTACTTTTGCTCAATGAATAATCAAATTTGCATTATCTTCGGGATCAAATTGTCTAATGAAACACAAAGGGTTTTCTTGATTTGTCGTCAACTCCTCTTCGTAAAAACAATTTTGCACGATTCTTTTTCTGAAAGTTAATCTTTTCTCTGTATCCTTAGCATTTCTAGGTAAAAAAGAATTCGAGATACTTCCTTCGTACTTCTCCAAATGTTTGGGTTTGTTCGGGTGGTAGGATACTTAAAAAATTATTATTTTTTAATTCAGAGTAAAGATTTGTAGATTTTATGCTGCAAGCTTACGCTACCCCTGTAATGAAAACTGAATTTTTAAATATTAGTTTCATACCTTTAAAGACACATACAATGAAATCCTTTAAATAACCTTAATTTACTTTTTCTGTAATCATAATGAAAAAAAGGTAAACCCTACTTTTTTCTAGAGTACTACTTCCCCGTAAAAATCCATAAGTCTGAAGAAGGTATAAAACTCGTGAATTCAAATGTGCACATTATCCTTTTAGAAGCTACACAGACAGAAAAATTCTTTTGATATTAACTAAATGCGTCTATTTGGTGTTTTTTTTTTAATTTGAATTAACTAAATTTTTCGTGAAATCAAATTTTTCCTATTGCATTCCATGATTTAAATGATTTATTTATTCAAATCAAGATCTATTTAATATCTTCTAATAACTAAATATTCAATTTATTCCTAATAAATCTGTGATTTGGTTTCATCTGGTAGTATAAGACAAAAGAGACAGACGGAAAAATGGTACACGATTCAATCTCTCAAAAATCTCATGTTAATAAAAGGTACGACGATACTTTTCTTTTTTTTCTTCAAATAACAGTCCTGTTAGTAAAAAAAAAAGAAAAATAATTTAATTTTTTTTCACTGCACTTTTATGTCATGAACCTTTCTCGTATTCATGCGATATATCGTGTTTTATCTCTATTTATTTAATTCGAATCTAATATTTATTTATTTAATTTGCATATATTTAATATTTAAAAAGAATAGCTTGAACAAATAAAAAAAATATATTTCAAACAAATAGGTCGTAGTAGCCCGTGAGGCAAGGAAAAAACCTATTCGATTTAAATAGATCCTATTTAAATAATTTTTTTTGTTGTAGTTCACAAACGATCATCAGAATTTTGACTAAATGGCGGTAGCAGTAATTTACTCACGCACAGGACGATTCGTTCATTTCCGAAAACGACAGCAAAAATTTCACGCAAAACGCGCACAGACGCGGTCAAATGAATTACAATCCGTTGGTACATGGACTCTCTCAAATGTTTCGTACGATCTAATGGTATATTGTCCGAAGAATGTGGGAGGCGTCACAAATCGTCTTTAACGCGTGTGTAACATAGACGAGAGGAGTATGACGACGTACATATTCGACGAGTTAACGATAATGAACGCGATCGTAAATCCGCGCAATTAACGCAAAAGCCCAGTGGTTGCAGCGCACAAGCCGGACACACACGCGCGCTCGTCATTGCGCGCTAGCTCACAGAGGAGATTCGCATTATTACGATTCAAGGAGAGGCTTCGGCGTGTTTTGAATTTCTCAACGAGATACAAAAGTTGCTCGGTTGTTAACAAGCCCGTATTACTTTTTTCGCCATAAATACCGCGAATGGACACGAGACATACAGTTACGCCGATTGTTCGTTTCCATTCGGTCAATTTTAGCCTGGATAGGACAGGCGTATATTTTCACATTGTGCGTGCAGTAATTACAACGTTGCTTTACGATACGGGGCAGTGCGCGTTGATTGCGCAGCAAAGGATACCGAAGTGAAAATAAAAAATCTGGAGTAGTCACAAAGTTACGAAGTAAAATGTGAAACTATTTAATTGCCATTCGTAAGCAATCAGTGCGCGCGCCAACGTAGCGCAATATCCTTGAGGAACATTCCGATTTTCGTATTTTCTTTTCTCTAGCCGTAAATCAATGACGAGACTAGCCAAATAACAAGAGGGAAAGTTAGCGATTTCTCATGCTCTTGAAAAGGGGCCCGACAAAAATCACATTTACAATTAGATACATTGTGATAAGAAAAAAAAGGGCAGAAAGTCTCGTGCAAATCGTCTAAGAGGAGGAATGTAAAAGTGGCTAAGATTCGCTCGATCGTTACCAACTTACACATTTATTGCCGATTTCTTGCAATCTCGGAAACAGGCCCGAAAGAAATCACATTTACAATTAGATCGGTCCTGATGTGAAAAAAGTGGAAAGTGTCGTGCAGATCGTCTACGAGGAAGAATATAAAAAGGGCTAAAATTCTCTCGATCGTTACCAACTTACACATTTATTGCCGATTTCTTGCACTCTCGGAAACAGGCCCGAAAGAAATCACATTTACAATTAGATCGGTTCTGATATGAAAAACAAATAAAAGTGTCGGGCAGATCGTCTACGGGGAGAAATATAAAAATGGCTAATATTCTCTCGATTGTTGCCGATCGATAAAATATTTTTTGCCGATTTTCCGATTTCTTATGCCCTCGGATAGAGGCCCGAAGAAATCGGAATTAAATTGGATCCGTTGCGATAGGAAAAAAGGTCGAAAGTCTCGTGTGAAAGATCTACGAGGAGGAATATAAAAATCGCTAAAATACTCTTGATCGGCGCCAACTAACATATTTGTTACCGATTTCTTGCGCTTTCGGAAAGAGACCCGAGAAAATCACATTTACAATTAGATTCCTTGTGATAAGAAAAAAAGATAGTCAGTCTCGTGCGAAAAGTGTACGAGTAGAAATATAAAAATCGCTAAAACTCTCTCGACCGTTGTCAACGTACATATTTTTTGTCGATTTTCCGATTCCTTGCGCCCACGGATAAAGACCCGAAAAAATCCCACTTCAATTAAATCCATTACGATAAGAAAAAAAAGGTTAAAAGTCTCGTGCGAAACGTTTGCGAGTAGAAATATCGCTAAAATTCTCCCGATCGTTGACTACATATTCATTGCCGATTTCTTGCGCCCTTTGAAAGAGACCCGAAAGAATCACATCTACAATTATTATCCGTTGCGATAAGAACAAAAAAAAAGGTGAAAAGTCTCGTGTTAGAGGCAAACGTCAACAAGGAGGGATATAAAAAAATCGGTAAAATTTTCTCGATCGACAAAGTACCCCTCGGACATTGTACGCGTATATATACCTGTACGCTGGGTGTGAGCGATGTCCAAAGGGGGAGACGAACGGAATATGGACGAGAAGACCTTCGGTATACTTGATAAATGAATTACCAATGAATACACACACACACACACACACACACACACACATTTTATCGTACGTATCCGAGACGCACGCCCGTGATGTAAAAAGTGATTGGATATATTCAATTTATAATATTATGAGAAGGAGCTTACTGTACGGCGATATATATCAGACAGGAGTCTCGGATCTTGGGCGATGATGTTTGCGAGAGCGCGCGCGGTGTGTCCCGTGGGTCTTGCATCGCGGTGCAACAAGACCTCTCTCGTGTGTAAGCCGGGCGCTTGGATCGGTGTCGTGTCTCGCCAACGAGCGATCGAGAGACAGCGAGAACCCGTCGTCGTTGTCGTTCTCCCGTCGTCGTCGTCGTCGGAACCAGACAGGAATGTATGAAACTGAATTTATCACGAGAGAGCTCGTTCCAGGCGTGCGCTTACTCGAGTTACCTGTTTACTCGGTTATCGAGCGCGAGTAAGTGACGAACTAAGTAAGTATAAGCGCGCAAGCAAACCGCCCGAGCGAACGGGGCAAAAACTCGATTAACAAATTGCCACAAAAAGTAACCCGAGGGGGCCCACGGGTATGCCCTTACATATATGCGATCTGCTGCTTTTGCTTCTCTTTCTGTCCCTTTATTTCTGTCTATCTCTTCCACTCTCTTTCGCTCTCTACTACAACTAGTGAATAGCCTGTCAACGTGGTCGTACCTGGGACGCCGTCAACCAGGTGGAAAATAAAATAGAGCTGGTCTGGTAAAACCGCGTGGGGGTCGCCATTACGAATGGAATATACATCGCGTATACTGATAAGGAGGACCGGGACCAGGTGGCGAGTCGGCAAAAAAGCTAGAGTCTTCACAGTGTGAAAATCGTTTGTCCATCGAGTCTTTTGTCCATCAACATTTCGCCTCATGTCGCCATCATGGCGACATGACGACGAAATGGAATATTACCGTTGGATGTAGGGGACGATACCTGGCTACCGGATTCATCTCTCACTGTTACAACCTGGAATCGTGACTTTTTCATTTCAATGAATGGTGTTGAAGTTTGCATCGTTGGAACGCAACGAAAGTTCTTTTTTATATTTTAATATCCTTATTTTTACCATTATACAAGATCTTCTTTTTTTTTATAGATTTGTATAGTGAAGTGCTGAATAAGTATTTACAGAAATGATTGCGCGATTTTTGTAGGCGTAATATGCCAAAATGGATTGAAGGAATTTAGGAAAATTAATTTTCATTGCATTCCAACGATGTAAACTTCAACCTCATTTCAATAATGGAGAAAGTCAAGAAAGTCTTTTGGGTACCAAGAAAATAGAATATTTTCAGATTTAGTAAGACCGTGGACGTGTCTTGGAAAACCATCCGCACCGGATGGTTTTCCTTCCATTCCGTGCGGAAATTGAGATCGGGCCCATTTTAACTTTCCCTAACCTTATTAGAACCCTAGTCTGGAAGCCTCACATGGGCCATCAGTGGCCGGTCGTACTTCACTGCCGAGGGCCATTGAAGGCAAATTAATCAGGGCCTTTAAAATTGCCCAACAGTGCTTCATAAAAATTATTGCAGCCATATGCGTACGTGCGTGTGTGTGTGCACTGTGAAAAAGAAATCTGTTATTTCAATACATTTGAGGCTTAAAATTCTGTCGCATATTTTGATACGTTTGATCCCGCGTTGTTCGAATGAACGAGCTGCATGCGTATTGGTTCAAGGCATCCCAGTTCGTCTATTAAACGCATAGTTTAATTATTATATTTAATCGATCTCGATAATTATTATGCCACCGATTCTTTAGTTAAGCAATTTACACTGATTTGTCCCTATAACAGGAAAGTCTGGTAGTATTGGGGAAATCGCTACTAGGGAATCTACAACTACACTCCTTAATGGCCCTTACTTGGTCTCCGTAATTAGACCACAGTTTTAGTCAACCTACCTACCCTACCATTCCCTAATAGGGGCCCGGGTCGGCTATTTTACAGAAAACCCTACTATGGAATCCACAAACAATTCCATGAAGGCCTCAAATCCTATTAGGGATCCTCTGCCAATTTTCCGCACGGGAGTTTTCAATGTCAGACTTCACTTTTCAGGAAATGTCAATGCTCTGGCCGGGTATACGTTATGTGAAAGTGTACTTGTTCACAATGTATTCCGACCAGAACATTGTAATTTTCAAACATAGAGTGTAAGCCATAAAAAACGATTTTGTGGTATTCCCGGGCTATTCCTTGGAAGGGCTCGGTCAGGTGAATCGGACGAGGCAAGCCTGGTCAGGGCCCGACACAAAGTGAGGAATGCCCGGTCAAATTTCTGCACGGAGGGTGCGAGGGTGCACAATACTTGTCTATTGTATTTTACACTTTAGTGGCCTTCATACTGTTTGTAAGGAGCTCTAATTCGTTGTATATTTAGGTCTTACTTATGTAAATGGTTTTCCTTCCATTCTGAAGGTCGTGTGCCGGAGGACTGTTAATCCTAATGCACTAATAAACCTATCTATCTATCTACGGTCTATATATAGTGACTTGCCTGTCATATGCATTCTTATGACCCGTACAGAATATATATTAAATCGTTAACGATTGCAGCCTGTATATTTGCGTCCAGCGAGAGATCGTTCACGGCTTTGCCAGTCAGGGACGATCATAGTAATTCGTTGCAGTGATCATCGTCACAGCGGCCACCTATCGCCAACACGACGGGGCTATGGGCATCGATCGATTAATGACAACAGGTATGGGATACCTGTAATTCCGGGATCGGCAAGAATGTAGGTTGCACGAGCGACGAAGGACGACGGCAATGAAAGAGCGTTGATCATCGCCGTGAGCCGGCACGCCGCAGTGTGCTGTATGTAAATCTATAGAAAAGTGTATGCGAGATTTCTGTGATTACCGAACAAAAGGACGTGATCGAGAGGATTTTCGAGGCCTGAAGCCACGTTGGTTGAGGCCGTCTGCTCGTTAGCCAATCGCGCATGATATACTCTCCGTGGCAGCAAACGTTCAACCGTCGATATATACATTTTTCACGTGTCATCTCGTCCAGATTACAATAATCATCGGGGTGGTCACCGGCCAGTCGATCATCCGGATTAATGCTCCCACTCGTCGCGAATGTGTATACAGGCACACGCCGATCCGCCTCCCTTCGTATCAAGATATTTCACGGTTGCGGTCTCTCATCTCCCCACGAGCGCTACTCGAATAACTCACTCGCTGTACGTTTTTTTTTTTTTTGCATGTGTTCGAACATTATTTATAATCTCGTGTGTAGATGCAGATTCAACAAATGGAAAGAACGGCTGTACGGTATTTTATCGTTTTGAATCTTGCTATTCTTTTCGTTCCCCGTTTCTCCCTCCTCCCCCCCCCCTCTCTCTCTCTTTTTCTATCTCTGTATCTCGCTCCATAATATTCTATGTGTGTAGATATGCACTTTCTCGGGGATAATTCATGCGCCGTTGTCTCCGAGGTGCACACACCCGCGTCTATCCTCACGCACGTTGGTCCCGTTCGCGGTATAATATTTTCATTTCACGGTGGACTGGCCCCGACTGTCCTACTAATGGGCACCACATTGAACTTTGGCGAACTCCAAACCACGTCATGGATATAACACCGTACATATATATATATATATGACCAACACTGGTGGATAGACGGTCGGGGCTTGGCTCGGGCGGCACTTCGAGTTAAGCAGCGTTGTGCATTGCCAATACTTGGAGCGGTGACCGCTTGGCCGAGCACCCGCTGACGCATCAACCAGTCAACGGAAGGCCAATACTTCTGCGACCTTAGTGTAGATACTTGAATAAAAAACGTCTGTGCACCAGAGAATCAGAAGAATATGGGTCCGTTTATACCGTACCCTCGGCAAATGCAGTATGGTGTAGCTAAAGGCAGTATATTGTAGCTAAAGCCAAAGAAGAACGTGCTTCGGAAAATTATAATTTCGAAGTCGACGAAGGCACACTTTACGAGGCAGGAATGGCCGAGGTAATTGTACGTAAAACTATAAACGCGTTTTTCTCGAAATTACTTTTTTCAACCTAGTTGGCATGAAATCTCGAGTTCTATTCAACCGATTGATTTCAAACGCGGTATGGACCTTCAGTAGATATCCCTCTATCGTCCCTACTTCGGGCATTACAATATTATAATTATTACTGTTGAAAAAAAAAATTTACTTGAAAAAGAATAGAGCGAAAAATTAACTTTTTTTCAGTCGCACTTTAAAAAAAAATCCTCTTTGGTACCTGCCGTAATGACATTCATATTGATAAAAGAAATTGGTTTTGTTTATTTTTCAGATGAATGGGAGCTTTTGAACCATGTTAACCGCCTCAACCCTTTTTTCACGGCCATATACAGAGACCCATAACTTTTTCAATCTTTAATGTTTTTTTCAGAATTTTTTTTCGTAAGTTCTTGAAACATCAATACAAAGGTTGCAAAAAGATGGACACTACAAATATTCCTAGTTTTTTTTTATCAAGTCCGTAAAAACGCTCGAAATTTAGGCATCTAGACTAGAAAACTGTCTTAGGATGGCTGTAGATGCAACGGAAGTTAGGTTAGATTAGCAAAGTGCAGGTGAGGAGTGATAGGAAAGGACTGAATTGGGAAGGGTAATACGTAAAAACCCGCAAACGATGGAGGAAAAGTATTTCAAAATAACCTTTAGGATAGAGCCACCAAAGAGTGCGCAGTACTTTCAATTGTTTTATTTTTTCTTCTGTTGGCAACACCACCTAACCTTTCAGTGGCATATGTCGTGTGAAGGTGTTGGACATCAGCTCGCTTCGTCAAGATATTTCTTTCCAATTATATGGCTATTAATAGATTTTCGATGTGTTTCATCTTATTTTTTAACAATTTCAACCACGTTTTGTAAGGTTTTTGCACCTAACGAACGTTATTATACTTCAAATTTGTGATCCAAATGTTACTTTTATTGAGAGGTTATGTCGCCGTTTTGCTAGCTCATCCGTACTTTTAGCTTGTATTTACTTGTAATATGTGCCAGGCTTGATGATCTCACTCCGCTCTCATGCGCACTCTTAGCTTCTGTGAAAGGTTCTCACTATGTACTCTTTGCAACACAGCACCCCAAGAGTGCGCACGGGACGGGAATAATGTTCCTAAATAATCGAAGCTTAATTTGAATAAGCAGTACAAAGTTTATTATCAAAACTGATTTTTCTAGAAATAAAAGTTTATAAAGTGTGTACTCTTTGCTGACTTTACCGTATGTAAACTTGCGTATGTTTACGTAACGATAATTTCGGCGCCATTGAGCTTCACATAATGCAAAGTATGGGGATAATTGGCTACTACGAGGATACTCCCCGAAGTCGATCTTCGTCAAAATTACCTTTCCCCATATACATAGAAGCATACGGAGTCCGATTAAACCCCAATAGCACTTGTCTTCTTCGTCTCATTTTCCCATATCCTAACTTGCTCGCTTCCCTCTTTGCGTGGTCCAAGCAAATTTCGGAAAGAAAATTCAGACAACAAGAAGTCCGAACAAGCATGGTAATGGGAAAGTTCTCCATTAACCTACCCCTACTCAAGTCACTTCCCTACAGCGGATCCTCTAAGAAGAGCAGTATATAATAATAAGCTTTGTCCTCGCAAAAGTCGGAAATTTCCTAGCCATAGAAGACTATATTGCGAAGAAACTCTACAAATGTAACACGCGCTTGGAGAGTTTTTCGTTTCACGCGGAGTCGATTGCGAATGCACCTTCCCTATACACTGCGCGCACAGCTTGAGCCGTAGAGAAGGTATATTGGAAATTCGTTGGTCAAAGTGCAAAGCGGATTGCCGTCGAAACACATGCAGCAAGTTTGCACTTCTGGTGGTATGGTCTCGTGCGAGACTCAAGCAGCGCTCACCTCCTCTTTCCCTCTTGCACGTGAAGTATGTCTCTTGTATAGAGGTCCCCTTGTGGCTGATGGCGCATCCACCTGGTACATAGTAGGCATGTATACCTATATATACGTAGGTATATAGCCGTTGCGGTCGTCATTGTCGTCGCCGTCATCGTCGTTGTCGGTACCAGAGCAAAGAGAGGTTTGCCTTAGCGCTGTTTGACTCCTCCCTCGCCTGTTCACCTCTTCTCTCTCTCTCTCTCTCTCTCTCTCTCTCTCTCTCTCCCCACTTCACTGCTCTTTGTCTCCCCTCTCGACCCCCGCATAGATCCACACGATTGATCTTTTCTCCGCTTTTTTTTCCCTCTTCTTCCTCTCCACGCGTACTTTGCGACTCGCGTATTCTGCTACACTCACCGAGATCTCCGTTTATGTGCGGGGCCTACTCTCTCTTTTTTCTTTGGGACAGTCTACCTGCTATGTGTATTATATGGATATGGAAAAAGAATATTTCGAACCCGTTGTATTTCTATACGGTTGGCAATCTGGCTATTCTGGGGACGGCCCAACATTTTTGTTGAATGCATCGTTCTTTTCTTGCAAGGGAGCAATCCTTGCGAAGACGCAAGGATTAAATATACTTACGTTCAGCCCGCCGCTTCGCCGGCGTAGAATTTTTCCAATAGAAACTTCATTAGAAGTAGCACCCTGCATTAGGGGGTTAAAAAACTTCTAAGATATGCGTTTTATTGTTTGTTTCGAAGAATATTTATACCGAGTTTCTAGTTGATACACGCAAAGAAAGTTTTCCATACAAACTTTTACACCCCATTTCAACCCCCCCCCCTTAAGGGTTGAATTTCGACAAATTCTTTCTTAGTGCACTAGTACATCGTCTAAGTTCTGAGTTTCAAGTTGGTACACGCAAGGGATACAATTTTCCATACAAACTTTTAGACCCCATTTCCCCCCCCCCCCCCCACCCTTCAGAGTTGAATTTCGCATAATCATTTCTCAGTGCACTTCTACGCCTTCTAAGGAACACATGTACCAAGATGATACACGCAAGGAATATAATTTCTCATATAAATTTTTACACCTCATTTTACCCCCTTAAAAGTGGATTTTCGAAAAATTCTTTCTTAGTGTACTTTTACACCTGCTAAGGAATATATGTTCCAAGTTTCAAGTTCATACACGCAAGTAATACAATTTTCTATACAAAATTTCACCCCTCCCCGTCATTTCACCCCCTTAATTTTCTCCTTTCGTAAAAATCTTTCCTAGTGGATGTCTACAGCCTATAAAGAACTTACCGGCCAAATTCCAACTTTGTAAGCTTTATAGTTTCTGAGATTTCGTGATTAATCAGTCGGTCAGTCAGTCAGTCAGTCACTGGTATTCCGCTTTTATATATAATATATAGATTTATCAAATGGTGATTTTCAATTGGAGTTTGAATAATGTTGAGTATGGAGACTTTCACTGTAAGGACGACCCTTGATCGAATGTCTTGAAAATCACCTTCACCAATGTATATATTTGTAAAAGTGGACGAGCTTTCCTCCCACCCTCTGTTTACGGCCCAGATACCACTACATCCTCTGCATTGGGATATGTTTCTCGTTTCTAAAGTAAGAGAGAGAGAGAGAGCGAGAGAGAGAGCGAGAGGTGGAGAGACCGCAGAAAGCGAGTGAAAAGCGATGTGTGCACACGCGTTCGTCCGACGCTGCGATCGCGGCTATATTAGCTGCACGCACGCGTGCACCATGCATCTCGGCCCCTCTCGATATGCCAAGCACACATGGACAATCATCACGAGAGCCCGAGATCGTTATTTCTTTCGGAGAGCCCACAGTGGTACGTATATTCTCGTGATTATTATATTCCAATCCCCAATTATTATCATTCCATTTCGAATTCCACGTTTCTTTCGCTCGTATGCGCACGATTTTTCAGGGCAACACGAGGAAGATTGTCGGAGATACCTTCCCCTGCCCTCGTCCTTTTTATTTTATTATTTTTGGCGAGAAAAATCCGAAGTTGAAAGAAGAATAAGTGAATAAATTGCTGGGCGGCAGGACAAGCTGAAAAAGAAATAACGGAGACCGGAACCATCGACTCGGTATTGAATATGTACCTCTGCACACATTTCTTGGGGAGTCCCAAGATGCACCCAGATCTCTGTAGGGATTTGTTAGGAACACCGCAAATAGGGAGTCTTCATTGGGATCCAATTGCGTTGTGCACTCTTTTGCGATCAACGCCGTTTGATAATTCTCACCACGTTTGATTTGAAAATATGAGAGCGTGTAAGCGTATGGTGATTTTAAGTCAAAGTGCAGTAAAATAAATAACAAATGATAATTAAAGTGGATTTTCAGTGATGTGATTCAAATCGATTTTCAAGATATACTTTTCTAAGTGATTTATACTTCTTTGAGGAGGTTGCAGCGGTCCAGTTGAGTCAAATGACGCCATATGAGTTTTTTCCCCAATAAACCTTAAAAAAAATGCATACGAGGCATAGATTTATCCTGCAAATGCTAAGATTTCATAAAATATAGCATTAGACGGCAAATTTATAGATTTTTATACTTTCATTACGTGTCAACGAAAAACTGTTGTGTTACTAACAACTTGAAAAAGTATAAGATTATTGATGATTATTATGAAAGAATCGTAATCTTTTATTAGATTAAAACGATTAAGAGCTTTAAAAAATTTGTAAACTTTTATCAAATCTTGAAGGTTCAATATTGAATATATATAGTTTTCGATGGGTAAGAGGGGATTTTTTTTCTAAATGTTTACAATGGTTTAGGTTACGTTAATCCATTGCTAGAAATGGTTTATCTTGGTGCCAGATAGCCAAAAAAATTACCTCGACACGTAAAATTACATATGTTCAATTATGTTTTATCTCCGGTGTTTTGTGGTGATTTTTTTTTAATTCGTAAAGACTCAGTATAGTCTGGACCAGAACATATATATTTTTTTATTCTCAATCTTGGGATGTGGGTAACGCTCCAACCTCCTCAAGATAAGATTTATACTTTTTTAACATCCACTCATT
This sequence comes from Ophion ventricosus, assembly GCA_963932345.1. NCBI lineage: Eukaryota > Metazoa > Arthropoda > Insecta > Hymenoptera > Ichneumonidae > Ophion > Ophion ventricosus. The sequence continues at coordinate 6,041,012 of OZ010720.1, forward strand.
TTGTATATCTATATATTTTGGTTAAAAAATAGTAAGTTCAGAATGCGTTGGGATGCATTAATAATCGTCTCGGAATCTGTTCGATAGTGTGGGAATGCTGTAGCATTTAAATTGGATTTGTACATTGGATTTCAATAGAGAATCCCCATTTGAATCCAATGTACGGGCGTGATATTATAGTTAAGGATCGAACGCGATGAGCCAGTGGATTCCTATCAGAATGTTGGGGAAAGTATGGGAATCCAATTGGATACCTACGACGATTTCTGCACGAGTAACGTCGCATTATATATATATATATATATATATATATATATATTATATATATATATATATATATATAAATGTTTATGTGTATGCATATAGCTCTTGTACGGCTCTCATCTCGCGGTTCACGCGTCTTTCGATCTGTTTGCCAGTACGCTTTGTAACTTTACTAGTGTTGTGAGTTCCTCCTTGAGGGAGGATAGGGCCCTCGATGCGGTCTCCGAGAGCAAACAATCTCATGTATACCTCGGATCAACACGAAGAACCCATACCTAGTGTACTCGAACTCTTGAGCGCGCGTCCGTAGGCCCCTCGGAGAAAGATCGCGATATACGCACGTGCGTGCGTTTGTGTACGTGTACGTGCGCATATGCGTGAAAGAGGCACAGGTGATTTCCGAACGACCGGGATCACAGGTGCGGCCTTTTTTCATTGTGAGAGACAAATTTTCTCGTCTTTTTGCCCATTCTCTCTGCACCTCTCTCGGTCTCCTCTATCTTTCTATCTTTCTGCCACGACTCCTATACTTGTTGCATCCTTTGAACGCAAATATTGTCACCAGTTTGCTATTACAGTATTATTACAAAAATATTAAAGAACAGTATTTGTCATTTGCCCCGAGTCCCTAAAAGGTAACTATAGAGACTTATTGTTTGAGGGTGGATTGGACTTAGGGCAGTATTCTAGTCTTGAAATTTGAAAAAAATACGATTTCTTTGCATTTTCTTAGAGATAGACTGTTAAGAATGTGTCTCGAAAGAAAATTTCGAAATTTCCAATATTTATAAAGTTATAGCGATTTGAATACGGCCGGGTTGAGAGGCCGCACTGGCGCGAATCGGACAATCAGGAGTTTCTAAGGAAGCTAGAATTGCTCGCAGGGAAGAACGAGCTTCAAAAAATCATCATTTCGAATTTGAGGAAGGCAAACTTTACGAGGCAGGAATGGCCGATTAGTTTAACGCAAGTATAACCCTATGTCACTTAGATAGTTGCAGTTGTCTGAACTTGTACTCAAAACTTTAAACGTTTTGCTGAAGCCTACTTTTTTCGACCTGGTCGACATAAAATCTCGAGTTCTATTAAACTGATTGACTTCAAATTTGATGTGGATCTTCAGTATCTATCCCCCTATCGTCCCTACCTCGGGGATTGCGACATTGTTATTAAACGTTAAGCCTCTTTCTCGAACCTACTTTTTTCAACCTGTTTGACATAAAATCTCGAGTTCTATTGAACCGATTGACTTTAAATTTGATGTGGATCTTTAGTGTATATCCCTCTATCGTCCCTACCTCGGACATTGCGAAATTATTATTATTACTATTAAAACATTTTAACTATGAAAAATAGGGCGACAAATTAACTTTTTTCAGTCAGTCACCATAACATTTTTTATTTTCTTTGTGACCTGCCATAATAACATTCATATTGATCAAGAAAATTGATTTTATTTCTGTTTCAGATTAATGGGAGTTTTGGAATCATATCAACTGCCTCAACCGTTTTTTTTTTCACGGCCATATTTAGAGGCCCATAACTATTTCAATTTTTTTCTACACAGATTTATTTTTTAATATTCTTGAAACATCTAAAGAAATACCTTAAAAAAGTATACTAAAAATATATATATTTATTTATCAATCCCGAAAAAACGCCCGTAATTTAGGTCTCTAGACTAGAATACTGCGTTAATGCTGCCTTACCAAATCACGCAGCTTGCGCTTCAATATCGATCAATGGGGAAAGCAAAAAAGTCGAATTGACGATGCGTCAATTAATTGTACCGAAATAGGGAAAATCAACTTTTATTCAAGCAATTTTATTCGGAATCCAACGTGCAGCGAAGCATAATCGTTGATTCGAGTAAGGTATAACTTGATGGCCCGTCGGGCTAAAAGTTAGTCCAAAATGGGCTAATCGTGGATTTACAACTCTAGATCATGTCGTACATTTTAGCTTTGCAAATCGCTAATTTAATAATAAATTAACACTCAGGAATTATAATTTTCCCCTTTTAATAATAATTGAAATCAAATTCGACAATATTGGCGTGTGCTTGACTGAGGTTTTTGTCAGTGACTGTACATCTGTTTCAATAGTACAATAAAAAAAATTCTCAATTTTTTAATTTAATTTATACGTTCAGATCATCCTATTATTATGAATAATTACCCAAAAACTCAATATATATTTAGTTTTCAAATGATTACTATTAATTCATCGTTAAAAAGGGCGATACTCCTTATTACTTTAATTAATTTCTCAACAATTACTCAGTCGATTTATTTGACACTTAGTATAATCAATCGCTTGATCCTAAATCTTGATGATATAATATTTTCAGAATTTACGGCGCTTTAGTTCCAATCGTTTTGCAATCATTAACGTCTGCAGAAGCTTTCTTTCCCATAAACGACCGTGTTAAATTCATATGTTTATAAGTACCAAAGTATTTAGTAAAAAAATCGAAAATAATTCATGTATTCTATCAAGAACTATTATTCCTCAAATTTTCAAGAATTCTGGCAATTTTTTAATATCCATCCAGTAATACTTTAAGAAGAATTGATCAAGACAGTTGGGAGGTTTTAAATGGATCGTGGGGCAAAGTCTCCGACACTAAAGTTAAGATCAGCAGTCTTCGTATACGATACGTGTATATACGTTATAATAAACTCGGTTTAGCCGCTTCCCGAACCGAAGCCAAATAAACACTCTTACCAGCTACATCGAAGCCATGCAGGAGATTGCCTTGGGTCGTCGCTTAGTCATTGCCCCATTAATTTTCGTCACTACATATACAGATTCGTATTCCACGAGGTGACAATATCGCAGATTGATCAAGGAGGGTGTACACACCAATTTGTAATCAGAGTAAATCATCGCGATGGAGTCCGGTTTCGCGAGATACCCTACACTTGCATCGATGATACTAGTCGTCACGGCTCGACGGTGACTTTAACGCCGTGTTCGTGTTCATCCCGATCCCGCTTTTCCAAAACCTCTATCAATTTCCTATTTTATTAACATGGCGAATCGCGCCCACCACATGACGAATAATCCATAAAAGTTTTTATCAGACGAGAGTTTTTATCGGATATACGGGAGATGGGATTTTTTATCGGATATAATATTTATATGATTATTTCCGGTGTAAATTTGCAATGCCCTTGGACGATGGATGCCCAGTTTGTATATATTGGAATTATAAATGTATCCGAAGAAAAAATGTACGTAATGTAGAATTTTGATTAGAAGTTAATTAGAAACTGATACGTAGTACAAGTGAATTAAGGACTTCCGAGAGATGCAATCCCTGGCAAATGAAGTCGGATTTAAAAATATCCTAGCTTTAATGTAAATGCAGTCGTTAGTGGGACAATATGTCGACCAATCCTCAAATTTCCAGTTGAATTTTTCATTTTTTATCGTTTCACCTGTATTTGTCGATGATTAACTTTATTAGGTTAAAACCCTCGAGAGTGAATACGCCGCACCTCGTACTGCCGTAATTTTCGAGCCGCTTGACTGTTTATAGCGTTGCCATATAGTTTCGTATATACGTGTGGGATAGTCGAACGTGAAAAAAATCAGAATTTCAGCGCGTTAAAAGTAATTACAGTATAATGATGTAGTGCATGATTGTGAAATTTACGAAAACGTTTCATTCGTGTATAAATTAGCCGCGCGAAAATGTTTCAAAAGTCTGTAGCTTTTTTCCTCTCTGCTATTCTGCATGCGAAAAAAAAAACTGAAAATTAAAAATTTTGGAATTCTTCGTCTGGTTCGTGGACCGATTTTAAATTTTACTTACACGCTCACACTGATAGAAAATCTCTTTTGATATTAACTAGATGTGTCTATTTGATTTTTTACAATTTGAATTAACTAAATTTTTCGTAAAATCCAATTTTTTCTATTATAATCCATTATTAAAATGATTTAATTTAAAGATATTTTTTTATTCAAATCAAGTTCTATGTAATATCGTCCAATAACTAAATATTTTATTTATTTTTTATAAATATGTGATTTGGTTTCATCGGGTAGTATAAGACAAAAGTGACAGACAGAAAAATGGTACACGATTCAGTCTCTCAAGAATTTCATGGCTTCGTTTTCATTAGAAGACTGTTGTAACATTCTGCAGTTGAGGAAAAGGGTTAGTCTTCATATACATAAATAGTCGCGTCTGTTAATAAAAGCCACGACGATACCTTTCTTTTTTTTTCCAAATAGCAGCCTTGTTAGTGAAAAAAGGGCAAAATAATTTAACATTTTTCACCGCATTTTTATGGCATGGACCTATATTCCTTTCGCGTATTCGTGCGATACATGGTATGTTATCTTTATTTATATAATTTAAATCTAATCTTTATTTATTTAATTTGAATATATTCAATATTTAAAAAGAATAGCTTGAACGAATGAAAAAAAATTGAAACAAATAGGGGTCGTAGTAAGCCGCGAGACAAGAAAAAAACCTATTTGATTTAAATAGATCCTAATTAAATTAATTGTTTTTTCTTGGCTTTGTAGAAGAAACGAAGTAATCGTGTATTCTTATCATTATGTTAGAATATTGGCAAGACTCCCAATACATCCTTATCGAATTTTGTATCCTTCGGATGCGAAAGAAAGGGTGGAATTCCCTATTGCTCGACGTAAGCGAAACAAACACATATTCTCAATCATCCTGTAAAAAATTACCAGCCTCTTGCAAATTCGTTCGATAAAAATTGTCTGGGTGAACCGTGCGATGGCAGACTCCGCGAACAAACTTCAACTGAAAATAGCGATATTCTTCGTCGAAACTGATCGTCTTTTTTTAGACCGGAATACCGGCTGAAAAAAAACAATCCATTATTTTGCACAAGCCGAAAATCTTGATTGTAGATCGACAACCGCAGAATTCTCCCACACAACAAGCATTTATTCTCAGTGCATAAATTCAAAGCGTTGTCAAGAACGAATAACTCCGAATTCGAATCCCAACGGAAACATTAATACTACATAGTCGACAAAAAAAAAAATGTTTTCATTGGGTTACGAAGATACGTCGGTGACAATAGCGTTATCGGTATACAAGCGATTTATATAGAGATAAGAATAAATTCAAGCAATGTACACACACCGCCTCTCGTGTGGCGAGGGTGACAGCACCGGCCACCAGGAGCTCGAAGATCATCTCTTCCTCTTTCTCCTGCAGGAGAGTTCCCGTCTTCTCCTAGCGGTCCTTCTTCCTCGCATCCACTCGCGCACTTCCTCTTACACGTCTCCGATCTACGTCGACGAATGATACTCAATAACGTTTCTTCGCTTTATTCTGTTCTTTTCTTTTCGTTTTTTTTTTTTTTTTTTTTTTGAATCACCACACCTCGTTTTAAGCACCCACGTATCGTGTATATCGTTGAGGAACAAATAATCAAAATAAAACCGACTGAAACAATCGTTTACTGAATTTCGTTTAAACATCCGTTAGCCACGTGATTAGCTGGTTCAATGTCGATCCGACGTAGGAGGGAAGCCGAGAGAGCCCCCGCATCCTCGGGAGGCTCTTCCGCCACGAGGATCAGGCCGATCCTCACGATATTCGCCACGTCTTCTTGATTGCCGATTATTCGATCGATCGTCGCCCCGTCGACGCGTCATACGTCTTTGAATTTACTCGTTATTTTATTGATCGAAGCTTGCTCTCGATCGTCGTTTATGAACAAATTGTTTTTGCGCTTTGTTCCGAAATATTCGCCACGAGATAAGATCTGCGTTGGTGACCGGTCGAGATACGAAGACTCTCGCGAGAGGCTCTCTTGCGCTCTATCCCTCTCGTTAATTCCGTTCAAATAAAATAACGTATACGTTTTATTTTTTGCGCTTTCCCTATCGCAAAAGCGC
>OZ010720.1:6052376-6126294 GCA_963932345.1 Ophion ventricosus
AATGGAACAAACACGGCTACGAGTAGTGACTAAGCGTAGGTTTTTTTTTTATCAAACTTTGATTTTAGTTTAGCGATAATTACGAATGGTTACGAATTAAATTAAATTACGTCACGGACAACACTTTGGAATTTTATTGTAATATTCGGTAATTCATGCAACTTCTCCTACTTTTCGTGATGTGATCGTTTTTTTAATCACTGATAGCTCGATTTACCTGGCGGACTTGCGGACTTCGTATCTGCGACTGGCTGTACGCGTTATCTCTGGTAAATCTAGCACGCAATTATATCAGTATTCTGAAATTAGATCCTTATTCATTGAGGAGCTGACATATATATGAGAAACGTCATCGTTCAGAAATGACGTATCCGCGAGAAGATAAAATTCGGCAGCGTCGTATTTCGAGAAAGTCCTGTACAAAAATGTAAAGAAAACGGTTATACGGGGTAAAACAACCCCTTAGAGTGAAAGATGTCAATCAATTTTCATTAAAAATCGGCAAAAATGTATAGAGACGGGTTTCTCGCATTTACGCGACGTAATTTTGAGCTCTGAATGAAAACTCCGTAATATTCTGATCAGCTGAAAATTTCCTATTCGATTGACACCCAAAATATGATAAAAGTCGAAATTTTTTTTTTCGTTTCTCTTGGTTACATTTTCAAAATCTCTAATACCTCATTTCGAATACCTGTAGCGTCGCACAGTGGATCGAAACTGTGAAAAAAGTGTCATAATTTTTTTTTTTCAATTGACATATATTTTTGTTCTAATTGATAGAGCTACATAACCAAATAAGAAATGTTCTATTGTATTTTTTTTCTCAAAACTAATATTTAATAACCAAATGGGTAATATTCAAAATGTTTGCATGGAGCGACACCTATCATGCTCTGCATCTTCGAATTTACGACCGATACACATTCGGCACTACTAAAATACATTATCTGGCTATTTTTCCCTCATATGACACTATAAATAGGTACATCCACTAAATGACTTATCTAAAACATTGTTCTTTTTCTTATTAAAAAATAATATATAATGAAATATAATAACAATATAATTGGTATTTTTATTATTATTATAAAGAGCCTGCAATGTCAATTGTCACTGCCAGACAAAGATCTCCATTTCTTCCTTACACTCCTTTACATAAAATAATTTTTTTAATTCGTTTCGGGGTACGATAAAAAGTACCAATTTTCTGACGCATTTATCAGTCAAAGTTGTGGGTGGATGTACCTGTCCACAGTATCATATGAGAGATAAATAGTCAGATAATGTACCTTAATAGTGCCGAAGGTGTATCGGTCGTTAGTTCAAAGATAGGTATTGCTCCATACAAACATTTTATAAATATATTGGCGATTTTCTTGCTAAATATTAGTTCTGAGCAAAAATGTAATAAAACATTTCTTATTGAGTTATGTAGATCTATCAATTGGAACCAAAATATATATCAATAAAAAAATAAAATCAAAAGTCACTTTTTTCACAGTTTCGATCCAGTGTGCGTCGGTCCTATTTGAGTGACATAAATTCAATGGGGGTTTTTTTTTTTTAAGGATTCCGGAAGACGTTAAAGAATGTCGCTTGATTTCTGCTGATATTTTAATGGGTACCCCTGGAAAATGCACTTGAAAAATTACCGTAAAAGAGGCAGAGTGATATGGAAAAATTTGCGAAAATCAATGGTCCGCCTTCGAAATTCTATCAAAATTCTAAAAATAATCAAAGTTTTTAAAATCAAACATCATTTTAAATAGCAAAGTGTCAAATTGGAACACAAAAAAGAATGACGGCCAATTCTGTAAAGCGACAAATTTGTTGCCAAAACGGAAAAAAAATTCTTATTTCAAATATTTTTTATGAGTCCCTGACGATGCATTCTTACCCCTGAACACAAATTCACCATTCATTTTCACCAAAACCCTTAATTTTGACATGGTCCACACTGAGGGGTGGTTTCAACCCTTAAAACAGTTTTTCCGCCGATAAAAAAAGTATCTAATAGTTTTTAATAATGTACAATATAAAAGCTTTTCAACCCAATCAAAGGCGGACATCAAGGTGACGTTCCTTGTCAACCACCTTACATTTTCCAAAACGCATAATCTCCCAGATTTCGTACTTTGCATCATTCGTCCCTACGTTGTAATGCATTGACATATCCGACGTACGTTAACTGCACACTCTATCACTGTATCGCGGTAATACTCGATCTCTGGTGAATCTATATCCCATCGAATGTTTATCGGGTGCCGAAAAAAAAATGACACATCGATATCTCGAGAGTGTCAACGGACGGTGTCTTCCAGCAGTGGCAATAGAGTCGTGGATGACGTGACACCCAAGATATTTTTAAATGTGTAGCTGTATACGTAGATACATTTATCGACGATGATATAACAGCAATGATATAACCTTGGTTAGAACCAAGTATAAGTCAAAAAGCCAGAAAAAATTCAACGGTGTACGAGCGTCGAGTATGAATCATTCGACGATAGAGTTTGCGAACAGGTGGACGACCTGAGAGCGAGAAAAAGGTAGAGTGAGAGAGTAATAGAAACGTGGGTCCTCGTTTGATAAATTTCATCATTTTCATGTCACAGAGACACGAAAAAAAAAAAAAAACTTGTTTCTCCAACGAGCCAACTCCCACATCGACGAACTATTATATTATCATTATTATTGCTAGGAGTCACCGTAAGATTATGGTTACGCATATGCATTACGAAAAATCTTCACAAATGGAAAACCATTGACCCGTGAATTTGAGAGTTTTATTCGAAGTGAAGTCTCATCGGCGATTCTTCCGTCCGAATAAACTTTTCACCACACATGCATAAGTGCTTCGTAACACACCGCGAGAGCTGTAACACGCTCCTATTCGCGCCTAACTCGAACATACCGAAACATGGCATGGCTCATTTGACTTGGGTCAAGCCGTGCTTTCAAAATGGCGACAGCGACGTCATGTAGATAGATGTTAGAGGCAAGTCGGTTGAGCCCGTTCTCCAGGGGCGATTAATTACGCCACACTCGCGCTTCGAGTTTCACGCTCCCGCTGTCACGGGTCCACTTGATAGATCCCCGTGGGCTAGTTCGTGCATTCGCACCTCATATACCGGCCGAGTATAGTCATATAGGAAGAGGTAGTTTTGAGAACATGCAATTTGGAAGACCGTTCTTTTCTTAAAACAAAGGATTCGTGCAAAAGTGATTTAGGGACCTCGAAACAACCAGATGTGCTGATGGAAAAAATTACAAGGATACAACTCATTCGATATGTACTTTCATCATGAATTCACGTACGAAAATTTGTTAGCGAGTCCCTAGATTCTATTACATCTCTAGAGGGATTTTCTACGTAGGAAATCCGCATTGGAATCCCAGTGGATTCCGCGCTATTTCCCGATATGCCGACGTTTCGCAAACATTACAGTCTGCATCATCAGGGTTGAGAGCTCCGATACTGAAACTCTCGTGTCTCAGGTATTCCATGTATAGTTGCAGTCATCGGTCCAGATCGCGGCACCAGCCAATCAGATGTTTTTAATTGATCAGCTAGTCAATTAAAAAACCGGAAGGCCGGTGTGCCAAATAGCATTAATGTCTTACCCTCCGTCTCTGTTCAGGTTGTCCGGATGTTTTCGGACTTCCAGGCCTTCTCGGTGATTCCTGAAAAAAATAGCTGTTTGAACTGAGAACGCCTGAACAGAGACGGAGGATATTACGTCAATCCTATTTGGCAGACCGTCTTTCCGGTTTTTTAATTGACCAGCTGATCAATTAAAAACATCCGATTGGCTGGTGCAGTGATCTGGAACGATGACTGCAACTATATATAGAATACCTGAGATACGAGAGTTTCAGTATCGGAGCTCTCAGCCTTGATGATGCAGACTGTATCGTTTGCGAAAAGTCGGCATAACGCTGATCCTCAACACCGCCTCCATCCGGAAGCCACATACTTTTGTAATAGTAGAAATAAGTATTGGCCACCTCTCCTTTACTTCTATGGCCATCACATCCGGATACTCCGAAAGAGATGGCCAATCATGGTGTTGAAAAAAAATACTAATTTTAACGTTGATCGCATAAGAATGACTTTTATTTTTTCTAAAATAAAAATAGAAATAAGTAAAGAAACTTCTGTACTTTTATTTCAGCGGATCATTGAAAAAACGGTGGCCAACTACCGCGGACTTACCCTATTTTGTTTGGAAAACTCGATGTACAGAATGCAAAGGGATTCATCAAGAATTCTATCGGATTCTGGTCGATAACATGGGAATTCTAGAGGATTTAAATTGGATTCGTACATGGAACTCCAATGGAGAATCCCGATTAGAATCCAATGTTGGAGAGAGACCTTTTAGTATAGGGATCCAATGCGATGACCCAACGGATCCCTATCACGAAATATGGGCAAGTATGGGAATCCAATTGGATCCAATTTCTGCACGGGTATATACAATATATACAATTTCTGCACGGGGATAGGGTAGGGAGTGGCATGTTGAGCAATTGGGTAAGTTGGGCAATCGAAATATCTGGGAAACTAAGCACCGCACGCGGATACATCAAATGGTGGAAAGAGAGGTATGGGGGAGGGGAACAGATCACACCATCACCCATTACCATGCGGCGCACGAGACGGTAACACAGGACGTTTCATTAATTTTGTACCCAAAAGTAAAATAAAAACATGATTGAAAGATTTTCTTCTACCATTGTATGAGAAAAAATATTTCTAAGTTCATTGCAATTAATGTTAATGTTGCAAAATCTAACTAATTAACAAGCAATTGTTGGTTTATTACTGCATTGTACCAAATCATGTTCGATACGTCTAATTTTTTTATGCAATTCTTACTTTACTCAACTTACCTCATACCCATGCTCAACTTACCCCACTATCCGGGCAGGTTTGCCCAGATAAATTTCCTATTGACCAAAGTAGGTTTCATTTTTATACGGCAGACTTTTAAGGAATTAAATACAAGCCTACAACCCTATATATATATATATATATATATATATATATATATATATATATATATGGCTGACACTGATGGATGGGCGGTCGGGATTCAGCTCCGGCGGTACTTCGAGTTAAGCAGCGTTGTGCATGCTTGATACTCGGAGCGGTGACCGCATAGCAGTGCACCGGCTGGTGAATCAACCAGTCAGCGGAAGGCCAATACTTTTGAGAAGTTGGCGTAAATATTTGATTGCAACGTCTGTGCACTAGAGAATCAGAAGAACATGGGGCCATCTATGCCGGTACGGGTTTTCCACAGTTTCCCCGTATTCCCGGCAAATGCGGTATAGTGTAGCTTAAGGCAGTAGTCTGCTTTACAGGCTTCAAAAAATCGATTTTTCGTTTTTGTCTTAAATCTATTCCAAAACTATCCAAGAATATGTGTTCAAAATTTTAGAGGCCAATTCGACATATTTTCGAAGCTAGATCAGTTTTAGTGGCCGAGCGTCGAGCAGGTGCGAATGCTCGGGCAGAACTTTACAGCCCGTTTTCTCGAGTTTTCATTTTCACAAGTTTTGGAAAACGGTGCCGGCGATAGTAAAAACAATATATGTCCGATCGAAAAAAACCAAAGTGATCTAGCTTCAGTATTGAATTATCTTCTATTTGAACTAAAAAAGTTGGACAAAAGTACTATTTAAATTACTTGTTTTGCAACTTAAAGTGAATTTTTTTTTTCAAAAAAGTGAATTTTTTTTGCAAACTTGGAAAAAATTTGGAATTTCGTCATTTCTTCGGTATTTTTTTAGTTCATATAGAAAAGGAACTTATAAAAACTAAAAAAAAATTTGGTTCCACTGTTTCAGATGCATCGCACGACCTCCATCACCGGCACCGATTTACGAGTGCACACTCCAGGCGCCCCAGAAAAATCGTTACAACTTTGGCAAATTTCAATAATTTGTAATAATAAAAATTGTTTTTTAAAGCTTGAATATAATATACTATCGTCTCAAAATTTCGTTTACCGCAATCATTTCCTTCCCTTTCAAAAAAATTGTTGAAAAAACGCTTTTTTTTCGGCTCCTAAAGCAGACTACTGCCTTAAGACGACTGTGGTCCTAACGGAAATTAGGTTAGATCAGCACAGTGCGGGTAGGGAGCGATAGAAAAGGGTTCAATCGGGAACACTTAATACATAAAGATCCGCAAGGATATACGTTGTAAGTCAGGTATTAAATTTTTTTTAATTATGTCTGTGTCAATGTACATTCATGTACGAAAAATGCGTTTCCAAAGAAGAAATCCCACACGTTTTGAAAATCAAAGCGATCTTCTGCGTGGCCCGATGCGTACGTTTCAATTCTCAGGCTATGCGGCTACTTGAACTACCAAATAGATGCAGATTTACGAATTGGAAAGGAGGAGGAAAAAAGGGAGAGGGACAGGGTGTGAGGAGAGAGATGTATAAGAAGAGAACGCGAGAAAATGCGTGCGAACTCGTTCACAGTACAGGCTATATATATATAGATATATATATATAATCGTATATACTGGTGTGCGGTTCCTCAAACGCATCGTTATCTGATGGCGGCGGTGAGGATCGAGAGTTCTGGACCGGCGGGGAGATCCGCGTTGTCAAACTCTATCCCGAGCAAATCTTCGTTCGGGTATCCCGCGGCGCGAGGTCCCCTGTGTGCGCCATTGTGCGGGCGCAACAAGCATGTATATAGGCAAGAGATTCCTCTCTCTATGCGTGCGGATCGCGGCCTCCTCTCTCTCTCTCTCTCTCTCTCTCTCTCGCTCTCTCTATCCTTCTCGACACGCGGTACACGACACCGACAGCATCCAGCACCGTATTCGACGTCCTCTCTCATACCTTCCCAGAAAACTATCGGTCCGCTATAACTTATTAATATATATATATATATACTTATATACCTTTCTTTTTTCTATTTATTTCTTTTCCTCGTCGAAGGAAAGTCACCTATAGTCTAAGAAGAGGAAGAAGAGAAAGAGGACGAAAAAGAATAAGAAGAAGGGTCGAATGTGAGACGTGGGAGAGGGCGAGGAAAAAGTGAGAAGTCCGAGAGAGAGAGAGAGAGAGAGAGAGAGAGAGAGAGAGAGAGAGAGAGAGAGAGAGAGAAGAGAGCGAGGACGGAGCACCACGAAATACACAAGCGAAGGCCGACTTCTCATTTCCGCGGTCTTCCCGTGGGAACCGGAGCTGACCCTGAGTCGCGGTGAGAGAGCTTGGCAGTACCCCGGAGAAGAAGCCCGTATGCAACAAAGGAGAGACCCGATCCTCGTGGCCGATCCTTGGCGAGTAGAGAAAGGATCTATTATTCTCCGGGGTGGCAAAGAGAGGGGTGGAAATGTATTTATTTGAGAGTGTTGTCGCTCTCGGAAGTTCGCCAACGCGAGAGAAAAGAATCTTCCCATTTTCGTTACCTTCAATCGACTCTTACTCACTTCGAACGCGCGACTCAACAACCACCAGCTCCCTTTTTTCGCCCTATGTCAAAAGTCCAATTCGTTAAAGAAAACAGGAGTTTAGCCGGTGCGAGTATCATTGTCAAACACCGACGAAATTAAGTGTTCTCTTTGGTTTCTTCGCGGGTGTCTCACGATCAATCCCGCCCTCTATAGACGTGAAGCTTCGCCCGCATTCTGATCATGCACTTGCCAACTTTTGCGTGGTCGAATTTTCCGATAGAGCCTTCCGAAGGACTTCAAGCAGCACGAACGTCATTCAAATCTGATACAAATGTAGCTGAAGGCTTGCATAGTCACTGGGTTAGGGTGCTGTTTCGATTTTTACGGGTCACCTAAAAGCCGCGAGAGTCGTTGATTTTTTTTTATGGTAACGCAACTGAGACTCGGTAAAACGTAACCTGCATTGACGCAGCTTTTCTACAATTTCCCTGTGCCCTCATACAAATGCGATGAAGGAGTGCATTCGAAGGTAGAAGCTCCTGACAACACACTGAGAGAAATGTATAATATTTTCAACCATAATTTATATTTCCTTGCGGGGACAATCATATTTTATAGCCATGGTAATTGCCCAAAATATAGTACTGCTTATTGATATTTTAGCATTTGCGAATATTATGCACACATGTTAAACGTACCCAACAATTTTACAAGCATACGTTGATTGTTCAAAGCTATATAATATAGTAAGATTTCATAAAATGGATATTTCCTTACACTATCAATTAATAACTCCCTCAAGATCCTAATAGTGAAGAGGACTAATATATATATATATATAAATATTTACGTTGATAAAAATATTGCTTGTGATTTGAAACCATGTTTATAGTGATTGATACGATATTGTATGATATATCTACTAAATGTAGAGAATATTTCATAAATCTAAAATAAATACAAATATATTTTTTTTATTGGTTCGTTCCAGCCGTATAGGGTCTTCCCCTTTTTTCGAGCCCCAACCCACCTCAACTTCGTTCTGCCTCCCATTCCACATCCCCCCTCTACCGGCCATTCCACTACCCCCCGCCCCTTAGATCTCCCATTTCACAACTCAGATGTCTACCTACCATTCCATTCCGCCCCCCCTCCCACCTTGCGGCCGCAGCCGACTTCCCTCTCTGTATCATATTCATCATGACATGTCCGCTATGGGCATAGGGAAACTGCGGAAAACCTATACCAATACGGCCGGTCCCAAGTTCGCCCCTCCCAATCAGGGAATTAGTCGTCTTTCGCCGAGAAATGTCGAAGAAAAACATTTCACGACGACAGTGACGCGACTGGGATTTGAACCTGCGACCTCTCGTTCCATTGGGCAGCACGCTAACCACTAGACCAACGCACCGGGTCTAATGAATCAAAATATTTAAAAGCATTTTTTAAAAATATACCTCCTTTTTAAAACGGACTAAAAAGTATAAAATAATTTCTCCTAGCCCCATACAAATTCCTTCCCCCATACAGATGGTCCTGAAAAGTTGTGATTGCGAATTTTTAATAGCTATGAAAATACTCGTAAGATTTGAAACGAAAAACGTGGGGCGCATGCAATGGATAATTGATGCATGAATAGTTCACCTAAGTCACCAAGAATTTTATTGTACTGCAAATGATATGAACTGTTGTCTGAGTTTTCTCAACGACAGGTACTTCCTACACTCCATACTGTTATCTTTTACATACGCCCCACGTTTTTCGTTTTAAATCTTACAAGTATTTTCATAGCTATTGAAAATTCACAATCACAAATTTTCAGCACAATTTGTATGGGGTTAGGAATCTGTATGGGGTTATAAATCTGTATGGGGCTAGGAGAAATTATTTTATACTTTTTAGTCCGTACACATACACACAACGCACAATTTGAAAAGACTCATGTGTCGTATTTGTTGCATTATGCGGAAAAATTCTGAGTTCAATTTTAATAATTACCCATTGACTATCCGTTGGCAATAAATATTTGACGCGTTGTTTGACGAGCACTTGCCCGTGCAGAAATTTGTTGAGGAGCCCCCAGCCCGTGCAGAAATTGCACTAGGGATCCAATTGGATTCCCATACTTGTCTCTACTTCCTGACAGAGATCTAATGGCTGATCGCATTGGATTCTTGAGCTAAAACGTCACGCTCGTACATTGGATTCTAATCGGAATTCCCTATTGGAATCCTAAGTACGAATCCAATTTGTAGCCTAGAGGATTGCCATATTATCGAACAGAATCCGATACGATTTTTGATGTATGCCCATAGCATTGTGTAAGTTTAATTTTCTGAACGACATATATAAATATACAAAATTAGTGAATGTTAAAAAAGTTTCAATCTTATCTCAAAAGAATTCAAAAAGGCTTAAAAAAATATATCTTATCAATCGATTTGAATTACATCACTGAAAAGCGACTTTAGTTATCGTTTGTTATTTATCTTACTGCACTTCGACATTATATCAGCACACACTTACACGCTCACGAAGCGTGCAGGTTATGTTTCAACACGCCAAGTTGTTTTGTAGTGACTTTTCACGTATTTTTCGATTCGAACGCGGTAAGATTCTTCAAACGGCTTTCACCGGGGAACACTGCAGAATCCAATTGGATCCCTACAACAAATTTGTGCACGGGATTATGAAAGAATATTTTTTTTTTGCAGAGAGCTAACTCATTTCGGTTGAGGATTTCCAATAAATCATTCTCAAATGACTTCAATCGGAAAATAGCGCGACATCCACTTGAATTCCCTTGTGGACTCCTTACGTGCGGCGTCTCTATCAAATCCCTATAGGGATGTGATAGAATCTGGGGACTTCGAAACTAATTTCTGCACGGGAGATCCTACCATATCTCTATACGGATTCGATATGGACGTCCCACGTAGGAAGCACACATAGGAGTCGAAGAGGATTCCGCGCTATTTCCCGATTGACGTCGTTCGAAAATTTTCCCGTTCGAAATTCTCAATGAGAATTTAATGGATCTACCAAGAAAAAATATCCTTTTGTGATTGCGTGCATAAATATGTTGGGGAGTCCCAAGATTCACCCACACGTCTCGTGAAAAGTCACGAGAAAAAAATTTGCGTGTTGAAACATAACCTGTACGCTTCGAGAGCGTGTACGTGTGTGATGATTTGTCGAAGTGCAGTAAAATAAATAACGAACGATAATTACAGTGAATTTTCAGTTATGTGATTTAAATCGATTTTGAAGATATACTTTTTGAAGCGATTTGTAGGGAAGGGAGGGGCATGTTGAGCAGTCGGGTAAGTTGGGCAATCGAAATATCTGAAAAACTAAGTACCGCACGCGGGTGCATCAAATGGCGGAAAGAGAGGTATGGAGAAGGGCCATCACGCCATTGCCCGTTGCAATGCGGCGCACGAGACGCTAACACGAGACGCATCATTAATTTTGCACCCAAAAGTAAAAAAAAACGTGATTGAAATATTTTCTTTTACCATTGTATGAGGAAAAATATTTCAAAGTTCATTGCAATTAATGTTAATGTTTCAAAACCTTACTAATTAACAAGCAACTATTGGTTCATTACTGCATTGTACCACATCATGTTGCATACGTCTGATTTTTTCGTGCAATTCTTATTTTGCCCAACTTACCTCATACTCATGCTCAAAATGGCCTTAGTCATTTGAGAGCGATTATCTATGAAACAATAAGGATAACAGGAATTTCGTCTACAGACTTTTTATCCCAGATAAATTTCCTATTGATCAAAGAAGAATTCATTTTTATACGGCAGACTGTTAAGGAATTACAGGGCGACAATTCCAAATTTGCTCAACGTGCCCCTCCCTACCCTACTTGTTTCAAATAAGATTTATACTTTTTTGAGATCCACTCATTTTGCATATCTATATATTTTGTTCAGAGGACTCAACCTACCAAATGCGCGGGGATCCGCCCAGAATCGGATTCTGTTTGATAATGTGAGAATCCTTTAGGATTCAAATTAAGTTCGTACATTCCAATGGGAAACCCTGCCAGGAAATTGAGATATGGGAATTTAATTGTATTCCTACTACAACTTCTGCACGGGTGATCGCGTTTTGCTACGCGTTCATCCTTTCCTAAGATGGAGAGTGCGCTTTGTCAGCGTCTCCCTGCAATTTCGTCACACAGAAGGATCGATGAATTTTGGTGCGAAACCCGAATGGTCGTTTCATGCCGCTGCGAGCTTGCCAAGCGCACATGAGAGCGAAGAACCGAAGCGAGACACACGTACACGGATAGTTGGTATCTGTATCCAAGTGTAGGAGAAACGAACGTGCCTGTATGTGTGTCGAGCGTGTAGTAGCTCGAGAGAACTGCGGGTTAAGATGTCGTGCAGGAGCGAGACAGGTTGACACGGGCTGAACCAATTACGAGGATATTATCCCGCCGACGGTTGCTACTACCTGCAATCACCGTGATTAGCGCACTTGCCGACAACACTCATGCCTCTCCGCGTGCGTCCTATCTTTTTCCCACTACCAATTTCCTTGCCGCACCGCGCGCATAATGTGCCACCGCGTTGCCGCTCTCGCTTGGATGCTGATCCAAGGGCTTATTACACGCACCTCTACGTGTCCGAGAGTACGCCGCTAATTTGTGAACGTTCGCACGTACATGCACGCCTATTACGTTAAATTATGTAAGTCGCGTGCATTCATAATTGTTACTATGTATACATATGTGTGTGTGTGTGTGTGTATGTGTACTATCCGTGCCTTCGGCTTTGCCCGCGTTGAAGTCCGATTGATGGCCAATCTAGCCCCTTATTTAAATAATATTGTTTTTTTTTCTTTGGATTTGTGGAAAACTTTACATGACACTGAGGAGGAGGTTTCGCACTATCTCAGTCTATGGTATTCTAATCCACTGTCCTACCTTCATGTATCCGTCATCATAAGCGATCATAAGCGACTCAGCAGCACCTTATTGAAATCGTATTGTTTTTCTTTGGGTTTGTGAAAAACTTTACATAAGGCACTGAGGAGGGGGTTTCGCATCACCTCAGTCTGTGGAACTCTTATCCACTAGCTTTCGACTCAGCAGCACTCTATATAAATAGTATTGTTTGGGGGGGGGGGGGGGTTATGGAAAACTTTCCACAAGCCACTGAGCAGGAGGTTCCGCACTACCTTAGTCCGTGGGATTCTTATCCACTGGCTTACCTTCATCTATCTGTAATCGTAAGCAGCTTAGGATTCTACGCTCAGCCTTTGACTCAGCAGCGCCCTATTTAAACCGTATTGTTTGTTTTTTGGGGTTGTGGAAAACTTTACATAAGACACTGAGGTGGAGGTCTCGCACCACCTCAGTCTGTGGGGTTTTTATCCACTGTCCTACCTTCATGTCCCCGCCGTCATAAGCGCGTTAGGCCTCCTCGCATAGCCTTCAACTCAGCAGCGCCCTATTTAAATTGTATCCTTTTTTTTGGGTCTTGTGAAAAACATTACACAAGACACTGAGAAGCAGGTTTCGCACTACCTCAGTTTGTGGCATTCTTATGCACTGGTCTACCTTCATGTACTTGCGATCACGAGCGAGCTTGGCCTCCATGCTCAGCCTTCTGGTCAGCAACACCCTATCGAAATCATTCGGGGGGGGGGGGGGGGGGGGCGGTGGATAGCGGAAAATTTTACATAAGCCACTGAGGAGGAGGTTTCGCACTACCTCAGTCTATGGGATTCTTATCCACCTTCATGCACCTTCGAACATAAGTGCCCTAGGGCTCCGCGCTCAGCCTTCAACTCAGCACCCCTTGCAGCAACCCGTCTTCTACATTTCCCGCTGAAGCGTTTTGTGCTGAGCATCCAAGTTTAACTTGCGAATCTTTCACTTTCAGCATCTTATTGCGACTCTACTGCGAATAAACCCAATCTTTTTTGGTTTATTCCCAGATGTCGCCTTCTATATTCTATATCTCTCTTTCGACAGGTGATTTTAGGAATATTACAATATTGATATGTCTGTTAAAGTAATCATTAATACTATTTGAAAAAAAACCTTCGTTACTCTCTTTAATCTGACTTCAAAATTAATGTACATAGTCGTCCTTGAAGGGAGACAATCCCCGCTACTTATCCAAGTTATCTGAGCTTCAGTGAAATCGTCTTTAAAATTGAAGCCAAACATTTCGAAAGATATATTACGTCCTAGGCAAATTTTCTTCCGGGAAAATAATTTTCGAGCGGACCATTCGACTTTATTCGGAAAATGTTATCCCGGGACGTCGTGTCCACTTTGAATTTCTTTTTCAATATGTATGTGTATCTTTTCTTGCTGATATTTATTTGACATAACACGCATACCTGTGTGACGTTGCTGATGCAATCTAATATAGGTTGAGGAATTTACGGTACGGCTATAGATTACCCGAAGGATAATAATTCATAGAGAAGCAAGGTAAGATTTATTAATCCGGTAAAGAGGGAGTCGACGAGACAAAAGGCGCATATATCGATGATATCCCCTATGTGCAGAACCGCGAAACGATGAAATGCGAGCGATTCCCGGGGAATCACAAGATCGATACTTTGATCGCGGGTGAAAACGGCGGAGAAGGAGAAAAAAAAGAGGTAAGAGAGCCGAAGAGCACCATACCGAAGGAAGCTGCTGTACGGTGGTTCACGCTTAAGTTTATATACCCCTGATACAGTAGTGTGGACGAAGGACAATGGCGAACCGCGACCGGATTCCTTTTCAGCGATCAGATCTGGCTCCGGCTCTCTCTCTCTCTCTCTCCCACTATCTCTCCCTCTCTCTCTCTCTCTCTCACTTTTTATATCAACAAAAAATCCCTCTTTTCTCTGTCTCGGATATTTAAGTTATATTTACCTACGAACACAGTTCTTTTTACTTCTACGTCACGTTATTCATCCGATTAGTGAGGGCCTTGATCTACACGTCTTCAGTCACTTTCCAGATATAATAGTTCATTTTTTCAGTGCGTATGTTGCCAGTTCGAAGGGACGATATAATGATCACGGTTGATAGCAGATACATCATAGAGAGCTAAACCAGCTGGTCGTTTTGGCTCTTTTTGTCTTACTTTTCATCGCCCGACAAGACGATAAAAAGTGCTTGGAGCGATGAGGACTCTTTTACATTGGTGCTTTGGGTGCACAGCTTTCTTGTTGCCTGCTGCTCTTGCAGCTTCCAACCAGGAAGAAACTCTCTGCCTTCTTATATTTGCGTTGTTGCACTATCGTCGATATATTATAGGTACAGGCATATATATAAATTGATGTATATGCGTATATATACGTGGAAATGGCTAACTACTTATTGTCACCTATAACGAGACAGCCGCAAAAACAACTCAACTATTTGCAGGTGAGAATGCTGCAGGAGGTTATGAAAGCATCAATTACCTTCCACGTCCAGTTCCCTAATGAGGGGAACGCATACCCGTGACTCTCGCGAGAGCTGTGCAAACATCCTCTGTCTCCCTCGTACTCGTGTATTTTACACTCAAAGGTAGTTGGTTTATTCACTAAAAAGCAACAAAAAAAACATGCTGTTCCTTCCGACTCTACTTTGCGACTATTTACAGGAGAATGCATTTTGTGAAAGGCAATTCGTTTTAGAGTTTCGTGCGACCGGATACTTTTTTGAAATTTTTAAAATTACGGAAATGACAAGAGTCAGAAGAAAAGGCCTCAGTACACGGGACATCCTGCCCGCGTACTGAGGACAGTTGTCGAAAAAGGACCTGGAGTCAAGACGACCCCGGTTATGCGGTAGTGCGAAAAGGAAAAAAAACATTTTTTTGTGAAATTAGGAGTTTGTTTGGGTTTTGTAAGTGAGTTATATGCTCATAGATATGTTTTTATTTTCCACTGCTATAATAAATGATGTACTTATACTCGCCCAGGCAATAATTAATAGCCGAATTTTGTACACATGTACAAAATTAAACGCTGATGAAGATAATGAAAAGCTTTCTGGTCGCAAATTCCAAAAAATAATCGCCCACCATCTATTACGGCCTTTTACGCAAAGGCGGTTGCAATAGACACCTAACTTGAGAACGGGGATAATTACGAGTTCAAAAATTATTTTAAGGAAATATGAAGTACTGCAGCAAAATTCCGATGTAAGGCCAGCGTTTGAAAAACGCGGTAGATGCGGTCTTTGTGACCGAAACGCTGATCATAAAAATAAAAGCAAGTGCCCGTTGTGCAGGAGAGCTATGTGCAACGAGCACCAAATGTACATATGCGTCAATTGCCGTAAATATGAATTATATATTTTTTACTTCAATTGCTTATTATTATCAGCAATTGAAGTTAAAAAAGGCCTAAAATATACGTTTTTAACAATTAATCAGCCGAAGGAGTCGATTTTTTCCATCTTTCACTATCCTGAGAGCGCTCAAATTCAAAACTCCGAATAAATATACTTTTTGGTAAGAAGGTCGACACTGTATTTTTTTTTTCGTATCCATAAACCTTCCTCTTCAAAAAGCTCAAAGGATTGTCTTTTATGTTTGAAAAAAAAATTATGATATTTTTCGTGCAAGTACGTATTTTTCAACGCATCTCCGATTTTCAACGAATGTTTGGGCACTTGATTTTTGTTTTTCTTGAAAACTGAATTTTGGGCCATAAAATAAGGATCATTGACTACAAAAAACGTCTCTACGAAAGAGAAAAAATGCATTTTTACTGAAATACAACGATCTGAAAAACGTCTGGGGTCAGAATGAGCCCATATACAGTGAGAGCTTCGTGGCGGAAGTGCACAGCCGAAGGGTTAACGCGGTACCAATACTCGTTTCAATCTTAACAATACCTTATTGTTTCGCCAACAAAAATTGTACGGTACACTCATTACAATATTTTTAGGCGGTCGGACAGGGAATGAAAGAAGCAGAGCCCAAAAAAATGATCGGTAAGAGGCATTTAGACGCGTGTATATATTTTCGGGTGCGTACGCACGTACGCGGAGGAGGATCGACCGCGGGAGCAAGTTTTTTTTTTTTGAGCGTTGGAAGTTCGACGCCGCATCGCGAACAAAGGACCGGTATTTCGAGTATTCGATCGAAACACGAATGTCAGTTGGAAAAAATAATTCGATTGCATCGTGCTCCCGCGATTTTCTGTAGTAGGTACGTTTGTGTAAACCTGACCTACTTTAAGCGCATCAAACCTTGGGGGGATTTTTTTTATCGGTATCGACAGGACGCTGTGTGTATAGGCGAAATTCGCGAAGGGAGACCTCGACCATGATTATGTCATCGAACGAGCCTATCGCGGGGAGAATGGGTCTCCCGATACTTTCTCTTCCGGCTTGTATGGGTAGTACGCATAAGCTCATTGAGCGATTCGAGGGGGCGAACTTTATCGAGAGTTGTATAACGCACACATCGTAACATTTCTTTGGTTATTCAGTGTCTTTGAAAAAGGATGCTACATATGTTGCTTTGACTTTGAAAACTTTTTTCTTAGATATGTTGCATCTTCTAGTTATAATGGAGTAGCGAACACCAAAAAATTGCATTGCATGCCCAGGAACTCCCTGATTGATTCCCGTGTAGAAATTGTCGTAGGAATTCAATTGGATTGCCATACTCGTCCCTATTTCCTGTTATGGATGCAACGAGTGATCGCATTAGATCTTTATACCGAAACGTCATGCTCGTATATTGAATTCTAATCGTGATACCGAATGGAATCCCTCCTACCTCGTACAATGCTTGAGTAGTCTCAAATTATCGAACAGAATCCGATACGATTCTTGATGAATCCTATCGCATTCTATACGTTGAATTTTCTAATCATGATATATAGATATATGCAAAAAGATTGGATCTTATAAAAGTATAAATCGCTCAAAGTAGTAGTCTCGCCAAAGCGTATCGATTTTTCTTATATCTTTCGAACCCATTGAGGACAATATTAAGTGATTACCTGCAAAATTTCAAAAAGTTTCACCATTGTGTATTCGAGATATTGGCAATTAAATATTGGACGCTTTTACACGTGTTCTTATGGGGAGTAGTGGAAAATTTCACATTTCACGCAATAACATCGAAACTTTTCTACAGATGAAAAATCTGTAGAAAAGTTTCGAAGTTATTGCGTTATTGCGTGAAATGTGAAATTTCTATTCTCAATTACAGAGGAACAGATGACGAAGTGGGTAAAAAAATCATGAACTTTAACCGTCTAGTTTCAGAGATATAACAATTTGAATTAAGCAATGTTTAGCGACGCTAGGGCCACGCAGTGACTGGAGCAGACTGGAAATAGATTACAGTAGTATGTGCATATTCGTATACGCAGAGTATCTACGCATTAGTAGCCGGAATGGATAGTGTGATACAAACGTGACAGTTAGGTAAACATTATATTAGGCGTTTTCATCATTACTTTATAAGTTTTTACATCCCGATAAGATTTACAACCCACATTATAAGGATATATTTCGCAATATTTCGTAGCTGTCATCGATTGAGCGGAGAATAAACTTTTCAACGTGACTGTGGCGAGACCACTCAATTAAAAAAATGTATCTTAAAAATCAATTTGAATCACATTACTTACAATCCACTGTAATTATCGTTTGTTATTTATTTTACTGCACTTTGACATATCACCACACACGTACACGCGCATGAGACGTCCAAGTTATGTTTCAACGCGCCGGTTCTTTTTTCTCGTGACTTTTCACATATTTTAAATTTGAACCCGGTAAGAGTTCTCAAACGGCGTTCATCGGGGAATGGTGCAAAATCCAATTGAATACCAATCAGGACTCCCTATGTGTAGTGTTCATAACAAATCTGTACACTGCAAACCCATGTGTGTTATTTGTTACACGTGAGGTGTATCATTTTAGGGATTAACACGTGTAAATGCCATACACAACTTAAATCAACGCACTTACATGTGTCATAGAGAGTACAAACACATTTCATGTGTATTTTCAAACACTTTTAAAAACGTGTAAATATCTGCATTTACACGTTTATAAATCAAACGTGTCCTAAACAATGCATTTATGTGTATTACAGTAAAATTAAGCACAGTTTGTAAGTATTTGTAAGCGGTGAATCCGCATTAAGTATATTAAAATTTGCATGTACATTTTAATAGTCAATTTTAAGATACTTTATACGGATGTAAATGAATACCTATTTAAATGAAATTAATCGAACAGGGCTTGTTAATTTAAATATGCCGATGAAAAATGCGTCTCTCTCTCTCTTGCTCTCTCTCTTATCCCTCCGACCCTCCCTATTTCACGTACCTATAAAATGTCAGGAGGTAATTTGATTGATTTCGAAGGGCTGATACAGTGGTGAAAAATTCATTTTTGTTAAGGTCATAGTTTTTCCGTTCTCAAGGTCATCAATGGTTTTTCAAATGGGAACATGTTTTTTTTTTTATTAAGACGTTGTAGCTGATATTCAGACGAATCCAACGACCTATGATATCATGACCTTGAAATTATTTTTCACCAAAATACACGTGTAAAAACGGAAAATCGTAGTGGTATTGACAATAAGAATGTCCGAATAATGTAATTGAATTTTTCTTACACGGCAATTTGAATGGACGGAAATACGTCCATTTTTTTAACAACACTTTAGGGGAATTGCTACAATATGTCCTGTTAGCACGGCGATGCCGAATGTGATATCAACTTGATGGCTGTCCAGCTCATTGGGCAGTTATAGCTCGCGAAGTGTTAAACCGAAAATTTCCCGGACGCTGGATTGGGAGAGGTGCAGTAATCCCTTGGCCTGCTCGTTCGCCGGATTTAACGCTACTTGATTTCTTCCTATGGGGAGCTATAAAGGATCGTGTTTACCATGATGTTCCGACGACGCCGGCGAACATGCGAGAACGAATTACAAGAGCCTGCGCCGCTATCACACCAGAAACTATTCAAAGGTCAAGAGAATCATTCATCCGACATCTTCAAAAATGTGTCGAGGTTAATGGCCATCACTTTGAACATTTGTCACAATAAATTTTCTGCACAAAAAATTCAATTACATTATTCGGATATTCTGATTGTCAATACCATCACAATTTCCCGTTTTTACACGTGTATTTTGGTGAAAAATCATTTCAAGGTCATGATATCAAGGGCGTTAAATTTGTCTGAATATCAGCTACAACGTGTTAATAAAAAAAACATGTTCCCATTTTAAAAACCATCGATGACCTTGAGAACACGAAAACTATGACCTTGACAAAAATTAATTTTTTATCACTGTATCAACTCTTCGAAATCAATCAAATTACCTCCTGACATTTTTTTCGTCACTCTAAAGGCAACGGCGATATTTGAGGTGGTCACGTTAAATGGTCCACCCTGTATATATAGGAACTATATATATATAGGAATTATATATACAGGTTATGTGTGAAAAAATCTATACCATGATATTTGACAAAATTCTCTAATTATCACAATAAAATTAACTAATTGATAAAGTTTGTGTGATACAACAAATAATTATAGGAATTATAATACTTTTGTCAGTTATGTCATATATGCAATGAAACAATAAAATACGTGCAGGTAGGTTACAGATTTGATTCCATGTACCAGGTGCACAAGTATGAAATGCGGATTTCAGACAACAGATGGTGCACCAATGCAGTTTGTGCTATAAAGATTTGACACTGCGCCATTTTGTTATGTCATCAACAAGTGTCAGACGCGCACGAGTGATATATTGGAAAAGTGTGTGCATAGTGTTGTGTTGTTGTGTTCAATATGTCGAAATTTGTACCGAACAAAGAGCATTCGCGAACAGCATTAATTTTTTGTTTTCATTTGAAGAAAACTGCTGCTGCTGAATCATACCGATTACTTCGAGAAGCTTATGGTGAACATGCTCCATCGCAAGATACGTGTGAACGATGCTTTCGGCGTTTCAAAAGTGGTGACTTCGATGTTGCAGACAAGGAAAATGGAAAACCGCCAAAAAAATACAAAGATGTGGAATTGCAAGCAATGTTGGACGAAGATGATTCGCAAACACAAAAACAACTCGCCGAGCAATTGGGCGTTAGTCAACAAGCTGTTTCCAATCGGCTACGAGAGATGGGAATCTCTCGTAGCCAATGCAGTTTGTGCTATAAAGATTTGACACTGCGCCATTTTGTTGTGTCATCAACAAGTGTCAGACGCGCACGAGTGATATATTGGAAAAGTGTGTGCATAGTGTTGTGTTGTTGTGTTCAATATGTCGAAATTTGTACCGAACAAAGAGCATTCGCGAACAGCATTAATTTTTTGTTTTCATTTGAAGAAAACTGCTGCTGCTGAATCATACCGATTACTTCGAGAAGCTTATGGTGAACATGCTCCATCGCAAGATACGTGTGAACGATGCTTTCGGCGTTTCAAAAGTGGTGACTTCGATGTTGCAGACAAGGAAAATGGAAAACCGCCAAAAAAATACAAAGATGTGGAATTGCAAGCAATGTTGGACGAAGATGATTCGCAAACACAAAAACAACTCGCCGAGCAATTGGGCGTTAGTCAACAAGCTGTTTCCAATCGGCTACGAGAGATGGGAAAGATTCAGAAGATCGGTAGATGGGTACCACATGAGTGGAACGGCAGGCAAATGGAAAAGCGCAAAAACACATGTGACATTTTGCTCGCTCGGTACAAAAGGAAGTCGTTTTTCCATCGTATAGTTACAGGCGATGAAAAGTGGATTTATTTTGAGAATCCCAAGTGCTAAAAATCATCGGTAGACCCAGGCGCATCATCCACATCGGTCGCAAGACCGAATCGCTTTGGCAGAAAGACGATGCTCTGTGTTTGGTGGGACCAGAGGGACGCCGTCTATTATGAGCTTTTAAAACCTGGGGAAACGGTTAATACTAAACGTTACCAATAACAATTGACCAATTTGAACCGTTCGCTGCTTGAAAAAAGGCCAGAATACCGAAAGAGGCAACACAAAGTCATTTTTCTTCATGACAATGCTCCATCACATACGGCAAAACCGGTTCGCGACACGTTGGAAGCACTCAGCTGGGAAGTTCTACCCCATGCGGCTTACCACCAGACTTGGCTCCTTCCGATTACCACTTGCTTGCATCGATGGGTCACACACTTGCTGAGCAACGCTTTGGTTCGTACGAAGATGTGAAAAAATGGCTCGATGAATGGTTCGCAGCAAAAGGGGAAGATTTTTACTGCCGTGGTATTCACAAATTGCCCGAAAGATAGGAAAAATATATAACAAGCGATGGAGCATACTTTGAATAAAGCACTTTTTATCATTCTTCCGAATTTAATGTGTTCTTTTTTTAGAAAAAGAATCCGCATTTTATACTTGTACACCTGGTGTAGGCGAAATATTTTCTTCCAAAAAAATAATTTCCGGACATTTGGGAATGAAGAATTATAATAAAAAAAAACAATTAATATAGAATGCTGAGTCGAATATTTCATTCTATTATGGATTTATGAAATATTATATGCATTTAGTAGGCTGGCTGTGATGCTTTGATCTAACACGCATTTAGTCCGTAAAAAAATAACCAAATAACACACCAAATATGTATACAAATAATACACTTAAGTGTGTAATACAAAACGCATGAAGCGAATCTCGAAATTACACACTCGTAAATGTGTAAGAAGTGACCACAAGGTAACATGTAGCTGTGCTAAAACAACACACTTGGATTTGCAGTATATAGAGATGTGGGTGCAACTTCAGACCCTCCAAGAAATTTGTGCCCAGGACCACGAACGATTTTTTTTTTGTGATCCAGCGAATTCCGGTTGACCATATAAAATTAAAAATTCCCAAACGACGTCGATCAGGAAATATCACGGAATCCACTTGGATTCGAGTGTGGACTCTATACGTGCAGCGTCCCTATTAAATTCCTATAGGGATGTGGTAATATCTGATGTACACTCCAAAAAATGTCTGCACGGGTCAGAGTAAAAAATAGCCAAGCAACTTAGGTTCAGTCTAGTCTTCATCCGAAATTATAGATCACTGCATTCTCCAGATGTAATAAAATAACAAGTTTTGACATTACCGCTTATGATTTCGTTGCATCTCAGGGTGACTATGTTCGATCGGGATTGAAAAGTAGTCTGTTGTTCCGGGTCATAGGCCAACTGCGTGCCCAGCGTCACTCCGATCCGTTGCATCGTTGAGACGTGATCGAGTGAAAGACAAACTCACGTACATTCACATACACATTGTATAAACAATATGTGCACATCAAGATGTCGAGGAGGCTCGACGTCGTTTTCTCCTTAGAAAAAAAAAAAAGGAAAAAACGCGTGCTCGCTTCCTTCATCATCGTCAACTTCCCCAGAGGCTATTTGGGCAGAGAGCGTCTTGAATGTTGATCGATTCTAGCGCCTTCGTTTTGTTATATCTAATGGACCGAAGCCCTCGTGAAAACCGGTTGAAAGAATCGTATAAAGATATATTACCCATTACGATGATGCTTTTCCCTTTCTCCTCGCGTGTGTCTACAGTATGTGCATCCTTGATGTGCGCCAGCGTGTGCCGCGCGGCTGCGGCAAACAGACGAGAGCTTTATTATTATTTCAAAGTAGAATATCAAATAGCGTAATCGCGTTTTGTATCAAGCCTGTACGTGTATTCTTTCCGCGATGCTTTATGGCCACGCGCCTAACAGCACGTATCAATCAATCTCCGAGTTCAATAATTGCTCCGTCGCACAATAATATATACGACAATAATAATGTGGAAAAGAGGTTAAAAAAATAGTGAGATAAGAACGAGACTGGTCCCGTTACCCATTGCGCCTGATTCACTCGCACGCTCCACACGTTACCTATCGTTGAGGTTAGCCACGCGATTTTTAGCGACACGCCCTATCCCGCGACCCGTCGATCTTTACACTTTTCTTCCCGAGCCCTCAGTTCTCCATCAGTTGGAATTTTCCTCCTGAACAAAAAAAAAATCTTGGAGTCTTCCGTTTCGTGGTTATCGTACGTTTCATCTCTGATGTACTTTCCTGCGGTTTATCGCGGGCTGGAGGAGCGGTATGGGCCACACAGGTTCACTGTCACCAAGAAATTCCTAAATGTTTCCTAAATCTGACTGGAGATAAAATGTTATAATTAATATAAAATTCCAATTGAGGTATTATTTGACAAGTTAGAAAAATGATTTTATT
Source organism: Ophion ventricosus (assembly GCA_963932345.1). Lineage (NCBI taxonomy): Eukaryota > Metazoa > Arthropoda > Insecta > Hymenoptera > Ichneumonidae > Ophion > Ophion ventricosus. The sequence continues at coordinate 6,076,026 of OZ010720.1, forward strand.
AATGAAATTTTTTATTAAAGCTAGCCTTTATACTTGACATTTTTTACACTAACAATCATTTTGGAGTCTTTTATTTTTTATTTCTACACGACATGTTTTCAAATAACTGTAAGTTGTGTAAAAATAATGGTACCGAGATGTGAAAAAAAAAACTTTTCAAAGCTGAAAAGCTCGGCTTTAAGAATATTCAACCGGATTTGAGCAATATTGATTAGTCGTTGAATTATTCAAGCTTAATTGTAAAAAGGGAATTTTAGTGTTAATCAAATGAGGGGGAAACAATATTCAGCGCACTTAGACTTAAGTTAGTTAAATTTAACATGCAGTTTTTAACCTAATGATGTTTGAACTTGCAAGAGCTAAAGAAATCTTTCAACACACTTTTACGTATGTGTATATACAATATATGATATACGTGGGAGCGATTTTCTTGGGCAGCATCATCGATGACGATGAGACGTTTCAACGGTGACGTCGAAAACACCGACGCCTACCCGCGCGCTTGTTCCGCAGCTTTAAATATTTGTGTAAACTCGCGTGGATCGCAACTAAACCGCGACAGACACTTTCCTCTCTGTCGCTACGATACATGTGAAACACACTCATTGGCGGTATCGTGTCACGTCGTCATAACGAATATAGGCTTATATTGCCATAAATGGCAAATCCGCAGCATCAGGATTCGCGCCGCAGACCGCGGTGACATAATGCGCTTGTGAACATTCGCGTCACTTCCGACTCTCGGAAATTCCGTAGGTCGGTATCTGATATTTCACTATAGGATTATTTATATCTTTCATCCGCTCCCTCTCTTTTTCTCTCGTCCTCCATTGCTTCTCTCTCTCTCTCTCTCTCTCTCTCCCTTTTTTCCCCACTTTTTCTTTCTATCTTTGTACTGAAAACCTACCAGAAGACAACTTGCGATTTTAAGGGAATCTATTCGCAACGTGGAGAATTTTTTCACTGCTGCCAATCGACAGTGGGCTTTTGCAGTAAATATCGACTAGTGGAAGCCAACTTTACTGCATGTAAGATTAAGAGAGACTGACAAAAAAATTCTTTTGATATTAAGTAAATGCATCTTTTTGATTTTTTTTTTTTAATTTGAAATAACTAGATTTTTCTTGAAATCAGATTTTTCCACTTGCCTTCCATTATTACAAATATTTATTTAAAATAGATTTATTTATTCAAATCAAGATCTATTTAATATCGTCTAATAGCTAAATATTTTATTCATTCCTAAAAAATCTGATTTGCTTTCATCTGGTAGTATAAGACAAAAGAGACAGACGGAAAAATGGTACACGATTCAGTCTCTCAAAAATCTCATGGCTTTGTTTTCATTAGAAGACTGTTGTAACATTCTGTAGTTGAGAAAAAGAGTTAGTCTTTCTATACACAAATAGTTGCGCCTGTTAATTAAAGACACGACGATACCTTTCTTCTTTTTCCAAATAACAGCTTTTTTAGTGAAAAAAAAAGAAAAATAATTTAATTTTTTTCACCGCACTTTTATGTCATGAACCTACATTCTTTTCTCCTATTCGTACGATATATTGAGTTTTATTTTTATTTATTTAATTTGTATATATATTCAATATTTAAAAAGAATAGCTGGAACAAATTTAAAAAAAATTGAAACAAATAGGGTGATAGTAGGCCGTGAGACAAGGAAAAGACCAATTTGATTTAAATAGATGCTATTTAAATGAAATATTTTTTTTTGGCAGTGCAATTTAGGGCTTGAAAAAAGGTGGATTTTGAAGATTTTTAGGCAACACTCAGTTTAGAGAATGAAAATTCGGTTTAGTGGTCTTTATTCTACATATATTCGAGTATCTTTTTTGAAAATTTCATACGATTTTGTAACAAGATAGCTGCGCTGAAGCTAAATGAACCGAGTCACCGTTGTCTGATGGTGTCCTACGGCCGGCAAGAGCACTTCCGTTTTTTTTTACCTGGAACAAAAATTTTAAACAATTTGAGTTCTAGATAAGATTTCGAAGTACATAGGGAAATCGAAAAAATACCGATTATCTTATGAGTCTTGTTCTCACGATTACTAGGTAGTATAGCTACTTTCACTACATGTCGCGACTAGTTTTTAGAGTCATAGGATAGAAAAAAAACAGAAGGGGGCCTCTCCGCTGGGGTCTCCCTGGCGCCCGCCCTCTTATCGCGCTCATTATTCTAGATCGGGGTTGTAGAATTGTTATCGTCCCTTACTGGCCCGCGCAACTTTGACCATTTTATTTCCCTTGGCCAGAAATTATTGGGCATAGGGATGGCGCATCGAGTACAAACTTCTTCGCTAATAAAATGAGTCAATATTACGAAAAAAGTCGGAAGTTTGGAAATAACAGTGCCGGATCTTATAAAGACCTCAAGATCGGGAGCGTGTCAGTCCCCCCAGAGTAGAAATATTGTCAGGCTGGCCTGATATTCAATCCGGGCCTGATCACGTTTTAGTACGGAGGCCTTACTTAAGGTATGCCTTAATTTGCCTCATCCGGCTGGTGTCAGGCGATAGTCAGGCAACTGGATGTACGGTCTCCTCCAGTTGCCTGATCCGGCTAGCTTCAGGCGATGGTCAAGCAGACTGGACTTATACAGTTTGGCGCTAAAAACGTGCCTAACCTCATCGTGTCAAATACTAGAGAGACACGAGAGAAGCACGAGACATATTAATCACTTTATACATTTTCACATATAATGTGTACGTTGTGAATGAGATGGAAATAAAAAGGGAAGAAAATTGCGCAACGACTGTGTCTGCGTGAATAGCGGGCACTAAAAAAGAAAAAAAAGAAGAAATAATACAGCTGTGGGTTAGTATGACAATTTTTTTTTTCAAATACTTTTGCAATTCTTAAATCTATAAGCATAAATTAGATTATGATTAAATTAGATTTATATGACTATAAATTAATTTTAAATCTATGGCTATAAATTAATCTATGACTATAAAATAATCATGTGCATGTTAACGCGGATAGCGTCGGCCAAACAAATAATGGTAAGTCACCGGCGTAGTTCAGTTCAGTGAACGTAATGCCATCGGGGCAGGTTAGTCCATTCGAAATGCACTTCAAATGGACATTACATTCACTGAACTGTATTATGCTGTCAACTTACCACTATTTGGTTGGCCTACGCTGTTCAAGCTAACCTGCACCAATGGCAGCATATTCACCGGACTGAACTACGCAGTCACTTATCATTGTTCAATTGGCCTACGCTGTCCGAGCTAACCTGCTCCGATGGCATCACATTCATTGGTGCAGGTTAGCGCGGGCAGCGTAGGCCAACCAGATATTTTTTATATAATTTTTATTTTATTTAATGCGTTGTTTATAATTTCGTGCCTTTTTCTATTTTGAATATGCGTGGCATTTTTTATTTCGGGAATAAATAGAACATCTTGAGCAGAGCTTCATTCCATCATCCTGACTAGGCCATGATTTTTCACTTTGATGAAGCCTTGAAAAATCAGCCCTAATCGGGCCTTGATTTTTTACCCTGATCAGGCCTTGATTTTGTACCCTCAATAGGCCTTAATCTTTTACCCTGATCAGGCCTTGATTTTTTACTCTGTTCAGACCGAAGTCAGGGATTGCGTTTCATAAATGATCAGGGCTTCATAAAAAATGCTGATCAAGGCCGGAAAAAGAAATCAGAATGTCTGATCAGGTCTTTATTGTAGCCGGAGCATGATTTCTACTCGGAAATATGAAGCACTGAACAATCAACGTATGCTCGTAAGATAGGTGGTTATAATTAACAACGTGCATAATTTATGCAATTACTAAAATATCAAAAAGTAGTACTATATTTTTGGCAGAAACTATGGTTATAAAATATTCTCGTTCCCTTAGGCAAATATAAAATATGGTTAAAGTATGGTTGAAAAAACCATACATGACTCTCAGTGCGCAGGCCACTATCAGACAAGGGTAACTCGCTTCATTCAGGCTTCAGTGCTGCTATTTTGTTACAAAATCTTGTGAAAAAATGTGTAAAGGTACTTGAAGATATGTAAAATAAAAGCCACTAAACAAATATTCATTCCATTAACTGGGTTCGTTTAAAAAACTGTCAAAATTCACCCTTTTCAGGTTCTAAACCAGTAGTCTCCCAAGGTATTTCATTATTTCCAGTATTCGTTAGTTCCATGGAAAAAAATAATTTTTAAAGTAATTTAATGTTACATTTTTTCCGATAAATAATTCGTCGGCATCCTATAATAACGGGCTTATCCCATATCATTTTTTTGTGCAGTGTATGTAAAGGGTGTCTCAAAATCACCTGGCATTTTAAATTGGGCGCCATTTTTTTGTGGCGAACATAGAGCACATATCTGTGATAACTGACGATCGAGCAACGCATAGAAATTGTGAAAATGCAATGTGAAACAATGCAGTGATTGCAGACAACTTTTCATGGTTGTCATCTCGCGTCGCGGCGATGTGAATTGGCCACCAAGATCGTACGATTTGATGCCATTGGACTTCTTTCTTTGGGGTTTTCTTAAAGGAAAAGTGTATTCCAATGATCCACAGAACATTCCGGAGCTCAAGGAAGCAATTGGACGCATCATGAATGAAATTAGTCCGGAATTATGCCAAAATGTTATTGAAAATGCTGTCAAAAGAGTGAACGATTGCAAACAGCGACGAGGCGATCAATTATCGGATATTGTGTTCCACTCATAACCTCCATATTTGTACCTTATATTAAAATAAAAATATTCGTACTTTTCAAATAAATAATACGTTTTACTAATCAATTTAAATGTCAGGTCATTTTGAGACACCCCTTATATCAACATAAATAAAAACACACATATATATATATAGGAAAAAGTAATTTCGAACTGTTCGACTTTGAGGACCATCCTCAAAATAGCCAGATGTCCTGAGTGCCAATATTACGTATATATAACGGGTTCTAAATATCTTTTTCTCGTGTGTGCATAAAACAGAGGAAGAGTGTATTACGAGAGGGAAGTTAAGATTCACGCCGATATAAGTGCTGAATATAAGTGGAAATGTAAACTCCGAACGTAAGATCGAGATTTTAACGATCGTATTTAGATGCGACTCAATCGTAAAGCAGCCTTCCAGCTCGGATGTCGTCGCGCACACACACGCACGCGTTACCGCGAGCAAACGAACTCTACCGTCCGTGAAATCTTTATAAAACAGTCATCAGAATTTTACGAGACTAATAAACCCCTTAGCGCGAGTGTACGAGTTCGCGTCGTACAAATTAATTTCTCGCCGCCCGAGTTTATTATCACGATAGGCGCAGGAAACGTGTCTTTAGTCGATTCGAGAAGATGTTCGCGAGCGAGCGTAACTGCGGCTTATCACGAAAATGGCGAAATTTTCGGACAGACGACTTGCCTGCCAAGAGAATCGCGTAAGTATACTCTCGAAATTCGCGGTGTTCCCCGTTACACCGCTGCGTATGTCGAGATACACGTGTGCGTGTGGTTCGCGAGAAACACGGAAACCAGATACACTTGGCAATTTCGTACCCAACCGCGAATTCGTTTTTTCTTTTTAATTTCCTGAGTACCAACGTATACCCTTGCGGGTTTTGACGTATTATTCTTCCCAATTGAACTCTTTCTCCGAGTAGAAATTGCGCTAGCCTGTCTGAGTTGCGTGCGAGTTACTGACTCGCCTAATTGACCTCATACGAACTGACTAATGGCTGCCTCACTATGAGGTAATAATAATATTCTAAATGTTTTATTATCAAGCCCTTGTCTATTCACTGCCCAATCGATTTTCACTATCGATGTCATGTATGTACATTGAATATGCCACCTAGTAACTAGGCCATACTGGACTAACCAACGATAGTTACGAATAATAAAGTGAGGTTATGTGACTACGCCCACTATCATCTCGCGAATTACTCATTGCTGGCTAGCCAACTTGAGCTTCAGATGGCGATGGGAATGAACGAAACTCTCAAGTGGATATCTCGCCATGACCTAGCCAACACTAGTTAACTGTGCATTCGCACCCCTTGGTTAGGCACTGCCTTGCCGAACTTGATTGCAGATCTCGTTACCTTACGATAAAAATACCACCTAATAAGTAAGTCGTACCTGGCTAGCCAATGATTGTCACAAATGACAAAGCGAGGTTATGTGACTGCATGTAGTTCCATCGAGCGATTGGCTCATAGCTGGCTGAGCAATTTGAGTTACAGATGGCGTTGCGAATGAAGAAAAAATATCCTCAAGCGGGGATCTCGCGATGATCTAGTCAACACTAGCCAACTGTGGCTATGTGCTCTTTGATTAGCCACTGACCAGTCAATCGTGATTGGTTTATTCAATGTTTATATGGTTATTAGGAGTTTATATAATGGATAGCATCCGTTGTAGTAACATTGTGCTCATTAATTTGTTACTAGCCAGATTAAATGTTTGGATAAATTTAATTTAACGTTATTTAATTCTATGCGAATATAGCTCTCAATGCAAAAAAAAAGTAGTCCATCCGATAATGTCATTTAAATTTGTTGATTCACCCATTTCTTCATAACGCAACTTTTTGCATGTGTAGACGATGCAAAATTAATAAATTAACTAAGTAGAACTGGCTCATTTGACAAGGTCGTGGTCTTATGAGCCAGAAATACCGGGATCGAAGCCACCGCACGCTTTTAGCATTGAAAATGCTTTTAAAGATGTATATAGGGGGTCTGATTTAGCAAGATATCACACGACACTAACGCTGCCCCCACTCCATTGCCGCTGTATTGTAGCAGAGTGGGGGGAGCTGCGACATGCTAAATGCCTGTAATTTGTTGAAAAATTCTGCATTACATGTAGACTCATTTGTGGTTACAAGTTGTAAGTATCAATTTTTGTGTGAACATTACAATATTGGTGGGTTTGTCGAGGTTTGTCGGGGTTTGTCGGGGTTTGTCGAGGTTTGTCGAGGTTTGTCGGGGTTTGCCAAGGTTTGTTGGCGTTTGTCGAGGTTTGTCGAGGTTTGTTGGGGCTTGTCGAGATTTGTTGGGGTTTGTCGGGGTTTGTCGAGGTTTGTCGGAGTTTGACGAGGTTTGTCGAGGGAGGTCGGGGTTTGTTGGGGTTCATTGGGTGGATGGATGGGTGGACGGACGGACGGACGGATGGATGGGTAGAATGTGAGAATGTGAGAGAGAGAGTGCGACAGTAAAAATGTGATAAGAGCGTGAGAGAGTGAGAATGTGAGAAGAGAGTGAGAGAGAGAGAGATAGATAGAGAGAGAGAGAGAGAGAGAGAGAGAGAGAGAGAGAGAGAGAGAGAGAGAGAGAGAGCGCAACTCATATTATTTGCAAGTACCTTGTTTTATCACCCGAAAACTTTGATTACATTTTCAATACCATGAAATAGTTGCACTTTGTGTAATATCTGTAGATTCTTTCTGATATAATGTCACATTAATCGTAACTATCATTGGCAGTTGAGGAGGAAATCGAAAATTATGCCGCGAAATAAATAATGTGAAAAAAAATTTGTGCACATTATCTGGAGAAGAAATATTATACTGTTGCGAGATATTTTTTTTATCTAGTCAGTGCTTAATTTTCTGTATCCAGTCACTAAACGAAGAAAGCGTTACAACGCTGGACAGTTACTAGTTAAAACGGCTAGTTAGTGGCAGTTTGAAATATAATTTTACTAGCTCAGGACTAGACGGTGATGAGTTGCATTTCCCACCCGCACTTCACTGATCTAACCTAACTTCCGTTGCGGCCACAGCCGTCTCAAGATATTCGTCGAGAATTAAATAAATAAAAATATCCCAGTATACTAGTAAAATTTCAAGCCAAGTTCTAAATGTCTGATATAAACTAGTAAAAATTCTAAAGATTCCATAACAACAATTACAACAGGCGGTCACTGAATGTTTAAAGAAAATATTAATGATAAAACTTAGAAAAATGTGACTAGCAGAAGAATTTTCGTAACTGCGACTTCTCAGAGAACATAAAAAAATATCTAAATCTCAGAAGGAAAAATTCGGCGTGTTGAAACACAACCGGCACGTTTCGTAAGTGTATACGTGCGCGGTGATATTACATCAAAGAGCAGTCAAATAAATAGCAAACGATAAGTGGATTTTCAGTGATGTGATTCGAATCGATTTTTAAGATATACTTTTTAAGCAATTTATACTTTTTAATATAAGATTTATACTCTTCAAAGATCCATTCACTTTATAACTCTGTATATTTTATTTAGAAAATTCAACGCACATAATGGGATGGGATCCATTCAGAATTGCATCGGATTCTGTTCGACAATGTGACAAATCTTTAGAATTCGAATTGGATTCCAATGGGGAATCCCGATTAGAATCCAATGTACGAGCGTGGCGTTTTAGTATAGGGATCCAATGCGATGGCCGATTGGATCCCTATCAGGAAGTAAGGACAAGTGTGAGATTCCAATTGGATGCCTACGACGATTTCTGTACGGACGCAGCAAAAAAAAATGTACAAAATGGCGGCATACTAAACTTTGATTATGAATTTTTCCTACTTTTTCGGCCATTCTACGAGTTATGCAAAAAAAAAAAATATTTCGGCTCAATTCCGATACCAACGTTGAAAAACAGTATACTGAGGGTGTATGTTAAATCTGAGCTCAATCTGCCAATTGGGTATCGAGATATCGTGGTTGCCGACTTGAAAAACATAGTTTCGAGAAAAACACGTTAAAACTTTGCGACGTCTCGGCCGCACTACCCGAATGTACTCCTTATAATTTCTAAAACTCGACAAATTTTATTAGTATCATTAGGAGTATCATTATCATTTGTAGTATCATTAGTATCTGTAGAACAATAAAATAAAATAAACAAATGATTTTGTCAAAGTTCCAGACAACAATACTACCTTAAGATATTTCTTTTGAGGAGGGCCGTATTTTGCGGGCGCGTAAGCCAGGGCCTTTTTGAATCATTAGTAGATTATAATGGCGCTCAATAAAAAAAGTTACAATTAATTATTATAACCAGAGATGAACTGGAATGAAAAAATTCGCATAAATTTTGTAGATTTAGACATTTTTACATGTTCTCCAAGAAGCCGCAGTTACGAAAATTCTTCCGCTAGTCACATTTTTCTAAATTTTATCGTTAATATTCTCTCTAAACATTTGGTGACCCTCTGTTTTAATTGTCGTTACGGAATCTTCAGAATGTATCACATGCTTAGAGCAGCTTATATCAGAAATCCAAAGTTATTTACACTGCGACCTCCGCAAACGGCACCTTCGTATATGCAAGGGTTTCCCACTATATGCCGAATATCGATGGTGTAGCGCATAGTGGGTGAAGCGTCAGGCCTTAACGTCAGGCTCGAAGCATGCTAGGCAATCAGAGAGGGATTGCAGGGGTAGGGTCAAAGTGGGAACATTGACAATAGTAGGTATACTGAACCTTTTCTGTTTCTCGGAAGTGGATACGTAGGGGAAGGTGGGGCATAGGGTGCCACTTTTTTTCTATCGAATTTTCACTCTTACCAAAGTAGTCTGATTAGAAAAAAAGGTCATTACCGATTTTATAGGCCTTTGGCTATAGAATAAAGCTACCATATTTTTTTGCAAAAAGATTAAAAACCGTAAAATAATGGGTTCGAAAAAAATTTGCTGATTGGCTCATTGGGCCCCACGAGTGAGGTACAATGGATCAGATAAGTGGGTATAGTGTGTCAAGTGCTGCGAAACGTAGGGTACAACAAGCTAGGTTGAAGCTTTTATATTTTCCTAACATAGATAACAGATTTCCATACATACTGACAATTTCACAATGGGTATTATTTGCCAATAACATTGAGAGTCGACTCATGGTGCTCAACAACTCGATGACACATTGTGATCCACACAATTGCCCCACAATATTTAACGTTTTCCCGGCAAGTGAATTTGTTTTTTCAAGGCTCGAATTAATTTTCTACTTTTAATAATTCTTCGTCAGCTGCTATTGACTTTCTTTTAGGCCAGCCGAAACTTGGTATAAATTACGGTCCAACACAAAAAATTTCGGATTTTACGAGCTAGAAAAGTCCGAGAAATCGCATATGGTTGACAGTTGCTCGTGACAGATTACGCTTCCTCGGAGCGTCGTCACTGTTTCCTCATTGGGAGTCGGGATATTGTACCCACGACTCGGTGATACATTGTACCCCTCTAGTTAAAAATTAGATTATTGATGAAAATAAATATTAATTAAACTACGCATGGAAAAACACAAATCACTGAGTGAGTCACAAGTTACATCATGAATAATAAACATATCGATTAGGACCGAAAACCCGAGCCACTACAGAACGTTACGTTATATTTTACGTTTTTCCGGCGAGCGAAATATTTTTTTCCAAGCCTTAAATCAGTTTATAATTTTCAACAATTCTTTGTGAGCTGCTATCGACTTTGTTTTAGGTCTGACGTAACCAAATATAAATCGCGGTCCAACACAAAAAAATTCGGAATTTACGAGCTAGAAACCTCCGAGAAATCGCATCTAGCTCACAGTGCCCCTCGATACATTGTGCCCCACTCTCCCCTATATATGTGCGTTTCTTTCACATTAGAACCGCCCTCGGACGCCAACAAGGCTGAACATGTCTGCGAGTCGCTCCCGAACAACTCGGTTGTGAAAGATGATTTTATATTATTATTGGTGTAAAAAGTTGAAAAACCAGGTGAGTTTTGATTTTTTTTACTTCTTTACCTATCGCAATTATGTTCGAAGTCATTGTTCTCCCGCAATATACAACGATATTGCAGTATTTGAGCATTGTGTTTGTTAACCTAACAAAAGTAGAAACTTGTCAGTACGCGCTTCAGAGAAAAAGAGAGGGTCGGTACTCAATGGCTCAATAAGAATAACACAAAATAATAATTAGATAAGTAATAATATGAATATTTTTGCGTTGTGATTTAGATAGGTACTGGTACGACCTCCCTATGTAGATACTTATTGCTGATTAATATTTAATAAACGATTAGGATTGATGTCATAATATGCTGTTTTTTTTAAATCAATTATTCAATAGTTCACTGTACAATATTTGCCATTGTAAAGACACAAGGACTCCATTGCGTACAAGTGTCCAGTTGATCAGGGTCATTTTCTTCAAATTTGGCTTGATCCAGTGTGTAATTAGGCATGTTTCACTCATACCCTCAAGTACACAGTGGATCAAATCCAATTTTTTTTAATGCTAATTATCTCAGTATCTATTGGGTTAGACCGTTCAGTGTCTTTTAACAAAATAAAACCATTGAACATACTTCACGTTTAGTCAAGGTTTCATTCAGATTCTGTGAACGGTTAGGTAGCTATAGACCGCTGAAAAAAAGCCACTGATCTCACTCTAACCTTACTGCTATCCGCTACGTCAACTGTGCAGATTTGGCTTAAGTGGACGGTGCGCAACCTCTATGTTTGCAAGCGTGATGCGGAGCCGATCCCACTATTGTGCCGATTAGAGAGGCTGCAGTGTACTACTATTTGCTACATCAGCTGCGCAGAACCGGCTTGAGTGGATGGTGCGCAACCTCTATGTTTGCAAGTGTGATGGGGAGCCGATCCCACCACTGTGCCGATTAGAGAGGCTGCAGTGTACTACTATTCGCTACATCAGCTGCGTAGAGCCGATTTGAGTGGATGGTGCTCTATGTTTGCAAGTGCAAGGTGGAGACGATAGCGTTGTTGTACCATTTACGAAGGTCACAGCGTAGTATATAAATTGTCAGATATAAATGTGGCCAGTATGTCATCCCCGTAAAGTGCTGCATAAAATAGACAATTTATAAAGTTGTTATTTTTTTTATTAAAAGTTCGGTAACTTGGCTTGAAATGTTACCAGTATACTAACCAGTTGATGGTTAAATATTCGCGTTCGTCAAATGAATAACTTGATCTACCCTATACCGCATTTGCCGAGGATACGGGGAAACTGGAAAATCCGTACTGGTATGGACGGCCCCATATTCTTCTGATTCTCTGGTGCACAGACGTTTTGCTCAAGTATCTATACCGCGGTCTCAGAACTATTGGCCTTGCCCTGAACCTTTGATGCGCTAGCCGGTACATGACTAAGCGGTAACAGCTCCGAGCATCAGCCATGCACAACGCTGATTAACTCGAAGTACCGTCGGAACCGAAACCTGACCGCCCAATCCACCAGTGTCAGTCTATATATCGACTGACCTGCGAAAGAACGCATACATATGCACTCTCCTGCAGGTTGTGCGGCTGCAAAAGTCTGTGATCCGTTCGAGATCACGGTCAGGTAGTCAATACTGTAACGCACGTACGTATGTACACGAAATAAGCCAAAGGGTTCACGAGAATGCGGGTCGTCGTGGGGTTTTCGCAAATGCATTATGATAATTGTGATATAATGAATTTATAATTTGACCAAATGATACATGATCGCAGCGTTCGCGGCCGCGCGAACTGCAAATTATACGGTACGGCGAAATAATTTCTGTGTCTCTCTGTTTCTCCAGTGTATATATATTTATGTATGTTCATATATATATATATATATACATATATATAACGTACACCGCGCGCAATTGTGCTATGCAAACTTTCCGCGCACTTTCGCGCGCCGCGTATTCCCAGCTCGATCCTTTTTTTTTTGCAAATTCGTTCGTGCGTTTCACGCGCGCAAATTGCCCACGGAAATCCGTGAAATTGGAATGCCTTTTTTCCCAAGTCAATCGCAGCCAAATTATTTGCGTGAGAGTTTCGCGAATGACTTTTCTCTCGTTTTACGTACGTTTCGTGAAAAATTCTTCACAAAAACTCCATCATGTATGATAAGAGGTTATCCGACGAAGTTGCGTCGTGTAGCTGTACCGAAAATTCCTTGGTTCTCGTATCACGATTGCACCCCAAATTTGGCATGTAGGGTTGGGAGGGGCATGTTGAACAAGCTTGGAAATATCGCCTGGTAATTCCTTAACAGTCTGCCGTATAAAAATGAAACCTACTTTGGTCACTAGGAAATATATTTGGGAAAAACGTCTGTAGACCAAATTCCTGTTATCCTTATCGTTTCACAGATAATCGCTCTCAAATGACTATAGCCATATTTGCTCAACCTGCCCCGATAATGGGTAAGTTAAGCATGAGTATGAGGTAAGTTGAGCAAAGTAAGAATTCCATAAAAAAATCAGACGTATGCAACATGATTTGGTAGAATGCAGTAATAAACCAACATTTGCTTGTTAATTAGTTAGATTTTAAAACATTAACATTAATTGCAATGAACTTTGAAATATTTTTTCTCATACAATGGTAGAAGAAAATCTTTCAATCACGTTTTTTTTACTTTTGGGTGCAAAAATAATGAAACGTCCCATGTTACCGTCTCCTGCGCCACATGGCAACGGGCGATGGTGTGCTGTGTTCCCCTCTCCCATTCGTCTCTTTCCGCCATTTGAGGCACCCGCGTGCGGTGCTTAGTTTTCCAGATATTTCGATTGCCCAACTTACCCGAATGCTTAACATGCCCCTCCCTGTCCTACATTTCCATTGATTCGAGATTCCCGATTGCAAGTTTAGGTTAGGATTGACGAAACTGGACTACTAATTTTGAGCTTCGCCAGCACTATTTGTTGCTTGGCTTCTCGACGTAGATACCTCTCAGTGTCCAATCCTGTCGTGGCTGACGATCGTATTTTACGTTTCCTTATTGGTGGTATTAGAGTACCAAAAAAATGTCCTTTCAGTTTTGGTAAAAACTCATAATTCAACTAGAAATTCGATTTATAAAATATGAGTTCAATGGCACATTTTACGGGTGGCCTTCGCCAAAAGCGCTTTGCCGAAAGATATTTTATTACGGGCGGGTCGTCAGAGTTTAACCCGGATCGAGGTTGATTCTCGTTCGGCACGTAATCGTCTCGGTAAGTGTCAAAGAGCCTTGCCCGCCGTTTTGTCGTCTTTTTTTCTTCAGAAATACCAACACGTACATACATATGGAATATGGTTACACATTCGAAAGTATACGGTTTCACCTCGACTGATATCATCGGGCCTCAAATTTTTTTCGCATTCTCGTAGCCCTTCGCATATTGAGTCCTCTGTGGATAATGCCGGTTCAGCCGCGTTTCCACCTTCCGCCTGCTCCTCTGGCCTTCAACCGATATGCAGTGACTAATATTATAGTACTAGCTTTTGCCCATGGCCTCGTTCGCATGTATACCGCAATTAGCTTCTCTCGTATGTGAGAAATAGATTTTGGGCTTCTATCGTATCAAAATTTATTTACCAGGATTATTATGAAAAATAGGTTTTCCATGTTGTTTAAAAAATCCGTTTTCCATACAAACCCATAATCCGATCACTAAAAAAAAACTCAACATTGATTCAAATAACGATCTAAACTAATGAAATGTGTTGCATTGATTATTTACTGAAGAGCTTTATTATAAATGTTGAAAGTTCAAGAAAAAAGCTTCAACGGGTTTCGTTCAAATAAGGAGACAAAATTACCAAATTGCCAAGTATGATCGATATGGTCTGAGTATCGCATTCGAACCCTATCAGCTTAATTTGACCCTGTAAAAACGAATCTACAGACAAAACCTACAATTTCGTAATATTCAGAGCATATAAAGAGTATTTTTTTTTTATTGCGCGCTATTTTCCGTGTGGCGAACATAGAGTATTAATCTTGGACAATTGGCATCAGGAAGTATTGAGGTTTAGTTATGAACAATTACACGATCGAGCAACGCATAGAAATTGTGAAAATTCACTATAAAGAAGGCACAACCTGTCTCACTGCGAGCGAAATAATGCAGTTATTTCAGACGACGTTTCATGGTCGTATTATCTCGCGCCGTGGCGATGTGAATTGGACACCAAGATCGTGTGATTTAGCGCCATTGGACTTCTTTCTTTGGGATTTGCTGAAAGGAAAAGTGCATGCCAATGATCCACAGACCATTACGGAGCTCAATGAAGCAATTGGACGTACCATAAATGAAATTAGTCCGCAATTAAGCGAAAATGTTATTGAAAATTTCATCAAAAGAGTGAACGTTTGCAAACACGAACGAGGCGGCTATTTATCGGATAATGTGTTCCACACATAACCTGCATGTTTGAGCCTTATATTAAACAAAAATATTCGTACTTTTTAAATAAATAATACGTTTTATTAATAAATAAAAATGTCATTTTGAGACATCCATTATATACAGGGTGCAGCACCAAAATCCGGACAAAATTAAATTTGAATTTTCCGCCGTTCTATACCACTTCGAGAGGTCGCAATTGGTGTCCAAATAGCTTGAGGCATGTACTAAATATTCATAACTTCGAAACAGTCGCAATGTTGAAACCAAGTGCGGAGTATAATCGAAGAGCCGCGATTATCGAATGTGTTCGCGCTGGGGGCTCAGCGACAGTTTATTTGCATGTTCTGATAAATGTGGTGAAGCCGTGGATGGAAACTATATCGTTTGGAAAGCCGTATGTTTTCCAGCAGGACGGTGCGTCCGCGCACACAAGTCATTTGGTGCAAAATTGGTTGTCGGACAACGTCGACATGTTTCGGAGCAAAGAATTTTGGCCTCCCAACAGCCCAGATTTAAATCCTTTGGACTTCTATGTATAGAACGGGGTTGAAGGGGTCACTAACAAGTACAGATATCCAAACATCGTATCATTGAGAGAAGCGGCATTCGCCGATATGGACCATGACTCATTAAAGCGGGCCTGCGAACGCTTCAAACCGAAAATGGAGGCGGTCACTCAAGCAGAAGGGGGTTATATTGAGTAAATGTGTTCTTTATGACCTAACAAATAATTTAGTAAAAAAATAATTGTAAACTTCTCCATTTTTTCAATAAAAATTATGTTTCAGAAAAATGTTTAATTTGTCCGGATTTTGGCGCCGCACCCTGTACATTTATATATATATATATATATATATATATATATATATAT
The DNA here is from genome assembly GCA_963932345.1 of Ophion ventricosus. Lineage (NCBI taxonomy): Eukaryota > Metazoa > Arthropoda > Insecta > Hymenoptera > Ichneumonidae > Ophion > Ophion ventricosus. The sequence continues at coordinate 6,092,018 of OZ010720.1, forward strand.
ATAGGTATATATTGGGTGAAGTAAAAAGTTCTGAGCATTTTCCGCTAGATGTCTTTAGTGAGCCATATCTCACGATGTATCCTTCTCATCGGGTCATACTATACGGCGATTTAAAGGTCACATTACGCTTCAAAAAAAGTTCTTTGACAGTTTTGTGTTTGGTGAAGCCAGTTATGTGTTACAACGTTCCAAAATGGAGGTAAAAAAAGAGAAAATTCGATACATTCTTCAGTATCACTACGACCAAGGTGAAAAGGCGGAGCAGGTGGCCAAAAAAAATTGTGATGTTTATGGACCCAACACAGTATCGAATGCAACAGCAAAGCGGTGGTCCCAACGATTCCGTTCTGATAATATGGACGTCGACGATGAGGCACGCTCTAGTAGGCCAATCGTCGAAAATGTCGATAAAATCATGGAAATCGTCGAGTCGGACCGGCATGTGAGCAATTATTCCGTTGCCCAGGAACTGAAGATTAGCCAGAAAACCGTTTGGAACCATTTGCATAAGGCTGGTCTCACGAAAAAGCTCGAAGTATGGGTGCCACACGAATTGACGCAAAAGAACTTTTTGGACCGAATTGATGCTTGTGATTCTTTGCTGAAACGTAACGAAATCGACCCATTTTTCAAGCGGATGGTGACTGGCGATGAAAAATGGGTCACATACGAGAACAACAGCCGAAAAAGATCGTGGTCCAATCGCGGTGAGCCGGCCCAAACGATCGCCAAGCCCGGATTAACGGCCAAGAAGGTTTTGCTGTGTGTTTGGTGGGATTGGAAGGGAATCATTCACTATGAGCTGCTCCCATCAGGCCAAACGCTCAATTCGGACCTCTACTGTCAACACCTGACCAGATTGAAGCCAGCGATCGACCAGAAGCGGCCAGAATTGGCAAATAGGAACGGTGTTGTGTTCCATCAAGACAACGCCAGGCCGCACACATCTTTAACGACGCGCCAGAAGCTCCGAGAGCTTGGATGGGAGGTTCTATCGCACCCGCCGTATAGTCCAGACCTGGCACCAAGCGATTATAACATTTTCAAGCATTTGCAACATTTTCTTGATGGTACAAAACTGGCCCCAAGAGAGGCTTGTGAAAATGAGCTGGTCAAGTCTTTTACCAATATGGACGAGGACTTCTTCAATCGCGGAATTATGAAATTGCCTTCAAAATGGACAAAAGTTATCGAAAAAAACGGCGCATATTTTATCTAAATCGGATAATCCTAACTATGTTAATTTCATCGTCGAAATAAAGCGAAAAAACGCTCAGAAGTTTTTACTTCATCTAATATATATATTTATATATATATAAGGATAAGATTTTTAAGAAATTCGTCGTTAAGAATCATCCGATAGCCGATTGTCTCCCTAGTCGCCACTATGCAATGTTCTCTAAATCACATTTACATAAATCTAAGCATAATGTATATAAAGATCATTTCAAGAATCATCCTGTCCTCTATCTGTTATAGCTCCAGACTGCGTAATGCGCTTGAAAAAAATTTAAGGGCCGTTTTCAAAATCACAAAGTGTGATAGCACACATTGTATAGAAATAACGGGTTTAAAATCATATTTTCCCATATGCACACACACACACACACACACACACATATACATATATATATGAACTCACCAAATTTTCAGTAATATGTTTGTATATATAGTTCAGTGTGGGCCGTACTCGCGAGCTCACAGTAATTACATAGGCCTCGCGGGTTGGCGAGTAACTCCCACTTAAACACTCTTGGCCGGCAGTACTAAATATTAATGCGAATTTAAATAAATTGCCGACCGAACAAAGAAGCTCTCGCCTTTTGCTCGTGCTCCTCCTAATATAAATATATATATGTATATATATTACATTTTTAGTAATATCTTTATACATACAACACACACGTAGGTGAATATATATTTACCCATACACGCGTGCGTATATAGTTTCAAGCGCCTCTGAGTTGGCGGTCCGAGACCACTTGGCCACGTTATACTGTGAAATCGCTAACGAGGATCCAGGAATCTCGTGAGGAACCGCACGCGTGCTCTTCGACTTGTCGACATCGGGCCGTTGAAAAAGGAAAGTGATTTTTCCACCGAAACTATAATTATCGAGATGAATAATAATACTGGAAATAAAAAAAAGATGGGTATTGCCAAAACGAGACGAGGATCCGTGAATAGGCTATGCATAAAATTGTAATAAACGATACCGCGATTCGCCTCTGGCAAATGTGCACAAATCGCAAGGCAACGGGTCGCGTTACGACGCGAGCGGCAAGAAAATTGCTCGGCCACGAGCCGCAAAGGCAATGCGTTTATCGATATATATAGATTGAGAACGACACGACACCTACTCGTAGGCCGGAAGCACTCGAGCCCGTATAGATCCGCGATTGAACGCGTATTATATGCGCCGTAACTTAGGTTTACGGTGATATCGAATGATTTCATTCAGCTCCAAACAGTCAATGCTACTGCGGCTACGAAAATACAAGGGAGAGGCTTGGAATAATCTTGTTAATGAGGGAAGCTGATGAAGCAACTATACATTGGAAGCTCGATGATTGTTCGGGTTTGTTCGGCGATTCTATTATTTTTCTGGATTGCGAAGAAATCCTAACTGGTCCAACTTGCAAGGAACATCACTTTGTAGAGCATTAAAAACTATTAGATATGTATTTTTTTATCGGTGGAAGAACAACTTTCAAGGGTGGAACCACCCCTTAGAGCGAAGCATGCCAAGGGATGATTTTATATTTTCACCCGCAAGCGGACGGACCTTTGTTTTAAACTGCATTTCCTACATTTTCTATGATTCTTGATGATTATTGAAAGTTTTGGAAGAAATTAATTATAAATTAGTGTTTAAGGGATGAAAATACATCGATAGAGACTTATAAAAAAAAAAAAATTTAATCCAAATTTTTCCCCACCTCGGCCAATAAAAAATTTCTCCACTGAGACGTCGATTATTAATTTTCGGTTTGAAATTGAAACTGCGCTTTGTGCGCATTCTCTTCGTAATCGTTTTCTTTTTAAAATGCCGTTGATTCATAAAGTTACGATGAATTTTCGATTCTTGGCAGAATTAAAAAGCGGACCATTGACTTTTTGCAATTTTTCCGTACCCCTCTGTTTTTTATACCGACCATTTTTTAATGCGCTTTTCTGAAAAACTAATTGAGATATCGAGATTAATCTAAACGGCATGCTCTAAGTCGATCAAAATACTTTGCAACCACCGCCCCTCCCCCATTTAATTTAAATTTAATGTCGATTTTGGCAATTCGGCACAAGGGGCTTAGAGGGTGAAAAAAAAAATTTCGACTTTTCAACCACTTCAAGAGAGTCCGAAAGGGAATTTTTCGCCGATTACGAATATCACCGAGTTTGTTTTTCAAATGATCAAAAGTATGCCGGCTAAACACGAAAAACGCCTTTTCACACACTTTTGGCGATTTTATATAAAAATTACGGGTTTTGGAAAAAATTAATATTAAATTCTTCTGTAGGGGTGAACATACATCGATATAGTCTCATAAGAAACATATTCCAAATCAAAATTTATGTCCCATCTCAGCCAAAAAAAAGTGTCTTCACTGAATTATCGATAAATTATTTTCTATTTGGATTTAGGACTTTGCTCTGTGCGCGTTTACTTCGTAATCGTATTCTCTTTAAAATACCGTTCCTAATTAGTACGAATGACATTCAGAAAAATGAAATAACTGTCTTGCTTTTCAAGAGTGTTCATAACGTCGACGACTCTCGTCACAAATGAATAACAATTCCCTCGCAATAATCCTCATAATTATAGAAGCTTAGATACTTGGAACTTAAAATAACTCTATTTGACCTGAAACATTAAATCAGGACCCAAGTAAATGATCTTTTATTTCAAAATAGTTTGTCTAATCCTGTCAAGAACAGTACCTCGAAACAGCTAATTGGCAAGTCCATTTCCAGATGAGAAAAAAAAAAAGCGTATTCGTAGCATCGGACGTAAAAACCCACCCGTACTTGTGAACGTTCATAAAATACAGCACGGTTATACATATCAAATTATTGTCTCTCATATAAATATATCAAAGCGCAACTCGATAATGATCTTGCAGGCAGGCGTGTGACGGAGAGCCCTAAGGATGATGGAGTAGACTGCGCGGTAGAACAACGCGATGACAACGACGCGAGAGGCATTAACGAGGCGGCGTGTGCGCCTCGGTGCCGATCAGATCGATCGTACACCGCGATAAATGTTTATCAAGCAATTAACGCTAATGCATTCGTACTGATAGCGGCTCGACGCGTTATCTCAGTACACAAGCTCGTGCGCGCGCAATTCAAGTCTCTTGGTCTAGCTCACACAAATGAGGTACACATCGTAAACTCTCCCCGTTTGCCTCGGGGCAAATTCATTCGGAAGAGAGAATAAAGCTGATCGGAAGAACGAAGAAAAAAAAATACCTTGCGATTAAGTAAAATTTATAGTGTCTTTGAAAGAGAGAGAAAAAAAATGATATTTCGCCTCGTCGTTTCAGTGGGTATCCGTATGTATACCTGTGTATAAAACCTCCCAGATAGCGATTGTATATATGTATGTATATATATATATATATATATATATATATATATATATATATATATATATATATAACGCAAGTACGACCAGCTCGATCCGTTCGTAGGTGTTGGCGCAACAATAACGTCTGTCTTATAGTGTGAAATTTAATATTCGAAGTTTACGCACGTAACCTGGCAATTCATTATTATTTAAAATGTTCTCGCGCGCACTCCAATTTTTCTGCATTGTTTAATCTTAATGCTACTTTACGATCGACCTTAACGCATACATTGTACCATATATATATATATATATATATCGGCAGTGGGCTCTATACTCATCGTTACATAGATATGAGATTTCCAAATATCCGTTTCCCATATATACAGGGTGTTTCAAAACGACTTGATATTTTTCTTATTTATTAATAAAACGTATTATTTATTTGAAAAGTACGAATATTTTTATTAAAATGTAAGGCACAAACATGGAGGTTAATTTGTGGAAATTACAATATCCGATAAATGGCTGCCTCGTCCCTGTTTCCAAATGTTCACTCTTTTGACAAAATTTTCAATAACATTTTGGCATAATTGCCGAGTAATTTAATTAATGGTGTGTTCAAATGCTTCCTTGAGTTCCAGAATGGTCTGTGGATCAACGGCATACACTTTTCCTTTTAGAAAACCCCGAAGAAAGAAGTCCGATGGGGTCAAATCGCACGATCTTGGTGGTCAATTCACATCGCCGCGGCGCGAGATAACACGACCATGAAACTTCGTCTGCAATCACTGCATTGTTTCGTAGTGAATTATCATAATTTCTATGCGTTACTCAATCATGTAATTTTCCATGACTAAACCTCAATACTTCCTGATGCCAGTTTTTAAAGATTAGTACTCTTTGTATGCCACAAAAAATGGCGCGCAATTTAAAATGTCAGGTCATTTTGAGACACCCTTTATATGTGTATATATATATATATATATATATATATATATATATATATATATAACATTGAGTATGGAAACAACTGCCGACTCTAAAGACGGTCCTCGATGTCTAGTGTCTTCATAATCTCATTTACTCATATATATATATATATATTTGTGTGAGGTATCGTGTGTATATCCGCGGCCATAAGTAGTGCGTATTCAAGAAGTACCAAGTATATCTTACGAGAGGATATGACCGCAATTGCAGAAAAAAGCATCGAATCATGGATGATCCCGCGATGCGTAGGGGTAGCGGAGCTAAAGAAGTTGGAGCAAACCGGTCATCGTAAAGCTCGCGAACACCGAACGTAATGTATTATTAGACGAAAAACCTGCTTTCCTGCCAGGGTGAAAGACGATGATGCATGAACTGGGACTTTTATTGCACTCTTGTGTTAAAGGTTATACTATACCCGAGTCAAAATTTCCGAGCCGCGTTCAACCCGCAAAATAAAGACCTCCTTTCTCGCGCAGAGATCGGTGATAGCGGATTATCGGGTACCTAAACGTGGATACAATGTTTGGAATATCAATACGTTAGGGCCTCCGATGAACCTCCCGAATGGCAGAAATTGGACATTGTCACTCAATGAAGGGCAATGCAGAGAGCAACTGAATCTGCGAAACCCCAGGTGGGCCTACTTGGAGCGCTTCCGCAGAATCTACTGGCTTTCGGCTTGCTGTAGGCGCACTGTAGACACTCTGGACCCTCCATTCAGCCTACTGCAAGCGCACTGTTAACCGTCCGGACGCTCCAGTCAGCGAAGACGTATTTATTTGGTCATCGAAGGGGTTACCGATCAGGCCACAATGGAGTGTTGATGGAGGAGATATCGAATTTGGGCTCAAAGTAGGTTAGATGGGGTCGAGAAAATGGACTTGAGATCGAAAGCAGGTTAAGGAGGCCTGTGTTCTGCACGTTTCACTGAAACTGGGGGTCGAAAGAAGGTTTGGGAGGAATAACAGAGGCTACACTGGATCAAATGGAAGCCTCTTCCTGGCACTAACCCGACAAATAAGGGTTTGGTAGGTTCAACGGAGGCTGGCGGTTTGTGCATTACAAAAGAAATGGGTTCTACGAGTGTTTAGAGGAGGCTATAAATTTTAACTCTGGTACGATTTGAAGGAAGGAGAATTTAGTGCAATATTGCAATGGTTCCTCCTGCAGCTTTTATCGATATCCTCTTGGCTGCCATCACCAAGAAGGTATATTCCAGTCGCATTTTATAAACTTTCCAAAAATCTTCCGGCTGACGATTACCAATAAGGTACTATCTATACATATGAGAAAACTGGAAGCTTTGAGTGTTCGTTTTTCTGTTTGTGCACACATAACGTAAAAACTACTAATCCCATCTGGATGGAGATTTCAAAAAAATATAGGGCTTAACTTGAAGTAAACAATATTTTGTTTTTATTTCATCACAATCGGCTCACTCAATCAAGAAATTTGCTAATTTAATCTAAAGATATGCGCAGTAGATATTTTGTAGATTTAAAAATGTTTAAATCTACAAAATTGATACGAAATTTTTCCTTCCAGTTCATCGTTGGATATAATAATTAATGGTAACTTATTTTTATTAAGAGGAGAAGGACATTTACAAATTTGAAAAAATCGATTTTTCCCCCATAAATCGATTTATAGAGCGAAATTCCAAGAATTGCGTGAGTTTTAGCGGATAAACGCCAAGAGCGTTCGTGCCGAGTAGACGCAGATGTGCGACAGAAGACGGCGGTGCTACACCCTCCTATGTTTCATCTTGCTCCGATCTTTTATGTTTCCTAGTCGTACTATACGCGGTAGGGCCCATCGTTGTTGATGAGGAGCGTCGCAGGTACTTCAAATTTGACCTTGTGCCAGTTTTGAGCTTAGTGCTTCTAAAAATGTCCACGTACCCAAAACGTTCTTATGCAACACCTAAGAGACCTCCACAGAAGAGAACATATTTCGGAAACCAACATAATCGTAATACGGAAAATAACGGAGGGCAGAGTGCCAGTGCCAAAAAACTTTTTAGTGCGAACTCCGATGAAGTGAGTTGGAATCCGCTGTTGGCCTATGGGTTGATTGAATTTTTCACCGTTTTTAGCGCTATATCAGATACAGTAGTGTGCCGGTATTGTAAACAAAAAGTAAATGTTGAAGAAACTTCACACCGGAGCTCAGGTTTCAAGTTAGTGCTGAAATGCCAATGTGGTCGTCGAGATATCAATTCAGGACCTCTTATCAACACTGGATTTGAGGTAAATCGTCGGATAATAGTATTGATGCGTCTACTAGGCGTTGGGCGCTATGGAATAAATTTATTCTGCAATTTAATGGATACTTGTGATATTCTAAATGAGCAATGTTATCGGAATATCGTTGAGCATTTTCACACAGCTGCTAAAAGTGTGTTCGAATATTGCCAAAAAAACAGCCGCGAACGAAGAAAATTCGAAACGTGATCGACCGGCGGTTGAACTGAAAGTGTGAGGTGACGGATCGTGGAAGAAGCAAGGCTTCAAATCTTTATTTGGAGTAACCACTCCTATTGGTCATTATTCGGGAAAAGTTATCGACGTGGTTATCAAGAGCAGTTATTGCCAAGGTTGCACAGCGTGGAAAAACAAAACTGGCACCGTTGAATATCAGGAATGGTATGAACATGCAGAAGAATGCGATAGCAACCACGAAGGCTCGGCAGGAAAGATGGAGGTGGATTCGATTATTGGTATGTTTTTGAGGTCATTGACACTGTTCGGCGTGAGGTATCGCAATTATATTGGAGGTGGCGACTCAAAAACCTTCAAAGCAATACTTGACAAGCTAGGAGAATGCCTACGACATGTTAAGAAAACAATGGGTACGCGATTGAGAAATAACAAAAATCTATAAGCTTGAAGGAAGAGGAGTAGGAAACATAACAGATGATCTTATAAGAAAATTGACGACGTATTATGGATTGGCTATTTATCGAAATGAGGAAAGTGCAGAAAATATGAAAAAAGCTATTATAGCTACGTTTCATCATTTATGTTCGACCGATGAGTATCCCAGACACGAGAACTGCCCGCTAGGAGCCGATAGCTGGTGCAAGTGGCAAAAAGCTCAGGCTACTGGTGAAACTTTCAAACACCCTGCGCCTCTCCATTCTGATGTCCAGAAGCATCTTTTGCCGATATATACGGATTTATCCAAACATGATCTATTGGAGAGATGCTTGGGTGGCCACACGCAAAATGCAAATAAAAGTTTCCACTCCACCGTATGGCGCTTAGCTCCGAAATATTTGCATTTAGACTTGAGCGTCATCGAAATTGCAGCTTATATTGCAACCAGAATATTCAACGAGGGGAATTCGGCAATTTTAAGAATTATGTGGGCTCTGGACATCCGCATTGGGAGGCAATCGAAGAAATTCCCAAAGGAAGCCGACGAGCGACGCGTATCGCGCCAGGGGCGCCACAGCTCTCTATCGTCCAAGGAGGGTCGCAAAGCCCGTAGAGAGCAGCAGCTGCAGGAAAATCGTATCTACGAGGAAGCCAAAGGAGTCCTGTATGGCACTAGAATCGGTGATTTGCCGGTAAGACATCAAAATCATTAAGTTTTCCCTTGTTGAAACTTTGAGCGCGTTTTTCTCAAAACTGTATTTTTTCCAACTGATCAGGAGATTACGCAAAAACTATTCAACCGATTTTTATTAAATTTGTCACACATCTTCCTTATACCAGCAGTTTGTCGGTGAACCTAAATAATATTTTAATTCCAATAATCAAACGTACTTTTGCCCTTAAATATAGCCAAAATTTCGTGAAAAATCACAAAATTGACTTTATTAAGCTGCCATTTTGTGAATTCTGCATATATTTCCAAAATTCTGGTTCACCGATAGCGTATGGGTGTTACCTTTAAGAATCATTTTGATTTTTTTGTTTCAGATAATTACAGCGTGAGGGAGAACTGCAGCAGTGCGGAAACTTGTTGAGCGACTACCTCTGAATATCGATATTGACGACGGGCAATTTACATTGAAAAAAAAATATATATATTTTTGCATACTTGAAATATTAAATGAAACACACACAAAGATCCAAATTTCCATATACATATCTTTTCATGAAAAAAACCCCCTAATTGTTTACCTTCTAAATGATTTTCCCCCCTTAAGCACCATTGTATTTTACTAATCATTCAAAAGGACCCTGGCTTATGCGCCCACAAAATACAGCCCCCCGCGAAAGGAATACCTTGAGGCAGTATTCCAGTCTAGAGGACCAAATTTCGGGCTTGATAAAAAAATATATATATATACTTATAGTATCTATTTTTTACAATCTTTTTATTGGTGTTTCACGAACTTACAAAAAGTAGAGATCGCAGTAGCAGTAGAACATCGATATAGGTATATACGCGCATTAATTATCAGTTTCCAAAATTCGAAATTTCAAAAACTATTACGATGCACGAAAAATCCATTTAAGCAGAGGCATATATTATCAAAAAGAAGATTTGTGCATAATTTCACCTATAGCGGAGGTAACAGCTATCCGGAAGTACAATCGGAAATACTTTTGTCTGTTATGCCCAATCTACGATTAAAATAACATAGGTGCCTGATAGCACAGTGGCAGCGTGCGTAGTATACGCAGAAGATAGGTAGATTGTTGATTCGATTCCATATATATGCAAAATTTTGCTTCGAAAGAAATCATTTCAGGAGGTACGAAATGACGAATTATGATAAAAAAAATCATTGAGGTAGAAATCTCAATTGAGTGCTTTCTTTTATTTTATCATACAATATCGTATGAGTCACTATAAATGTCGTTGCAAATCACAAGCAAAATGGTTATCAATGTATATATATTTGAGTCCTGTTCACTATTACGATCTTGGGGAAGTTATTTTTTAATAGAGTAAGGAAATATCCATTTTCTGAAAACCTACCGTATTAGCACTGAACAATCAGCGTATGCTCATAAGATTGTTGGTTGAGATTAATATGAGTTCATAATTAACGCAATTGCGAAAATATCAATAAGCAGTACTGTATTTTGGGCAGTAACCATGACTGTAAAATATTATTACCCCTCAGGGAAATATAAAATATGGTTAAAATATGGTTGAAGATATCACACATTTCTCTTAGTGTGAAGATTTTTGGAACTTCGCTATAGAGCACAGCAATCTTTCAATCCACGTGATCATTAAGACCCTTCTGGAATACGGTTTAATATTTCTTGATCAATTTAACCATTAATTCATCAATTCAACTATTCAATGCCAGATAAAATGGTAAAAAAAATTGTTATTTCGATTTTCACACAGCGGCCTTCCTCCAAGAAAACACCTTCAACAGAAACTCAGGCAACTTGAACAAGTAGCCACTTCTTATTTATCAAGGCTTTCAAGCTTTAAACACCCGTCCTTCCTTCCTCCTTCCTGCTGACACCACCTATACAGGGAACTGTCAAGCTGAGTGGAGTGAGTAATAAAGAGAGTTCCAGTATACGACAGGACAGGCAAACTCGTGATCTTGTACCATTTTCGATAGCAGTTCCGAGCTTGCCGCTCTTCCTTCTGTCGTGCAACTCAATAAGGCGCAACCAGGGAGATACGGTTAAGCCTGGGAGGTATGCACTCAACAATCTCCCGTGTGGTGGGTTCCCTACGCGTACGGTACGTATCTCGGTATAGTTATTACTACGGCCAAGTTCCATGCGCAATCGCGTCCAGAAAGGAGGAGGACTGGAGAACGATCGTGGAATTAATGAAGGGAGAGACTCCTCTGCTCTTGGCCGCGGCCAGCGGGCATGGGCATCAAGATATACATATGTATATATATTTATATTTATACGATGTATGTGTGTATAACGAATACGGAAATCTTGGGAGCGCTCAATTTCGCGGCTTGTTCGGAGCGGTAGCGATTCAAGTCACTATTGCCGATAACGACATGTGAGTTGCTGTTCACATGACTTTATATATAAGGTACCGATCGCAACCAACATTGGTGGATAGGCGATCGAGGTTAGGCTCCGGCGGTACTTGGAGTTAAGTAGCGCTGTGTATAGCCGATACTCGGAGCGGTGACCGCTTAGCCGTGAACCGGCTGGCTCATCAACCAGTGAGCGGAAGGCCAATACTGCTGAGACCTTGATGTAGATACTTGAGTAAAAGTCTGGGTACAAGACAATCAGAAGAATATCGGGCCGTCTATACCCGTGCGGAAAATTGACGGGGCATATCTAATACAATTCGGGGCCTTCAAGGGATTATTTGTGGATTCGCTAGTAAGGGTTTCCATAGGACAGCCAGACCGGGCGCCTATTCGGGAATGATAGAGTAGGTAGCTTGACTAAAACTATGGTCCAAGTACCGAAACTAACTAAGGGCCTCTAAGGCTAATCTAGATTTCCTAGTTCGAATTTCCCCAATACTACCAGACTTTGCCATTACGGGGGCAAACCGATATAAATAGCTTAACCAAATGATTTATATCATAATAATTATCATAATCCATTCAATAATTCCTCTCTCTGTCTGTCTGTCTCTCTCTCTCTCTCTCTCTCTCTCTCTCTCTCTCTCTCTCTCTCTCTCTCTCTCTCTCTCTCTCTCTCTCTCTCCACCGCCCCTCCCTAACTAATAATTAAAGGAATTACTTTTGTCTGTTATGCCATATCGACCGTTCCCATGCCAAAAGCACTCGATAGCGTAGTGGCAGCGTGCGTAGTATAGGTAAAAGAGAAGCAGTTAAGTTGTAGGTCCAATCCCATGTAAAGGCGAAATATTTTCTTTGACCACAATTATTTCAGAAGATCAGAGAGTGACAAATAAAAAAAAAAATCATGGACGTAGAGATGTCGGTGAAGTATTTTATTTTATTTTGGAATTCCAAAATATTCTATGCGTTCAGTAAAGGGGCTGTAATGTCGTAAACCAACACGCATGCAATGTGTTCATTTGAACAATGTGGGATCAAACGTGTTCAAATATTCGACAGAATTCCAAGCCTAAAACGTATTGAAACAACACCTTTATTCTGTACGGTGCACACACACGTACACATATGGCTGCAATGGTTTTGGTGAGGCACCGTTAAGACCATTTTAAAGGCCCTGATCAGTTTGCCCTTAATGGCCCTCGGCAGCGAAGTGTGGCCGACCACTAATGGCCCATGTGAGGCTTCCAGATTAGGGCCCTAATAAAGTTAGGGAAAATTGAGATGGTCCCGATCAAAACCCTAATTCAATTTCTGCACTCGGTACTGGTACGAGTTTTCCACAGTTTTCCCGTACCCTCGGCAAATACCGTATAGTGTAGCTTAAGACGGTTGCGGAAGAAACAAAAGTTACGTTAGATCAGCGTAATGCGGCTAGGGAGTGATAGGAAAGGGTTTAATTGCGGAAGGTAATACGTAAAAATCCGCAAGGACCCTTGCAGAAATTTGTTGGAAAGTCCCCAGATACTACCATATGTTTGTAGAGATTAAATAGGGACGGTGCATGTAGGGATTCCACATTGGAATCCAAGTAGATTCCGCACTATTTCCTGATTGGCGTCGTTTGAGAATATTTTATGTGAAAAGCTCAACCAGAATTTATTTGATCTCTCAAAACAATATATTTTCGATAAAAATACTTCGCCATCTCGTGCACATCGAAATATTAAAATATATCGAAAAATCGAAAAAAAATACTTCGTGATCTCGTGCACAAATTTGTTGGGGAGTCCCAAGATGCACCTACATCGCTATTTTATTAGGGTTTTATCAGGGACACTGCACATAGGGAGTTCTCATCGGAATCGAATTGAATTCTGCACTATTCCACGATAACCGGCGTTTGAAAATTCTCACCACCCTCGAATAAAAAATATGTAAAGAGTCACGAGAAACAAACTCTGCGTGTTTAGACATAACATGCACTCTTAGTGAGCATGCACGTATGTTGTGATATTATGTTAAAGTGCAGTAAAATAAATAATAAACAATTATTACAGTGGATTTTCACTAACGCGATTCAAATCGATTTTAAGATATACTTTTTTTTAGCGATTTATGCCGTTTTAAGATTAGATTTAACCGCGTCAGTCCTAAGGTACCAAAATAAGTACAAGCTCGCATTAAATTTACCTACATATAGCATTAAAAAAGTCGGAACTTATGAGGTTATACTTTCTTAAAGTCCACTTATTTCGTATATCTATATATTTTGTTGAGAAAGTTCAACGTATAGAATGCGATGGAATCCATCAAGCTTCATATAGGATTTTGTTCGATAATGTGAAAATTATTTAGCATTCAAATTGGATTAGTATATTGGATTCCAATGGAGAATACCGATTAGAATCCAATGTACGAGCATGACGTTTTAATATAGGTATCTTATTCGATGACCCAATGAATGCCTTTCAGGAAGTAGGAACCAGTATGAGAATCCAATTGGATCCCTACGACAATTTTTGCACGGGGGTATACGCTGGAATTCAGAAATAAAATACTTTATAAGCTGTCGATCGCACGCGCGAGCCCGTATGTACTCGCAAGTACATACGTTTGTGGAGCGAAAGTCCGTTGCAGCTCTCGTACAGATGGATATGTAAATCACAGTAATCGAGCGAGAATCCTCGACATCCTTGGAGTATGTAATTGCAGTATGTAAGGAGTCGAGGAACACGTGCTTTGCGAATTAAGCAATTTTCAATAATTTATTAACACTTAACGAATTATTATTTAAAAAAAATAAAATTGTCGAAATAATAACTTATACGAACTCCAGTTCTTTTTCATTGGAAGAAAAAAATAGTTCATGATACTTTAAACTCTGTCAGGTTAGCAACCCTTCAAGACCGCCAAAATCAAAATTATACTACCCGAGTGGAAAATACAACTCATCACTGTCTAGTCCTGAACTAATAAAATTATATTTCAAATCGCCAGTAGCTAGCCGTTTTAGCTAGTAACAGTCCAGCCTTGTAACGCTTTCGTCGTCTAGTGACTGGATACAGAAAATTAGGTGGTGACCAGTTTTAAAAATCTATCTCGTAGCTCTATAATATTTCTTCTCCAGATAATGTGCAAAAATGTTTTTTCACATTATTTCTATCGCGGAGTAATTTTACGATTTTCTTCCTCAACTGCGAATGTTGGTTACGATATTTGCGCTGCAAATATATTAATGGATTAATTTGAAATTATAACAGAAAAAACGCTTACGTGTGAGGTGGTTTCGACCCCGGTACCTCTGGCCGATAAATCCACGACGTTGCCCGCTGAGCCAGTTCCACTTAGTCAATTTATTAATTTTGGATCATCTATACATGCAAAAAGTTGCGTTATTAAGAAGTGAGTGGATTAACACATTCAAATAACATTATTGGATTGATTGCTTTTTCTTGCATTGCGAGCTATAGTCGCATATAATTAAATAATCTCAAATTGTATTATATTTATCCAGTCATTTAATCTGACGTGCGACGAATCAATGAGCACAATGTTACTGCAATGAATGCTATCCGTTATATAAACTCCTGATAAAGATATAAACATTATATAAAATAATCACGATCGACTGGGTAGTGTCTAATCCAAGAGTAAGCCAACACTAGCCGCAGTTGGCTAATGTTGGCTTGGTCATCGCGAAGTACCCACTTGAGGATTTTTTTTCTTCATTCGCAACGCCATCTGTAACGCAAATTGTTTAGCCAGCTATGAGCCAATCGCTCGATGGAACTACATGCAGTCACATAGCCTCACTTTGTCATATATGACGATCATTGGTTAGCCAGGTACGACTTAGTCATTAAGTGGTATTTTTATCGTAAGGCAGCGACATTTTTAATCAAGTTCGGCTAGGCAGTGGCTAGCCAAGAGGTGCATAGCCACAATTAGCTAGTGTTGGATATGTCATGGCGAGATACCCACTTGAGAGTTTTGGTCATTTGCAACGTCATCTGAATCTCAAGTTGACTAGCCAGCCATGAGTCATTCGCTAGATGATAGTACGCATAGTCACATAACCTCACATTGTTATTTTTAACCATGGTTGGCTAGTACAGTACTGCCTGGTTACTAGGTGGCATTATTGTTATAACGCAGCAATATCTATAGTTAAAATCGATTGGACAATGAATAGACAAGAGCTGGATAACAAAATATTTAGAAGATTATTAGCTCATAGCGAAACAGCCATTAGTCAGTTCGCATGAGCTCAATTGGGCGACCGAGTAACTAGCACGTAACTCAAACAGACTAGTACAATTTTTACTCGGGTAGATCGTTAAAACAATTTTCGACAAATTACCAAACATTGAATGCGCGTGTCCCTTCCCTGATTGAAAATTACATAATATATTTGTTAAGCTAAATATCGACAACGTATTGAGTCGTCTGAACAATGTTCAACAAATGGCGTAAAAATTCAACGAGCGATGGGCCAACGGACTGTCCGCGCTCGTAATGATTGAGTTTCCCTCGACCATTTCTTCGGATTTACGCCCAATCGGTAGATCGATCTCAACCCGATTGTTCAACGCGTCGTATAATTTATCGTCGATGACAGTTACGCGCCCGGTTTGTCCTCGAGGACAAGTTGTCCCAAAGGAGCCAATAAACATTATTTATCTCTCTATCGAAGCTCGGATCGAACCGGGTACATGGAGTACGCGTGTGTGTTCGTCGATCGCACCAAGTATCCGCAACATCACATAATCGTGGTGCGCGAAGTGTGACGCATACATCTTGCCAGGAACGAGATTCTCAAAGCGAGGCGAGAGCACACGAGCTCACTCGCGTCTACCGCACTCTCGTAACTAATTGGCTACAACGTACGTACGCAACTTTTCGCCCTTTTCGATATTCTCACATGCCTTCATCGCGCAAGTGTTTTGCGCTAACGCAGTCACTCACGAGCGACAAACTTGTGAAACTTTCGTTGTACATGAGCACATACATTCTATTTACGTCCATAGTCGTATAATAGATTTGAAGAGAAAAAAAAACCGCATTCGGCGATCATCGCCCGAGGGCTATGAATTACAATTTTCCAATAGCGAGCCTCTTGCCTTGTGGACACTCGGTATATGTTTTCTGCCGTCGAACGCGAAATCCGTTGCGCGCTCCTGCACGTACAGAAATACGAGCTAGTGTCTGTCGGGCTGAAATCGAGTCTCGTAAATAGTTGAGTATTTTTTTTTTCCTCCACCGTAAGTTTTATCGCGCAGAGTTGCAGCTGTTCGAACGATTTGCCTTTTCATGTTGTACAATTATTCAAGATTGATTGAAACAATTAAAACGTCATTTTTTTCGCTCCCTTCCTCCCTGCACCGCTCAACCTCATTTTTACTCCTTTGATTTGTTTGAAGCCAGACGAATGTACGTAATAAAAAAAAATGCTAAAAAACATTGCACTGAGAAGAAATATTCATGAATGATGTGAATATTCATCGCACTGTTTCCATTGAAATTTTACTTGAAGAAGAGTACACTGCTTTATGTGAGGGAGGAAAGGGGTGGAAAACCTTCCCGTCTCTTTTTTTTCGAGCACCTCGCCATCGCCGCAAATGGTACACGCGTCTATGCCAAGGAGGTCAATCACAGGCTGCACAAGGCTGTCAAAGGCAGAAGAGACTCCCTTCTATGCACTCGCAGCAAAGCAATCATTGCTTTCTTCTTTTTTATTTTTTTCCCTTATAACGATGGCGGAGAGAAAAGTCACTCTTGCAATTACACGCAAACTGCGAACGAGACGCTGATTTATTGTGTTTGTACTCATCTGAACGTACTTCGAAGTGCACAACGGGCCAACGTGTATGCGTATTCGTCCATGACGCACAGAAACGCACATACATTGATCCCCGCTTAATTTATCGTGAATTAATTGCATTTAATTCAAGCGGCTTAACTGTAAATCAGAGAGAATCGAGCCGGAGGAGCCGTTTCTTCTCTCACAAGACGTTACGCGGGTCAGTCACGCCCCCTGTCGATACCATATGTAATTATATCTATCAACGCCGGTTGGTGTTTATGTTCGATAATATGAGCGCGAGAGGGTGGCGTCGTATAAGTCGAGGACAGCAAAGTATCTAACAGCGAGGTGTATACATAATTTGTTTGAAAAAAATTATTTCGACAAAACCCCTGTTGCAAATTAAAGTCAAGTTATGCTACTAAACTATGAAGACTCCTCAATCCTAGAAGTCATGACTGCGGTGCCCCGTGCGGAAATTGAGTTCGGGCCCATCTTAATTTTCCCGAAATTTATCAAGGCCCTCGTCTAGAAGCCTTACATGGGCCATCAGAGGCCGGTCACACTTTGATACCAAGGGCCATTGAACGCAAAGTAACCAGGGCCTTTAAAATTGCCTCAACGGTGTCTCATAAAAATTATTACAGCCATATGTGTACGTGCGTGTGTGTGCACTGTGAAAATGAAAAGTGTTATTTCTATACATCTGAGGCTTAGAATTCTGTCGCATATTTTGACACGTTTGATCCCGCGTTCTTCCAATAAACGAACTGCATGCGTGTTGATTCAAGGTATTATAGCTCGTCTACTAAACGTATAGTTTAGTTATTATATTCAATTAATCTCGATAATTATTGTGCCATAAATTCTTTAGTCAAGCATTTTATGTTAATTTGCCTCTATAACAGCAAAGTTTAGTAGTTTTGGAGAAATCGCTAGTAGGTAATCTACGACTACACGCCTTAAAGGCCTTTACTTGGTCTTCGTACTTAGACCATAGTTTTAGTCAGCCTACCTACCTTACCATTCCCTAATAGGGGCCCGGTCTGGCTCTTTTACGGAAAACCCTACTATAGAATCCACAAATAATTCTGTGAAGACCCCGAATTGTATTAGGGATGACCTGCCAATTTTCTGCATGGGCTTTCGTACCCCACGCGAACCTTCAACCATGCTTCTGAGCTAGCGAACGATATTACCGATTGCGGCTTTAGTTGATCGCTGTTAGTAACGCAGTATACTTCTAAACTGTGCGTGGGGTGTATATGCATCCCAGTCATAAGTTGGCCTTCGACTTTCTTGGCGGTAAGCTCACTTTATATTCTATATTAAAATCACTAATTTGACATATTATTACGTAATTTGAGTATAATAGTTACAAATATTATTTATGGATTGAAAAAAAATGGTTGGTTCCCCAGGTCGAAAGATCGCAAAAGCTATGCACATTGACTTACCCGTGCAGAAATATAATCGGGCATTCCCTACTTTGAATCGGGCCCTTGCCAGGCTTCCCTCGTCTGATACATCCGACCGGATCCTTTCATAGAACAGACCAAGAAGAACACATTGTCGTTTTTTTACGGCTTACCCTCTATGTTTGGATATTACAATATTCTGGCCGGAATACATAGCAAGCAAGTACACTTTCATGTAACGTATACTCGGCCAGAACATTGACATTTCCTTAACAGTGGAACCCGACTTTGAACTGTGTAAATCTGTTTTTTTTTTTCACCCTACCAAATATATTTATAATTGATTAGAATAAAACTAATAGATCTGTTGTAATTCTCTTCGCCATTATGAGCATTTTTTTATCAATGATAATCTACGAGAATAAAAATGCTTAACCTAAATAACGGTCTTACATCCCATTTGAATTTAAACATAACGAATAGCCAAATTATTTAATGGAACAAAAAAGTAAAGCAGGTGGGTCTCAGTTTTTTAAATCAAGGCCGCCTTATCAGGAAATATCAGTGTGCTGGCCGGGAAGATATTACCTAATTGTATTTCAAAGCACTTTGCGTAACCAAAATACCATCATCCAACGATAAAATTTCGACCCGATGTTGTATCACGTACAGAAGTGCTATGCTTCCAGCGTGCACTTTAGCTAATAACTTTGTGATACTTGTGGAATAATAAGTATCAGTACGACCTGATACTATCTATTTTACTCAGGTATATTACCAAAAGCCTTTCCAGTACCTGATCATTACTTCCTCCGTCCGCCGGTTTATTTTTCATGCTGGGCCCTGCCAGTACACCATCATCTTCCTCATCATTTCGCAGCGATTTTCCGATGCATTTCCTTGTCAGTTCTTGGCCAGTTCCCGAAAAAGGGAACGGCGGATCGGGGATTGGCCTAAGACCTGTTACATGGCGAATCAAATCCATTCTGGCTAGCCTGACCATGGCCTGATATTATCTAGGGAAGACAGATAAGTGGGCGTACTTTTTCCAAACTCAAATTTCTACACGAGTAAGTGCCGCTGAGCCATGTGCATAAAGCATAACCTGCACTAATTGTCCGGCAGTTGAATAAATTTCTCTCGGTTCTTCATTCGGTTTGGTCGGTTCGACTTTTTAGTACGAAATGAAAATCAAACTATACATCAAATACACTTTTTCGTTACTTACGAATTCACTTTTACTATTTCTCAATTTTCGTTAATTTCAATAGCCCAAATAAATATACTTTTTTAATTGAACATAGCGATAGTATTTTTTTTCTGATAATCTAATATGTCATATTCAATAACGCCGTTTGAAATTTGAAAATCGATTGAACGGTTGAAATTTTTTAAAAACATAAGGTTTTTGCTGATTTTCTTCCGATTTTTTCCGTTGTCTTTCCGATGTCTTATACACTATTCTTTTCATTATGAAAAAACGAGAACATTCATCTATGATCAAGTCTATTTATCCCCATTGGGCCAGTTTTATTATCAATAAAAGCGCGGGGTGCATATGCATTTAACCCTTCGCGGCCACACGTTCGGGCTATAACACGCTGGTCACAGGGGGTCGCAATGACCCCAATCATGTTTAAACAACTGTCGCGTTGATCGTACCGTTCTGAATAACTCATAAAAATTCAGCATATAAGTTTGAACATTCTAGAATGTGGCATTCTCGGTGTTATATTTTAATCGAATTTTAAAATGGCGGAAAAAATACACACGGGGTCAATGCGTCAACAAAGCCCTTTTTACTAAGAAAATCATAAGTATTGCGATTTTCATTTTTTTTCATCCAATTTAGGGTGATACTCTTGAGATATGATAGTTTAAGGAAAAAATATCTCCATAGTAGATATTTCAAAAAAGGTATTTATTCTTATATCTTAAGGCCTTAGGCCACTCTAGGATCTTCCAAAAATCGATTTTTTTTGTTAAAAATGTACCTTAGTACCTCTAAAATTATATTCCAAAAGAATATGGGTGTGAAAAATCTCTAAGTACTCGATTTTCGAATTCTAGCGCAACCCCTCTTGATTTATGTCGTGACTTTCTACTAACTTTAAACGCGTTTATCTCAAAACTACATTTTTCAAGTCGGCGGGACTCATAACTCAAACAAATTTCAACCGGTTCCCTTGAAATTTTAACTGTATATTTAGAACTACATTTTCTGAGGCACTACGTAGGATTTTTTCATTATATTGCATAGTTCCTTTGTTATAAACAATTTTCTGACGATTTTCTCATAGCATTTTATACTTTTTGTTGTAGAAATGCGCCATTTTGACAAAAAACAATATCTCAAAAAAATCCTACGTACTTCTATAGCTATTCTTATATATAATCGAAAAAATTTTAGTGTCTCATCATAACTCAAAAATTATAGGAGCTGTTGGTGCCACCGTTGATCTTCCAAAAATAAAGGCGTCATCGGAAAAATGCTGCACAGTCGCCATTTTAACATGTATCGCTTCGAAAAAATAATTTTGTATAGTCAATTATGTGTATAATAAAACCCTTATTTTATAATTCCGATTTATTTTATGGTTTCGCTGAAAAAAAAATCACAAAATATAACCTTTTTTGGCCTCTAGAGTAGTCTAAGGGCTTAAGAGCCATTTCGGAGTGAAATAAAGAACGATAATCATAAAAAATTAGCATTTTATTATAAAAAGTGCCTACCAACAACTCATAGTAATTTTGGCTTAAAGTTGAGTTGGGGTCATTTTGACCACGGGTGACCGCGAAGGGTTAAAAGTAGAAAAAAATAAGTCAAGCGTTCTAGGATTAATAAAATCACGTTCGATCTTATTGAATCGGCTTTCATAAAATCCTAGCCGTAAATCTGAACAGTGTGAATATGGAAAGAATTCGATCCCAAAGTGCTTTGGTCGCCAGGAAGATCAGACGAGACAATAACGGACGCGGAAATCTCTGGAGGTGCTTCTCGAAGACCTCCAGAGCCTCTATCTCATCGTCATCGAGGATTCAGAGCCGCGGGATGAACGTGAGGTGTACGACGCAAGAAAGCAAAATGCACGAGTACGCCCGACGCGATGATACACACATGAATACGTATACGGCTGTACCGTTGGGCGTGCACTTATTAAATTTGCATATCGCAATTTATAGCACGACAAATGCAGTACCTACATCTATCCTCGATCACAATGATCCTACACGGCAAATCATGTTTCGGTTTCATTTTGCGAACGTTACTCGCGCAACATTTTTGTTAAAGTGTACTGTATTCAACTGCCTCGTAGTTGGGTGGAGAAGGATTGGGGCAGCATCTACGTCAATGGAATTTCATGGAGTACCAGCATTCAATAGAGATGTATGCAATCATGTCGAAGCTGAAGCACCTGTAGCAAGAATGTGATGTCTACTTTAGTCCTGTTAAATACTAATCGGTTTACAAATAGCTTGTGCCATGTTCAATTACAATGGCACCCGGCAAATGCGTTATCTAAAGTCAATTCTATAATTTGTTTTCTCTTTCTTCCACAGTCCCTTTTTCCATAGATGTACACTACTATACCCCACCGAGCTTTTTCTATTTACCTCTCTTAATTTTTAATCCTACAATTGTCAATTTGCTGCTTACAGGTCCCATGCAGAAATATGTCGAGGAGTACCCGATCCTGCCACATCCCTTTAGGAATGGGATATGGACGCCGAATGCAGAGATTCTACATAGAAATTCAAGTGGATTCCACGCTATTTTCCGATTGACGTCGTTTGAGAATTTTTCATTTGAAATTCCCAATCGGAGTTTGTTGGATTTCTTAAGATCGTAGTCTCTCCACAGTCACGTTGAAAAGTTCATTCTCCGTCCAATCGATGAAAGCTTCGAAATATTGCGAAATATCTTTATAATGTAGGTTGTACATCTTATCGGGATGTAAAAACTTATAAAGTAATGATGAAGACGCCTAATATAATGTTTACCTAACCCTCACTTTTGTATCAGACTGTACATTTCGGCTACTAATACGTAGATACTCTGCGTATACGTATATGCACACACTACTGTAATCTAGTTCTAGTCTGCTCTAGTCGCTTCGTGGCGCAAGCGTTGCTAGACATTGCTTAATTTAAATCGCTATATCTCTGAAACTCGACGGTCAAAATTCATGATTTTTTTTTACCCACTTTGTCATATGTTCCTCTGTAATTGAGAATTAAAACAAAACATATGTAGAAAAGTTTCGAAATTATTGCGTGAAATGTGAAATTTTCCACTGCTCATCATAGGAACATGTGTAAAACCGTGCAACCTTTGATTGCCAATATCTCGAATACACAACGGTGAATCCTTCTGAAATTTTGCAGGTAATCACTCAATAGTGTCCTGAATGGGCCCTCAAAATAAATTTAAAAAAACACCTTGGCGAGACTACTACCTTAAAAAAATCATCCTTTCGCGATCCCGTGCACAAATTTGTTGGAGAGTCCCAAGATGCACCCACATCTCTATAGGGTTTTCTTTGGGACATCGCACATAAGGAGTCCTATGTGCGGTGTACATTGGGATCCAATTGGATTCTGCACCGTTCCCCAATGAACGCCGTTTGAGAATTCTTACCACGTTCGAATCGGAAATATGTGATAAGTCTCGAGAAAATCTTGGCGTGTTGAAACATAACCTGCCCACTTCGTGAGCGTTTATGTATGTGGTGATATTATGCTAGAGTGCAGGAAAATAAATAACAAACCATAATTACCGTGGATTTTAAGTGATATGATTCAACATGATTTTTAAGATATACTTTTTATGATTAAATTAAACTTTGTAAGTCCTAGCGTACTAAATTAACCTATGTAGAAATTGTCATCGGGATTCAATTGAATTCCTAGAAGGTCGGAACTTACGAGGTTATAATTTTTGAAAATCCACTCATTTTCTATATCTATTGACATAGGTCAAGTTCGCAGGTATTTGCACATGCGTCAACCATATGAAGTGACATATATTTAGTAGAAGTTGAAACTTGTGCTGACATTTTGAAAAAGTATCCATCGCGATCCGTGACGTTTAGTAAGTTTTAATTATGTTTTGAACATGGAAAAAACAAACTTGTATTTTCGATGCATTTCTTTTTTTTTATGTCTAAAAACACTGTCACAAACTCACAAAAAGATATGCGCTGTGTAGGGAGAGAATGCCGCAAGCGAAAGTCCTTGTCGGAAGTCGTTTGCGAAATTTCGTTGTGGAAATTTTGATCCCCAAGATGCTCCTCGCTCCGGTCGGCCAGCCACTACTGATGTCGATAAAATCAAGGCTTTAAGCGCCTCCGACCGGCATTTGACGACTACTGAGATCGGACATAATTTTAACATTGACCAATCAACTGTTTCGAGATCTCTACGGAAGCTTGGGATGGTGAACAAGCATGATGTTTGGGTGCCGCATGAATTGAGCGAAAAAAGAATGTAATGGTCGAATTTCAGCTTGCGATTTGCTAATCAAACGCCATCAAAATGAACCATATTCAAAGCGAATGATTACTGAATATGATATTGTGAAATTCCTTTAGGATTCAAATTCGATTCGTACATTAGATTCCAATGACGAATCCCGATACGAATACAATTTACGAGCGTGAAATTTTAATATAGTGATCCAATGCAATGGGTCATCACCCATTGCATCGCTATCAGAAAGTGGGACCTAGTGAATCCAATTGGATCCCTACGACAATTTCTGCACAGGATCTCGCAAAGCGCCTCCGAATTGTTTTCCACAGTTATGCTTTCCAAATGCTGCATTTGTATGAGGGTGGAGGGAAACTGTAGGAAATCCCGGTCAATACACGTGACTACATTTTACTGACTTTCAGTCATGTTACCATCGAAAACTCGGCGAAACTACCCTGTCTTCGGTAGTCGTCACGCAAGCTAATTTGCGGCGCAGCGGTTACTCATCAAATTTTGCCAAGCCAAGTTATAAACACACTCATAAGGGTCACGAGAATCGGAGATAGTAGTTGCAGAGAGAAATACTCGGGCTCATCATAATCGAGTAATCAGCCGGGCTCGTGAGACCAACTCCAGCGACAATTCCATGAGCAGAAGGATCGAACCTGCGATAGGGAAGGGAGGGGCATGTTGAGCAGGCGGGTAAGTTGGACAATCGAAATATCTGGAAAACTAAGCATCACACGCAGTTGCATCAAATGGCGAAAAGAGTGGTATGGCGGAGGGGAACACATCACGCCATCGCCCGTTGCCATGCGGCGCACGTGACGGTAACACGGGACGATTCATTATTTTTACACCCAAAAGTAAAATAAAACATGATTGAAAGATCTTCTACCATTGTATGAGAAAAAAATTTCAAAGTTCATTGCAATTAATGTTAATGTTTCAAAAGCTAACTAATTAACAAGCAACTGTTGGTTTATTACTGCATTGTTCCAAATCGTGTTGCACACGTCTGATTTTTTTATGCAATTCTTACTTTGCCCAACTTACCTCATACTCATGCTCAACCACCACTCATGCTCACCCCACTATCGGGGCAGATTGAGCAAATATGTTCTTTGTCATTTGAGAGCGATTATCTGTGAAACAATAAGGATAACAGGAATTTCGTCTACAGACGTTTTTTCCCAAATAAATTTCCTATTGACCAAAGTAGGTTTCATTTTTATACGGCAGACTGTTAAGGAATTATAGGGCGATAATTCAAAACTTGCTCAACATGCCCCTCCCTACCCTACTGCTTTCAATATTTTGTCCAGCTGTCACACATTTTAGTAACTACTGTATGTCCCAACGGAAAAAAAAAATTTTTTGGCCGCAAAGCAATTCCAAACGACATAAGAAAAATCAACAATTACCGCAAAATACTCGAGTACACTAAAAAAAAACTTGTCTTTTCAGCGAACCTCTTTTTTTCTCGCCCATATTTCTCAATGTGACAACTACCGTGACGGACGGTATCGCGAAGCGAGGATAGCGATAATTTTTTGTTTCCGGCATGTCGTAGCCGACGGTTTTTCCCATACAATGGCACTTTATTGAGTATGAAATTGATCACAAATAGTGCAGTGTTCTGCGCCGTTGCACCGGTAAGAAGTAAAAATTTCGATATGACCTCGCGATAAATGTGCTGGCAAAAGCGAAGGACAAAAATATTCCGCTGCGTGCTCGAGCAAATTTCTCTCGCGTGTCTCTTATTGGAGAAAAAAAGAAAAAGGAAATTGAAAAAAAAAAAAATTATTCGCAGTCTCTTGATCCGTGTCGGACCATTGCAATATAGGCCTTCGCCAATATTACCAGCGAATTATTGCCTCCGCATACCCTGGCCCGAGCTCCGACTCCCGCGCACTACATCCTATCCAACATATATACTGTATATATCCATATACCAGTTCAGCCAGCGGGTTCAGAATGTTCCTTTATTTTCCTCTTTTTTACGTCGTTGCGAGGGTCCAGGTTATACACCAGGCATCGCGCGCGCGCACTAACTGCCCACCGCCCTGGGCACCCACTGGTCATTCGATATTTGTTCCGAGAGAGACCAGAACCCAGGGATGTACACTCTTCAAGACTTCAGCCCGAAGGTTCGACCAGTTGAGCGATGATCCTGAAAAGGAGAAACCAACGAGAAAACCAAAAAAAAAAAAAACGTGCTTTCTTCAAACTTAATTTCTTTCTATGTACCGCTGTATCGCACATTGATACGTAAAATTATCGCAGCCGATCTAGGATACACTGCAAATCCAAGTGTGTTGTTTTAACACAGCTACTTGTGATCACTTTTTACACATTTCCGAGTGCGTAATTTCGGGATTCGCTCCATGCATTTTGTATTACACACTTAAGGGATCATCACAGTGTAAAGTTTGCAAAAAATCGATTTTTTTGCATTATCCGATAGTATAGATGGTTATGAACATGCTGTTCAATTTTTGGGGCGAAATTCCAATAATTTCGGTCGCTACAGCCCTTCTTAGAGAAAGTGATTCGAGCAGCGGCTTCGGCACTCGAAACTTTGAACGCGTTTTTTTCTCGACATGTCGTTTTTCAAAACGCTGTACATTCTCAAAGGAAGAGAATTCAAGCTATCCGTTTCAAATTTTGACACAACATTCTTCACGCCATTCTTTATCTTGCTATGAAAGCTGTTTTTTTTTATCTTCATATTTTTTAACGAAAAACTGTCGAAAATATAGGCTCAATTCGATACTTTTTTTCTCTCAAAACGCCGCTATTTTGTGAATAAAAAAAAAACCTCTATAGCAAGATAGCGGCTTTCATACTGATTAATAATCTTTTTATACATTTTGTTTCAGATCATATTTACGGCCACAACCGTGTACACCATGAGGACTCCTTTTTTCGAAGACATTTCAGCCGTTAAAAAAAATGTACGAAAAATAAAAATGAACGTTGAATTTTTTTTCTGTTCTTCATGAGTGCTTTGATTTGACATAAAAAAATCAGACTGATTAGCGTATTTTAACAATCGAAAAAAAATCGTGAAGATCAGCTATTTTTTGACCCGTTACACTGTCATGATCTCTTGTGTATTATTTCTAAGCATATTTGGTATGTTATTTGATTATTTTTTACACACTGCATGCGTTTTGGTTCAAATCATCGCAGCCCGTCTACTAAATGTATAGAATATATCCTAAATCCAAAATAGAATGAAATACTCAACTCAGAATTCTACGTCAATGATTTTTTATTATAATTCGTCATTCCCAAACGATCCTTCCGGAAACGATCATTTTCGAAGAAAACATTTTGCCTACATGTGGAATCGAACCTACAACCTACCTACCTATACTATGAGCGCTGCCCCTACGCTATCGAGTGCTTGCAGCATTTCATTGTTTAATCGCAGATATGTCATAATAGACAAAAGTAATTACTAAAATTATTTGTTATATCCCATAAAATATATCAATTAGTTAATGTCATTGTGATAATTAGAGGATTTATCAAATATCATGATATAGATTTCTTCAAACCAAACCCATATATATAAGACAGTGGACCGATTTTCAAAGGGTTTTATACGTAAAAAAGGGCGGGGGGCGCGGTGAGAGAGAGAGAGAGAGAGAGAGAGAGAGAGAGAGAGAGAGAGAGGGTGAAAAAGATGTTAACACGATAATGCATTTTTTAACGTCATATTTAAATTAATAAGCCCTGTTCGATTATATTCATCTAAATAGCTATAAAGTGTCTTAAAATAGACATGTCTTGTTAGTATCAAGGACATTAAAAATTACATGTACATTTTAATATACTTAAGGGAAGGTTATCGTCGAGAGGCATGAAAAATGCATGAACTTCAGGAATGTTTTTTTCATATAAAATAAATACTTTTGGAAATGGGTTTCAACGTATTTTATTCTTCTATCAATGGAGAGTAAATTTCAATTTTATTTATGGAAAAAAAAATTCAAAACGGCGTCTCTAGCTCCCGTCAAATAAGCCATGCACGGCGTGTTTTGGTCAGTTCATCTTAAACAAAAACGGGTTAAAAATGATTAAACTAGACTAAATTTGGGAGTCCTTATCGTTTTTTGTTTTCTGAAAAACCCCTGAATAACAAAATGGCGGCCGTTTGAAAAAAAAATTGTTTTTGCTCGGTTTTTTTGTTTTAACGAACGAAAAAAATATTTCTAAATCAATTTTTGACGAAAATCGGTTCCTGATGGCCCCGCAAATTGAATTTCCTATCAATTGCGTATAGAGATTCATGTGAATCGGTTCATCCGTTGAAGCTGTAGAGCGCCCCGTGTGCTGAAAACTGCTGTTTCCAGAAAAACGCATTTGACGTAAACGTCAAATGCGTAAACGTTTAGGCTGAAAATTCTAAAATACTTTAGATATGAAAATATCCTTTTACCTACGTGTTCTAAACACTTTAAGGGTGCAAATTATGTAAAAAACTCTTATTACAAATACGCACAAGGTGTGCGTAATTTTACTGTAAAACGAATAAATGCATTGTTTAAGACACGTTTGATATCTAAACATGTAAATGCTGATATTTATTCACCTTGTGTATTTCGTATGAGAGAGCAATAATGTGTTAAAATTTAATGTAGTTCAAGTGTCTGAAAATACACATCAAATGTGTTGAATTCTCGATGACACATATAAGTGCGTTTTTTTAAGTTGTGTATGGCATCTACACATGTTAATTCCTAAAATTATACACCTTACGTATAACAAATAACACACACGGATTTTCAGTGTACTTCGAACACATCGATAAGTTGTCATTTTTTCACGGGTTACTTGGCCTGCGTCCGGAAAAAGAGAGCATGAGAGGATTGATAATACTTTTGCTTGTGGGACAAAGATGACACGGGTCAATCGCATTGGCTTAGGCGACTACTTGGATGGATGACGGCCGGACCGCTATCCAGTTAGCATGCGTAAAGATCCACAGAGCATTACATGGTGAAAACCACAGGTATATATCAATACCTTTCCAATGACTGAAAAAGAAACTTATACACGGCTGAACCTAAAATGACACAATTTCCACCCTAAAAAAGGTTGTTCGATCTGGAGGAATGAAGTTTACCCCGAATGGCACTCATTGACATCGCATGCATGCTAAATTGATCGATTGTGAGTTTACACTTATGAAGACTGGTGAATAATAACAATAATTACGGGTTCTCGTTGAATGCTTCTCGCATATTCATAGATTATGTATCGACATTCTGATATTGAGAACAGAACGATATAAGTTGCACAAAGTCAGCTCGGAGCACATATCATTTCAGTTATCTCGCTGGAGTCCAACGGTAAATGGAGTGACCGATTCGTACGTATAGCTCGGAGGTTAATACCGAACGAATTGCAATTTGATCTTCGTTTTTTTTTTTCGGTTCTTGTTTCGAACTATTTTTATTGTTGGGAACGCTGATTAGTCGTTTACGCGCAGTCTATCGTCTGCTCTGGTGCAACTCGAAACCGCATCACAATGTGAGCTCTCGCAGCCACGCTCTACTGGCGATATCGGGAACATTGTTGGGTTTCGTCGATATATGTCTGTCTGGATTATGGCTCTCGCAGTATTTGCTTTGACACGAAGTCCAATAATGAAAGTGTGGTCTGCGCGAGAACACACGTATAGAAAGATGTTGCGGTACGATGGCGCGGGAGCAAGTGAAGTGTCAGAGCCGAGGTAAGCATACGGTTTATCCGATCGGCTTTATCACCGGAAGTAGTCGGGAGGCGCTCGTTTACGATATAACCCCGCAGGCGAGCCTGCCTATACGATCTCGACGACGTATCGAGTTGCAAAGACTCTTCGGCTCAATGGATTGCTGCTCCGCTGCATGCGTATATTAAAACTTGGGGAACTCAATATTTCGTGTGCCAATGTGAGCATTGCAATTTGAAAACTAGATTTTTTTCCTTCAAATTTCAAAAAACGGCATGCTTAATTGAATTCGTTATTGGAAAAAAGTCTGCAATGAGTCGTGGATCTCTTTTTGTGGTGGATAACGATGTAACAAATTTCATTGCAGTAAGAAATAATCGCTGAATAATTTATGCTTCCTCCTACAGAAAATTACTTGGGATTGCACACAAAAGTGGAAAACCCAAACGAAATGGAAACTTCTCGTGATACACGCTAAATATATGTAAACGAGTCATAGTTATATTAGTCTCGCCAGAAAATCCTTGTGCACCTTAGCACCTGTCGTCTCTTCGTAAACCGGAAGTAGATGAGACAACAGCGAGGAGGATTGAGGGCTCCTTGAACCGATTAGGACCGAGGGCAAAGGGGAAAATAAAAAAAATGACAAGAGTTTGAAAGAGTTCGCTTCGGAGGCGGATTTTTTTTTTCATTCCGCATTCGCTCTTTGTCGGCAGATGGCGCAAAAATCCCGCTCCGGTATGAACATCAATAAGTATAAATTCCGAACTTTCATGAAGATGTCTAAATTGATTTAATTTTTTTTTTTTTTTTCGTTATAGCATTTTAAGATTATCGAGGCAGGTTAGGGGGCTTTTTTGAGCAGCAATCGGTGAGAAATCTCTCTTTTCCTTGTGCCAGATCGCCGCTCAAGATTCGAACATGAATACATAGGTGAGCGCATATTTATATAAAAACATACACGTAAAAGAAGGAAGAAGAAACAGGCGGCGCGGCTTTAACACAGTGCGCGGTTCGAGGACCCCCTCGCCTCGTTTTTTTTTTTTCACCACACCTTAATAGACTCTTTTATTGCACATGGTTTCCTCGACAAACCACTTACGCGTGAGACCGCAGGTAGTCGAGAGTGTAGTCCGCGGGTTCTCGATTCTTACATCGGCACCCATCTCGCGCGGGATCGCGGCAGCTTATATACGCTCTCCTTGTTTCTTTGGCCATCAGGCACACCTCAACCGGACGACACAACGGAGTGGCACACCGAAGCAGAACTCTTCCGAGTGCAAATATGTTACCCGTTTATATTTGCGCTTTCGTCAAGCACAAATATAAATTAGTCGAGGATAATTATAGGCGATTTGGATCGACTGTAAACCTGTTGGACATTAGTTTCGTCGTGTACTCCGGACCTCCTGGTGGCGGTGATCCCGTCCTTTTAATTGTACAATCATTTTCGAATGTTTTCGGCTCTTCATAGGTCCGCCTACAACACGGACAAATTATTGCTATGCCTCTTTCGGCACGAATATACAAACGCAGACCCGGACCTTACATCGTTCTGGAGGGGATAATATATGCTTTTTTTTTTTGTATATTCTAACGTTTCCCTGTTTGCCCTTGCCGGCTTTTACGATCCCATCTATTTCACTTTCAAGACGCACACACACTTGCCACCTCACTATTTCACATCATATTCTATCCAATTTCCGGAGCAACTGTATTCATGATTGCGGATTTTTTCATAAGACTTAAAAATGGACTGTAGTTTGCAGCTATCATAAACATATTAGTTGACAACTGGCCGTGCAAAAATTGTCGTCCGGATCCAATTGGATTCCCATACCCGAGCAGAAATTTGTTCAGGGTGAAATCCGGACCGGATCAGGCTGCCACAATAGCAAATCCGGGCCGGATCAGGCAAATTTAGTCCGACCCTGATCAGGGATGTAACGCTTTTGCAAATTCATCAGGCGCTTTATCAGGCCCGGATCAGGCTCGGATTAGGCACTATATCTGGCTCGGATCAAGCAACTTATCTGGCCCGGATCAGGTGCCTCATCCTGCCTGAGACATGCGTGTCATCTGGCTCAATCATTTGATTAATTTTTTGTTTAAAAATAGATCAACATTTATTAAATTATTATCGCAGTTACACGTTATCAAGTTTACTAACGTTATTAAAAATATGAAACATATGAAAACATTTTTTTAAAGTTTAAGTTTTTATTTTACTTGACTCGATCGTTTAGTTTTTGTTCCGGTTTTGGCGATGACCGTCCCAATCTTTCCGGCCCAATCTGTCCGGCGCAAATCATGCGTGCCTGATCAGGGCGCCTTATTGATACCTGATAAGGCTTCTATCCGGCGCAAATCAGGCGTGCCTGATCAGGGCGCCTTATTGATCCCTGTTCAGGCCCCTGTCTGGCGCAAATCAGGCGTGCCTGATCAGGGCGCCTTATTGATCCCTGCTCAGGCCCCTGTCCGGCGCAAGTCATGCGTGCCTGATCAGGGCGCCTTATTGATACCTGATAAGGCTTCTATCCGGCGCAAATCAGGTGTGCCTGATCAGGGCGCCTTATTGATCCCTGCTCAGGCCCCTGTCTGGCACAAATCAGGCGTGCCTGATCAGGGCGCCTTATTGATCCTTGCTCAGGCCCCTGTCCGGCGCAAATCATGCGTGCCTGATCAGGGCGCCTTATTGATACCTGATAAGGCTTCTATCCGGCGCAAATCAGGCGTGCCTGATCAGGGCGCCTTATTGATCCCTGCTCAGGCCCCTGTCTGGCGCAAATCAGGCGTGCCTGATCAGGGCGCCTTATTGATCCCTGCTCAGGCCCCTGTCTGGCTCAAATCAGGCGTACCTGATCAGGGCGCCTTATTGATCCCTGATCCGGCCCTGATGGATCCTCAGGCAGCCTGATTAGATTTCTGCTTGGGTACTTCTCCCTAGTCCTTGATAGGGTCGCAATGTGTCATCCCGTGCAGAAATGTGACTTCCCACTTTGCGAAGGTTCAGATCGCTTTGAAATTTTTACAACATATTCTTAGTATCATCACTTATCGTGTAAACCACAGAAACAAAAATTTCAATGACACAAAAAAATATAAAAAATAAAATACCAACAGAAAATTGAGTAAAAAAATGTTAAGTTTCGAATTTTTATTATAATATTTTTTTTTTAATAATATTGTTGGTTCACACTGAAGATACATTCATTATACAATTATAAATATGCTCATTTTTTTCAGACACCCACGTCGATGCCGAGAACTTTCACCATCAACGCGCGCGCAAAAAAAATACATTTCTTTATTATGTTATATCTCCGCCATTTGTTATTATTTCTGATTTTTTTTACATATACTTAACCATGTGCATAAATGATCTGTAAAAAAATGTTCTGAATATATGCGTCATTTTTTTTTAATCGCGTATATAAGGCCTTAAATGGAGATCGTTAGAACTAAGAACATATGCATTTAATCTTCTAAGAAAAATGTATCTACTATGTATTTGAAATACATATTTCAAATTCTTGCCACCACGTATCCGCCTTGTGTTACGTAGTGGGCGCCATCTGGATTCAGATGAGGATACCCCTTCTAGGGAATCCGTATCATATCCCGATCGGGATCTGATCGGAACTTAGGCATCCCTAAAAAATTTCTGCACGTGCTCTTGAAAATTATTGTTTTCTGGAGGTAAGATGTTTGTGACGGAGCCTCCTTGAAAATCGCTGGAAGTCATCTTATCACTGGAAACGCAGTGTAATTATTATTTGTTATTTATTTCACTTTGACATAATATCAGCAGACACGTACACGCTCACGAAGCCTGCAGATTATGTTTCATCTCGCCGCGACTATTTTTCTCGCGACTTCTCACATATTTTTCATTCGAACATGGCAGGAATTCTTAAACGGCATTCATCGGGGAACAGTACAGAATTCAATTAGATCAGAATGAGGACTCCCTATGTGTGGTTTCCCTAACAAATTTCTATAGAAATGTGGGTGTATCTTGGGAGTCCTCGACAAATTTGTGCAAGGAATCACGAAAGGACATTTTTTTCTTGGGCCATCCAACAAATTCGGCCGTTGAGAATATCAAATGAAAAATTCTCGAACGACGTTAATCGGGAAATAGTGAGGAATCCACTTGGATTCCAATGTGGACTTCCCTCGTGCGGCGTCCCTATCTAATCCTTATAGGGATGTGGTAGGATCTGGGGATTTCGCGACCATTTTTTTCACGGGCTCGTGTCACCATTCTTATCAACATCCGAATGGGCAGAACGTCCTAACGGCCAAATTGCCACAAGGATTAAAACAAAAAAAATATAGATATATATATATATATATATATATAT